>JACAXG010000080.1:922896-1504721 GCA_018881555.1 Amblyornis subalaris | reverse complement strand
CMMCMAAAAAAAAAAGGGGGGGGGGCAGAATTGGAAGGGGAGCCTTGAGTGGGGTTAGTCAGACCATGCGAGGTGGGTTTTTTAACCAGCTTTTCCATCTCAGGTGAGGGCGTAGCCAAGCTCAGAACTGATCTGCACTGCGTGATGGCTGTTCAGCAGTCAATGATACACTACTGGAGGTCTCAACCCAGTTCTCAGTGAACAAATGTCTGTATAAAAATAGCCATTACCTAAGACGACCATTTTCATTCCAGGACAAAAGAACATCGGGCTGGAAATTGCAGAATTAATCCCTTGAGTCTGCAACCCACCACAACGTCTCATGTTTAATTTGCAGTAGGGAAAAAAAATATCACATCATGGTGACCAAGAACAAAGGACACACAGTAAGAATTAATTTTAACATTAACTACCACTGAAGAACAGGGCAAATCACACCCTCCCCTAAAAGAAGGCTCCAAGGAGACCTCGGAGCCCCTTACAGTGCCTAAAGGGGCTCCAGCAGAGCTGGAGAGGGATTTGGGACACGGACAGGGAGTGACAGAACCAAGGAGAATGGCTTCCCACTGGCAGAGGGCAGGGTTAGATAGGATATCGGGAAGAAATTCCTCCCTCTGAGGGTGGGGTAGCCCTGGCACAGGTTGCTCAGAGAAGCCGCATCCCTGAAGTGTCCAAGGCCAGGCTGGATGGGGCTTGGAGCAGCAAAGGCTCACTGATTGGAAACAACAGGCCACCTAAAAAACCAGACTATGTGTTCCCTTCCACCCAGCCTGTAGCAACTCCTTGTTCCTCACACTAAAAGTTGCCAAATTTATGCCAACAACAACCTGTCCGTTCAAATCCTGGGGAAGGGCTGCGCTGGGAYGGAAA
This sequence comes from Amblyornis subalaris, assembly GCA_018881555.1. Taxonomy (NCBI): domain Eukaryota; kingdom Metazoa; phylum Chordata; class Aves; order Passeriformes; family Ptilonorhynchidae; genus Amblyornis; species Amblyornis subalaris. Next base: position 1,503,851 of record JACAXG010000080.1, on the reverse strand, counting down.
CAAAAGGCTACAAATCAAGCTTCAGGAAAGCACAGCCGGATGGAAGGGCCATTTAGACAAGCAGAGCATGTATTTGTTATGACTAATATTGTTAAAAGGAGTAGCAGATTAGCACCAGGTTAGACTCGAACACAGCAGCTGGTTTACAGTGACTAACCAGGGCAAACAGGGATAACTGTTTAATGAAGCAACGGAGTCTGCCAAAGGAATTCTCCAAACAAACCCAAAAGAGTGAAGGTGTAGAAGGACGAGTTAACGATGATCAGAATGACAGAGCCAGCTTTTTTCTCATGGCTGCTGTGCTGAACCTCAGGGAAGATGCTCCTGAGTGATGCCAGCACCAAGGCATTTCCCCCCAGGCCCGGCTCCACCGCAACTTCCGAGAGCTCCCRCGCCAGCCACGTCCACCGTCCTATCTTACTGACCATCCCCTCCTCCAGTGCCACCAACCCCAAAATCAAGCTGTTGCACATGAAGGATTAAAAGGACAAAAAGATATTACAATAATCATAATAATAAAAAATCGGTGAACCCATTTTTTAGGGTTCACGGAGAACCTTTTAGGCACGGCCCAAAAGTCAGGGTCACCCTGCAAACGCCGGTCTGCAGGTGGCAGCTGCATCCTGCTGTCACTGGAGTGTATTAAAACCATCTGAGCACGCTCCTGTGCTCCCTGTACATTACTGAGAATTTAGGGAARCACTGGCAAAGGTTATCCCTAGAAGCTTACCCCTGAATCGGTGCTGGTAGGAACGAAAAGCAGGCAGATAGATGTGGGGTAACTAACTCGAACGCGCTCGAAYGGGATTTCGGAGCAGTCAAAAAAGAAAACGTCCCTGGGGGAATTCTCTGGATTTCATGTTTAGCATAGTGCATATTGATTAAAAGYACAGTCACCAGTGCAGGTATGTAAGAACACAATATTGGTTTAACACATGGGCAGACTGGGACTGACATCTCCAGTTTAGGCATCTCTAAAGAACCCTGGGGTGCCCAACCACCTCTCGGGGTAACAACACAGCCCTGGCCGGGGAGATCTGCCCTTGGTGGAGCTTTTAGGAAGCCTTCAGGACAGCATATTAATGCTAACACTTTTAAACATGCTGCTTCTACCCTGTTTTCATAGGCATGAGCCTGATGTGTCCCTCACAGAGGTCTCTCAGCTCCAAGAGGAAGCAGTGATTTGTGTGGTTCTCACTGGGAAGAGTAGTTTGGAATGGAGAACACTTGCAGCTTTCAACGCCCAAATTGAGGCTGCTGAAAGAAATGAGGGAACAGACACAAAAAGAGCAATTGATGTGCATTTTGACTTGGAAATACTGGTAAACCCTGTGTTTAGCCCAGTTGCAGTCAAGTGTCTGCTGCAGGAAGGCAGCAGGAGGAAGCCCTGAAGGCAGAGCCCATAAGGATGAGGCAGAAACACAGCTGGGGGGGACCAATGTCATCTCAGACAGTGGGACACAGCCACACCAGGTCACTCCAGAGGGTGAYAATGGTCCACCAGGCTCCTTTCTACCACAGACAGTGGCACAACCCACCCAACCCAGCAGGCTGTGTGTCATCATGTGTCCCACCATGAGACGGTGCCTGTGACAGCACAGCCTCAGACCTGCAGTGCAGCAGTAAAACATCTCAACAAGCCACCATGAGCACAAAGATGTCTGACTTGAGGACTTGCTGGGTGTGATTTGAGCCAGGAGAGTGGCCATCCTGCCAGGAGGTTCAGCAGGGTCACTGGTACCACCCATCCTGATTGCTCATGGTCTCTGTTACACCACTGCACCCCCACARCTGATAGTAACAGAATCCTAAAATGGTTTAGGCTGGAAGGGACCCTAAAGCTCATCTCTACATGAGCAGGGACACCTTACACTAGCCCAGGTTACTCCAAGCCCCATCCAACCTGGCCTTGAACACTYCCAGGGATGGGGCAACCACAGCTTCCCTTGGCAACCTGTGCCAGGGCCTCCCCATCCTCACAGCCAAGAATTGCTTTCGTCTAACCTAAGCCTGCCCTCGGTCAGTTCGAAGTCATTCCCCTTGTCCTATCTCTGTCCATCTTTCTTGTAGGCTCCCTTCAGGCACTGGAAGGGCACAATAAGGTTATCCCGAAGCTTCTCTTCTCCAGGCTGAACAAGCCCAATTCTCTCAGTCTTTGCTCACAGGAGAAATGCTCTATCCCTGTAATCATCTTCATGGCCTCTGGACTCGCTCCRACAGGTCCCTGTCCTTCCAGTATCATTTTAGCACTGCTCCTGAGGGCATGCTTTCCTCCCTCACTGCTCATCCATCAGGAACTTCAGCCGAGAAGCTGAACACCCTCAGCTCCATGGCAGAAACTCACAAAAGTGCACATTTCATCAGCTCCCCCTTGATTTATAAATCTGCCTCTTGCAAAGCCCCATTTCCGATGCCGGAGTTCTGATTTGCTATCACAACCTTTAGACCTACAGCCAAAGACTGTCATTTTTAACACTGGCCATGTGGCAAACCACAAGAAACTCAAAAACCCAACAACAGAGGTCTTAAAAAAAAAAAAAAAAATTTAGAAACTCCACTAAACTGTTCTGGCTGCTGCACAGCAACGGGGAAAAGCACTCAGTAAATCACCCGTCTGACCGCTGGGCAAGGGCCAGCATTCCCTGAGAACCTGGCTGGCAGCAGCACTTCCACAGGTTCTCCACCACGGGCTGCTTGAATTTGCTTTTTAACTACCCAGAGATCTGACATCAGCCTTTGCTGGCAAAATAAGTCTCAAWAAAAACCAAACAAAAACCAGCMCAAGTACTGTTGTGCTGCAGCCGCGTGTGGACACGGAGAGGTGCAATTCAGCAGAGCCTGGGGTTTGACAGGAGACCTCTCTAAAACAAGTGGTAAGTAAAAAACACCCAGGTCTATTTAGAAATTAGGAAGTATGGATAAAGCAGTAAAAATTTAACACGATGTGCAATACTCCGTCTCTTTTTTCTGTCCTTCCATCCCRTTTCTTTCCACCTATTTCATTCACCAGTGGCTCCCCTGGAGCAGGGACTGTCACTCAGTCCCACACAAGGGAGGGATCCCCATCACTGTGTCTTACAGAGTCTTGTAGGGGAACAGATGCTCGGCATTTGCCTACATGGCTTCAGATATTGCTCTGGCACACCAAAACCAGAGCCCTGTACAAAACCAGCTTGTAAATACCCACAAGGAGCAAAAAACCACYGGTTAATAGTGAGAGAAAAGGCAGCCACACTGCTCATACACAACTTAAATCTGATCTACRTGGTGTAGAAAACCAATCTAGCAGCAAAGGGGGCACTAAGCCCTGTCTCCACATGATTTTGGGGGTGTTTGTAGCACCTACACTCAATTTTCCAAACATTATCTGCRAAGAGTGTGCTCTGGAGAGAAACTGAGGCAGGAGGCTCAGGGATCCAGATCTTTCATTTCCATCTGTGTTTAGCCTGTTTCTCTGCTCCTCTGTGACTCACCAGAAAAATAGAAGGAGAGGAAGCTACTCAGAGATTAAGCTGAAAAGCAAACACACAGAAAAAAGGGATGACTTCACACTATGGAGTCCGAGCAGTCTGGTGATGCTGCACACTAGCTGCTCCCAAAATTTACCCTTGGTGGCATCTCCTATCCATCTTCAGTGCGAAAAATCACAGGGGACAGGGTGGGCTGCATGCAGTGGTTAGAGAGGCCTGTGTGAGTCTGTTCATGCAAGCCCAGGATTTTTATACGGAGCCTCCAGGCACAAAATGTCCCAAGGACAAGTGGTCTCATAAATTGGTTAAAAAAGGCAGAGAGGGTCAATCCCTGAAACATTAGGCTTGTGACCACCTCTGTACTCAATTTCAGCACTATTTCTCTTCTCTCCCCAGTCAAATCCAGCTATTTACTCCCACCTACATATCATCAGGCAGATGRGGAACTCTCAGCATAATTCTTCACTCTGATCCCTCCCCGTGTCCCTCCAAAACCTGATTTGGTTTCCTATGCAGCAAGACAAAAATCATATTAAACTGCGGGGGGAAAAAAACCCCAGAACCCAACCAGCTATGCTACACACAGGATTTGCATCTGATCCCACATTTCCTTCACAGCCAGTGCGTATGTTTTGCAGATTTCCACCGTAGCAGGACTTTCATCCCCTCCCTCTGCACAGCCACTCTTGTCTTGCAGTGTGAGATTGAAGTAGACAAGTGTGAAAGAATCATATAGGGCTCAACATCATTAGGCTCACCCTGAAAGCACAAGAGTTGACAGGTCTGAGGAAGCAACTTCCGATTTTTCCCTGGGGCTCAGATTTGGGAGCTTGGAGGTTGGGGAGAGAAAGGAAGATTCTTAAAAAATAAAGCCAGGGAGGCTGGGTGTTTGTCTCTGCAATCTTGGGGGAGCCGTGAGGCTACCACGATGTCAGAAATTATGAGGAATTAAATAGCTATGAAAAGCCTCAAGTTAAACCTAAACCCAAACTGCGAAAACACAATGAAAGTTCAGCCTCTTAGAAATAATGTGCTGGGCAAAACATTAACACATTTACACTTGGAAGTTGTGAAAGAGTCAGAATCATCCTGCTTAAAATGTATCAGTCAGACGAGATCTGATTTCAGGACAGAGCATCCTGCACATACATAAAAGAAAGTACTTGAATAGGCGTCATAACACAAACATCCATTTATTTTCTGCCAAATAAGATCAGTGTCCTCTCTCCACAAAATAATGCTTCCTGCAAAACGCTGGAGCTCAGTTTGCTCTTTTTTTTACAGAAAAAGAGCTCACAAAATCAAATGGCCCCAAATACTTCACTTATTAAACAGGCTCAGTTGCACACTTCAGGGCATTTGTCCTTAATTCAGACTGCTGGGTTTATACCAAATAAAACATAAAATACCCTCACCTTAAAGGCTGGTGGTTCAGCTTTGCTTGAAAAGTCAACCAGGCTTTTCATGGCTGAATCAATGGCAAAGTTAAGATTCCRCTCACTGCAAAATCCCGTGGTTTAAAACTTGGGGCTATCCCATATGCAATGATCACCTCATCATCATTCCAGGTAATCCACAGTGGCTTGTGGAAGGGTAAGTGGCATCTCTGAAATGGGAGCAGCAGCTTGAAGCAATATTTGTAGGGGCTTGGTTTGGGGTGTTTTCAAATTTATAAATATATATTTATACATGGAAATAAATACATTTATTTATATATATATTTATACGTGGAAATAAGTGTGAACCATTGAAGATCAAGTAATCAATGCTGATGGCCATAAAACAGGCAGGAGGGTACATTTTGTAGCAGCTTTAACTTCTCGAGGCCTTTGAGCTTTGCCTTGTTCAGAAAACTCCACAATAGCTCCATCCAGACAGCACAGAGAGAAAAGGGCACTGATACAGCCAAAGTGGAGGCACATAAACAAACTGACAGGATTTATCAGCCTGGGCACCCCAAAAGCAACCAACGTGCATCCCAACAGCTCAGAAACGAGGTGAGAAGCAAAGAGCAAACTCAGGTAGTTGTGTAAAAAGTATTACCTCATTTTGGGGAGGCTGCTTCATGATTTTTTAAACAAATACACCTGGCATACAGGTTGCAATGGGAATATATACTCATTAATTTCCAGCCCAGTGTCAGCTTTCCAGATACCAGCTTGTCCCAAAACAATGGCTGTAACAGAATACAAACCCTCCAGGTCACCGTTCTGCCTGGGGTATTAAACAGCACTGAGGAATAAAAGGCAGAATGAATATTTCAAGGGGCTGCAGGCAGCAAGAGTAATGGATGGGGATGGGAACTGAGCAGCTCCTGAGCTGAGTGGTTCCAAGGCACAAAGCAGGTTGGCTTTCAAATGCCATGACCAGCCAAAATTTCCAAGAGCAAGCCACAATTCATGGCATTCCCATTTATACCCTGCCCAGGTGAGATATTTCATCTGCTCTGTCTGCAGAGGATGGGCACTCAGTAGTTCCAAAATCACTCCTCCCCGTCACATGTGGGTGCCCAAACACCGACTCTTCGAAAAAATTTGGTTTATCTTTCTGTGTCTCAACTGCAAGATGGGGGAAGTTCCTTCAACTAAAATTCCATGGTTCCCAAGGTTGGTGGGAGGGGCTGATTGAGGTCTCCTCTTTGTAATTTACTGATCTCTGATATCCCCCCCAAACTGATTTAACAAGTCCTCCTTGTAAAAGTGAAAACCAGACAGGCAGAAACTCTTCCTTGCTATTSAGGTGCTTGCCAGGAAACTCAGCTGCAAAATATTTCTGTGCAGCGCCGAAAGCCTCTCCCGAAACCTTTCATGTGTCTCTCTACACGTCAAGCTCCCTTTCTTCTCCCTTTTATCTTCATATTTAGATAATTCTCACTAAAAGCAAGGTGGTCGTTCTTGCAAAATTACCATAACGTCTCTTGATGGACTTTTAAGATCTCTGCTGCTTGTTACACAGCGCTGCGATGTGTTTTGCCAAGAAGCGAGACATTGTTTATTCTTGTATTAGGAAGACAAAGTGTTTCCCACTTAAGGGCTTCATCTCTCCTAAAAACGCGGCGTAGCAGAAAGAGTGGCAGAGCTGGAGGGAGGAGGCTCCTGACGGCACCGGAATTTCAATTCCATTGATTAGCAGCGTCGCCAGAGTAAGGAGATTTAATGCCGAGCCCGGTGTAAATTGGATTCCAATTGCTGTCCCTGTGTAAAAGGGGGTCTCACATAAAGGATTAAACGCAGGCCAAGGGTGCACAATGAACCCACTGGCTCATTCACAATCAGCTTTGTGTACTCATTAGAAAAGGGAGCTAATCACCCCAGTTTGTGCTGGTTTCAGAGCTGCCAGCACAAAAGGCTGTGACCTCCCACTGCGAGTCAAAGACAAAATATCCCACTTTCTCCCATGTACCAAAACCTCTCATTTTGTGCCTCCAAAATTCAACCTTCTGATGGACCCACAATACAAATTAGCTATGGTCAGCAAGACTCAGCTACCCCTAAAATCCCAATTATGTTGCTTAATATAGGAGGTGAATTAGGAAAACTAAACATCTGTCCAGTAAGGAGTCTACCAGTGACCTACTTCTGTCCCAGTGTGTGGCTTGCTTGTAAATGTGATCCGAGCATGTGCAATGCAACAAAGCCCAGAGATTTCCTAAGCAATCTCCCAGGTAATCAAAAATCACATTTTAAGCAGCATATGGGAGCATATTCCTACACTTKTTAGTACAGCACAGAAAAGCACAGGAGTTAAACCAGAAGTCGTAAGGAGTAGAAAAATGGGAACTTTGCTGTGAGCGAAGCTGTTAGAACAAAGTGCTGGCCAGGAGGTGGTTTGTACCCCCACAGCCCCTTGGGTCCTACAAACAAATGCACGAAAAGAAAAAGTACTCCAAGGCTGGACAGCAGCCCCTGCACACCACACACCCTGTGCCAAATTCAGAGTCCAGAGATTGGGGTGACGGGCACCTCCACACACCAACCTGTCCTGGAACCCTCTTTTTTCCCTGGTGAAACAACAYCTCAGCCCCTCAAAACCTGGGTGACTCCCATGCTGAAGTCACCCCCAAGCCTTCCCTGGGGTGRCAGCCCCAGTGCTCCACCTTGAGACCCCACCTTGCCATGTTCACCGTGTCCACTGCTCTCCACAGACCCTCAGCACACTGTTGGCCACTACATTTCTCCAAGCAGAGCTGCAACCACTGCCCCTCCCATTCATCATCTTGAAATAGCTCCGTGGCTCTGCTGTGAAATGTGGGATCAGCACAGTGGCTGCRTATTTTTAGCACAACAAACGTTTTGTCCCTTTGGAGATGAGTTAATTGCCCTGTTTCCTGTCCCTCCCGTTCCGTCTCCCGGCTGTTTGGCCAGCCTGTCCGGTCTCCCACGCGGCYGAGGACGTGTCCGCACAAAGGAGGGAGGGTGTCACCAACCAGCTCCTGAAAATGCCACGGACACCTCCAAAGCATCTCCCTGGCTGGGAGAGGAGCTGGTCCGGCAGCCCATGTGTCCTCCTTTCACTGCACACCACAACACAGGCATCAATAAATAGCAGCATARGGACAGCACCGACCACTTGTGATGCTGGATTAACCCAAGAAGTATTAATCCAACACAGACTCCCCCAGAATCAGCCCCAGACTGTGCACACTGAGGTGCCACAGAGACCAAGACCCTCATAAGCAATAAACTCCATCCACTTCACGAGGATTTCAGGGAAAAGCACATCCTAAGAACAGTTTGGGTCAGGAAAGGTTTAGATTGACCCTACATTACGTTAAATTATTCTTCGCCTAGAATATAACCCTTGGTTTCCAAATTCTCTTTTACTACAGAAAGCCCCAGGCAAAGGAAAACTCCCAGTATCCATTCATTTTCAGACTAGGAAAACAAAGTTTGAAATCCCAAGCAGTCTGAGGAAATAGGACCCAATATCACAATAGGCTGTTACTGTGCTTTCCCAAAGTACCAAGGGAAGCAACTCCTCGTTCTCTTGCAAAGGAACTGAACCCAATGCAGCCACGACACTACAGCACTTCTGCAAGGARCCACCAGTCAGGCACACCACGGATCTGCCACACAAGCAATGACACCAAAAGTGAATGGTTAATCCACTTAGCCCTTTTTACACCCCTCCCAAGCAAATGTAACACCACAGGCAGGCACAACCCACAACGCCCTGTGTGCCCGCCCAGCTGGCTCCCAGCCCGGGGCTGTGGGACACATCACTGGTGTCCCAGGGACAGGAAAGCGGGTCAAGGCAACTGAAGAAATGCAGAGGAAAAGGTCAGAATGGTAATTTTCGTATTACCTATAGCACAACTATTTTATTTTTTTTTAATAGATGATGCTTAATGGTTTGGAGGAAATCAGTCGACCTTTAAGATGGAACAATTCTGAAGGAAGACAATCCAAAAATATGCTGAAGGACCACTGTTGTCGACGGGGAACAATTTCTCTGTCCACAGGGACCTCTGTCAGGCAAATAAAATCTTCTGTCAGCAGCTGCACACAGAACCTCCAGTGCTGGAGGATAAAATCTGATTGTGTGCACATCTGAGGAGATGGTATCTATTCACYACCTATTGGCACACAATGTGCTGGGTAAAAACAGTTTAAACTAAAATCTCATTCTCCTCTTTAGAAAAAGAAGGAAAGAAAAGCTGTAGGCCTATGGCAGCAACTCCACTCCAGATGTCTGTCTCTGCCTATTTGTATTTAAGTAGCAAGTGTTTTATTAAATGATAACCTATTGGCAATAAGAAGGCAGAGTACTCTGGATGCTTTTCAGTGTCACCAAATTGAACTTTTTTTTAGGATATAAGAGAAAAAGCCAAATCCAACTGGCACACAGAAGTCACAGAGCATTACAATTGCCCCCTGATATTTCAGACTGAACAATCGCCCAACACTTAGCGAAAAACCACAGATTTCTTTTGTTATTGGAGCTGCATCATGTGCACCAGTTTCAAGTCACCGTGTCGTAATAACAGTAGTAATAATATTCACTGGTTTATTGTCCTGGGAAATCAGTGCTTAGTAGCTTGACATTTCACTAGCATGACGCCCTTACGACAGACTGAGGCACTTAAAAAATTCCACCTCACATTTCTGCCACTCAACCAGCACCCTGCAACCAGCACACGAATCTCTGTGCTCCTCTGTCAATATATTCACAAGATTCTCCCACCAAGATGATAATACTCAATCTGCACTTATTTTCCAGATGATCAACTGGACTTCTGCACGCCTTACAACCTGGCCTTTGGCATTCTCAGCAAGAGCAGCATTAGGTCCAATGATCATTATCTCCATGACTTCAATTTTCCTCTCAGCCTCTTGCAATCTCAAACCAAAGCTTTCCAACTCCTTATCCACTGCAGCATGAAYAGCATCTCGCTTTTCTATAATGTCTGCCAAGCACTTAGCAAGCCCAGCACTGCTTGATAAGCCGAATCCATGCCTCCTGAYAGTACGGCGCTGAGAGCAGCCAAGCCTGACCCTCCCAGCTAGAAGGAAGTTTGAAAGTGAAATATCAGGGCCTCAGAGTGTCCACTCTGCCTCATTTTCCCTCTACAGTTACTATTACTGAAAGCACACAGTGTCTGACACCCCAATCCCACCACCAGCTCCTGCAAGTTGCCCACATTTGCGATGCCCCAACCATCACCGCTAAAGGTCCACGTAGGCTTATCACAGCTGAGCTGGAGGAATAAGCTTTCCACTTCTCAATATTGGAGTGCACACACCAGGAACTATATCCCAGCTCCAGAGGTAAAAATGGCAAGGCAAATGAGAGAGGCAACTGTGTAACTTGGTGTTCAGAGCTACAACAAGCAGGAGAAATGCCCGAGGCACAAGTCCCTTCCCGAGAGCCCAAACGCTGCCATCCTTTCCTGAGGACTCCAGGCATGTAAATTCCAGATGCACAGACCAGACAAGTTCTCTCCTACCTTACGGAGAGTTAGGAAAAAACCTACCTGGGTATAAAACCCACAAGCCATCTCTCTTACAGGAATATCCTCATCGATTTCCCTTCTGCAGGTTAATTGGGATCCCCCATATCAGGGCTCAGGCACAGCACAGTTCCCACCACACCTCCCTATGGGTTACCCTCACTCCCAGTGACAAGGCTGATCTCTTCTTACTGATTTAAACCCACCCTGCCTTTTTCAGGGATCTACAAGGAATCAGTTGTGGGGTAAGGAAAGAAATTCTATAAAATAATGATTTTTTGGTTGGGCGGGGCGGGGTGCGCAGAAGAAGGAGGGATGCTAGAAAACACATTATCTCTCCTAAAAAATCAAAATATAGACAACTAAAATCTGATTCTTCCATCACCTGTAGAATACAAACAGCACCAAACTGCACACACTCTAAAAGACTAATACCCGAAGGACTCCAACAGAATACTTGATGCACAACACCTACTCAGCTCTGAAYTGCAGCCTCTTCCATGAGGGAACAAAATGGAATCACAGAATCGTTAAGGATGGAAAATCCCTCTAAGATCATTGAGCCCAACTATTCCCCCAGCACTGCCAAGCCCACCACCAAACCATGTCCCCAGGGGCCACATCAAGGTTTTTTGAACACTTTCAGGCACCGTGATTCCACCACTGCTCCAGGCAGCCTGTTCCAATGGGAAGCAAATGGGTGGTGAACAAGCAGGAAAGGTTTGGAAGACAGTTACCTGTAATTTTTACTCCTTGCTTCCCTGCCCAGCCACCAGCACCTCCTGACATGCTCCTCTTCTCCACGTGCCTCGTACATTTGGGGGTTCGTGTTTGGATTTAAAAGTGAGAACTTGGAGAGCTGGGAAGAAAGGATCAGAGAAGGAAGRGGAGGCTCTGAGAGCCACTTCTGGAGATGGGAATGAGTGCGAAGAGTGGAGGGCATGAGGACRAAGCAGTTCAGACTGCCAGGAGATGCTGCTTCTCCCGGCAAGTCCCTGTCACAACGAGAGGAGAACCCAGCAGCTTGATTTTGTATTTGTTATTTCTTTCTTTAAGAGCTACGTAAATGTTCTGATTAATAATAATGGACCTGTTACTGCTTCCGCTATCCCCAAAGGGAGCAAAATCAGGTTTGGCATTTGCAATTATGACTGCTAAACCAGGAGTTATCAAGTGTCATGTTAGAGAATAGAGGGCTTGATCCTGGGCAGTGCCGAGTGCTCCGAGCATCGCTCACTGAAGCCATCAAGCATCTATTAATTTTTTTTTAATCTACCTAAATGCATTCTGCCTGTGTGTACAGGATGTGCTCAAGGGCTGGGCCATGGCAGAGAGGCACTGGGAGCACAGAGAAAATCCTTCCCCTGGGAGAACTTGACTCAACGTGGCTGAGAACACGAGGCACAGGAGGCAGCGGGTGGCCCACCATGGATCGCATCCCACATCTCCCACGGGATCTGCTCCGTGTTCAGGTGGGCATGTGACAGAGAAGGAAATCAGGGGCAGACAGAACCCACTAGGCTCCAAGAGTCCAATCCTGAATTGTACCCTTAAGGACTCCAACGCATTTGTTGCTGGAGCTAGTGGATGTCTCATCCTATTTACATAATATATGACCTAATTTTGTGTTCACTGAGTATTTAATTACAGCCGATTGAATACAAAAATGACTCAAAATACTCCCAGCACTAATAATTAATGTTTTAATTGTGTTTTTTCGTGAGGTTGGATTTTTTTGCCTTGCATGCAACGTTTAAATAATTTGAGCGCATATCAAAAAAAAAAAAAATTAAATAAAGAAAACGCCCTGCTCCTTCTGGAACCAGCTCAGAAGGGACAAGACAAGTGCTCGCTCAACATGGTGGCCCCTCCTTTTTCTCCACGGAAACGGGGATTCGGTATTCCACGCTCCCGCTACCACAATTAATAATTCCAGCCCATTTCGTGAACTAGAACCCTCTGTCAGTTCACTCACCCAACTCCATCCCTCCGGGACAGGGCCTTGTCAAGCCGAGGAGCATCATCTGCTGCCTCTGGCAGAGCTGAGACACAACTGTGGTGAACGGAATCCGGGCACGGCTGCTCAGCGACCGCTCTCCCCGCACCACGCAAAGTGTCTCTGTGAGGAACACCAACTCCTCATCAGGATTTTCAAGATATTTAATAAGAATCTCCTTAATAAGTGTGCATTTCCATCCCAGGCGGGGCTGGAAATCCCCATCCCGTCGTCAAACGTTGCCAGGAAATCCAATCCTGACTGTTTCTCGGAGCAGAGTGGGAACAGCTTTGTAATATTGAATTTCAGCTCATCAAAAGGCTTCGGAATGACCATTTAATTAAGCCAGTTCAAAACATTTCACACTTCAGATAGTGACAGATTAAAAAATTAAATAAAAACTGAAAAACAGCAGAAGGACTAATAACTGTAGGCCTGTTCACATACCTTAAATTGAAAGGGTTTACGTGTTCTAAACATTTAAGGAATTATGTGTTCTTAACATATAAGGAACAAACCCGCCACGGAATCACTACCACAGTGCACTGGAGCAGTATGAGTCCTCCCACAGCACATCCAGGAGTACTCTCCGTGTTTTCTTCCCTGGGAATGACTCAGATAACGATAGCAAGTGGCGAATTAAATCATACCAGTGCTATCTGAGAGCTGCAATCCTTTATAATTAGGGGGCTTTGTTTGTTTGGGGGGAAAAAAAAAGTGTTTATAAAAAGCTTATCTCAGGGATAAGGGACCATTGTTTTTAGACTGTTTTTTTAATAATGCCAGCCTTTAAAAAAAGAAAAAAAAACCAAATTAAAAACAAACTTTAAAAGATCTTCTAAGCAGAGGGTCATTATAAATAAAACAAAACATTAGCCTGTAAACCACTGTTTCTGCAGAGCCAAGGAGTGCTCAAACATACACAGTATGTTAATCCCACACTAAATTATCCACAATTTGTTTTCACCTTAAACCAAATTAATTATTCTTTCATAAATTACGGTTTATTAGAATAATCATCTCCTCTACCTAATTCTTTTGCTGGAATAATAACTACATTATTACATGGCCATAACATACACCAAGAAAGCAGAGAGTTGTAGAAAAGTCTTTTAGCTTTTGAGATCAATAAAAATTATTATGCTCAGCATTTCTCTCTCAAGATATTTACACCATGCTCATCACCTTGGTATCCTAGCTCAATACAAGGAAAGCAAAAACTTGTTCACAAGGCAGCATATTCGATCTTCAAGTGCTTGACAAGCACCAGCCAATATCCAGAACTCCCTGGTGGCTGCTCCGATGGAGCCACTGGAGTGCTCAGGTTCAGAGGCTGAACACAGAGCAGAGCAGGGCTCACCTGGTCCAAGAACTCCCACATGTAGCATCCCCTAAATCTGCAGGTACCGGAGCCCACGGCCACTTCTCCCATGGTGTTGAGTCCAAAGCTTCCCTTCACATCTCTCCAACTCTCTGTCCATCATTTCTCTGGATATAAATAAAGAATTGTCCTCTCTGTCCTTTCCCACCTGGGCACCTCTGGAAGGTGCTCCAGGTTCTCCAAAATCACCTTGTCCAGTGCCAAACTCTTCTATGAAGTCTGTATTTAACTCAGATTTAGGGCTCCACTTAGGGTTCCAAGCACTTAAAAATATGATGCTGCAAAAGTCTTTCCTTAAATTTAATCCCAAGCAACCTCTGACATGAGAGCCACAGTGCCTAATCCTGCAATTACCAGGAACATCTCTGGTCCACAATCAGGACAATCATGGGGAAAGAAAAGACTGGAAACAACCTCAGGATCTGGGTCTTGTGGAAACCTGGCCTGGTGCACGTTGCCCACGCAGACCATAGGAGAGTGCCAGTGATGGCTGTGTAATCACTCAGTGGTTTTTTGCTGAAATAGAAGAAATCCAGGAAAACCAGACTTGGAGAAGGCCAACTCACAGGTGAGTCCATCATGGACAGAGCCCATGGCAGCAGTGACATTTGGATGTGCCTCTCCTGTCATTCCTGAGGTACAAGGCAGGTCCCTCTGACCCAGGGCCTGGGACACTTCAGTGCAGATTGAAGATGGAACACTGCTCATAAATACCCTTTAATGCATCACTCTTGTTGTTTCTAACGCCTCAGATTAGATTTGGTTTCATTTTTAAATGGAAATTAGATCTTCATCAACCCTGAATGATTGTTCTTGATCTACCAGTTACACGTATTATGTACTCATCCTTGCTGGGCTGTAGTGAGGATCACTTGAACACCTCTTGGAAATGAACAGCCCTTGGTAATCACTAGTCTTGATTAATAAACACAGCCCCAACCAATATCTAATTTGACTTCTAACCACAGAGATCTTAAATAATTTCACATTTTGCAAGAGTCCAGAACATGGGGTGGGAGTGAATCTGGAATAATCACACTAAGGACTTGCTTGATTTTTTTATTTACTATCTAGTGACATTCAATTCTTAATCAGCCATTTTCTGGGAAGGTTGTATTAGAATTAATAGCAAACACACAACACAAGTCCATATATTCATCTGCTCTAATCCCTAATTAACTCCTGTCGAACACAACTTCTGACTGGAACTTGGACACAGTTTTTCCTCACTAGTACAGCTACAAAACTTCCCAACCTCTGTGTTTACGAGGTCTACRAACATTTCCAGGAAAGGAATACATGGGGTATTACCTGAATCATTACATCCACAAGTTAATCAATGAAGGACAATTCAGAAGAAAGTGGTTAAAAAGTAAGGAGGAATTTCTCATCTCCAAGAGTGGTTTGATGGTTGCACATCCCCCTGCTTCCTCCAGCCCAGACCAGGGCTCTCCATGTAGGAGGAGGAGAAGCTGGGAAAGGAGGAGAAAAAAATAAAGCTTCCTTTGTCTTCAACAGATTTTATAGTTTCTGTTTAGTATTTTAATGAAATATTTACTTTTCTTGTATTTTATGCTTTAATTATTCATTACTGAAATCAGTTTAAAGAGCTGCCATGCTCTTAAATGAAGTTCTAAGAATGATACCTTGGAGCTCCCCGTTTATTGTAGTTTAGTGACTTTCATCTCAAGTCTGCTCTGCCTGCAAGCCACAGAGCCTCTTTCCTTGTCACAGAGACTTGACAAACTCATTCCAGACACCAAACGAGGAGCTTTGGTAAGGGCTGCCTACAAATCACACACTGAGGCAGCAGCAGATGCAGAAGTYGGCTCACTCTGCCCTAGCATGATGGTGAAAAGCCATCAATGTGCCTGACTGCATGGGTTGGACACCCCCAGGGAATGTGGAAGGGCTTTGGTGTCACCACGGGTTCACCACAGAAGCGACAGAGACCATCAACGTCCAAGAAACTTTAAAGGCAAAAGATTGAAAAGAAAGAGGACAGAAAACTGAGTTGGATTCACAGCAGTCGGAGACACAGCTGGGAGCAGCACTCATGGGCAGGCTCCTCCACCCCCAGCCAACCTTCTCTCCCTGAGTCCCTCTGCAGCACATGAAGCAGCCAGACAGAGCTGAGGGTTCTGCAGACAAAGCCCCATCCCTCCCCACTCAGGAGAGAACAGCAAAATACAGCTACAGCAAACGCAAGTTTAAAGTTCACCTGGTGTGTTTTCACAGTCAGACACGTCTGTGGACAACCCAAAACCCTGTTGGCACTGGCAACAATAAAATTGCTGCCTAAAACTTCTCAGTTTGTCTTCACAAGGAAAACCAGAGCTGTCATCACCTCACCTTCGCTAACCCAGGGCAGCTTTCAGAGGCAGAGTCCCTGCGAACGGTGCAGCTTTTGACAAATTACCGTGGTCAGAGCAGCCTGAAGGTCCCTCTCACCTGCCAACATGTCTGAAAATGCGTTCCCTGGTCTCTCCTGCAAGTGTAGCTCGTGGGGATCGTGAAGGCGAGTCCCAGCTACAGGTGCAAGCATCGAACACAGAGACGACTGCAGCTCGCGGTCCAACTCGATATCACTCTAAAGGGAGAGGGGAATAGAAACAAGCAGACTACACTGGCCAGGGTGACAGTCATTTGTCACCAGCTGAACTGTTGTCAGGTCCGGGGCATTTCATTTTTTCACTTCTTCAGCAGCACGGCGGCGATGATTGAGAACAACGCCGAGGTGTCTGCGCAGATACGGAGAGAAGGCTCCCAGGAGAGCAGCAAGACGTTTATCTGAGTATTTCAGGAAAGGAGCAAGGGAAGTTGGCAGCACAGGTTTGAGGGGGGTTCTTGTTAGAATCAAACAGAACAGTTTGGGCGGGAAGGGACATGAAAGATCCCCCASCCAGGGACAACTTCCACTAGCCCAGGTTGCTCCAAGTCCCGTCCAGTCTGGCCTCGGACACTTCCAGGGATGGGGCAGCCACAGCTTCTCTGGGCACMCTGTGCCAGGGCCTCATCACCCTTACAGGGAAGGATTTCTTCCCAGTATCCCACCTAACCCTGTCCTCTGGCAGTGGGAAGCCATTCTGCCTTCTTCTATCACTACATATCCTTGTAAAAAGCCCCTCTCCAAAGTACGCTGCTGTTATTTCATGAACAGTAGATACAACCTAAAATCAGACCTTTAGAGTAATTATGAGGTTCAGGATAATGCTACTATTATTTCTGGTGCTCAGTTTCTGTATCTGGTGTCTAATGCATCTCAGAAGCTCATTATTAATCTCAAAAAAAATAATGTGTCTCTATCTAATTCATGAACTGTGAATACTAAACACTTTCAGATTGTGTTTTGTTTGTTGTTGTTGTTGTTTTTTTAAGAACTCAAAATTTTCAAAACATCTAGAGGGCTCCTAAGGAATAGCATAAAACAAATACTTTGCATTTTCAAAATTAAAATTCTGGAAGAAGCTCTAAACCTAACACCAAACACTTATGCAACTTGAATTTTAACCATGTTCACATCCTTAATCTTCATCATGTTTAGTACATTACATTTCTTTGACAACTAATCAATCAAAGGCATCATACCTTCTGTAAAGCTGCCAATTTAGTGTCATTTTGCCCTCTCTCAACAACGATTTATTTTCTACAGAAACTTCCTTGTTTATTTTCTATATGTATAATTTATATATATAAAAATATAGCAGAACGGATAAGGAAATAAGAAAAGCAAAGCAGCCAACACAATATTGCACTGCTCAGGATTGTCAGGAACAAATCCATGGCTTTCCATGGATCCACAGCCCCTCGTCAACAAATCATCGAGGACATCCCCACGACTGTGTGTCCAACAAGGGAAAGCAAAGAATTGGCTCTAAAAGGACTAAGAAGCTCTGGAAAGAGGCCATGGAAGACCCAGCAGCAGCAATAAGCTCTTCTGAATGAACGGAGAGTTGGAACAGCCCTGGGAGAGGGAGAGCAGGAGAATTCAGGGTTGTGAATTCCAGGCTGTGGGATGTGCTCCGCCAGGATAACGTTGCTGCCAGAAATAAAACCGGGGCACAGCGCTGTTTGTCCACGGCCTGACATCAATGTCATAAAAGATAAAGGCAGAGTGGAAAGACTAATTAAACACTAACAGAGGTAACAGCACAAAACTACTCAAGGAAATGGCAGCTCCAAAAYTGCAGCCAATCTACCCCCGAACAGGAAAGCTAACACCAAGGGATGCCCMCCAGGAGCAGATGTCTCCAGGGAATTCCACCGAGGGAAGGCAGATCCTTCTGTCAGGTTCTGCTCTTCCTAAAAACACGGGGGTTTTCAAAAGGAGACTGATTTCCTTAATGGGAACAACACTACAGCCTAATTCCATTATTTTCAAGGGAGCTGAATGTGAAAGGTCTGTTCAGGTGTGATGGCACCTTCTGGGGGAAAGGTGGGCGAGGAATCAATTCTACAAACCACGGTGATTGAGGCCACTTAAAAAACCAACAGAAACAATCAAACCTTTCACAACAATTCAAAGRACCACCCCCTAAAGCATCTGACAGCCACAAGAGCAGACACATCCTTGCTGCATCACATCTGGCCCCATGCCTGTCTGCCCGCACATACCGGGAATCCACAGCTGCTTCCTACAAGGTTTCAGGCTGCTCCCAGGGGMACATTTTTCCCTAAACAACCTCAGGGTGAGGAATACAGACCCAGGGCTTGCTCTGGCTAAGCGGCCTGAGGGAATGGTGCAGGACCATCATCCTTACAGAGCCTTGGAAAGGGCAGGGAGCCGGAGAAGAAAAGGCTGGAATAATGCCTGGAAAGCAAGGGATGCCAACACTGACTGGTAGCTGATATAWAGATATATCCAGCCCACAAGCCTCCCCCTCAGCGTTAAAGCAAACCCATCCCACACCATGGCAGCACTGCTCTCAACCAGCTTTAGGAAGAATCCAAGGATTTCAAATCCGAAGCTGAATGACAGACTGGGAGAGGAGGGGAGGGCGCAGGGAAGGGAAGCTCCCACCTGCGGGAAAGGCTTACAGCTGCTCTTGAACTCATCAGCAGAAATCTGCACGGGAAGATAATCAAACTCGAAATTCAAACATTCAGTTGGGGAGGGCAGCTGGGCACACAGCAACCTCCCAGCCACCTCCCAGCCCACAGGATGTTGGGTTTCATGGCTGTTCATAAATTTTACCAAAACTTCCTGGTTACCTGGGCAGTACYTGCCAAGCTGGTGAGCAGTGCTGTGAGATCTGGGGGGGCTGCACAGTGGCCTTTGCACACCACATTAGTGCCCATAATTGGCTGAACTGACAGTTCCTCCTGCTGCTTTTGAATACATATCAAATGACTTCTGAGCTACCACTCAAGTCTTAAAAGCTTCTTACAACCCACCCTAGAGTCGGCTCCGATTCGTTTTGCTGGGCACAGAAAACCTGCAACACTGCAAGCCCTCAAGATAAAAAGTTCTGCCTRAATTTTACACTTTACTGCACTGGCACCTAGAGTATAAAATGAAATGGTCCAAGTCYTAGTAGGCCCTAAAAGGCTCACAGGTACCTCCCATTTCATTTCCCTAAGTTGTACCCAACACCTCATGTTCAGAAGTTCTTGTAGCTCCATTTCCTCTCTCTGAGACTTCRGTAAAACAATTATCCCCTTACACTGTGCAATTTGAGACATAAAACTTTGTACAAAAGCTATAAAGTATGTATTTCTGTGCAATAAAATGTATCACATTCCAGATTTCATTATTTTCCTGGGTTCTGATCATTTCCTGGCAAACATYACCAAGAAACAGTACTTCCTCCACTCTACATGTCAAGCCAAAAGTCAACCCAACGAGACACCATGGCTGGGCAACTGTGCCTTTTCCTGCCTCTCCAACCTCAGGAACACTGGCCAAGCGTAGAAGGAACTGGTTTTAGCTGTCTGTGAAAGGATCACTGAGGGACATCTCACAGCTGGACATCAATGAGGGGAAGAGAAACTATCAGATACTAACTATCTGATAAAGAAATGCAGACATATTTATCAACTCGTACTCACCACCCTCTATTCTGTGYAGCTCAGGATGCACCTTAATCCGGCATCTGTTAAAAGGTGTAAGACAACATTGCTCCAACTTCCAAGGTCCTGGGCCACTGTGCTGGCAGGTGACATGTCCCCATAGCTGTTCCTGCTTCCCCTGATTCTAATGAATCCTGTTTACTCTGCTCCTGTGCACCTCCAGACAAAAATGGCCCTTTCACGACTGTACATCTTATTTGTCCTTGCTTTTGCAATAAGCACTCACATCAGTGAGTGTTTAAAACACTGCAAAATTCAAAAGAAACTCCCCTAGGTGGTCTATGCATACAAATAAGTATATATTTTGCTTTTTTCATAAAAAGACACCCTGCAGGTTTCAAGCTCCTCTCACTGCAAGAGATATTCTCAGGCAACAATGCTGATTTGGTGTAAGCTGATCCATATCAYTGAATCCTGCCTTTGTTTTTGGCAGTCCCCTTTCAAGGTGACTAAATTAAAGTGGAAGTACAATTCCAGGCAGCTCAACAAGGGGCAAGGCTGTTTTGCAAAATCTAAAAGGCTAAATAAGATGAAGCAGACCTTCAAGCTAAAGAATTAGCTCATTAAAAAAAAAAAAGCCGCACCACCATCCATGATGCACTGAGAATGTCACTGGKCATCATGGAATCAGGATCACAGAATGGTTTGGGATGGAAAGATCATCTAGTTCCAACCCCTGCCATGGGCAGGGACACCTCCCACTATCCCACGTTGTTCCAAGCCCCATCCAACCTGGTCRGGAACGCTTCCAGGGCTGGGGCAGCCACAGCTTCTCTGGGCAGCCTGTGCCAGGGCCTCACCACCCCCACAGCCAAGAATTTCTTCCCAATATCCCATCACACCCTGCCCTCTGGTAGTGGGAAGCCATTCCCTCTTGTCCTGGCACTCCAGCTCTCTTGGAGCCCCTTTAGGCACTGAAGGGGCTCTAAGGGCTCCCCAGAACCCTCTCTTCTCCAGGCTGGACAAGCCCGTAATATGGGAACTGGGAAGGTTACACCAGAYAGGTGAAACCAACACCAGATCTCCTGACTCAGAACCTCTCACATTTAATGGTCAAAGGTATGGACAGAGTTTAAGGAGCTGCTTACTGAGTGAACCTGATTTACATGAACACAGCTCATTTCAAGCAACACAGCAATTCAGCCCAAAACACATGGCTTGCCACTGACCCCAGCACCTCCAAGACCATTATGCACAGCACATATAAACAGACAAATGAAATATGTATCTAAGTTCGTTTTAAGTGTATGAGCCTGAAATTGCTAAGAAAAAATATTTGCTGTCTGCACCTGTGTGAAATTGAGATCAGGGCTGTAAGTGCTCTCAGCACTGTGCCCGCCACGGCACCAATACACTAATCACCCGAGGGTTCAGCAACGCTGGGAAAATGCATCAGCAAAGAGCACATTTCCTCATCTAACAGACCCCAGAGATGAGCTGATGCACCCTTCCTTCGCAGCAAAACCAGGGCTTGTCAATACGGGCACCTGTGTGCACCCCAAGCTGAGGTTTCAGTCAGTGAGCCCATGCCCTGTGTGAGCACTGGCCACACGTGTGTGCCTGTGTGCCCATTCCTGAGGTGCTAAAGCCTATTTTCAGCTTTTGCATACAGTAAATCACCTCAGATAGAGATGTTCTTCACATGCTTCGAGCCTGTCCTTGACACTGCAGCTCACCGCACACGAGCCTTTCAGTCTGTCTAAAAACCACATCCTTACAACGACATGGCAAGCGAACGACTCCAAGGTAGCCCTGGCAAGTCACTGCTGGATCTTCACAGCACACTAACCCCAGCAGGAGATCTGGAAGGCAAAATCTCCAGGTCTGGCGCCTGCTCCTCCTGCCCAGACCGACTCCTGGTGTGGGAGTGACTCGTCTGCAGCCCAGCCTGACCCCGGCCAGCCGCCCTCCTCACCCGCAGGTCTCCTCCAGCCCTGACCGAGCCGGAGGGTGACCCCAGGAGAACATCCCAGCCCAGCTGGGGATGTAATCCAGGGAGCTGAGCACTGACAGAAGCAGGGCAGGGGCTCTGAGGGCCRGGCCGTGCTCCCAGGGCACAGCAGAGCCCCCGTGCCGGCGGCAGCAGCGCGGGCTGGCCGGGCAGGTACCGCTGCCGAGCCCACCAAACACACTCGAGGCCAGACTGCCGCACGCTAAAATAGCTGCTGCATGAAAGGCACAGCCAGCTCTGCATATTCAAGATCAGAGCGGAGATAGATGATGAGATTCTCTGTGCTACGCACAAAAGCCAAAAATCACCAGTGCATTTACAGTTCAATATTCGCCTAATCCCATCTTTATTTCTGGTGCATAAATGAAGCTCATTACAAATTATTTTCTTCAGAAATCTACCAGCAACCCAAAATAATTTATGAATGTGCTGTTTGCATTTATACATCCTTGACATCCACAGCAAACATCAAAACAAGGAATTCAGTCAGTCACATTGGTTGTAATACATGATTCCCTCTTTTCTCCGTGGATTCTGTCACAGCTACACCCAGCAAGCTCCTTCAGCAGCACCTTTTATGTTATTAGGTGTACATATACACAGTCACACATTGCAGGGGCTCGTTCTCAGCCCACCTTGCTTGCCTGCAGGAGCAAAGGCATTTTGTGACGACACACATACACCCATTGAATAATTATTGGTACAAAATAAATAGTGAAAGAAGAGAGCAAATGTTTTGACCAAACACAAAGCTCTCTGCTCTCCCTGTCCCTCCCTCCTCGCTCTCACACTACACCATTTGCCCACCAGCTGCAGTAAATCCTGTGGTTCTCACGTGCAGGGACACACTGGGGATGGCAGCGAGTGCTGGTGGTGCAGGAGTCACACGGTACTACAGCCCTTCCCACGCTGGGACACCTGGAGCACCTGCCAGCCCAGGAAAGGGCTGGTACAGAATGCTACAGTGACCTGGAGCACCTGCCAGCCCAGGCGGGGCTGGGACAGGACAACATCCAGACCTGGGTGACTCTCTCTCAGCATCCAGGAGGCAAAGCTGATACAGCAAGACTTGCTTTGCTTTCAGCATTTCCCTCCTCGAGCACTTTAACTGGAAACAGACCTCAACAAACAAAWTCAGATATAGAATTCCCCTTCTTTTTAATTATTGTAAGAGCACACACACCCCCACCCCACAAACACATCAGCACACAGAGTGAAGACAGGATGAGCACTGCCAAGGGCTGCACACCTTGCCCAGGACACRGAGGGCACGTGGCCAGGTGGCTGGTCAGGGCTCACAGGGAAGCTCCTGGAGCAGCCTGGGTGGCTCTGCCAAGGTGGTGCTCACCAGACAGGGTGGATGCGCTCAGCCCCCAAAGCCTTTCCAGGCACTGAACCTCAGCACAACACAATGAAGTATTAAACAGCAAAGCTGTGGCAGGGGAGAGCTGAGCAGACACAGGAGAAGCTGGGGAGGAGGAGGGGATGCCACAGAAGCCCCCAGASCTCCCTCGCCTCGGGGCTGTGCTGCAGGAGAGACCCTGCTCAGCAAGGACGGGGCTCAAGCCAAGGTGCCAGYGGGGCAGATGCCAGCCCTGCTGCCTTTGACCCCTTCCGCCAGTCTGGATGGGGCTTGGAGCAACCGGGAAGGTGTCCCATGGCAGGGGGGTGGGATGAGATGAGCTTTAAAGTTCCTTCCAACCCAAACCAGTCTGGGATTCTGTGAAGATTTACCAGCAAAACAACCCCCAGAGCTCCCAGTAGCTCTCACAGCACCCACATACGCAGAACCCAGATGTCCTGTCTCCCCAGCACAACCCACGTTCAGATCTGCAGGATCTGAGCTGACCACCTCAGGGAAAGCCACCACCACAGCCTGAGAACACCACAACTCCCTTTCTTCCTCAGGGCTTTGTGTTTGCAAGAACCAGACACAAAGAGGGACTCTTATTATCAGCTCTGCACTGAACACACACACACAGAGTCCTCCTGATTGCACACACAAGGTAAAATCAAGCACCAGGAATTTTCTTCAAACGTTGTGTTAACCTCACTCCATCAACCAACAGCACTTTCCTTCTTAGTCCTCGAACACTGGTTATTTTATACAAAATTCAGTGTTTGGTCTGTGTAGTATGGCAATTTAGGGAAAAAAAAAAAAAGAAGAGAAAAAACAGAGAAGACTACATTTAACACATTTGGAAATACAATTAGTCAAATACAACTTCACAAATAAGCAGTCCCCTCTGCCCCTAAAATAATAATAAAAAAATAATAAAATAAAAACTAGAGCGCAAATTTAGGAACTGAGAATGCAGCTTGGAAATTTGCCACTAATGGAAAAGAACGGGTACAGCTTATGAAATAACCCCACCGTTTCTGTGTATAATCATTATTTTCAGTTTGGCCTCCCTAAATTAAATCGGTTTTAATCTTTCCTGCTAAACTGGCACAACGTTGACTCCAGCTTTTGGGTGTCCATTTGTTCTACCACATGACATCACGAGATGCCTGCCAATAACAGAGAGATGCCTAAAAGCCTTGAAATTCTTGGCTTTGGGACTCCAGGTTTTCTGAGAACTGTTAATTTACTTTGGCTTAAATCCTAGATTTTGGCTCCACTTGAGAAAAGTATTTCTCACACAGTAATTAAACTTGTAGTGGACAACACTGAAGCAATAGGGGACGAGCTGCAAAGACAGGATGTTGTCTAGGCACGTTTTTCTGAGCTTTCTCTTCTTGCAGCCACAAGAAGAAAGCAGTGAAGGACCAGTAACACAGTTTAAGTTCTAATTAGAGAACTAAGGAAGAAGAAATGGCATTTATTAGACAAAACTTTATATATAATTACAAAATTGGAGAAAGTCAAGCTGTCAATTACAAAACAAACTCAGGCCATGTAAAATTCAGAACAAGAAACAGCAGCAGTGAAATTACCTTTCCCAAAGGAACACCTCCTGGGGTCTGAGCAGCATCCTCATGCTGGTGCACAGCAGGACAAGCCTCAGCTCTTCCACCTGCATGGGGATTTYCCTTCAAAATACAGTAAAACCAGGGGACAGCACAAAGACAGTGCCTTGACCCTCAAAACCATCCGGGACAGAGGCCCTCGGCTGCTCCTTACAGGGAATTTGGCTGTATTTCCCTGCACTGCTTGTGGAGCAGGAGAACAGAAATGGCACAAGACTGCAAGTTCAAATACATTACAAAATAGTCTGCAAAAATAGCTGGGCCTTGTAAGAAATATCCTTCTCCATGGAAACCACCAGACGCTCCGAATTCTGGCAGACTAGAGAAAACGGGTTTGTATTATTAAAGGAAATGTCTGTGTATTTGGGCTTTTATAATTCTAACCTTCAGCAAGAGAGGAGCAATTGCTGGTGTCCAGCACAGGTCAGCTGAACTTCCTCCAACCTTCCCTCTCCTCACGCAGGGACACGAAATTCCCAGGGGACAGAAGGATGGGCGGGGGGGGTTTGCTTTGCAGGTCTCTGCAGTGCTTTTAATTACAGATACAGAATGAAAAGCAGCAAGGGGAAAAAAAAGACCCCCTGGGGTTTTAAAACACCTGCCCATACAAATAAAACACCTCCACGTATTTTTGTGTGGCATGAGGCAAAGCAAYGCTCCTGTAACGCATTAATGAACGCAATGTATGTATTTCAGCATCTGTGTATTCCAAACCTCTCCCACCCAAGCAAGCGCAAGAGAAGCCATTGCTATTCTCTCCCTCACCCAAAACAGTTTCCACTTTGGATGCCAGGTGGGGAACTATAGATTAATTAACTCCCAACTGGCACTGATGGGATAATTACAGTCGCCTGTCTCTGGATTTCACTATTTCCAGCTGAACTCTCGCACCAAAAAGCAAATCCTAACCATGAACCTCCACTTCTCCGCTGATTCCCAACAGGGCACTGACCCCTTACCTGTGGGGGCTGGGATTCACAATTCGGAAGAACTTAATAGAATATTTTTAAAGAAATAAAAGTGCTGCAGCCTCAAAACATGAAAGGGCTGGGCTACAAAGGAGCACTCATATAGAGAGCAATTATATTTTTGATATCTAATGGTTCTGCCTCAGGAAGCAAGAGCTGGCTAGCATCAAACTGTATAAAAGAAAGGATTATGGGCTCATGAAAAAAGAATGCCATTTTGATTTAAAACCCAGCAAAGCATAGTGCAGATTTGTTATTTTAACTCACAGTGCTTAATTCCTATAACAAGCCTGAATGCCATTAAGGACGAAAAATACACGAAATACTTGTGGTACAAGACATTAAARGTAACCTCAGTCCTCATCAATGGCTCTGAACACGCCATTCTCTGCTTCCTGGAGCCACTCTGCACCTGCACAATGCATCTGGGCTACACGAGGCTGCAGCAGGAAAAATTAAACCCAAAAAAATTCACACTCATTTCCGAGAGCCTGCTTCTCCTCAGCATTTCCCAGGTCACGGTAACTCCCAGCCAAAGCAGCCCAAAACCTCCTCGTGACTTCCTAACTGAGCACCAAAAGCAGCTCCCACCTGGGTCCTGTGATTTCATCCATGGCCACAGGTACCACAGCCGAGTTTTTAAAAGAAATTCCCAGCATTTAATCCTCAGCACCAGCAATCATCATCATGGGTGAAATACAGAATTCGCACAAAAAGAAAAAGATTTAGTTCTTCTGCAATTCATGAAATTAAAGGATAATCCCCAATTATTCAGAATACTTTTGTAGTCTGGTATCTCAATTTGCCTTTTACTTTTACAGTGGGGTTTTGGGTGGTTTTGTTGTGGGTTTCTTTTGAAGTCACTTGTGTCCAGAGGATTCAGAAATTAKGCAAAACTGGTTGCTGCTCCCTGTTTTAAAGCAATGGGTGTGTTCCATGTGACTCGTTTCACAAAGCAGCAAGCAATATGAACAAATAAATGTATATAAATACATTCTTG
Organism: Amblyornis subalaris; assembly: GCA_018881555.1. Lineage (NCBI taxonomy): Eukaryota > Metazoa > Chordata > Aves > Passeriformes > Ptilonorhynchidae > Amblyornis > Amblyornis subalaris. Next base: position 1,477,097 of record JACAXG010000080.1, on the reverse strand, counting down.
ATGCATTAGTCCACTAAAAAGGGAAAAAAAAACCAAAAAGGATTTTTAACAAGCAGACGTGGACAAGGTCTCTGCAGGACCTGCACCATCATCACAACAAATGTGACACTGGTCAAACATGAAAAAAGATGGAAAACAGACCAAAACACAACATAGGAGTGGAGACCTRAATCTGTGCTAAAATGTGGTGCTTTGGGGAAGGGGAGCAGCAGCACAGGTTGGCTGCAGGGACTTCTGACACAGGCCTGGAGTGACAGGACAAGGGGGAATGGCTTCCCACTGCCAGAGGGCAGGGTCAGATGGGATACTGGGAAGGAATTGTTCCCTGTGAGGCTGGTGAGGCCCTGGCACAGGCTGCCCAGAGAAGCTGTGGCTGCCCCTGGATCCCTGGAAGTGTCCAAGGCCAGGCTGGATGGGGCTTGGAGCAACCTGGGCTAGTGGAAAGTGTCCCTGCCCATGGCAGGGGTTGGATCAAGATGGGCTTCARGGTTCTTTCCAATCCAAACCATTGGAACATGACTTTTTTCTTGCTCAATCAATCAGCTCAAATCATGTTTGAAGCTTCCCATTTTTGTTCGGTGACCTCTAAGTAAAGACACTGGCAGATAAATAAATACACTGCAATGGTTAATAAGGCTTTTGACAAGATTGATAATCCATTTATACAAGTTCCTCTGCATGTCAAAAAACCCAATCCTATAACGTGCACCTGTTATTCTTCAGGAAGGAGAAGGATCACCTCCTGTCACACCCCATCTATCCCAACCCACTCCATTCCCCCCAAAATGCCATCTTCATCTCTCCACCCACAGGCTTTCAGAAAGTCCCATCTCCTCCACACTTAATGAAAGCTGCACAAACTCATGAAAAAGATTTCTGTGAAAAAGTGGGGAACGGTGTCAGTGATGGAACAAGAAGTGTCCTGGTGAGAGCTGCAGCACGAAACGCCGCTCACTTTCCGCTGCGAAATGACAGCTGCATCTCCTCTGGTGACAGCTCTTGCCAACAGTCTCCATGGCCATCACTCCCTTAGAAACTTTCCTGAAAACCCCGTCCCTGAAACTTCACACCAAATTATCCGAAGGGACGAAACAAGGGAATGTCAAATTATTCTGTAAAAAAATAAAATTAGCTAATCTGAGAAACAAGTCATGCAAGAGCCATCTAAATAACTCCACTCCCTTCTTTTCTCTCCGTTTCCTCATCCCAACGTCTCAGATCCCAAGCTGAGCCRCTGGAGGAGGAACCTGCCCAGGTTACAGGATGCATTTGTGTATTTTGGGGGTGAAGGTCACGCCTTTTCTTGACTAATTCTAGCTGGACCAGCAGGACAGAACGAGAATCCSAGTAGGATTTGTGTGCCTCAACTTGGCTCCTTTAAGAATGCTCCTATCAAAACCACTCAAACCRAACCTGTTTTCCAATATTACCCCTTAAGTTAAAGTCCTGGGTTTATTTTTCCTGAATCGATAAAAAAAAAAATTTATAAGGGTTTTCATGACTCTTTTGATATTTATAAGAGCTGTTTAGAAGGGAATAAAAAAACCTCCTGACTATTCAGAAAAATAAAARATTTTATACAAAGAAGAGCTGTCAAAAGCCTTGGCTAGTTAAAAAAACTTGCTAATTTCTTTAAATCACAGTAAGCCKAAATTTTAGGTGAAGCCACAGCAAGTACATAAGGGCAAAGCTGTAGTTCTCTTCTTCATGTCTTTAAAACAATCAGGTCAACACAGAAGAAAGAAAAGAGTTTAAACTGATGGAGTATGTTTCTGAACAACCACAAATTAATATAAAAGCAATTAAATATGGAATTTAAAGACAAARGGCTGATGGAGGATGAGCACTGCACCAGCCAAATTCAGATTTTTATTCTCTAAAGATTTCATGCAAACTCAGCCCATCCTTCCAAGGATCTCTACAGCTTCAAGCAGCAGAAAAACACCAAGRAAGTACAAAGATCCATACAAATACACGGATCCACCTCTGCCTGCTAGGATCAGGGTCTGGGACAGCCCCAACCTGGCTCAGTTGGAGCAGGCGCTCAGCCACGATGAGCTCCATGAAATCTTGGGCAGGACCCATTCCCCTCCCACAGGAGGTGCATTTAAGCTGGRACAACACGTGATGGATGGACCCATCAGCAGACAAACGCCCTTTTTGTTTCTATGCCTTGGGAAGCTTTACAGCTCACTTAAAGGGAATATCTTGGATTTTTTATACTGTTTAAAGCTCCCTCTTTATAGGTATGGCAGTGTCACAGCTCAAAATCACTCGTGCCACACAATGAGAGGCTTGTAAGAACTGGCCTCTGCTCCATCACCTGCCCTGCCACACACAAGCAGCTCCATCCATTTTGTTTTGCTGGGAGAACAGGGAACCTCCTCAGGAACACCTTTCAATATTCAGCCATAAAGCCACTGACTCACCTTTCACTGACCTGTATTTGCAAACCTGCACAGAAAACATTTTTTCCCTCATTTTAATTTAATTTAATTGAGAAGCAGGTGCCTGCTGCAGTCCCGCAGGGCACGTTYATATCCTCCTGCTGACGTTACAGAGGTTCCCTGCCATTCCTGCTGCACGAGCCAAGCCTGGCTCTTCCCAGCCAGGCAGGGACAGCCACTGGCTCTTCCCGGCCGAGCCAGGGACTGGAGCAGCCTCGTGTCCTGCTGAAGGACCCACAGCTCAGCACTGGGGTCCCAATCCCATCAGAGGGGTGGATGGATGGATGGATGGATGGATGGATGGACACGTCCTCACCCTGGAGAACAAGTGGCAGGTCCCAGTGGAAAAGGATTTCCCAGGGTAATTCCAGCTGCTCCAGGTGTCCGGAGTGGAGTTATGCCCCAGGGTGGTGGCCACGGGCTACTGGGGTTTGGCTGAGCTGCAGTAACTGTTTATTCATGACTGGTCCCCTTAGGAATCATTCTAAGCATTAGCTGATCATACATGGTTTGCATATTTCCAACATGGAGAATTAAAACCACAAYGGCAAAAATAAACCCTCAGTGGGGGTGACACACAATTTGTACCAAGGAGGGCAGGACAGGGCAGGGAGGAGCAGGGTGAGAACACTYGGTCTTGGAGTGAGAAAGGAGAGGCAACCAACAGGCCCAAGCTTTTCCATTTTATGCTCTGCTTTACACCTCTTGATACCCAGAACAAGGCAGAGTTGACTAAAAGGACACACCGTCAGGAGCTCCAGCCATTCCATACCCAGTTTTTAATAGATGTGAAACCTTCTGAAGTCAAAGCAAGTATTTCCCTGAACTCTGTGTGCCTTCTGCTTCTGTCTTTTCTGTAATTTTCTTTTTTACAAGTATTTAAGTCAAGAATATTCATACTCAATTCTGTCCACTCCTCAGGAGGGTGGGGAGGTACTCAGTGCCAAAGGTATAATCAAGTGCTCAGATAAGCTTACAGGTTTAAAGCCAGACATCAGTATTAGAAGCAATTGCAGCCACCAAAATACTAAGAAGAGCAGTAATGGGATTATCTGTCAACACAAACAAAAGGATAAATACAAGCAAAACCATCAGTCCCTGAAACCTAATTCTCATGTTAATTCTCATGTTAATCTGAGACTATGGCAGGAAGATTAAAGAAGCCTAGGATCAAATAAAAAGTTATTGATTGTAAAATTCTTGCTTTAAACAAAGTATGTGTTTATGGTTTAAGATAACTTTGTGTATGGCAGCAGCCGATTTAACCACAACAAAAAACTGCACCATCCCAAAGGAGCAGCAACCACAGGGATACAAGTCAGGGACTTTCCTCTTCCAGAGGAAGCTTTGCTCCTGTATTGGGTTTGCACGGCCAGGTTTTGGTCCGGGGTGGGCTACAGGGGTGGCTTCTGTGAGAWGCTGCTGGAAGCTTTCCCCGTGTCCRGCMGAGCCAATCCCAGCCAGCTCCAGGAYGGATCTGACACTGGCCAAGGCTGGGCCGGTTAGAAATGGTGGTAACAGCCCTGGGATAACATACTCAAGAAGAAAAGGAAGTTATTGGTCAGATGTAATTGTGGCCAAAGAAGARCAGGGCTGAGAACATGTGAGAGGAACAACTGTGCAGACACCCAGGGCAGTGCAGGAGGAGGGGCAGGAGCTGGAGCTGAGATTCCCCWKGGATTCTGTGGTGCAGCTCATGGTGAGGCAGCTGAGCCCCTGGAGGGCACCAGGGTGCAGAGATCCACCTGCAGCCCCTGGAGGAGCCCACATCACAGTAGCAGGATGCCTGAAAGTGGGATGTGAGCCCACGGGAAGCCCATGCTGGAACAGGCTCCTGGCAGGACCTGAGGAGAGAGGAGCCCACTCTGGAGCAGGTTTCCTGGTAGGACTTGTAACCCCCCTGAGGGACTCACACTGGAGCAGGGTGTGCCTGAAGGACTGACCCCTTGGAAGAGTGACTCACACTGGAGCAGTTCACGGAGAACTGTTGCCCATGGGATGGACTCACACTGCAGAAGCTCACGGAGAGTTGTCTCTCCTGGGAGGGACTCCATGCTGGAGCAGGTGAAGGACTCTGACTCCTCTCCCTGAGCAGGGGCAGAAACAACCTGTCATGAACCGACTGTAACCACCATTCCCTGTCACCCTCTRCCACTGGAGGGAGAACATAGAGCTGGGAAGGAGGGAGAGGTGYGGGGAAGGTGTTTTAAGGTCTTATTTTACTTGTTATTATCCTGCTCTGATTTTGTTAGTAATAAATTCAATTAATTCTCTAACTCAAGCCTGTTTTGCCCATGATGGTATTTGGTGAGTGATCCCTCCCGGACCTTGTCTCAACTCACAAACCTTTCACTACATTTTCTCTCCCCTGTCCAGCTGCAGAGGGGAGTGAGAGAGAGGCTTTGGTGGGTCAATCCATTACATCTCCCTTCACCACATTCAAGCAGCAGGAATAAACCCCAACTCACCACTAAATCCCAACGTAGCCGCAGGCAAACACACCATAGCATTCAAACCCCCTTCACTTGGCCAGCTTGACTCATTTGAACACAGCCAAAGCTGAAACCYCCTCTGCCAGAGCTCTGGACCAGGCAGGGCAGGGAGCTCAGCCCCAGGGCTGATCCCTGAGCTGTCCCTGCTGCCTGCTGCTCTCCTCACATCGGCATTTTACAGCACAGCATCACCTGCCTTTGCCTCTTRAACATGGAAACCGCTGGAGGTTGTGTTTGGCAGGAAAAGTGCCCCTGGGCTTTCGCTGCCAGGTGAGCAGGGGCAGGCGCACACACACGAACACACGTGTACGAACACGAACACACACTAACACACATGAACACACACATCCTGGCAGGACTCAGAGCACAGAGACAGAATCAGCCTTGTTTTCCTTCCTCCCACTCTTTCACAGCAAACCTTGCCAGCTGCCCTCTTACCTTTGCTATGTTCAGCACAGCTGCCAAGGCTCCATCCACATGAAAGGTTTGCAGCATGACACACGAGCATCCACCCCGCTTCCCGAGCATCCACCCCGCTTCCCGCTCCAGCCAATTACCGGATTCACCCGAGCCCACGGAGGARGRAAGAGAGGGGGCCTGGCAGTGGGAAGAGGCTGTGGCAGCCCATAGTTAATTTGATGGCACCCAACTTCTGATCCAATTACAAGCCAGCACTCGGGGACTGGCAGAGCTGTTTCCACTGCTYCCGACCCTTCCTGCTTGGATGAGTGATCCCAGAGCTTGTGGAGCCTTGCTCATTCCTTAGGGCTGGCATTCGCAGATGCTGCAGTCAATGAAGAGATCCTCGTTTATTTAACAGGGTGGGATCAGGCCCTCRTTGCACAAAATCCACAGTGATGCTACAAAACTGGCAGCCACTGGGAAGGCTCGGAGAGAGATACCTGCCTGTGTCTGGTATAAAAAGGAGACTTATTTCCCTGACCCTGCTCTGTTCCAGACGCTCTCTCCCCACGCCAGGATTTCAGATACCCAGATTCCAGGATCTGTTCCCTCCCCCTTTTTTACACAAATGCCTTAAGTCCACTCTGATCTCTGTGTGACAGGCACAGCTCCAAGCTCCCAAGGAAGGGTATATAAGACACCAGAAGGCTCCATATGCATTTTTCATCTTCTTACRCAACTATGCCCCTCCACACATGGCTGAGGAGATTTTCTTCCAACAGTTCAGCCATCCACCTAATGCTTACTTAATGGGAGTGTTTTCAGAAAAACACTACAAGAATTTTCAAATAGAAACAATTAGCATTCACAGTAATTTGCATCTACTTTCCCCTATTTCTAAAGCAGCAGGCTCTGCTTTAATATTAACCCCTGCTTGCTCCTCAAAGCCCAGTGCAGGGAAGTGAGCCACACAACTCGCATTAGAGACCACAGGAACAATTCTGTTCCATGGGGAAAAGATTACATGGCAGTGCTTGAAACTTTGGGGGACAACCCTTTGTTTTTAAGCATCCTGTGTGTCAGTAGAACGAGCAGCTTCCATCACACCACATTTATTTTCACYAGCGTTCCATTTCCTAATCCATCCTCCTGTGCATCCAGGGACTCCTGATGGGATTTACACGTGCAGTATTCACCAAATCACTCCCCCATCACCTAAGCTGCCCTGAAWGCATGGTGGGCTGAGACCAGAGCAGCCAAGCTCCTCCAGAGGCTCAAAAAATCCTGGAGCCTGGGGCGGGGAGCAGGAGGRAAAGGTTCCATCAGCCAGAAATTCTCATCTAGGCTTGTTTTAAAAGCCAGCTATCCCATGAACATTTACATCTYGGACATCAGAGTCACCCTTTACACTGGAAGTCTGGGTTTTCCAAAACATGGAGCAGCAGGTTCTACCTTCCAAACTCTGCAAGACAGCAAAAGACAAGTATCTGGCCCAGCYATCCCTGCAGAGACCTTGTGCCTTACCTCACAAGGCAGTCTGTGTCCGAAGGGGGTCAGCCCCTGGGACAGGCACCATTCCCTGTGCCCACGTGGTGTAGAGGAAGGTGTGAGGATGGGAAGGAGAGGAAGCCAAGATAATTCCCATGAAACAGGGACTCTATTTGCAAAGGTGCCCAAGAGAGTTACGGCTCAATCAACACGAGACGAGCAAACTCTAGGAGGCAAAGAAGAAAGAKAGCAGCTTCTTATTAAAACACAGCAGCTTTTTTTGCTGTCTAGCACAGAGCTCCACAAGAGAGCAGGTTTTTTCTTTCCCCCTCTTCTAAAACCCTGAAGAATTCCATGTAAAATAAGTCCAAGTTTAAAGACTCCACATCTGACGGCATCTAAGCAGAGCCCACTTGAGCAGTGCAGTGCTGTCCCCTGTGTACACACGCTGCTATTCACTCTTTAAGAGATCACATACTCCTTTTCCTGCAGGACCTCTGCCTCCTTCAGCTYGCTGGTTTGATGGGAAGCAGCAAGTGATGCAGAACAAACGGGAAAAGTCTTGTCAATCTCTGTCTGATCCAGTAACAAGTTCTGTTGGCAGGGCAGATGTGGATTTACACTCGTGTTACTGAAATACCTGAGCTCTGTAAACAAGATGGCTGGTGTGCAGTGAGGAGACAGAGATACAAGGAGCAGCTGGATCGTTCAGAGGATGGTCTGGATTATTCCTGGTGAGCAGGGTGTAACTCTACACACCATTTCCTGAGTGCTACCCAAACAGAAGGGACACACAGAATCAACAAAATTCTCTCTTCCCTCTGGTGACCTGCRATAGGACCCAGGGAACGGCTGGAGCTGTGTCAGGGGAGGTTTAGGTTGGATATYAGGAAAAGGTTCTTCCCCCAGAGGGTGGTGRGCACTGAACAGGCTCCCCAGGGAATGGGCACGGCCCYAGGGCTGCCAGAGCTCCACGAGYGTTTGGACAACGCTGCCAGGGACAGGATGGGATTGTTGGGGTGTCTGTGCAGGGCCAGGAGTTGGACTCGAGGATCCTTGTGGATCCCTTCCCACTCAGGAAGGGATTCTTTGACATACTCAGTTGTTTAAACCATTACAATATAAACTGTAGCACCGAGGGATTTCCAAGAGATCTTCTTTGCAAAACACATTCATTTCATGTAGATGTTGAAGGGCTGTTTGGGTAAGAAGKTTTTCGTTTGGTTTTCAGGCATAAAGAAGTTGAAATATCATTGTATCACTAAATTACCAAAACGTGTCTGGCATCAGTAAGACACATAACAGACTGAACAACCGAGGTCCCATGTCGGCATCTCCTGCACAAGGTAAATGCAGCAGATCTGAGCTGGTGATAAATGAAGCCCAGAGCATGGGCTGTGACTGCACACTGCAAGACACCCCCAGCCTTCTGCTCCCCAGGATCATCTTAGAGCCTCCAGGTACATAGGAACTCCAGAAACCCCAAATGATGCAACCGTGCATATGGAAAAGGGTGTATTTTATCCTCATCCAAGCACTGATCACAGGAACAGGAACACAGCCATGTACCACTCCTGGGGCAGGAGCCTGCAGAGCTCCAACRCTTCTTGCATATTTTGACATAACTATTTCCTCCACACAAAAAGAAATATAGTTAAAGGCAAACCTTGGGAAAAGGTAAAACTAAATATCACATCAGGCTTTGCAAACACCTTTCTTTGCCTACTCACTGATGTAAGTCATATCCTGTAGTAACTACAGTGCCAGAGAGAGGAGGGTGCTGTTTCCATTTCCCAGACACAAAGCCCAGAATGAAAAGCCACTCCGAAAGCCACACCACGCTCTCCTGTTTTTCCTGTGAGCTCAATTAAAGATCTGCTCAACCTGCCTCCATACAAAATTCAGCAGMCTGGAGGACTTTGAAATGCTTTATACCCTGGTGTGGAGCAGCCACTGGATCATTAATACTCTACTTCAATGTAAATGTTTAAAAACTATGCAAGAGTTGAAAATGAGATCTGTCTCTGCCAGTTTGGTTTGTACACTGGGAAAAGTCACATCTTAAGAACTCCAAACTGCCAGCAGCAGGTACATCCAGCTCAGTGCAAGGCCACCTTGAGAATAGCACTGGAGAGGGTGAGGCTCCAGCAAYAAAACAGCAGAAAGCCTTGGCTGAACCCAGAGCATCCAGGCCCAGGGTGGGCTCCAGAATGAAACCCACAGCACAAGGGTATTTGTAAAAAATATAAAATCATTATTCCCACAAAAACTTCCTTTGGAACTACCTCCCACCCTTGAAATTCAGCTGTTTTTTTTCTGCCTGGTGCAGCGCTGATGGCTCTGCTTACACCAGGAGCTGACACATTCCCAACCACAGCAAACACAAAGGAAGCAGAGATCTTGTCTGTCACCTGGAGATAAAACACAGCCATCCCAAGTTTGCCTCCTAAGGCTCTGGCTCACTGCAGCAGGTAAGCACATGCTTGGAAGTGTTTGTTAAATAAATCACAAAATACACACATCCAGAACGGTTCCCCCAAAAGCTTTGGGAACAGAAAGATCCCAGGCAGCTAAAACACTTCCAAACCAATTTTCCAAATAACAATTTATCCTCATGATATTTCTTTAACTTATGCCTGAATTATTTGCCTATTTTTTTTGCAGATGAGACGTTATAAGGAAAGGCTAAGGAATACTTTTCCGGGAAGCCAGTCATCTGCAGCAAGGTGTTGAGACTGTTCGTGCACCTCCAAAACTCTAAGGAAAGGGGGTTAAAAAAAAAAAAAAAAGAGAATCTGACATAGATTAAATGTCACCACGTATCCGTGTAAATTTCTAAACAGCAGGATCTCACAGTGTCAGGTGTGTATGTGCAAAAATGGAGTTTAAAGTCCTTGTCAGAATAGCCTGCAGTCTATGAGGCATCAGGAGACAAAAATGTGTTTAGCAAACAGAAACAGCACCTCCAGTGAGGCCCAAAACAATACCCATCCATAGGATCTTATGGACAGGCATAGCTGGGAGGGTAAAGAATTAGAAAAAAGGTGACAACGAGGGACAAGGCAAAGGAAAAGAAGAAAAGCTCTGGAGTCAACAGAAGGAGAAGAGCAAGAGGGATGACAGGCAGTGATCCCAGCTTCTCCCTCCCCACTGCTGCTCCTGGCTGCCCCAGGACAATCCAACATCCACTTCTGCCTGCGTCTCGGGATGCTGTTTTCCCTGTATAAATCCAYGTGGATCGTGAGTTCCCAAAGCACCCAGTGCGCCCTCGGCACTTCCCTCGGAGCTGGGACAAGGACGCTGTCAGAGCCTGCACGCCCCTGGCTCCTGCTCGGGAAGCTTCCACCCCCGGAGCAAGTCTTGCACAGATCCGTGGGCTGGATGCCTGTGATGGATTAACAAATGATGAATTCAAAACTAATTCCCTCCTTCCTCTGTTTCTACAAGGTAAGTGCAGGCCTAGGAATATTTGGGGTTTATTTAGGACATCCCTCTGTGTGTTTGGAGGCAGAAGGATGGGTTTGCCTGCCTTGTTTCCAAGATGTGAACACCGGGAGAGCCAAAGCAGGGAAAATCTGTGCTATTTTTGTAAGGACTGATCGGGAGGAAACAACAGTGCAGTTTGTAAAGGTCAAAGCCTGTGCAATCATACATTTTGCATGGGTGAAAGTCACTTCTGTGACAGAGGGAACAAAAGAGTGACAGGAAGGTGGAACAGCGGTGGCAACATTTCAGCATCCCAGGTAAAAAGGCAAATTGCCACCTTCCGATTTGCATGTTTTGGGGAAGGTCGTTTCAAAAGCAACTTTCATACTTTCATAGATTAATCCCTCATTTTCTTTTTTAATACAATTTGTTTAGAAAAATCTCCCGAAAGCGTATTCTAGATGTCAAATATTGTACAAGCCACAATGGAAAATAAAGGCTTAGGCAAAAATATATACTGCAAACATCACCTTTTTCAATTGGTTGAAGTCATTTACTCCAGTAACACTGTCACGCTGAGAAAATGATCTTTTGTCTATAACTGCTACACAGCTATTAAGCATTTCAGCATAAAAGTATGATATTTTTCTTCTTTAGTGCATAGCTCTGCTTGGATAGGTGTGGGGAGAAATAAAATCAGTGTTTAAGCTTGGATAGGAAGTTCAAAAAACAAACACAACAGTCAACAAGGAGACAGTGTTTACACTGCAGAGAGAGAATTAAAACAGCATTTAAGTAGAAGCACAAATGGCTGCCCCATGACAAAATCAATGATGCCACATCTACAGCTTGTACCATGGGTCACTCACTAAATAAAAAGTGCTACTTAGAAAACGTGAAACAAGAGTTTGCCCCAGCAATCCCACACCTGGGGATGCTTGTGAAGTAAGAGGTACCAAAGCATGGATGTCTTCATTTACATATCATCCTTATCAAGGAGAACAACCCTCTGCTTGTCTTTTTCTTAAAAGACAAATTAGAAAAACTTGAAGCATCTGAACAAAAAGAAAGTTCAAGTGGATGCCCACAGCCATGCTCAGCAGCCAGAGCAGGGGAGGGAGCAAGGAAGGGAGGAGGAGCAAGAGGCACATCCTTCCCCTTGCCATTCTAAGGTGCAAAGACTTCTCCAACACGACAGATTTTTAAGAAGCTATCACACATTCATAACACTAATTGATTTTCATAGAGAAGAGAGCAGATGAGGTCTCTTTGGGAACTGCCTGCTACATTTCTGCTTGAAAGGAGATCGCTGCTGGTGTGCCTCGGCTCCTTCATAAAAAATTTAATTAACAATATCTCCAAGAAGGAAGCCACGGTGAGGTCCCCAGCTATCATGTGACCGCCGGCGCTGCGCTGCACCGCGGCAAACTACACCTGAGCAAACAACACCTGCGGCACGTGACCGGCCGGGCAGCAGCAGGGATGTGCTGGGAAGTGGGAATGCACACAAGGGATGGAGAGATGCCTGCACCCAGCCTGGCACCGCCAGCCTGTGTTCCTCGCTGCCACTTTGCATGGTTACGAATTTCAATCCGTGAGCTGCTGGTGATGCCACAAAGCAGAACGCTTTAACAAACCGCGGTTCCAGCTGTGATCCTCACGGATCTATGTGTCAGGAGAGCTCATGGATACASAGGGACAGCCCTGTGAATGGAGTGTCCCAGCACCATCATCCCTGAATGGCGGCAGGAATAGAAAGCCACCACATGCCGGGCTGGGAGTCCCGTCTGGCACAGCAACTCCCCTCTTCTGGAGGGGAGAAGGCAAAACTGGATTTCTCTCCTCTCCATCACCACTGCCACCCTCGCTGCCTTACCCTGGAGGAGCTCTCATCCTCACAGGATTTGTTCCTTCCACAGACTGAAAGCAGGAGGGGAAGAGCTCTGAAAATAGCCATGTCCAAGGCTATAAACAGACTACCAAAGTGTCCCTGCACACGGACTCCAGGCTCACAGGCAGCACAAGGATGCACATGTCTGAAAATCCTCCCAACCGCACAGCAATTAGTGCTGATTTACAGGAAATTGTGTGGCCAGCAGGATTTGGGAAATTATCATCTCCCCGTGCTGGGCATTGCTGAGAACCTCCARTCCTGGGGGCAGCTCTGGGCCCCTCACYACAAGAAAGACATTGAGGGGTTGGAGTGTGCCCAGAGAAGGGAACGGAGCTGGGAAAGGGTCTGGAGCACCAGGAGTGGCTGAGGGAGCTGGGAAAGGGGCTCAGCCTGGAGGAAAGGAGGCGCAGGGGGACCTTCTGGCTGTGCACAACACCCTGACAGGAGGGGGCAGCCAGGGGCGGTCAGGCTCTGCTCCCTGGGAACAAGGGACAGGACAAGAGGAAACGGCCTCAGTTTGCATTGGAGAAGTTTAGATTGGATATTAGAAACACATTTTTCACAGAAAGGGTTGCAAAGCATTGGAACAGAGTGCCCAGGGAAATGAAGGGGTCGCCACCACTGAAAGCATTGGAAAAACATGTGGTGTGGCACCTGGGGACATGGTTTAGTGGTGAACCTGGTGGCGGTGCTGGGTTGACAGTTGGACTTGATGATCTTAAGGGTCTTTTCCAACGTTAGCAATTCCATGATGGACAGCAGGCACTGCCTGTGYTGTGTTCCGATTTCCCATTTTGTTATCCTTTAAAAACTTTTATCATTGCAGATGCCATGCCAATACACTTGATTTATTATCTATAATGTCAAAATTGAAAAGGTTAATCACCACTATTAGTCAGTGAAAATGAGGCAGGATTATCACTTGAATGACAACGCTGACAGTGGGAACAGYGGAAAGGAGGAAGGGCAGGCACACGTGGGACCTGCCCAAACCACAGATCCTCCACCCTGGCATCATCCACCAGGAGGGGCAGGGGCTAAAGGRTCTCCACCAAAGATCACACCAAAACCACAAAAATGTGCTATTTCATGCAGCCTCMGAAGTATTAGCAAGCAACTCGTGTTACTTCTAACAGCAATTTCTGGTTTTTSAAGTGAGCTTTAGTTTTCCCACCTGACAAAACTCGGTTGGCAACGCTGTGCCAAGGGCTACAAACCTGGCAGAGGTGGCTGTGCCCAKGGAAGGGTTTTGGAAGCAGGGTTACACCAGGATACCGGAGCAGACACCCCTTCCACCCCTTGCCACACCTGCACAACCTGGTGCCATCCCACACGGCCCCATCCTTGTCCCGTAACCTCCTGCGGGGGTTCCCGCTCCAGCCCTGGCACGGAGCTGAGCTGTAGCAACCGCTTGGATTCACCTCCCAGGGAACCGCACTCCGGGCTYGGGTAAATTTATCCTTAAGAATGAGCCGCAGACTCCAGCGATGCTCCAGCTCCTTTGAAAGGAAGGCCGGGGGAGGGAAGGAACGTTACAAACACGCTGAATACCCACCTCACTCGTCTCCACTTGGCAGCATTATCTTTGCCTTCAGCAGTTCAAAAAAAAACAACCACCAAACCAGCACCACTAACGGGATGCAAGAAGAACTATTTTTATACAGGCTGCTTTTTCCAAAAGCCCTGTCAAGCCAGCGATCTGGGAAAGAGGAGCTCCAGAGCACCCTGCTGCTCTACTCCTGTTGGGAAAACACCGGGAAAAATCGCCGCTGGCAAAGGTGAACACCATCCTGTTCCAGAGGAAAGGATGGACCTGACTGTGCCAGCAGGATGTCCAGCTTGATGCACCTGACCTARGTTTAGATGGGAAAAAGCCCAAGGTTCCAAGAGTTCTGGAATACAATCATTTATCTCAGAATTACAAATAGTAACACATTTGCAGAGATAAAACTGAGAAAAGGTGACACCAAGTTATCGAATATTTGAAAATTGGACCAAGATGGTTTTGTCAGGGAGGTCAAAAGACAAAATTAAAACAGCATTTAATTGCTGCGATAGTTGTACCATCAACAAGACACTAAGGACACTGCTGTATTTCCATAGGATTACAAACTCACTTTGAAGGTCTGTTCTAACCTGAAACTCAGCATTAAAAAAACCAAAGCCCTGGATCTACTCTGGGATCCACTTTCTACTTYCCAAAACAAACCAAGTGTTAATTACACGCAGGTTTTAATGCTTACATAAAAACAAAAATGAGATTRTGCCTTGCAGTTGGTGATTGCTGATCCCATATGTGTTTGTAGGGTGGGAGACACTAAGAAGCGACTTCAAACCAAAAATCAAAAAAATCACAAGTGTTCAAAAGTGTGTCTATTGACTACCTTTAAAAAAACCTGTTTATTGTGAGATTATAGGCCATTTTATGTTCATAAAAATATGCTTTAATTTCACCATTTTCATGTAAACAACACAGTCCTGGTGATTTTTTTCAAACAGTTTTCAACTTGAAAAGACCAGCAAATACATTAGTCATTAAAATTTGTGTTCTGTGTAACAAGCAACTGTAGCAACTATTTTTCTGTCTTTTCATTTATTAAATATAGCAGGTCCAGTGGTAAGGAAGGCATGCAAATATAAAATCAAATATTTATGCTTGGTGCAGTACCTCTGAGAATTAAAAAAAAATAAAAATTAAACTTTGAGTGGTACAAGGAAGGTAGAGGTGAGTAAAACAGTGCTGGAACCCAGAGAGGTAGTCCTAGTGATGGGGTAAAAAAAAATCCTTCCATGGATGCAGAAAGGTCAGTCTGGCCTGCAATTCATCATTTGAGAGGTTTGTCTTTCTAATCTGGGTAAGCACTTAGCAAAGATAAAGTCATGYCATTCCCAAAAAGCCACACAACCAATGACTGTAGGTGATACCAAGTATTTTCCCTCTGCCTCTCTCTGGGAGAAGAAAAAAACAAAACAGAAACAACAAAACAAACGACAAAACCCAAACCGCAACAAAAAAAAAATCCAAACAAAAACCCAACCACGCACACAAAACCAAAGGGGGGGGGAAAAAGAAAGCTGCAACATAAAAAACCAACCACAACACCGGGTGGGGGTGAGCCATATGTCTGCACGCACCGCTAGGAGCTGGCAATGCAGCCACGAAAGAGTTAAGAGACGCTCTAAAAGTATCTCACCCTGCTATGCCGCGACTTTGCGGGGATCGCACGGGAGCGGGTGGTTCTTACAGACCATATGTTCTGCAAACGCCTGCAACAACACAGCGGCAGCGGCTGCACGGCCAACCCGCCCGGGAGCTCCCCGCGCACCGGGGGAACCCGGCCGCCCTCAGCGGCCCCGGCCCGCCCTCAGCCCGCCGCGACACAAGCCCGGCCGGAGAGGGCCGCAGGGAGCTGCCCAGGCTCTGCCACCCACCCCGGCACCCGCTGCCGGCTCCATCCTCGGCGTCGCCTCCCCGGCCGCGGCTTCTCCGTCACACCGGGCAGGGAAACGGCTCGGAAAGCTTTGGAAGGGCTGGAAACGGGCGGGCACGGCCCTTCGGCCCGTGGCAAGCGCTACAGCGCTGTCAGAGGATGCAGCACCGGGCCTAAAGGTAGCACGGGGGATGTTTTGTTCTGGTTTGTTCCCTCTCCCCGAATGGTAGCCAGCGCGTTGTTACCAGCCCCAGAGCAGATGCCAGCGAAGGCAGAATCACCGAGTCCCAGGATGTGCTGAGCTGGAAGGGACCCCCAGGAATCACCGAGTCCAACTCCTGGCCCTGCACAGCACCATCCCCCAGAGTCAGCGCAGATGCACTTTTATTACACTCATAAATCAGTGTAAATCCAGAAATCTGTTGTTGCACATCTCCATTTGGTACAGATGCAATGCTGGGCCAYCCCTTGGATTTCCTCTGCTCAGCTATCCCCGGGCAGCACGGAACTCTCCACTCCGAGCAACATCACTGTCACCATCAAGTCACTTCTTTAACAGCCACAAAGGAAGTTTCTAGGTGTGTGACAGGCTTAATGTTGCTTCTTGTCAACAGCGGTTTTCTGCAAGGGAAAACTGGCTGTTGCACTAATTTCAGCATTGCACTAATAAATGCAGACAAAAATATCCTAAAGAGAAGAAAAAAGGAGAACCTCCAAACCAGAAGCAGTAAATAATACATCATGGCACCACAATGCACATCTAAGCTATGGTCAACTAATCTCTTCAAGAGCTTACCCATCAAGAATTCATTATTAATGAAAAGCACATGAAGAGTATAATGGTTTAATTCTATTGTTTATACTGTATGACATAACTGGACAAKATTACAAAATAAAAAGGCCAATCAGGTTTTTAAATCTATTAAAATTCAGAGGACTTGGAAATTAATTTCAAATCTGTCACAGTTTCCCCCATAAAAATTTTAAAACAATCATTTTTCCCAACATGAAACCTTTGTTCTCTACTGCAGCTATGTGAAAAATCTATATAAAATAGGAAAAACTCTTTGAATGTACTTGTATCAGTATCTTCACAAAAATAGCCAGGGAAAAATACAAGAACTCTGATGATCTTTTCTCAGGATTGCTTATTTTAAATGCTACTTGCAGCACTGGRAGGTAAAAAAGCCTTCTTACAAACAACAAATTTTGAAGGTGATGACATGCCTTTGCAAACAGTAGCTGCTGCCAACAACTAGCCACACATTCTTTTCCTCCCTCTCTACCATACCTACACTTTTAAGGAACACTCCTTTTAATTAGAGCAAGAACATATGAAATGGGAGGCCACAGGACTGCAGCCTAAAAGCCACATTGTCTCAAAAAAACCCTCARAAAAACCAAAAGAAAAAAAACACCCAAAACCAATGAAAAAACCAAAACTCGACCTCACCACAGGACCCAAAACCAAACCCAAAACAATCCCCAAATCCTTCCACCAGCTCYCCCCCAGCATTCAGAAAGTAATAGAAGGAAGACAAGAACACAATAAACTCCAATTTCAAATTCAACCTCTGCCTGCACTTCTCAGCCAGAGCAACCCATGCTGAAAGCATTAACTGGGAATCAATTACCAGCATTTAAAACAATTTGTATAACCTCAGAGACAAAAATTCTGCAATGCATTCCTCACAGAGGAACACCCAAGTATGGCAAATGTGAAAGCAAACATCCAGTTGAATGTCAAAACGTTCATTCCAGGGTGCTCAAAATGCTTCTCATGCTAAATTATCACATGCAAATATAGGCAATATGACATTTTTGGAGGTGAAAGAGCAGGGGGGAAGCAGGAAGAGGCTGGTTACTTACAATTGGGCTTTTCTTGCCAAATTTGATGCATATGATTTTTAGAATTAACATAGGCTCTGAGATGAGCGTCTAAAGCTCATGTCTCAATACGCAGCACATTCAGTACAAAATGAATGAAGAGATTACCCACTGAAGGTCACATACACATCTACAAGGACTGGAAACAATTTTGTAGCGGGGAAGAAAAAGCTTAAMCCTGAAAGAAAATAAAGTGTGCCACTGAAATAGAGGTGCCGAAGAGAAAAGCAATGCCCTACACAGGAGCCAYGTAGATTTCAGACGCCACGTCCTGCAGACACCCACCACAACCAGARCACCATCACCACCGTCGCCACCCAGCTCCTCGGGTGCGCTCGCACACCTGGCAACCACAACGGCAGAACACGCGAACTTTGGAAGTTCGGGCGCTCCCGAGCGAGCCAGGTTTCGGCAAAGGTTTGGAAAACCGCCCCGGGAGCAGGAGGAGGAAGAGGAGGAGGGCAGGCTGAGAATATCCCCGCGTTTGGTGGAGGCAAAGCTGGTGGCCGTGGGATGGCAGGAGGCCGCGGCAGCAGCTGCCGCACGCACACAGCACGGCTCCCCACTCCAACTGTTTATCAGATCCGAGCAGCACTGCGGCATCCAGGAGCGGGGATGTGCTGTTTTGTTCACATTTTAATGTGCCATCTTGCAGTAGATGCTTGCACAGCAGAGTAAATACAATCTCTATATATACCCTGCGTGGGCGTCAGGGGTTATTTCTGACTGTCTTCATTACACTTCATTGCCAATTCGAATGTAAAAAAAAAATAAAACCCTCAACAATTCTCCAAAGTGATTTCAGTCTGATTTTTATAATTATTTCCAGAACCTTTTCATTATGCAATTTTGAATACTTATTGAAAGCTCTCTCTCTCTCTTACAAAGTTATCCTTGATGCAAGTCAAGCAAACCAGACAAGCTAAACCTTCTCCCTCTTCCTGCTTTATTAATAAACACAGACATGAATGACATTCACAGTGTTTAGCCCGGAGAACAGTTTAATAATAATGCTGCATCTCGCTTTATGGGGAGGGAGCTAAAAAGGAAACTCAAAGGCTAATAGGTACAAATATTGTGCTTCAATTGCAATAAAAAATAGTGCTGAACTGTAAAAATGTAACTGATAGCAGCAATCTCAAAGATGTGGGTTCTGGTAACCCTCAAGCTAAAGCCGATTAGGTTTTGTTACATCGGTCCTTTGTGTGTTTTTGTGCTGCTGTACCAGTTAAATTGACCTCTACAGGCATGTGTGTTGCTTTTATCCTTTAATGGCTTCCCATTCCAAACCTAACTTAGGCTAGCAAAACCAAATAAATAAAAAAAATCCCCCCTCCAACCTGGTGCATGTGTTAAACCCACCTGTGAAAGGGAGATCTCTGCACGGGAACACCTTGCACTAAAATCCTGGGAATGCCATGCAATTAGCACGATGGCAGCAGGATGTGAGAGCTGTCAGGTGGGATGCTGGGGCTCTAAAATGGAATTACAGTCAGACACCAGGCAGCAACGCCTGGCCCCAGCCTGCAGCGGGTCAGGAATGAGTGTTTTAGAGGGAACACACAACCTGCAAAGCACAACACAAAGGAAAAAAATCTTCCCAGGGCTTCCCTGTTTTTGATAATTGCCTGTAAAATCTGTAATCAGCTCTAAAACAAAAACCAGCAACTATAAATGAAGCCCTTTGTAAGTCCAACCAGTTCATTTCCAGCACAGTGACCAAGCCCAGTTGGTCCATATTTCCTCTCTGGGGCAATAATGCAACCAGCTGGCCCAGACCCTTCCTCTGTGTGATGATTTTTTAAAAAGCAGAGACCTCGGGAGTTTATTTAAGACAAGTCTTTTGCATTCCACGATGTGAAGGAGCCCCACGAGCATGTCCACGCAGAACAAGCCCCCTCAGCTGGAACAGGGAGCAGCTGCCACCAAAGACAGGCTCCAAAAAGATCGAGGAGACAGACAGATGGGAAAATTGGTCCAAAATTTTCTCACGTTGAAACACCTTTACCTGCCCACTTAGAACAGCCTGACCTCAGGGAAACATCATTGAGCTAAAGGGAAGTTTTAGCCACATTGTAAATATGTGTATTTTTCTGGAGCTTCGAGGAAGCAGAATTAGTCAATTTGGCTACAGGCCATGAAACATAATTAGTTATGTGAAGTATGTTTAAATATGTAACTACAACTGCTAATAGGAGTGCCCAGCCCCATAAATACGCAGTGATAGGATGGGAGAGCAGCTGGGCACAGGCAAAACGCCGGAGACGTTCCCAAAGGAATTGCCACCTCTTCAGAAAGAGAACTCAGAAATTACAAACCTAAATAGTAACACACAGTGCTGAAATCAGTAAGGAAAGAGGGAAAAATGGTCCATCTTTAGAGCACGTGAAACATCAAAAAAAAATAATTTGGGTGCTGTGAGAAGAAAAGCAGGAGGAATCTGCTCGTGGAGCAACAACCCATTTCCAGCCTTCAGGAGATTCAGGGGTCAGTGGAAAACAAACTTCCACTGGAGGTACAACAGCCACTACCAGAAACCCCTGAAAGGCTCCCAGACACAACAGCCACCAGCCAAGACCCCCAGAAAACCTCCCAGACACCGGTGAGCAGTAACAAACCTGCAAGATATTAAAATAAAAGAATGGTGTATTAAGCGATGTGGTAACTGCAATTTGTCATTTAGCACTGTGAATCTATGGATTTTAATGACAGGGTCTCATTTACATTTAACAATCAGTGTACTAGAACATTTCTTGGGAACTGGGGATATTTTCTTGTCTCAGTAGGAATATATAGAAATTTCTTCTTGATTAACAACAGACTAAAGGAATTTTGCCCTTAAATCTCAGTCCCTTGGTTTCTCTCTAGAGCTGGATGAATATCAACATACCAAACTACAATCCCTGACAAGAAAGCTCTCCAAAATTCAGCTGTTTGTAATAATTATGTATTTAACAATTCTTCCACAAGAATAACATTATAAAGCACCTTTCATTTTATTGTTCAGTTATACCACACATCTGSTTTAAAAAACATTAGCAGCATATCTCGCTCTTAATGATACATTTTGGATGTGACTTTCAAAAGCATTTACAGCAACTTAGGAGCATAAATCCCACTGATACTCAACAGTATTTGTGCCCTTAATGCCTGTAGCCATTACTGAAAATCTCATTCTTTTGCAGAGCTTTGGAGATATTCCAGAGGTCGTACATGTAGTAAGAAATGGCAAGTGTCACAAGGTATTTTGTATTTTACAGAAATGCTATGCAGCTTTAGGACAGGCATCAAGAACACTGAATACATATACTTAAAACAATAATGGGGAGTTTAGGAAGCAGGGAATGGCTCCAGTCAAATTTAGCCCAGTGAGTTTGGGGATAAGGTTGCTCTCTGTTGCATCCAAGCCAGCGAAAGTGGCATTCTGATTCTTTTATATTCCAATGGCTCATGGGGCCAGCTGCAACGTAACTAAACAGTCACAATACCACAAACCATAAATGTCTTCTCCCACTTCGATAAGAATAACCAAAACTTTAGGCCTTCATTATAGCTGAATTAAACTGTTGAACAGTTCAAGCAAGCCATTTAAAATGTGTATTTTTGGGCAAGTCCTAATTAGCTTTCAGCAACTAGAGGAAGCCCCAGCCTTGATTAACAACCACCTCATTTACTCTGAGACACTCCTGCAGAGCCCGGTGATGGCTGCCTGCACCCACCGCTGGAGAGCCGAAGTTGGTGTGCAACTGCAGGAAATATTAAGCTGCAAGTACACATGGAATTTTACATGGACCAGACAATCAGAGAATCACAATGGTATGGGCTGGAAGGGACATTAATGCTCATCTCCTTCCACCCCCACAGSCAGGGACACCTTCCACTAGCCCAGGTTGCTCCAAGCCCCATCCAGCCTGGGCTTGGACACTTCCAGGGATGGGGCAGACCAGTTTGCAGTGGCTCTTGTAGCTGCCACTGCTTCAGGTCTTTCCAGATCATAAAAAGCACAACAAATAAAATCACTTCAACACAATTCCTGGATGAACATCCACCAGGTGCTATTACGTACAGGGAACCTGGCTCACTGCATGATTTGGTAGGAGCACATGAACTTTTTTTTTTGCTCTGCAGCCTGARTCTCATCACTGACATCCTTGGGAACTGGGAGCCTACAGCACCTTTACACAACTGGACCATTAACTTCCTCCTCTCAGTTTAACCTTCTGTGAAAAAAGGATTAAAAGACTTGTTAATGAACATTACCAGTAGGTAACAGGGCCACAGCGCTGTTTTTGCAGGAGAACTAAATTTGATGGATACCAAGAGTGTTTAGCACTCATACACAACTACACAGCCATGATGTATCTGTGGTAAACCTCTACATACTGCAAAAAGAATTTTTATGGAACGAAGTGCACAGGAGTTTGTTCACAACAGACTTGGAAGCTGTATTGTTACTCCATCATCAGCTGAGAAGCAAGAGTAAAATAGAAACTTCCCAGTGAACACAAAGAAAAAATTACACTCCAAACATCTGCTGACAAATCTCAGAATCAAGCTTTTTACAAAGCCTTATCTTTTAATTACCTCCTGCCCCCTTCCATGCCATCACTTTAGGCTTGCTAATTCAATTTCTTGGACATTTGTTGCACGTACGAGTTTGACTGCATTACTTGCTTAAACCAGTGACAAACTCCGGGTAGTTGTGAGATGAAAGACCATAATGAATTTTATATTTTTTATATACACAGACCAACATTAGAGGCTACTGTATTCTGTAGCAGTGTCCTGCCAGCAGTAAATCAGTCCTGCAAGTGCTCTCTGTGAACGCCTGCTCGGCGCCTCCTGCCCAGTGGCTGCCAGGGCCCGGTCACTTCCAACACCTCCCCGCTCCCTGTGACCATCTGCAGCTTGAGACGCGGCCTCCATGCCAGGAACACAAAGGAGACGAGGCAGGGGAAGCCAGGGAGACAAATCAAACAGCCAGGCAGTGCCCAAGCTTTCCTGCCAGCACCATTTCAGGCCAGCGTGATCATCCAGCCCCGCGCAGACAGCTCGGCTCCTCCGGTAACGGCACAGCCGCTGCAGCCCGAGCGGTGCTCCCCGGGCTCTGCAATTCCATCATCACCACTGCTCAAAGCAGCTCTGCTGCCTGGGCACCACTTGACCTGCCAGATGGTGAAACCTGTTCCAYGATACTCAAGAGACACCATGGCCAAAGACAGTCCCAGACCAGAGCTGTATTTCTTGGAGATGGCGGTGTGATGCTCCCTGCAGCTCCAGCTCTCCCTTTGGCACAGCTATCATCCCAAACCTTTTTTCTGCACTACCTGTCTGCCCAGGAGGGCTGGAAAGAAGACAGAGACAGCAGCAGAGCTGCAGAAGATGAGTGGTCATTCCCCCTGTCCCAAGACAAGCATTAGCTGCCACCTCACAGCAGGCCAACGAGTCCCAGGGCTGGGCTCTCCCCCAGACCCGACTGCCYGGGTCAGACACACACATCTGGCAAGTGACTCCTAACCCCTGRCTGGAATTGCTGATCCCGTACTAAATGAGCTGTGTATCATTTCCACATGACCTTGATTCCTTCTCTTACAGTCATGTTCCTGGACATACTTCAGATACATTTCGAGACTCTCTCAAGAGATCACACTCAAGTTGTCGAATCAAGACCTCGAACAGACTCGCTGCAAATACACTGTTCAACTCACTTAATCCTTAATTAGGTTTCATTTTTTAATGTAAGGCTTCAACAATTAGCTCAGGAGAAACTGTAAAAGCAGATGCCAGGCCACCAAGGACTTCTTCCACACACATCTCTCTACTGGTGTGGCTACACCATAATTACACAGCTCCTGCAGTCCATCACCCACCCTGCAAGCCAGCACGGATGTGGATGCACCAGTTGGACACCACTTGTACAAATCCAGCCTGTAAAATCCAGGCACCCCTGTAAAGTGCATTATTCACTGCAAAACACTTGCCTGCCATGAAACCTGCACACAAAGGGGACTATTGACAGAAGTGATAACTGACACCTGCTTTGGGGCAGGAAATAATCCTATTTCCTTAATGTCTGATCTACAAATGAGGTCTTTATTGTTTTTCTAATACATACTGTTTACACACAGTTTCATAAAACTCACCACTAACAACTCATCTCCATAATTAATTGAAGTAGGTGGAAACCAGAGCAAGGATTAAAGAGAGGTTTCATCAGCTTAACTCATTCCCTCAAAGGTTCCCTGAAGTCACACACCTTCCATGTGCTGCTGCTGCCCTTGTCTGCAAGCCTGCTGCCAAGGGGAACACAGAGCACTTGGCATTTTGGCACTTCCACTTTGTTCTCTGTATTTGTCTGCACACAGACAAGGCAGCCACTGGTGGGAATTAGCAAAGATTTCAGTTTTAACTCAAAATCTGAGCTTTAAATAGTAATTTCAAAAACTCTCTGACAATGTTTTGACTTAATAAAAGCCAAACAAAACTTTAGATAACATGTACAACCACTAGGAACAGTTTAAAAAGAAATAAATCATGATTTAGGACTAAATCCTCTAGATTGTCTAATCACTTTATTTAATACCTTGCCTGTGCATTTCCTGCTCCTACAGGAGCAACTCCAACCCTCCAAGTCAGCCAGCTCCCACATGCTCCATCCCCAGCATGCACAGCAAGCCTGCCATGGGGTGGACCAGTAATGAAGATGCAAATATTTTATTCCTTTCAAACTACAAATCATAAGCAAGTTCATATTAAGTTATGCAGCTGGTTTATCCTCTGCCTGCCTTTTTCCCCCAGAACTCCAAGATGGTCAACGATATACTACAAGGAAGCAACCCCTGTAGCTTTAAAAACAATACAGGCAACTTCCAAACGTGCTGCTCTGGTTTCACCACGCTCATACCACTCCTAGAACAGCTCCAGGCCCACTGAGACCTTCCACTGAACTCTGCAGCAACCAGACTCCTAAAGATGGGCAGGTGCTCATACTCACTTTTCCTGAAGCATCTGTCTGAAAAGCACAGATTTTAATGGCGTTATTTACAACTAACAATGTTATCATCTATAAAATCCTGAGTTTATAGGTTTCTTTCCTGCAGTAATGTTTATCTGACAATAATTTTGCAGACCACAGGTTTAGAGAGCAGGGAAACCTTGTCTCCAGCATCTGCTGAGGTCCCATTAAGTGGCAGGCAGAGGTACCACTGCTCACCCTCCTCACTCCTCCAACTCAGCCACCTGAAAATTCAAGTCTCCTCCCTCACCTTTATTTTCATGTCTTATTTTATTAATGTTAATAAAACTACAGTCATCTTGTATGTATTTATCTGAAATGTCTTTCCATTGAATGTCCACGAAATTGTCTTTATAACTCTACTATGGTCTTATGACTTTTTTAAGCTTATACCAGTGACTCTCAGCCTGAGGAGGAAAATTGGAAAACTTAAACTGAACAACCTCAGTTCGCATTCAATTCCAAAGAGAAGCCAGTTTCTGTCCTTGCAAAACAGAAACTAATATTGGATAGTTCTGGATATCTAAGGCCACCGTGCTCTCTAGTTAAATTAAAAAATAATGAAATCCAGGGTTATGAAAGAACAGCAAGAACTGTAGAGAAGGTTCTGTTAACCTTGAATAAATATCCTGAAGAAGGGTACTGGAAACACACAGAAATAGTGGACGAATAAGAAATTGAGAGACATCTCACACTTTGCAAACTTCATATAGTTTCTCTTTCCCGAACACATTTCAGGAGAAACAAAGCTACCTTTGTTAAAATGAGCCTATTGCATCACTGCCACAGCCAGCCTGAGCAGGGCAGGCAAATCATGATACCTGGAGCTTTTTTACTCCTGATAACCAAAGCCCTGTCCAAAACCAACCAGCTTGGAAGGAATTGGCACAAACCACCAAAACCAGAACCTTTTAGTTCCATACAACTTGCTCCTGGTGCTTCCCCAGACACACTGAGCTCAGTGCACCCGAGATCACACGGAGGCACTCTCACATCATCAGGGCTGATGGACAGTTCTGTATTTACTCAGAGATAACACCTGCCTCTCACAGGATTACTTTAGCACCTACTATAATGCGTTTAAATGATACATAGGCCTACAGGCACCTGAATTTGCTTTCAGATATATTTACTAAAATGCTGGCAGGTTTGATGCATGCTTTGCAGAGGCACATTTATAAAAATAGAGGAATTACATCTTGTTCTTACTTAAAAGTTTCTAAAATATTAGGCTAGACAGAGATCCAATTCCAGGTTTTAAACTGCTTGATAGACCTTGACAACAGGGTTGGCTTTTATGCATCATCTTGTAACGCAATAAATTTCACTTGAAACATCTTCACCTGTGCACCAAGACATGTCACTGTGATACAGAAAACCTGACAAGAAAATAAAAATAAATTAATAAATTAGTTGCTCCAGAGAACAACTGTCTTATGGGCAGAAAAACACACTTCCTATGAGGGACTCAAAGAGATAATCTTATTTTAGTTTATTGAAAGGTAATTTAAGTAAGGAATAATTATGAAGTACAACTAATCAGCCAGCATRTAATTTAAGACTGGAGACAAAGGTATGAGAGCTGATAGCCACAGTCCTCCGATTTCAGACTGGAAATGCAGTTAATGAAAAGCTGAGATTTTAACCTGAAGTTAATGTTCTACCTTGAACGACAGCTCAGGAAGTTTTGAAGGTGTAACCTGAGCACCYAATAATGGAAAACAAACAGAAGAACCCAACATTTCTTCATTTTTAATGTTCCCATGTGCTTGTTTTTTTGAAAACCGCACGGAGATCTTACAGAAAGCTTTCTTCCTTTTCCCAGCTAACACTATTTGCCAACCTTCCTTTCCATTGTTTAGCACCACAATTCCCCCTCTTGCACTTACGCACTCTCTGCCGATGGTATTCACCAAAATCCTCTGAATTCTTATCCCTTTCCAACCCTCCCCACACAGACATTTTTTCTTCACATATGAATCAACCCAATGACTTGGCCACTTCCCATGGGGGAACATCACCAGCATCCAGAGGAGATTTAGGAATACACATTTTAAATCCGCAGCCACCGCTCCGCCGGCAGCGYGTTCCTTGTCCTGTCTCCCGGGCCCACGGACAGGTGCCCACACCTGGGAGCAGGATCTGATGTACAGAAAGCTGCCAGTGCCAATCCTACACACTGTCCATGGATGTTTCCAGCCTACCAGCACAGGCTCTGTTCCTGGGAAAGGAAATCAGTGTTTTCAATAAAACACAGTCTCTCCTCTGCAGGATACAGCTCTCTGCATATATCTGCTAACAACATCTCAGTATTTCTCCACCCCCTCCCCATGTTTCTCCTTTTTGTCAAGCTCTCCAGCATTTGTTCTGGGATCTAATTAAGGTCCCTTATCACCATGGCAAGAGGGGGGCAAGGTCTAACAAAACAGCATTAATGAACTGATTGTTTTCGCTGGGCACATACAGAGTTCTAATCCCCAAGACTGGAACATATCTACACTTGGAAAAAAAAAATTAAATCTAAAGAAGTCTGTGTTGTTTACATTTTTGCAAGACTTGAACTAGAAGCCCTGTAAAACTGGCATAATCTAACAGCACCTCAGAACTTATTTTTAATGGGAGTTTTATTCTGATTAGGACAGGCAGCTTCATTTTGTTTCCTCTTCTGAGCATATGCAGAAGTCTCGCTCCTACCATCTGACTCTCCTTCGAAGAGATGAGCTTCCCGTAAACTTCATTAGTTAGATGCCATTTTATAGGTAATTCAGAACCTCTTCCCACCTTTCTGGGTTATTAAATCTATTAACATCCCAGGATATTGTTATGTAAGTACTGCTCATCTCCATTATGCAGCAGAATTAGACGAGAGCGATTAGAACCAAGTTTGCCTTGTTTCATCTCATTCCATGTGTGAACTCAGGTACCTGAAGCAGGATAACCTTCAGGGGATGCAGCTTTGATACTGAAGGGAAAGACAAGCAGAGGAGAACAGGAGAAGTCCACAAGGGAAAAGAAACATGGGCATTTCACGTGAGAGTCGTAAGGGAGAAGGTACCGTGTTTTCTTGCCCTGCAAGAGTAAATTCTCCACTTCTCCCAGCATTCATCTCCTTGTTCTCTCCCTTCATCTTCAATCCAACTTCCAGTCACATCCAAGGATTTTAATACCACCTACAGTCAGCCTAGATCACCCCTAGGAAGGATCCCCTTCAAGAAATGTTTAATTTAAACGCTACAGAAAATGTTCCTCTTAACTCTACCCCCTCTTGCAACTGGCTCCCCAGATGCCTTTTGAAGAAACTGAGAAAAGAGGTTAATTTTTGGACAAAAAAATCAGTCATGACCACAAGCAATCTGCAGAAAGATCTCTCCACTTTTCACTAGAATAGAAATCTTGAAAATAGAATCATGAACCTTTCAATTAAGCATGAGAACTCCTCTATGTCATCTAAAGGGGAAGAAGTTTTATAGCCCAAACTCTGAAAGTTGTCTCCTATTCACACCCTGTGTACTAAGACATACTGAAAATCTGATTCTTAAATAAAATGTAACATTTTACAAAGCAGGATGGATACTTGAAGAGCCTCAGGATACCACACACAAGCAACAGGAAAAATGCAAGGAGGAAACTCCCACAGAAGAGGAACTAAAYTACTTACTAAATGAAATCAAGAAGTATTTTTAAAGCAGTGCTTGTAATAATGCTCAGCACCGAGAGACTTTTTCAACACACTTTTCAAACTACAACTAATTTTCAGGACACTCCTGGGAAGCAAACACATCCATATTAATAATCCCATTAAACAAGTGGGGTGAGCAGGACAGAAAAATGATGGCACTGTTGTAGGGCCAAGAGAGAAGTCAACGTTGGTACTGGGGCCAGAGCTCCGTTTGCTGGCTCAGTGATATCTCTTGTGCATTTTAAATGTAAATCTACTTCCCTTGTCCACTGATCTAGTGTCATCGCACATTTTGGATAATTAAAGCCAATACCAGAGAGGGGGACAGTAACTTTAGCCCACTGCTTCAGATCCCACCTACTTGATAAACCCCTGCCTGCCCAGCTTGGTCACCTGCCCTTCTAGACAGCAAAGTATCTTCTAGTGGGAGTCCTTCTGCTCAGAAGAGCATCAAAAAATGCAAATACAGCTAGTCATATGTTGTTTGCTCTCCCATCCTCTCTGCAGGAGAGGATCATGTGCAACAGTTGTGATGTTTTTTAGTAAATCCACCTTTGCAGGCAGCGTGGGACAAGAAGACCGTAACGCGTGGCTGGTAAGAACACAAATAAGCGTTGCTCCGTGTTTATGKAGATGGCAAAGGCAAAGAAACACCCCTCACAACCACACCAGCATTTGTTTTGTCTTTGCTCCCACGTTCATGGTCCCACTGGCCTGAGCGAGCACTCCTTACTCCACACAGGTTTTTAAGAGTGGGTTAAGACAAACTTTGGCCGTGCTGAGGAAGCAACGCTGCCAGCCACGGTCTTGATGTTAAAGCCTTGGAGTCTTCTGGCCTTCAAGGGCACAGGCACTCAGGCACAAGGCACTCACTGCCCTGAAGACAAAAACATTGAACTCCATTCAAAAATTAGGCAGAGGTCTGACAAAACAAAACACTTGGCTGGGTTGCAGTGAGCTACAGCACAGAGGGGTGCAGCGCCCCCTTCCCCTCTTTCTCACCCTTAGTCCTGCCTAAAATGCTGAGGACTTTGTAGAATAATTTAGGTTGGAAAAGACCTCCAAGATCATCAAGTCCAACCATTAACCCAGCACTGCCAAGCCCACCACTAAACCACATCCCCAAGCACGTCATTTCGGAGGTTAACTCCAATAATATTTCCTGCACGAGAGTGCTCAACCTAATTTTATTTCAGGCACAACTGTAATAAAACTACTTCTTATTACACCACATAATTAGTGGCTAACTTTCCAAAATAAAAATGGCCGTGAAATTCAGAATCAGGCTATTCATCTATAAACCGGTGATTTTTTGGCTCAAGCTCTCCCCATATATAAAACCACTTACATTGAAAATGCCACAGAATTACAGCTCTGACCTATTGGGTAAATAAAGTCAATGTGATTTAAAATGATTCAAAGGGCTGGGAGCTGGACTCGATGATCCTTGTGGATCCCTTCCAACCCAGGATGTTCTATGGTTCTACAAAATTGCAGAAATCCCATGCTTACAGAGACTCTCTACCCTGCACATACATTCAGAAACTAAATACATTAGATAGAGGTAGTAAACAGATTTGTAATGGGTGTCACTTATCCCTGTCAACTGCGCTGATGAATAACACTGTTAACATGGATCAGATCGCCCACCAACTACAATCACAGGCTTCCCGTGTCCAAGAGCCACACACTTCTCCAATTAGTTGCTCAAAACTAATTGTCAGATGCAATTTTCAGTCAGCAGTTTCTTCTTCCTTCTCCCTCCTTAACATATTCCTTTTGCAGGCATTGCCCACAGCACCAGACTGGCTCAGCAACCTCCCTCCCTCCCTTCCCCACTCCGGTGTCGTGTCTTAGACCTAATCTCTCCTCACAGCTTTGGAGCACAGCTCTTCCAGGCAGCTGACATTTAAATAAGCTCTGTATTGACTTTCCTCTGCTGTACCTCAAGCCCTCCTTGTTTTCCTTATGTTCATATTCCAACTCTGCTGCTGCGCAGCTCCTTCTAAAGGTAATGGAAGCGGAGCTGGACTGATAATCAATAAATACCTTCACCCTGCAATCCCTCAGACGCCAGGTCCAGAAGGAGATTTCCCTCTCTTCCCATGCATATTCACTATTTTGGATAAACTTTTAAAAGCTAGGAAAAGGTTSTTCCCAAATCTGCAGCATGTTGCAGACAACACTAAGCCTATGAACTTTCCTTTAACTCGCATTAAACCGATACAACTTTTAATTAAAAAAGTAATTTTGAAAAATTGCTTGTGCGGTGCGGAAGGTGATGTTCAGACAGCATCACTGATCCCTGGAGTTCTGCAGCCTTGAGTTTAATAAACTGAATTTTCAAAAGTAAACACAGCCTGCATCAGCACGAACCTTCTATTTTAGCCCAGTATTTTCCATCCTTTCCTTGCTTAGCTGGAAGAGGATGTTTTCAGAGTGCCACACACCGAACACGGCATGGGTGTCACCGGTCTGGAAAGGGAGAGAATTCCCAGCCCCCGGAGCTGTGTCCACCTGCCAGGTGAGGAAGCCTTGCCTCTGGTGGAGCGAGGGAGGCAGGTGAGACCTCTCCTCTCCCTCCCAGGACCAGCAGAGCTGTAGGGACCAGAGCTGAGGAGTGCACTCGCAGCCCCCCTGCTCCTCAGTGAGGAAAATGCCAGGCCCAAGGACTGCCATAACATTTACACCCGAGCCTCTGCAGTCCTACCCTCACACAGCAGCTCCTGCCTGCCTCCTCCAACTGCAATTTAGCATTTATTTTGCCTAATTTGTTATTTCCTGTAGTAGGTTCATCTAGCAGAGGGGAGGGGTAAAGGGYAGAACAAAAAGCAAAATAAAAATCAACCCAAAATATCCTGCCTTAGGCAGAAACAAGTCAAAAACACTCTCAGGTTTCCTTCTGTTTGTTTTTATAACTGCTCACCTCGTCTTTTTTTTTTTTTTTTGCAAGTTCTTTTAGAAGAATCATTTGAATTACCTTTACTCCACAACTTCAAAAAGACACTCCATGACAGTAGGTGTCATTTCTCCCTTTTTCTCTCCTCTTTCCTCCTTATCAATTTATCCCATTGCCCAGCACACACAGGCACAAAAAAGGGCTAGGAAGTCCAGATTCTTGGGTTCATTTCCCAACTGCACTTCTAGCAGGTCATTAATTTCCCTGCGAGCTGGTTTGCTCCTCCATGCAGCAGSGAGAGGTGGGTTGTGCAGCTTCATCCCTGTTTATAAAACAAATACTCGGAGAATCAAGGCACACTGGGCTGATCTGAAACACCAGGCATTCTGTTATTACACATAAATAAATATAAATATACCATCTACCATTTTCACTCTACTTATTTGCATTTCTACTATTTTAAGACTTCTAATGTTGTTAGAAATGCCAAAAGGAGACAATTTYATGTTCCCATGCCTATTCCACCAGGAAATGCTAGGCCTGAACGCAATTTTTTCCTTCTGCTGAAACTACTTTAACTGTATTTTCTCAGTCAAACCTTCATAAGAAAGCAACTTTAAAGGTGTTGTTTGCAGCTGCAGTGAAATAAACACTTAAACATTCAGCACTACCCATGCTGAGCGAGGTATTTCATCTTCACATCCTTTAACTCTGAGCACCATCACTGATTATCCTGCAAAACTTGATTCTGGAGAGCATTTTATTAAACATACATTTGGATTTGGTCTCGGTTCCATAAAATATTTAATCATGTGCCTAAACACTAAGTACCCCACCAAGTTTGGATTTTAGGCTGTCTGGTAACACACACACAACAAACTCTAGGAGATAAAACACATTCATTCTTTATCTGAAGAGCTCCACTCCACAGATCAGCCTTTCAGAGCTGTGCCAGCTTCAGCTCTAACTAGCTCTTCACACTTTTTTAAGACTAATAGGCACCACATATTCATCTCCAAAGGGTATAAATTCCCTTCCTCTCTTTCCCTTTTAAATATGTCAGGCAACATTACAAAAAATAACATCTGTGCCACAGTTATGCAATAAGCAGCATGATAACCATTAAACTGCACTTCATAGAGAGTCGGCTGAATTAAAAAATAAAACAACAACCAAAACACAGGAAAAATAAGTTTAAAAGTTCACCTTTAAACCTTGAGATCAGGGAGGGTTTCAGCACTACCACTCTTCCTTGTTTATTGTAAACTCCCTGTTTTGCTGACSTTCTTCATTGATGCCTCATGGCTATTAATGGGAAGCCTGAATATACATTCCATGAACTGCACAAACGGATTGAATCTGGCTGGAAAGGACTTTAACATTCAGTAAGAAGATGAAGAATCCCAAAAGTGGTTTTAGTATGTGTGTACATTTTGTCAGAGTATACCAACAGCACTATATATTCTTTTCTTGCAACACTTAGCAAGGCATCTCTTTTCATAAATATAGGTCAACAGAGCTAAACTCTGTTTTTGCCTCA
Source organism: Amblyornis subalaris (assembly GCA_018881555.1). Classification (NCBI taxonomy): domain Eukaryota; kingdom Metazoa; phylum Chordata; class Aves; order Passeriformes; family Ptilonorhynchidae; genus Amblyornis; species Amblyornis subalaris. Next base: position 1,444,497 of record JACAXG010000080.1, on the reverse strand, counting down.
ACTCCCACTTTAAATGCATAAAAAATTAGATTTTTAGGGAGCAGAATGAAAGAAATGGTGTATTTCATGCTATTATATACCCAGCCAAGGATCCCAAAGGGTTTGTTTGGGCTTTAAAAACAAAACAAAAACSCTTGGCATTTGTCAGACTAAAACCATTTTTCTTTGGTCTTTGCACAACCATCCTTTCCAGATTTGAATAAATAACATCAAACAAATTATTTTGACTTCCATTACCAYGCAATGCACAGGAAGTTGTTCAAGGATAGACAGAGCAGAGTGTAAAGCATTTGGGGACTCTAAGGAGGACCCTGCAGAGCCACCATCAGACCTGGAAATGCTCATTCCAACCCCTCCGCTCCCCTCTTGTTATTTAAGCAGCCTTAAATTGCCCCCAAAAGAAATTATTCAAACAGCCACAGATAACAAGTTTAGCAGCCACCACCAATGGGTATGGCTGTACCCATAAATGCAAGGAGGGGGACTGAAGGTATTAAAAAAATTACAAAAATACCGATTAAACACTGAGCTACACATCAAGTTTTCAACCTGGCTCTTCGTTTACTGCCCCTTGCAAATGTAGGTGTGACTTAACACAGCCCCTTCAGCAAATGCCCAGGTCTGACTGAATCACAGAATAATATACAATAATAATATATAATAATACCCTTAAATATAATTATGTATTATACAAATGCATATATATTAGGTAAATATAGTCATACCCTTAAACTCCCTTTTGTTTTAACATCAGCCCAGGAATGCAGGGTGAGAACTCATAAATAATATTGTCAGCCGCAGATTTTAGATATTTTATGTTTATTGCACATTGTAATGGAGAAAATAACCCTTATGCTTTCACATGAGGTTTAAGCCACAAGASAATCATTTCTGATCAAATATTTGGACTCCACCATGCACAAACTCACTGATCACAATGCAGATGAAGACTTTTCCATACCAYACTGGGCAAAAAGCTTCAAAACACAATTTAAGCAGCATTTTCCTCTTCTCCCCATCACTTTCACTGAAATGTCAMACCAGCAATCCCTTCCTAGGAGCCACCTTCCTCCATTCCTACTCTTGGCTCTTTGCTGGCATTGGGAGGGTTGRGGCTGTTCTTAGTTGAGACCACTCATTTTGTAGGACATCCCCTCCAGACCACCTGCAGTGGGTGAAAAATTAATCCAAGATGCTTCCAGATTCACCCTGAACCAACCTTCAGAAGTCTTGAACTCGTCCTAGTGTTTGCAGTGAGGAATCCAGCACACAGATTGTGCACAGAGAGGTGAATGCTGTAAACAAGGGAGGAGGGGAGGATGTAGTTTATAGGGGGAAAAAAACAGAGAGGGCCTGGGATACCAGGGTTTGCTTAACACATGAACTGGAACCAGTAATTCCATACACCAGCAGTCAAAACCAGTAATTCCACACAAAAGCAACCACATAAYAGCCAACACATCGGTGACCAACTAACTCTAGCTCCAGCTCTGCATCACAACCAATACCATCCCTCCTGCAAAGCCAGAAATGCTTCAGAAGGGTGGAATCAGCACTGTTGACCATTAGGCATCAGATTTTAAACACCCCTTTGCAGAAGAAGAAAGAACTGTGAGTAGCACGTGGTTTTTACCTTGACGCTGGATAGGGACATAAACTATAACCTGAAGGTAAATCCTGAAATACAACTTTGTGCTGCCTAAACCAGCAATAAATTGTGATGCTGGGCTATCAAGCCAATCAAAAAATCACCCACTCAAACCAGAGACTCCTTGGAAATACAGTGGAGTGCCCAGCCTCCCATCCACCTCCCAAAGGGCTGGCATTTGTAACTGCTCGTGAGGCACYGCTCAAACCCAGAAAGCAGCAGGCAAGGAATGAGCACAGATTAACACAAGAAACAGTCACAATAAACAAAACTCTTTTTTCCTGCAGTAGGAACTCCTCATCAAATGATAAGCTAACCAGACAAATCAGACAATTAAGTAAGTGAAGGTTACTGGGTTAGGACAAATTATTTGTTCTGCAGGAGGTTTCAGCTGACGAGTTCCTCTGCATTTGCCATGCCTGGCTGGGCTAACACCACGTGGCTCCTCTGCTTCACATCACCTCACAGGCACCGTGGGCTAGTAATGGTCCTAAAATCCACTATTATACATTAGCCACGCTGCTTGTGTCATAATCTGCTGAATTTCTGCACAAGCTGGCAATGAATGCTCGGTGTACTTCAGAATTAATCTATCTCACACACACAAGGAATCTGAGACAAGTCACTGCATGGACAGGTGATTTTGATATAGGAGATTTTCTTAGAGACAGACATAAACAAACCATGGGCAATTACTGTGTGCTGCTCCCTACAGAGCCAGKGGTGTCAGGGAGATAGGGGTTTGCTTGTTTGCTTTAATACAAGCTGAACAATTGTGGTCAGCAGCACCTTCCCTTCTGATCTTCCCAAGAATTCTGCCCATCTTTCCACATGAAAGGCACAGCTAYCCATGAAGTTGAGCTGTCCATGTAATGTAAGCAAAAACATTCAAAAACCYCATACCACAACTTTTTGTAGCTGAAATCATCCCACTCCCCAACAGGTTTTTCCACACAAATGTGAACAGTGACCACTCTGAAAAAGGCCATTTTCATTTTCCCCCTCGAGGTTCAGAGACAGCCCAGATTACTAGTAGCTCCATTCCCTGAAGCAGTATGAAATAAGACCCAGCATCCATCTGTATTACCACCAAAACACCAGCATGACCCTCAAATTCATATTCAGAGTATTAAAACATGACCTTGCAGGCTACCAGAAAAAGATGCTGCTTGCTGGCCAGACAGACACCAGATTCACTTTGTACTGCTTCAATTCCCAGCCATCCCCTTGTTCCCACAAAGCAGTTAAGTATTTCTCTGAAGTTATTCAACAACTGTGAAGGTCAAGTATTGTCCTGACTGGCCAGTCACAAACAAATGCACCTTTTATGTCAACCTGTGCTCCAGACAGGGAGTAAAACCCCAACCAAAGGGGGAAAAGGACAGAAAATCAGTACCAAAGGGTCCACACCTGCCCTACAGAGCACAGCTGATGCTTGCAGAGCATTTAGCTGACCCAGTGAGACCTGAAAATTGGGGCCAATGCAGTGGATGGGAAAGGRCTATTTTTTTTTTCTTTATGTATAAAACTCATAGTTTCAGCTAAAATACGAAAAATTAAAAAAAGAGCTTCAGTGGCACTTCTGAAGAATGAAAAAAAAAAAAAAGGCTTTGGAAGCTTTAGATTTGAAGCTTCACAAGCTTCTTATGAAAAATGCAAGCTTTGAAAAACTTCTGAAGAATTAATATTCTTACTTTGGGCTCTTCTGCTGCCAACGGACTACGGATGCTGTAACTAATAAAAAATAATTAATGCCAATAAAYAGGCCCTTCATAAGGCTTCAGCTTCTCTCCTCCATCAAAGGCTCGAGTCATTCGTTGGGACATTGTACAGGAAACAAAATTCATGCGCAGAGCTTGTCTTTCCTACGTTTGGTTCTTCTGTGCTGTAACTCACAATTGAAAACCTCCCAAGTGCGAGGAAAGGAATTACATTTTTTTAATAAGGACACAGCTCCAAAGGCAGCTCCAGAGCACGGCAGGGACCTCACCTGGAATGGAACTGGGAAAGAGCTGGGAGTTTGTGTGCCAGCCCTGCAAAGGCCCAGGTCTCACACTGGCAATGGAACAACCAGGCAGTTTCTCAGGAGTGCTCTGGGCACCTTACACTCCATCAGGCCACATCCTGGCACTCCTGAGAGTCTGGCCACGTCCTGCAAGATCCACAACAGCTGATTTTTCTAATAAACTCCATGTGAGTGTCCAAATGCTCTCAAAAATGTAACAATCTTATAGCATCAGCCACCTTCTCACCAGTTTCGGCACACCAGGAAAACGACAGTGACAATGCTGGTTTTAGTATGTGAGAAGCTCCTTACCCCGGGGGARAGCAGAGGTAGAAAATGCCTCAGCTGTTTTATTTTAGAGATCCTGACACTCCTCTCTCCAAGGGCCTCAGTGGAGCAGTGTGAAACAGCTCCAGAACACCAGCAGAGAACACCACAGAGCAGAAGGGACCTTCACGCCATGCGCCCCAAACCCGGCCGAGGAGTCCTCCTGCACAACAGAAAACCCACRGAAGCAAGGGGAGAAAGCTGATAAACTGGGAATAAAAACCTAACTGGTGTCACGGACGAGTGTACAACCTCTGCTGCTCCTGCCAGCCTCAATGACACGCTGGAGACCGGCACTGTGACAGCGTTCAAGGTGACATCAAACGCCAGACCTCAAGCTCCCTCTTAAGACAGAGGCACTGTGGTCTTATGCCTGAGGAAAACAACAGCTCCTGGCAGAGACAGAGATCACAGTAACGATAATGACAATTCAGAGAGGTGTTACAACTGATGGGGTAAATTAGTTAGCTGGGGTCYAAGCAGAAACAACGCTGTTGGTCCAGCAGACTGTGGTTCTACCTGCCCACGGGGCAACAAATCTAGACAAGAAGGCTGATCAGAAACTTCTAGTGACACATCCACCCATATTCTGAAGATACGGCACAAAACAAAGAGAAACAGAAGATTAGTGAAGGGCAACAATTAGCCAGCAGAATTTTCCATCATGGGAGACTATCGAGACAAGAGCCTGGATAAATTAAGCAGATTGGGCATCTCGTAGTCAAAAGTGTTTCCAGAGCTTTGTTAAAGCCAAACAAGACTGCAAATATGGGCTCAGATTGCTGGGCATAAATCACCCTCCAAACACTTTAAGGTTCAGAAGAAAAGTTTGCCCAGGGACAACACCCCCATCGCTGCCCCCTCCCAGACCTCCCTGCAATTCCTCCACACAGCCGGCACGGACCTTTCCCAAGACTGGAGGGCACTGGGCCACAGCCCTGGGTGATTCACGGGGCTGACACAGCAATGCAGACACAGATCCACCTCAGCCGTGTCACTGTTTGGAGACTGCATAATCATAGCTCAGCCCATGCGAGAGCAACACGAGGAACACCTTCTGTACAGAAGAAATTCTCAAGATTTAAAGTTTTAACACAAGCTAACAAACGCCAGGGATGAAAGAAATCCTGGGATGAAAGATCTCCATGACACCTGCTTTGAATAAAAAGACATTGCTACAAAAATATCACAGACCTGCTGGTCTAGAGCCTTTGCTTCATGTCATTCCCCAGACATCAATTTGCAATAGAGGCACACAAAAGCAGCATTACACAGATTACGTGGTACTCCYCTGAACTGCAAACAAAATCCACCCAGCACTACCACCACAGTCCAAAGCACCACTGCAGCAAAGCTACGTTCCCTGGCTGTTCCTAAGAGGACTTTGCTAAGGATAAGGGTTCAACACTCATTTGCAGAACTGAGAGCTCCTCCCGCAAACTTTGCTCCGGCTCAGCTTTACCAAACACTCCCCATTTTTCCCCACGTCCCCAGGCAGGTAACCAGGGGTACCAACCCTTTGGCACTGACAGCAGGACAGGTTTTACCCTCAATCCGTGCATCCTTCAGGCAAACCCCCACGCCCACACCTGGATGCTCAAACCCATTCATCATCTTCAGCACCTGGAACTTCACTGCGTTCCACACAACACCACACCACACGTGGCAATTATTTAATGTTTTGTTGTAAYGGCACCCAGGAGCCCTAAAGTCAAAAACCCAAAGGGCTGAGATCCCACCATGCCCCCCACACCACATACAGGTAAGGAATCAGGTGTGTCCCTGTGCTACAACAGCCCAGACCCYGCACAGGTGACACCACAGGTGGGTACCACCAGCTCGGAGGAAAGAGGGAAGAGCAAGGCACCAACAAAACATGGTTTGCTCAGTTTTACGCCACATGGCTCATTTACTCACTGCTGGCAGCTTCCACAAAATCAGGCTCGTCAAGCACCTGACTGTATACACAGGTAATGATTATAAAGCCAACTCAAGCGGGGCTAAAAGTACACAAAGATCTAGCATAAAAATAAAAAAGTGCAACCCTTTCCCAGGTGGAAAACAGGACTTTGAACGTAACAGGTGGATTATGTAACAATTATTTTGCTCCCAATTCTCAAAATATTTTTTTTTAAATACCCTCACAGACCAAAAATTGTCATTACTGAGATGCAGCAGCAATTTTACCCTGTTTAACAGTCAGACTCTCTCAGGGCCAAACACAAACTCGGCTACAGCAGCATCTGCACAGCCCCCATGCGGGGACTAGGGCAAGGCCTGGAGTATCCATGGCTCTCCTGCCTGGATTCTGCCCAAGGAAAAGATTATTTCCTAACGCTGCTTTTTGTTTGCAACGGGGCATAAACTTCAAGGGGACAGTTCACTGCTGTGCTTGGGGAAGGCAGCACGGTTGGGTTGTTATCACTCAGGCTACGATGGAAAAGCCTTAATATCCAAAAAATGCACCTCGCATCCATGGTTGTGTCCCACACCCAGGATCCAACCTGAACCGGACCCCTTTGTTTGGGAACACTTTTTCCCCTAGCCTCTGGCCTTCTTGGTCCTACAAGCACGTTTGAGTCTTTTCATATGGTTCTTTGCAGAGCCAGGAAAAAGATACACATGTGATCCATCACAAAAACATCCACGAGGCCTCACCATCTCAAAAGAGAAGAACACCACCAAGGCACTGCCCCACACAGACGAACTCCCTGTCCCAGTCCCAGCTACGGAAGTTAAAACCCACTGGCCACAACCTTTTCTCTTTTTTTCAACCTGAAAGAGACTTCTCAGCATTCAGAACTCAACGTTTAAGTGGGCTGCCGGAGCCTCGCCTCCAAAAGGCAACAGCAAACACAAAAAAAGGAAAAACAAATGCCCAAAAATCCCCCCTCCCTGCCCCCACAGCTGAGCAGAGGGTGAGGAGCTCAGAGAGGGAAAGGGGGACGAGGCACACAGGGAAGGCGGCCGGGTGCTCCCCTTTTCTGCCTCCCTTTTATTCCTGCTGAGTGTAGTAACACTTGAACTGGCTCTCTTTATTTGCAGCCGGATACGCGCTTTCAAAGATACTGTACTACTGTGTAGGCCAAGCAGGGACTCTCTTTCTTCCCTTGGTTAGGGCTTTTGGGAAAATAATTATTCACCAGAACTGCCATCGTGAACAGAGCAAGCTAAATCAATGTAGCTTTGTATGGGCCRTTGCCACTGCAAAGCAAATACTCCATCAAGACATGGATCAGTGAGAATTTTATCACTAGGAATCCTTATGCATATCTTTGTGTATTTTTAATATCCACCTTATTACTTGGCCTGCCCCCTCCCTCCCCATGCTCCTGCACCCCACCCTCCCCACGGATTTGTCTTGTGTCACTGGCGGCTACGGGGCTTGGCCATGAGATTCACATCAGTAAAAACATCCTAAATACACAGGTTTATTCCCCTTAAAAAAATTATAATAAAGCATTGGTGCAGAGCAGATTTATTCACTGAACAGGTTGATTTATTTAACAGACTTGACATACATCAAAACCTACTATAGGCTTACATAATTGTTATCCATTTAGCAGGTCTGGTTCTTTTGTCAAGTATTTGTTTTTCAAAAGTGATTCACTAAAGACTGCTGCCTTCTGCACAGCTCACATACCTTAACAAATGCAGTCTTGCATGGGGTATTAGCTAGAGTGACTTTAAATTGCATCCTACCTGCTTGAGCGCTGCCGCTATTTTTTYAGCCTCTGTATTATTCCCTTACTAAACCACACACACACGAATTTAAAACAGAAAAGCAAGAGGCAGGAGCGCGTGTGTAGAGGCACACCGAGCCCCGCTGGCAGCGGCGTGTGCCGTGGGCTCGGTGTTACCGCAGTACCACGCCGCTCCAGCGATGCCAGCAGGTACCTCCGGCGCGGCACAGCCGAGTACCAGGATGTTGATGGCTGCACAGAGGTTTCGGGGCCGGCGTGGGGCGGGGGGACGAGCGAACCGCCGGGCGGAAGCGGGGGAAAACCTCCGGGAGGATTTAAGGACCACGGAGCCGTTTTGTTTTCCCGCAAGAGGCTCATTGAGGCCTCGGCTCGCACAGGCGCACCGCTCCCTCCGGCCTCACGCATCCACCCACGGCTCCCGGCCGCGAATCCCCCAAATACGCACCCATCCTGCGCGGGTTCCCAGCGGGAGGCGGAACACGGCAGAGCATCGCCCAGCGCGCACGGATCGCCCCGGCGTTCATCGCCGGTCCCTCACGGCTTGTTTGGGTTCATATATCACACAGCGCATCGCTCGCCCGTCTCGGAGCCGAGGATTTCATCCTCCCCTCGCTCCGGCATCCTCCTCGCACACACACGCCGGGCACACCGCGGGGCTCGGGGATGGCAGCGCCCGGGTGCCGACCGCACGGACCCGGCGCTCCGCCGCCCGCCAGACAGATGGTTAATTACATTCACAGCCGCATTTTGCGCTGGGATAGAGTTTCAGACAATGAGCCAGTTTTATTTGATTAGCCAGTTCTCTAGTTTAATGCGCGCGGTGACAGCTACTCCCAGGGCTGGGGCTTTTTTTTTTTTCCTCCCTTAAATAAAAATAAAAATCCCATCCCCCCTCCTTCATTATGTTTTTGTTCTGGCCGAGGCTGAAGTAAGCGCGGCCCCCGCGGCCGCCGGGGGGGCCCGGCGGGTCCCGCTGCCCCCGGGCCCGGCGGGGCGGCGCCCCCGCCCCGCGCTGCACCTGCCCGGGGGGGCACACGGCGCCAAGTTGCCGCCCCCCCCGTCACCTCAGACCACCCTCTCTCACACACACACCCCCCGCAACTTCCCCGCAGGCCTCCGCGCAGGCCGGCGCTGCCATCAGCATCCCCTCCTCCTCCTCCCCCGCTGCCCCCGCGGCGTTGGCGCGGGAGGGGGGGTGAGGGGATGAGGCTCCGCCGCGGCGGGACTCACCTCAGCGCGGGGCCCGCGATGGAGCGGGGGTCCCCCGCCCGCCGGGCGCTGCCGGTGCTGCGGCTCAGCGCTGCTCCATGCGCCCGGGGCCCGGCGCGCGCAGGTGGACGCGCCCGCCCCCGGCCCCCGCCTCCCGCCGCCGGCCCCCGCCCCTTCCCCCGCCGCCGCCGCCGCCGCCCCACGGACGGGCCCCCCGGCCCCGCGCTCCCTGCGCAGGGACGGGCGGAGGGCGGGAGGGACGATGGGGGGGGGCGGCTCCCGCCTCGCCTCGCCTCGCCTCGCCCCGCCGCCGCTGCCTCCTCCTCCTCCTCCTCCTCGCCGCCGCCGCCCCCCCCCAGGCCTGCGCCCATTCAGGAGGTGCCGGGCAGCGCCGCCGCTGCCATTGTTCGCTGCGAGCGGGACCGGCGCCCTCCCGCCCGCTGCCCGCACCGCACACCCCCCGCACAGCCCCGGCCCGGCCCGCGGGAGCGCGCACCGCGCCCGCCCCGGCCATAAAGGGCGCGTGGCCGCCGCCGCCGGGCCSGGGCAGGTGCCGAACGCTCGGCCGGGGCTGCGGCACCGCGCGGGGAGAGGGAAGATGGGCGCCGGGAAGGGTCGGGGGAAGGCAGGGCAGGCCGGGCCGGCGGGCAGGGGACAATGGGGACAGCCAGGGGCCGGGCGGGTGTCACCCCCCGCGCACGGCTCGGCCGGAGCCCCGGAGTGGAACTCGCTCCCAGCGCCKGCCATCCGGTTTAATTCTCCATAGTGGATATGGGAACTACCTTAGGGCTTGCAGCCCCTCGTCTGATCTATTTTCATTATTAGTAACGGCGCCTAAAACTATGGTTTACCTTCAGATGCCCATTAACAGGAGGAGGCTGCCTCATCTCAGGGTGGCTGAGGACTTGCCGAGATGCCAGGCACGCAGAGGGAAGGCAGGGACGCACCAGACGCTGCCTTTTGCCGAGCAGGAGGGCGACAAACAGGCAAGGCAGGAGACAACATATCCAGAGTCTGGGAGCTTTTGATGTCCACCCCTTCTCGCAGGACCCCCCACCCCAKCTCTTAGTCTGCAGCCCTTTTTCTCTGTGACACCCTCACATGTGCACCATGGCCAGAGTTACTGCACTGGGGACTGCAGGAAACTTTTGTTATTTCAGCTTCTGAATCAACAGAATGGTTTAGCAAATAGAAGGCAAACCAGACACACCTATTTTGACTGCAGTTGAAGTAGAGCAAGTTGAGTATTAGCCTTTAGGTTAAGTTCACTGTGATATTTAAGARAGGTTTCTAGTCTTAAGTTACCACTTGAGTTTACTGCCTTTTCATCTAAAACAACACGTACAGTCTAAAAATTGATTAGTTAATTCTGTGACTAAAATAATAAAGTATCGAGCACTTTAGTCCTTGTTCCCGCAGCATCAGAGACCCTCACACCTGCAGTAACGAAACAGGAACATATGACAACATATGGAATGCTCTCCGAATTCAGAACACTTTACACGTGAACCTTCAGCACTGCAAAATAAAGAACTAATCTCATTTGTTCTTCATTAACAGCAGTACCCAGGACATGCCATACATCACATGTGAATACATGATTCATTCCCACCGTATCAGGGCACACATTTGAAGGTGTGTAGAAACAGAGACTGGCAGCAGGTGATTTGACCAAGGCCACAGAGTGAGGCAGTGCCCTAGTTACTGGGAAGTAACACTTCCCAATCCTATCCCCAGTGATGGTTTTCCTCTCCAACCTCACCACATTGCTGTGGGAATCACACACTTCAGTCCCTGTGCCGTTGCACTTGTAATGCTGCTTTTTAYTTCACTCCCCATCATTTTCTTGGCGGAAAGATTCAAGTAATATAAATAAGTAATTAATCAGGGTCAGGTGAGATGGTGACAGCACACCTGGCAGTGTTCTCTAAAATAAACACACAGGTGGATGGTGGTCATGAACTGCTTTCAGAATGAACTGGGGGCAGGTTTTGCCCTCAGCACCCTCACATATGGGCTGTGCCCTTCAAAAGTGCCACCAAAGGCACACAAGCAAATTTGGCAGCTCTTCTGCTGAGGCACCTCAGGGGGGCAGGAATAGCGTGGCCAGAAGCACCAGGACACCAACGCCTGGTCAGCCCCACCCAACTGCTGCCCATGGCTTTGGGAAGGAGCCAGCAGCAGTCGTGTGCTGGGAGGCTGGAGGGGATGGCAATCACCCGACTATGATCACCAAGGTAAGATGAGACATAAACCTGGGGAGAGCCATAGCGGAGATGAAAAGACACATTCAATTAAGTGAGCYTTGCACCTGGATCCAGTTTAGAAGAGACAACCCAAGCATTTATTTAAGTGCTGTATTTTAGAGGGAACACAAACATAAGGCTCAAAGATTATCCTTGAGGCTGTGAAACAATATAATGCCTTTAGTTCCACTTATCCACACTACTCATTTAAGGTCCTTCAATTACAGAACCACCACAATACTGATCGATAGGCAGCGTAAAATTCTGCACAGCATCTTGGGCAATCTGAAAAATTAACAGTCTGTGCACTGTGATCTTTTCATGTACTGCCACAAACAGATGTGGAAGGTGCACTGACGTGATGGAAGCGCAGATACCCACCTTGGCAGGGTATTAATTTTCCAGGCTGTCAAATAGAGGCTCACAGGTGTGAAAACAAGGTGCTAAGAAAGCTCCTTTTGGCAGGGAGGGATCGAGAGCCCCCCAAGCAAGGGGTGATTGTGATGCCAGCCCTGCCCTGCCCCGCAGCCCTGCTGCTCTCCCAACCCCCCTGGGGCAGCGACGGGCACTGTGATCATTCACTGCAGCCTGTACCATGGAGCAGATCAGACATTTACATCTGTCCCATCTTTCCAGCTGTCTTCACACAGAATCCATGTGCCCAGACATGGATATATGCCAGGAGCCTCTGCTTGCTGGTCTCTCTAGGAAGCAGGAGTCAGAATCTAAAAGTGAAGAAGCTGGGTTATGGTAAGAGGCCAATGTGATCGTGGTTTCCAGGTCTCCAAGTGCCCATTTTCTGATCATTTATTCTTTTCTTCATAATTCCTTCTTTTCCAGCTTCACGAGAGACTCACTGCAGCACACCCAATAAGGGTTAAATCCTTAATTTTCTGTGGCCCAACTCATTTCTGCCATACACAGTGGCTCTGCTAAACCATACCAGAGGTAAAGGTTCACCGGAGGATTCTGGTTTGCCCATGGCACCAGCACAACACAAATGGGCTTTTCAAAAGATCTCAAATCCTACATTTCTGGGTGAGCCTGGAAAAGCATGGTTCAAGCAGGAAGCTGCCCAGATGTTATGAACTTTAAAAACCCAGAGGAAAAGGCAGCAAGATAGAGGGAGACATCACCCTCCTATCCCACTCTAACATGAAGGGCTCGAGAGGATTTGTTCCCCACACTCTTAGTCTTCCAGGACCAACTTCTGAACAAGAACAGTCTAACACAGACTGCTGGGAGAATGGGAAGCACTCCAGGAGGCAGGATGGGGTTTGTCTTGGGTAAAGGACCTCTCCTCTCTCTTCCTCCTCCTTCCCAGGTCCTGGTGTGYGATTCAAAACCGACCCTGTGCTGCAGGAAATAACGCTGAGCCTGCAAACAGAGAGTTGCTCTTACTGAGGCTGAAGCTATTCCTGAAGAAGAAACAAAGCTGGAATCGTGAACTGCCACACACTGAATTTCTCCTTTCCTCTCTAGCACACCTAGCAAGCCTTAGACCTTTGTCAAAAAACTGTCCCACCCCACCCAAACCAGCAGTTCAGGGTGAACCCCCCGGCTGCAGACAGATTCCCCCAGCACTCCTGTCTGCTTGCATCCCCCTCCCGGAGCGCTGTCCCAGAGGAGCTGCAGCAACAGGGCTGCTGTTTGTCCACACCTTCGCTTTGTCCCGATGTTCCAGACACACTCAGTAGATGCTCAAGGCTGTCACTGACCTTGCTGGGAAAGACACGTTTCCAATGGGCCTGACAGAGCTATGAAAGGACCGAAAGCGAGGAGGGTCCCAGAGCAGTGTCCAGGCTTCTCCATTCCTTGACAGGCTCCTTGCTCCACCAAACACACAAAAACCACCCCAACCCTGCCTTGCAACTCCTTCACAAAGCTAAAAACCTCCTTACTCAAGTCAGACAGTTCCAGCAGGTTCACAGTCTCTGGCCCCACACACCATTAAGCTGTGCTGCTAACAGGCTGTGATCCCCCCAAATCAGTCCTTCTCTATTTCTTCCTTTCCCCCCACCTTCCTCCCAACATTTCAACTTTAAATTGTAAATCTTCCTTTAAATTGTGCATTTTTCTTACCACGTTTCCATGGCCAAACACCTCMTTATTGGTGCCTTCTGAACAGGAGGAAAGAAAAGCTCCCATTTGTGCCCAGGCCAAGGCGAGCGCTCTGTGGACAGAAGGCTCTGTGTGCCCTCGTTCCCTTGGCAGGAACAACAACCTCGGCCACCTCAGGGGAGGCGACTGGATTAGCAGGGGAGAAAAGAGGAAAAAGAAAAGCAACCAGTAACAACCAAGAAGTCCCAAGCATGGCCTGGTCTATTTGCAGTGAGCCAGAGCACAGGCTGGAACAAAACCTGGAGAAGGCARAGGGATCAGGACATGACAAAGTCAAAAGCTGCAGTGGATTCTCTGTAGGTTTGATCTTTTCACAGGCAGTAAATCCATGACTGGGGCGAGGATGAACTGCAGATGTGCAGGATTTCTGGGTATCCCAGAGTCCAAAGCCCATTGCTGCTCTGGCCAAGCTGGCTGGCACCTGGAGCTCCTGGGTGAAGATGGCAGAGCCCAAGGGACTGGCCAGGACTCTTTGGTAACAGCTGGAAACTCAAATTCTCTCTCACATTTCCATCCTTCCCGCGGCTCTGTGGCTCTGCTGGGGCAGCTGCACAGAGCAGCAGAGAGCCAAGGCCTGTTTATTGCAGATGGAGCTGTTACTTGTAGTGCTCTATAAATTATTTCCTTTCTTTAGGAAACACGAAACTCTTTGTGCCCAGAGGCACCTTGTGCTTTACACTCTTGTTTCAGTGGTGAGCAGAGGTCCCAGAGAGCAGAGGTAGTGGAAGTGGTTGATTTTAATGCTGACAGAGCAGCCACAAAACATGGCCACATAGCTCTTGCCATTCCCAGAGCTCCTTGGTCAGTCTTCAAAAATAAACCCAGCCTTAGAGAAATCGTCAAGGTAAATTCCTCTGTTCTCTAAAAGGAACGTTCAGGAAATGCTCGCTGCCTTTCAACCCAAACATCCTGAAAGTATTTTCCTGAAGCACCAACACCTCGATAAGTTCCTTGAGTTGGTTTACAACTCCCCTGGGTATATTCCTTGAGCTGGTTTCAATTCACCTGGGTAAATTCCATGAGTTGGTTTCTAATTCACCTCTGCCTCAGCCTGCACAGTCACCGAGGTTCAGCTCTCTTTAAGCCCCGTCTAATTATGCAATTTAACTGCAGCAAGAACAACAGCTTTGCTGAATATGCAACAGTCTCCTCATTGTGTTTTGATGGGGGGAGAGAGAAGGAAAAGGCAATTTTKTTGAAAGTTCAGGCATTTCTATGGGGCTTGTCTGATGTGGAAAAGACAGAGGCCCCTCTGTCTCAGGTGTGTCTGGAGTCAAAGACATTTTCCTGGTGTGTCTTGGATGCATCCACAGCTACCTGAACACAGTGGCACAAACCCTGGCGTTTTTCCTGCTCATTTTTCTTCARGACTGTAGTTCATTAACTCCAGTAACGCAGTTTCATTAATGTGCATTAACCAATGACTTTCCCATTACTGCTGCTGTCTCCAATCAAAGACTCATTTATGGAAAACAAGGGCAGAGGGAACAACATGCTTTGGCAGCTGTAAGATCATACGCCCAGAGCTTTATACCCTCTGTCTTATATTTTTACGTTAAAGTATCACAAGCTATTACCATATTTTTCATTATTATTTGTGGCACTAAATACTGCAGCTCCCAGTGCCAGATGGCGAATATTCAGAATAAAAATAATGCAAGGCCAATCTTAGAAAGACTCAATGTGAGTGTAACAGCATGTATTCATCCTCCTTCCCTAATGCACATGGTTAAAATATTAGCAGACTTAAAATCTGGTTTTCCAATTTAGAGGACTCACATATTATAGAATTATATGCATGCATATATACATATATTTAAATATGTACATATAAAATTTTTAATTTCTCTCCATTTTATTTGCATGTTTCAAGGGTCTTAGCATAATACATGGGCACATCTTCTTTCACTCTTCAGGAGGTTATTTTAACCGGTAAAGAAAACCAWATAGTTTCAAAATGGAACATAAGCAAAAACCTTTTTCTAGAGATTGTTATTGGTACAAAATACTTTTTTTTAATATATAAACAGCTTGAGTCCTAAACTTAACCAGATGGAAACGTGCCTACAAAGCGTTGGATCTAATTCAGAAGAGACTGACAGCCAACAGATGAGCCAATTTAGCCCATCCCATGCCAAAAATGGTCAATCATGTTATCTTATGTGTGACTCGACTCTGGCAGATGCCAACTCTATCCAAACAACTTCAAGCATCTTTTTGGAAGACTGGATTATTTTACACACAGTTTTAAAAAATCACAATAATGCTCGATTTTTCTGGAAACATTCCACTTAGCTTCAGCATTTTCACAAGAGATTTTTATTAATTTATTTTAAGGATAAATCCTTGTATTTTATAGCCTAACAGAATAAATGCTTTCCAACCTAACAAAGCCTGATCAAAAAATTCCTAAATTGCAGTTGAGCTGTTTAAATAATCATACAAGGAAAGCTTTACACCTGTGCAAATCTTCCTTGAGCCAAATGTTTACTTTCAACAACACAAAGAAACACGAGAGGAAGTACAAATTAAAGGTACTTCCTGCATCCCTCATCACCTTCCCCAAAATTAAGAGTAAAGTTAAAACTAAAAGAGTTTTTTTATGCTGGGTGATTACAGCCAAGGCTTCTTTTTAAATTTGTAATTCATAATTTTTCAGTGAATTTTTTTTCCTACTCTTATGACCTATCAACAGACATGCTATTCATCTGCCTCCAACTGCAACAGGGAAGGACTTCCACCTCTGTGTCCTCTGACACCCACACACTCTGGGCAACATAGTGTTGGTATACTGATTCGTTTTCCTTCCTGCCCTTAATTTGAATAATAAAAAGGAAAAATCCCCCACTTATTCAGTGATTAGTCCATCCTGACAGCACAGGGCCCTTCAGTCCCTCTCCAACGCATCACATCCCCTGTAGCTAAGCCCTGTATCTGCTGTCAGCTTGGGCTCTGCTTAAACTCAGTCTGGATTTTAGCTTCCCACTAACCCAGGGAGGTCTCAGGTGATGAGATTTCTCAGTTAGACTGAGAGCTGCAGAAACCAGTGTAAACACTTAGCACATCATCATCTTTCCCTGGACACCTCGAAAGGCCACATTTTAAAAGATGGATGGTTTCAAATCCATTGTTTCCAGGGAGAACAGTGCCAGCTTTCCCGCGACGCAGAGGGCAGCGGTTCCRCTGATAGCCAGTACTTTGGGTTGTCTTCTTGACAATCACACACAAAGTTGCAATTTCATTTTCCATTTGTCCAGGAGGTAATTGCTCTGCCTGTGYGAAGTGACCTCCCCGCGCACAGCACACGGAGCCAGGCAATTATCCGCAGGACTTGCAGCAACCTCTCCATTTCCAAGCTTTTTATAGTGTCCTTTGTGATGGCAGTCCCAAGACTTTGAGATCCACAGACATTCATCTAGGCTGAAGCCTGGACGTTTGGAAGGTTTTAGAGATCTCCCTTATAGGCCAAATATATATTTTCAGTTGTGTGAGCATTTCCTTATGTTGTTGCTGCTGCTCTTTAATCAGAGGGTGTCGAGGTGTGTCTGACCAATGCACTTGGCTGCAGCTGTTCACGTTGGACTTGAGGCAGCTCTCACAGAAAAGGTCACATACATTGGAAAGATTCACTTCTGYACTTCCTAGGCATAAAATACTCAGTTTGCAGTGGATGAAAACACCAGGGTTTAGGTAACCACACCCTCCTTGCATCAAACTTGTCCCTGACTAGTCCTAGCTAGTGCACAGATTATCAAATCATGGAATCATAAAATCATTTAGGTTGGAAAAGAACTCCAAGATGGAGGATTTGTAGATTACATCATTCTCTTGTCAGCCCCAAGGTTGGTGGGAAGGTATGGAGTCCTTGGAAAGAACCACAAACTGTTGGAGAAGCCTTTGGAAAGAATGAGAAAGTTAAATTTTATCCTCTAGATGGGTTTGGGTTTTTTAAATAATAATTATTTCATTTCATCTCTTTATGGTTATCTAGTCAGTGGGTAAACAAACACATCAATCAGCCTCAGCCAGGCTGATCCCAGCTTGTCTTTGGTTCCAGATAAACCTCTGGCTGAACAGCAACTCAACACTCAGACAGTGCCAAGGGCTTCCCTTCACACTCATTACCACACTCACAGCCACTGCCCACCTCTGCTGTAGTCTGTGATGCAAAAACTGGGTCTGGGATTCAAAAACTGTGTTGGCAACAGTTGGGTGATTCAGCAAGTACAGTTTTTTCTACAGCCATGTTCTTTTCTGCAGCTATTTTAAATCAATTCACTGGCTGAGTTGAGTTGGCTGTGCTGCCATTACCTGGTAAACCAATCAGTTTCTGTGCTGCCACTCCGGCAGGTCTTAGAGCAGGTTCAGTAAGAACTTCAGGCCAAGTGTGTATTAAAACAAGTAGATGGTGCCTACAAAACATACTATAAACTGTTGCACTGTAAGGAACCCTATATTCAGTCACTGGGCACAACTAACTCATCCAGGGAACCTTCTCTGGAAAGACACAGCTCTTCTCCTTCACTGGGCACACTTAGGCCTCGTGTGTGTTCGAGGCTGCCTATGCTCAGATAGCACCAGTGCACCTGTGAGTTTACAGCTCTCCTGCCACTGCCCATTTCAGTTTAAATTGTGGCCGAGTTGCTCTGAACCATGAAGCCATTAGTGAGTGTTCACTCCCCATGCAGCCAGCRCTGGGCACCCCAAAGCACGCAGCAGCCAGGGCTTCACCAGGTTCCCCATCTCTCCTGCTCCTGCAGACTTCACAGGCCACTGTTTTCACTTCATTACCTCCTGCAGTCAGGGAGAAACAATCTGTGGAGAAACTTCTTTTTAATCTGGCTCAAGTATTCGAATGTGTCGTGGTCATTCCTACAGAAATTCACCTGGATGATGATGCAGGTTCTCAAGGGAGACTGTTGGCTCCCGCTTCGGAACACATCCACTCCGTTTCCATGAAATACCGCCCGCATCTCGCTGCAGTCAGTGGGAATAAAAACAAGTGTGTTTAACAGATGTCACAAACTGTTCCCAGGCTGTCACAGCTTTCCAACATTTTCCAGTGGATTGTTATTACCAGATCCCTGCAAGTCAGCAGTAAGCGATGCCGCCTCTGACTCCGCTCATCCCGTTGCGACTGATGACGTGAGCTGTCAGACTGTAAACTCAGTTGTCAAATAGCTATAATTTGCAGATTTAGTAAAAGAGCTTAACATTCCTTTGAGTAAAGTACTTAAGAGATGTATTCTGTGAGATTTATGGGCTGTGAAAGTCTGTGTGGTTTTTAGCTAGAGCAGCATCTCCATAGGATGGCTCAGGTGTCAGTAAAGCGGCTTTGGCCTAAATCAGAGACTGCCATTAGATGTGAGCTTATATCCCACTGAAGGAATTTCCACAGAGACTCTGATATCACATCTGAAAACAGCCATTTGGAGGATTTGCTTTTCTAGATACCTATTGGACATATATTTGTTGGAACTTGACTGCTTCCCAGCAGGCTAAATAACAGTTAGAAAGTTTGGGGCCTTCAATTAAAGTAGAACAAGTAATCCTACAAAATAATCAACAACAAGTATTTTTCGTCAGCTTCCAGAGCTGATCATCCACTAAAAAGTAGTTTTGTGTGCTTCCCTTTTGTTTTCACAAGTGCTATTTGCATTTGACTTGCTGTCAATGATTTCTGGGACATTTCCCAGAAATGGGAAATGATCAGGAAATCATTTCAGTGCTGCAGCACAGCTTCCATTGTTCCCTTTTGACTGGGCACACTTAGTACATTTATAGGTACCAGRGCTGGATGGTGTGGCATTACCTGTGTGAATTAGGAGTTGGGTGTTACTCACCTGTGAATTACACCCACATCTYCTAGAGAAGATAGGAAGTGTTGTGAACACCCCACGCCAGCACACGCTGGACACATGGCTGTTGTGCCAATAAATTCTTCCCAGCATGATGCCATTGCATCATGGAAATATCCAGTTAAATCTGGCAGAATTAAGGTAACTCCTGTACAAACCTAAGACACAAGTTGCATAAAGTCTTAGGAATTTTTAAGCAACTTTCAGCCACTTTTTGGTACAACATATTCTGTGTTTTGAGAATTCAATACCTGCTGGAAATTCCAACCACCAGCATAGCTCAGGCAACAGCAACTGCTTTTTAAAAACCCACCTAATGGGCTAAATCTTGCTCACACTGCTGTTCAGGAGATGATATTTTAGCCGTGGAGTTCTACATTTGGTGACATAAGATTTCCGTGGTCAGCTGGAGATTTCTAACATCAAAAATTCCAGGGATTGATAAGGAAGCATAAGACTGAATCCAATTGCTTCACATAATGCAGCAGTACAGCACCCAAACACCCCTTCAGCAGCCAGGTTTGCTCTGTGCAGCAGCACTAAACAAGTGTTCTGGTAAACACTGATTTTTAGTGGATATGGCATTCAAATGGATCTTTCCATGCTGTGGGAATCACATGCTGCTGTCTGCAAAGCTCCCTGAGCATTTTAAAAGCACAGCTACCTAACCCACCACATGCAGAGATGCTGCTGAAAATGAGACACCTGGAGAACTCCAGAAACACCTGAGCCCCAGCAGACACGGACTGCCTGGAGCAGGCTGTCAAAGCAGGCTCCTCCTTTCAGGTGACCTGAAGCCCAAACTGGAATATGCAGATGCTGTGACAAGCTCCCCAAGCAGCATTTCACTGAACAAACCTCTCCCTGCAAGATTGTAGCTACAGAAGTCCAAAGGCAGGACAAGGGCCTTCACAGTGTCCCATTCCACTGAGGTCACCTGGAAAAGTCCTTTGGAGGCAGCATCTCTCCAAGGAACATGAGCGATAAAGCCCAGCCCTAAGACAGAAGCTGCTAATGCTTCCTCCACTTTATAGACAGGAAATGTTTTAGGGAGAATTACTGAATTACAGCCCAGATAAGGGGAGAGGGGAGGAAGAGGAGGCAGAGAGCAAAATAAGGTCATATCTAAGGAGAAGGGATCGGCTCACACACAAAGCCCAAGGGATCCCTGCATGTGTCCGCTGTAACACGAGGCCCGGATCAGCACTCAGTTTGGAGTGAAGGGACTGAATGGAGAAAATCTTCCTTCTCCCCTAATCCAAGCTCACTGCTCTGAATTTCTCTTCCTCTGATATTTAAATAGTGTAAAATAAAATACTGTTTTTTTAAAAAAAGGTCTCYGCATTGTACAACGTCAGGTCATTAATTTTTAGCCTGGAAACTTCAGAAACTCTGTGTGTGTGTTACCAGCACAGTCCTTGTGTGGGCTTTGAAGTGAAGCAATTTGCACAAGGCAGAAGGAACAACTCCAGCCTAAAATACTTGTGCCTTGTGCTCTTCCCCCTCGGTTGTATCCTGCCAAATATCCTACGTTCCTGCAATCACAAGTAACGGCATCGACACGCGGTATCACTCGTCACCTTTTACAGATTCTGCAAACACTCTTTTCCCCAGAGAACACTCCCTGGTTTTAATTGTAAATAAGATGAATCTTTTTTCTGTGTTCTTCAAAAGCCAGGAAGATTTTCAATTCACTGAAAAAATAAAGTTTTTTTACACCTCTGTGTGAAAACACATGAGCATGTATTTCCATGTTTGAAACACTCACAGCCCATTCCAAAATTCCTSCATTGCTGTGCTTGAAACGTTCCCTCCCAATTATAGACTGACCTTCACGTTCCATTTGCTCTAGCAAGTGTAAAATGGAAACTTTTCATCTGTTCAAACTTYACTTTTCTACGTATTTGTTGGTGTGTGCACAAGGCCAGTGAAATCTTCAGCTGACACTTGCAGAGCACTGCACAACACTCAAAGGACACCCTGCCACCTGATGTATGCTGCTCCAGGCTCTTTATTCCTCCACATAATTGAGAGGAAAAACTTGTCTCCTTTTCCCTCTCCAGCACAAAGCTGAGAGCTTTACAAGTTTACCTTGGTGTGACTTAAAATGCTTTACTTGATAATTTTATAAAGGGCATTAGAAACTGGAAATGAATGTGAGGGAGCTGAGATGTTACATCACTCAGCTTTGGGGATGCTGTTCTAAATTCTGCCCAAAGACACCAGTAAAGCATTTTTGCTGTTYTTCTTTTAATTAAGAAATCCACTGTGCAGCTTAGTACAACTGACACTTCTCAATCTGAGGGAGATCYCAACCTGCAGACCTGCCTCTGTAGAAGTCCTCTCTCAAGGTTTCTGCTGGTTTTTCAGGCTGCATAAGGCTCATGGCTTTTCCCTGAGYTTAGTTCCAACATCCGCAGAAGCTGGTCAAAAGGCACCTGGGAGGAATTTAAAAGATATTTTTCAAGAACTAACTGTTTAAGGATCTTCTTATAMAGACATCAGATTTACCCACTAAAGTCAAGAAGTAGCTGAATTCTATCTACACTAGACATTAATATATATCTACAATTTACCTCTTTTGCCCTTCCATCCCTGATGTGGCCGTGCCATTAATGTCAGTAACATTCACGGAGCACTCCTGCACGGTACCATTACAGGATTTAAAGGCAGAACAAGTGAACCCTTAGAAACAGCAGCTGGAAGTTCATCCAGTCAGACTTGAAAAACCCCAGGCTGCTGCAGATCTCCAATCCATCCATCCATCCATCCATGATGCACACTGCCCTGTGCACAACCACACAGGGCTCAGTGACAACAGCACCAGTGGCTGCTGTAGCCCAGATCAATACAGGGCAGTGCACTACAAGAGTGATCAAAATTACATGTAAACAATTAATAACAATAATAAAAAAAGTATTTCTTGCATTCTGCTTTGATAATGAGCTACAGCAGCAAGCAGAAATCCAGGCAGTGATTACAATGTCATGTCAAGGGCTCAAGCAGATTCTTAAAACTGCTCTACTTCTACTGATCACACATTAAGAGCTTAAATTTATAAAAATATGGTGCTTTAAAACAAGAAACAGTCAGGCTTCTCGCAAGCATGTTCATTCTCATCAGTGGGATGCAGCCAACACAAGTTCTTCTCCTGGTTTGGCAGCTCCACAGACAAAAAATGCAGGGGGTGTCAAAGCTGAGTGGGAACAGAACTCAGGTGCACTYCATGAACTTACCTGTCCAATGCATCACCTGGAATTCAGTCACCCTATGCCAACCCACCCCCTGGGGCTGGTTACCAGCTCCACTGGCACCACCAAGCACCACAAATGACTTTTACCAAGATTCACATTCCGCACCAGTGACTGTTTCCTCAGGGAATCACTGCAAAGCTGGAAGAGCCGTTGTGACAGGACAGCCATTTCTATTCACAAAGATAAATCCTTTATTTAGTAAGAATTATCTACACACATATGAAGGACAGGAGTCGGGGTAAGGAGTCTTCCAGCGGAAGGGTTACACAATCTGATCTCAGCTGAGCTTTCTGTGTTGTTCTGGAACATGTCACCTTCCTGTACAATCGAAGTTTTACATTTCCACTCTGAAAAGGAACTTGAACATCATTTAAAATCTCAGTGCTGAGAGATGAAGGTAACTATTACACCATGGAACAGAACAGCTGAGATAACCTGAGGGATCATCTGCAAGGAGCAAMTTATGMWYWCCCACTTGGAAAAAGCACAACCTCCCCACCAATCACTCATTAAGTTTCCTAACTTGGGGGTTAAAATAGCCAAAATTTTGTGTGTTGTGACTTCATATCCTGTGCCTAGTAAGTTTTTACATGGGAATTAGGATTGATTTCTGTAAGCTCACAGCTAACAGATCACTACACACTGCAAGCAGCAGCCCTTTTTTAACGTCCATTTTCTACAAACCCATTTCCATTAAAAACAGAAAAGGAAGAAAAAAAATTAAATGGCTTTTTCTACTCTAAAATTGCAGACAAAGATTTTATAATGGAAGTAGATAACTTGAATTTTGAAAAACAACCACCTACAAGTCCAGAATATGAAAAGCTGCTGTTTAGAAAAGGGATGTTTCCGTTTGGAGCACAGCAGAATTACCAAGATCCACCGAGGCTGGGAGAGAGCCCCAGAATCAATCTGCTTCTGTGAGAACTCTAAGGCTTTTCCAAGAGATGCCAGGTAGACTGTCCTAAGGGTCAGTGTGCTACAGGGAGCCTCTCCAAAGCCATCGCTCTCCCATTCCGTGCTTTAAACATCTGCTTCAATGAGAACACTTTGGAGTCACAGTATGGGAATGAAAATTCAAGATAAAAGTACAATGAAAAAAAGAAGAGAGCACAAATTTGACTTTGTAGCAGACAGGAGACTCACCCAATATTGCTCCTGCTACTCCACAGCAATTTACTCCCATGCAGCCACCACCAAGCCAGGAATGTTTATTCAGCAACTCCATGACAGGGGAAGTTTTCAGTCACCTCCAGAAACTCGCTGCAGGTCTTTAAAACACGTGTTCTATTGTATGAGTGGCCTCTTTGTTTTAGGAATTGCCTTTTTCCAGAGTTCCCTCCTTCATTCCATTTCCTTAGAGCTGGACAGAGCTGCAGCACATCCACTGGCACCAAAAAGGATGGCAGAGACAGGCAATGGCCTTAGAGCCACACCAAACCCTACAGATTTAAACAATTCTTGATCACTCCTGGCATTTACCACCTGAAAATTGTCCTCATTCCAAACCTGTAGTGTCCAAGACTCTCAGACTCCTTGCAAAGTCCATCCCCAGTGACAAAATCCACCAGTTTTCATTTGAAATTGTCCCCTCACAAACACAATCCAACTTGGCACTAAAGTGGCTTTTGATTCCAGACATTTCACAGATGATTCCCAACTCTGTGCACCCTSTAGGGACCTGTTGGGATGTCCAGGCCCTGCAACATGGAAAACTGTTCATTGAGAAAACCCCTTTCCCCTCTTTCAAACCAGAGACATTTCTAATCCTTGTGCCAAAAGGCAAAATACCTTAGGATTGAAATATTACTATTTACAGCCTTTGCCTGTTACCTGCTGCATGAACAGCAGACAAATTAATTCTAAAAATGAGGTGTTGCAGAGTGGGGAGGGAAGAGCCATTGTTTGGGGTTTGTCACAATACAGGAAAGGGAGATTCCTCATAAATAAGACTTTTCAATAAACCTTTGCTSTTTGTGGCAGGTGGGAGATAACTGCACCATTACAGTCCCCTCACTGCTGTCAGCAGCTAAGCCAAGAGACAATTAGGGAAAATAAAGGGAAYGTTATAAGCTGGAATTCTGCACTGCCACTACATTAAGTGGACTTCACTTTGCTTCTGCATTCCAAGGATGAAAATTAAAGTCCTTGACTTTGATACACTTTTAAAATAATTTTTAACTGRAGATTGATGCCAGGTTGTTTTTTCACCCATCATTTTAAGAGAGAGAAAATGAGTAACTAGCAAAGGTTTCACTCCTTTTAAGTTATGTTCCTATTTTTAGTTGCAGGGGAGGGTATAACACAAAAAAATAAACGCTATTTGCAATTAAATTTCCAGAAGCACCAAACTCAGCCCTTCCCTAGTGCCCACACTGAGAAATCTTGCATCTGATTTACAAACGTAATTATATCAGTGTAATTATACCGGTGTAATTCCCCAGAAATAACAAAGTTATTTTTCAACATCCAAGAGAAAGATTTTAATTCTTAAATTCAATATGAAGAATTATGCCAGAAGAGCTCGTGCTAAAGATACTGAATTTCCCTGGAGAGACAAGGCCTAAAAACACAATCCTSTTGTGGTGGGATGACCTTGGCTGGATGCTGGGTGCCCATCCAGCCACTCCATCCCTGCCCTCCTCAGCTGGGCACAGGAGAGAACATACAATGAAAGGCTCGTGGGATGAGGCAGGAGATCACCCAGCAATTACTGTCATGGGCAAAACAGACTCCACTTGGGGAAATTAACTTAATTTACTGGGAATCAGAAGTGTGAGTAAGGTAATGAGAAAATGAAACCAAGTCTTAAAATGCCTTCTTCCCAGGCTCAACTTCACTTCAGAATTCTCCACCCCCTTCCAAGCAGCACAGTGGGATGGGGAATGGAGGCTGTGGTCATTCATCACGTTGTCCCTGCCTCTCCTTCTCATCCTCTTCCCCTGCTCCAGCATGTCCTTTCCATGTGTCCTCTTTCCCCAGGGTCAGTCCTTCAGGAACAGGTTGCTTCAGCACGGGTCCCCCATGGGGTCACAAGTCCTGCCAGCAAACGTGCTCCAGCCTGGGCTGCTCTCTCCCTGGGGCCACAGGTCCTGCCAGGAGCCTGATCCAGCATGGGCTTCCCCCGGGGTCACAGCCTCCTCTGGGTTCATCCCCCTGCTCCAGCGTGGGCTCCTTCCCAGGCTGCAGGTGGATCTCTGCTCTTCGTGGCCTCCATGGACTGCAGGGATTCTCAGCTCTGGCACCTCGAGCTGCTCCTGCCCCTCCTTCTTCCCTGACCTCGTGTCTGCAGGGCWGTTGCTCTCACATGTTGCCACTCCTCTTTCTGGCTGCAGTTGCTCTTACACTTAAAAGGTTTTTCCTCCCTTCCTAAATACGTGATCCCAGCAGTGCATTATCCTGTTGGTGATGGGCTCAGCCTTGGCCAAGGTCGGATGCATCCTGGAGCTGGCTGGCACTGGCTCAGCTGGACACAGGGCAAGCTTCTGGCACCTCCTCACAGAAGTGACCCCTGCAGCCCCCACCACCCAAACCCGATACACCCGCACTGTCCTGCAGATCCCAAACACTCAGGTTTCCTCCCACTGGAGAGGTTTTGGCTGTTGAAATGAGGAGATTATTATAGCAATGCTTTCAGCATTATCCAGGTCATTTTCTCATACATTAATGAGATAACAAATTTATGGAAGTCTTTATTGAATCTTAATTGCTCCCTACGACCATGACTGAACTAGAAAGAGCGACTGCATTCTGCTTCGACTACTGCAGCAGATGCTGAGGATACAGAAGCCTGAACTCGGATTTGTTCATTTTTCACTTAAAAATACTGTTAGTTTTTCTTTAGAATAATACCAATCCACTTCCTGATAGTGCAGTATGAAAGGTGCTTCTGAAAGGTGAGAGGGGTAATTCCAATATTTAGTTTGCTACTAGAAGGCTAATATTTTGTTGAGGCTTTTCTTACTCTTCACAAGGAAGATTTTAAACCAGAACACCACTGAAGAATTTAAATGGCATCTTCCTCACTAGCAAATGAGTTCAAATTAGCCCAATTACAATTAAAACATGACGTATTTATCAACCATCAATGATGAGAAATAATGTAAATCAAGGACAAGTCTGTTTACAATTTAATAATCCACATCAAGCGACTACCAGGAGAGTTTACCACTGCCTAAAAATTGCCATAAATTACACTCTTGGTTGGGAAGTTTAAAGTTTTTGAAAAAGCTCAGCTCTTGCAGATGCCACCAACTACTAGAGATTTCTAAAGATGCAAAAATAGAACTCCTTTGGTTGAAATTATGTCCCTCCGTGAAACTGTAAAACCCAAAAACTGCAAAACCCAGAAGTTTTTGAATGTTGACTTAAAAACAAGAGCTGCATTTCACTGTATTCCTGKGCAGTTTTAACCTGCTATACAAGATCCAGGATCGCACTCAGCATGAACAGTTCCCACAGCCTTTCACACTATTGATAATTTCTTCTTCTAGCTTCTTCCTTTCCTCCTCTTTGGATGTCTGGTTATTTCTCTCTTCCCAGTTCGGGTTGTTGTGACTGTTGAGCACTTTGCTGCTCTGTGTGTGCCACATTTCATAGTAGAGACTGCTGGGATTCGTGAGGAGCTCCGTGTGCGTGCCACGTTCTGCAACTTTACCCTGCAAAACAAGGGCAGGAAGTCAGGAAACCATATTACCAGATCCTTAGGAATATGCCAACCTATGGACCACAGTTTCACAGTATAGACTAGAGCAGTTATTAATGAAAGGAGCACGGGACAGCAAGGAAAGACTGAATGTGCAGTGCACTCGTGTGTCCCACTGCCAGCTGAAAACRAGTCTGAGCTCTTCTGACTGTAGGTGCTTTTTGTCCATCTGGACAAAATTTAAAGCCCACCAGCATGGAAAGTTTTACKACCTCATCTGGAGGAGTTATTTAAAGTAAATGTGGACCTCTATAGGAGGAGCAAGGTGTTAAATTACTCCTGCAAAGGCCACATGAATGTACCAAAACAAACATGTTTTTGTCTTTGCTCAGTAACAAACACACATGAAGAAGCTAAGATAAGAGCAAGCAAAGAGGGGTTTGTATTAGACAAGCAAAGCACATTTAAAATGAAATCCTGAAAACAGTTAGTGTAAACTGTGCTTTTRTGGGTGCTCTGTAGCTTGTGTCACTGCAATCACCACCACAAAAATCACATGAGCAATTCAGTTCATTGGGCTGTTCTCAGGAGCAGAGATGATTTATTGACTATCACAGAAGGACTGGAGAGAAGAATTCCATGAGAACTCCAACCCTACAGACACAGAAACACCACCATTCTTCAAAAAACCAGACTCATCTTTTTATTTTGAGAGACACATTCACTAACTCAAATTAAACTAATGTAGTCATTCTCCAGCTACTCTTCCTTCTGGGAAAGGACAGCATTATATGGACAACTACATGGATTTTATATTAGTTCTAAATTCTGATCTACAATTAAATCTACCTCCTTGTGACATCTGCTGATGGACATGCTGGGAAAAAAATTGGGTCTTGGCACCTTCTATTAGTAGTTGTGGCAGTGGAAGCTGAACAAACAGAACTGCAGAATTTATTTAAATCCTSTAAGTAATTAATTTGGAGTTCACTGTAGTAGAAAACAGGCTTTTGAATTACAGCTTTTTTTTTTAATAACTTCTGTCCAATCATCAAAAATGTCACTTCTCCCCTCAACTCCACAGCATCAGGATTTCTATCATTACTACAACGTTTACTCACTCAGGAATGATTCTGATTTTACCTCGGCAAAGGTGCCGAAATTGTGATTTTGTGATTACCATTGCTAAGCAAAACCAGCCACAAGCAKCCTGTCTCATCCCTGCTCCTGAGCCTTCTTCATCTGGCTGCTACCACATCAGTCCTGCCGGGATGACAGGGGCACACGTCGGCGCTGCCTCGGGACGCCRGCGGGCACCAACGGGGATGCGCTGCCTCCCTCATCCACAGGCCTGCTTCCCTCCTTCAGGAGAGGGAGCACCCCGGCTCCTTCACAGTTCGAGGCTGTGCTTTTATTTTTAATGTAACAGTTACACTCTAACACCAAACACACTCTTGGTAAGCTGTGAAAACTTGCATGGAAAACAAAAAGCTGCTGATTGCCTTGTAACGCGTTACAGAACGTCTGCGGAATGTTTTAACATGCACCTATATCGAGGATGCACCTTAGCAGAGGATTTTTCAGCAAAAGCTGAAAAAACAGCAGATCAAAACTGAATAAAAACTCCATGGAGCACTGCAAGGGATTTATTCCASTACTTCATTCTGAGATTTGTGTAGCAAATGTCACCATTTCATAAGACATGTTTCTAATTGTCCAYGAAATCATTGAATGTAGTGTAGGAATAGTTTATTTGCTTTTGGATGTGTATTTTAAGTCACTAAATACACCTATGAGCAAAAGCTTATAAATAGTAACTGATAAAAATGAATGCAGAGATAAATTTAACATCTATTATCAGCAGATTAGGGAACTGTACTTTCAGCATTATCAGTTAAAAGAGTAATTATGAAGTTATCATAAGGACATTTGTTTACTTTAAATCTCTTGCCAGACAGGGTAATACAGAAGAAATTGGACTTTGGACAGATTGAGTATGAGGTAACAGCTCAACAGTGATATTATGGAATCAAATGTTGAAACATATTGGTATTTTCTTAGAAGAGAATCCTACAGAAAGGGAACAATCATGCTTTTCCACAGGTACAACAGAGAATGGTGCTCATATTTTTGAACACAATTAGGTTGAACAATCCTGCAATAGTTCTATCTGCATGGAAACGGAACATGCTGTCCTCTCCCTTTCCATTGAGAGAAAAAAAACGATGTATGTGAAAAACAGACATTCACTGAGCACTGAGAGTGAGGCATAAATTGGGGGAACACATTAGGAAACTTCAYCTGACAGAAGCATGCAAAAATTTAGATTAAAAACATGCAACAGTAAGGCATAAGAATAACAACATACAAGACAGTCCTACATGCCAAGCTTGGGGTGTAATTTTCAAACATGGTTCATTTTCAAAGAAAGAACTTTCAGCTGCTTGGTGGGAGTGTAAYAATTCAAACTGAACACATAGAGTCCCTAAAGCAAACCCTGACATGATRTGAAAGTCAACACACACCACGAGGTGACCCCTCACCTGATCCAGCACGATGATCTCATCTGCATCCACCACCGTGGACAACCTGTGAGCGATGAAAATCGACGTCCGGTGCTTCACCATGTCCCTCATGGCTTTGAGAATGTTCTGCAAGATTGGAACACAGACAAACTCTTACACTCTCCTGGGTGAGATGAGGAGAAATAAAATGCTGCTGGAAATAYGCAAATTACTGTAAATAAGTTTTGAGAAACATCTCTGGTACTGCTACAGCTTCCCAATAACAAACAGCCACGAGTATGTATAGGAGAAACAGAAGAGTCCCAAACATGAAATATCTGTGGTTTTGTTAAAGCCTCAAACTGGAAAAAAAAGCTTGTATTCACAGAAAAACACAGCTATCCCAAGGGACAAAGGAAGAGAAGTGTCACTTCATTTCAGGAAAAACTTCCCCACGGAGCCATGCTACACAAGCAGCGAACAGCAGTAAAAGCATCTGAAAATAAGAACTCCTCATGGTCGTAATAATAATGCTTTCCATTGAAAGTTAAAGAAAAAAATCCCTCTTGATACCATGCCACTGTGGAATATAAAGTCAAAGCAATTCTGGGAATTATGTACCTATCTCCAGTGTTTCTTTTCTGAGCTCTATGCCACCTTCCAAACCCCAGCCCTCTGCAAGGAGCACTGACTGGGAACTTGTGCCSTCACCACCACCAGTGAAGTGACCAGTTTATTTCCCTGAAAATTTTTTTGTAAGGAAAACATTTCCATTCCCAGGCATACTCTTGTGGAAAAGCCTCATTTTCATTTGCTGTCTTTCAAGTGCATTTCTGCTGTGATGCTTTCAGCTCTGCTTATGACTCTGGGCATAGCTACAGCAAAACAAGGGAGGAAGAATCCAAGTGCTGTTCTGTAGAACTCAGTGTGTTCTGGACATTCCTGGTCCATGAGGGAGCTGTGCTACATTTCAGTGCTGTGCTATATGGATGTACAGTTCACACTCTGCTTTCTTTGCATCTGGAAAAGGAAAGTAATTTAGTGATTACAGGTCAATAAATTCGCTCGATAATCTGCATAAGTGACCAGAGCCATAGCTCAGCTCCAGTTTTTGATGACATTACTTTGGGAAATTACTGCTGGTGCTGAGAGTTTTGTGCTTAAGCAGAGATGTTGTTAGGAAGCCTGATGCAGTTCCTGCCATAGTGTCACGACACCCATGTCACAGCCCTTCCTGTGRAATGAACACAAATGAATACCAGCACTGCAGATCACACCTACCTGATCTGCATCTTAGAAAGAGGCTGCACAACAAACAGGAGGTTTTTTTGTCCTGCATTATGGCACAACTATTTAGAAGGCTTTTTTGATGGATTCTAGATGCCATCTAAACGCCTTTTAAAGTGGATTGGAAAGCTTCACACTTCATGGCCACCTGAGGTATTTACACCACTTTCAAGGGATGAATGTGTCAAGGTGAATRGGACTTCCAGAGTGTAAACAGAAAATATCCCAGAGACAGCTGATATCCCTCACTATCTCCAGGCAGACAGACCAAGCATCTCTGCTCTGGTCTTCAGGACAACAGCTTASACACAGCATCTCTTATCAATACTGAGGAAACACTTGAGAAAGAACAGAATTCTTTCTGAGAGGAAAACAACATGGAAAAGCATGCAAAAGCATCAGAATCAGATATCATTGCACCATTTAAATTTTAGAATTTTTTCTTCCAATTTACCTCTTCTGTAATTGAATCTAAAGATGATGTAGCTTCATCATAGAGAAAAATAAGTGGCTCCTTTAACATTGCTCTAGCAATTGCAACTCTTTGCTTTTCTCCTCCTGAATGAGGGGGGAAGAGGGAAAGAAAGAAAGAAAAAAGATTAAGTTACAATTGTGATAGTCTAAATTCAACAGCAGACATGACTTTTCAGGGTTGGTTCTTGTTTTTTTTTTTTTTTTTATTAGATATCATAGTTACTGCTGACAAATGTCTGACATGTTACATAAGATACCACACAAGTTCCTGCTCCCTGGTAAATCCAAAATGATTCAAGATTGCTCATTCTTTTGGAAAAAAACAGAGAACTATTTTGTATCTGCTACACGGCAAGAGTCGCACACAGGTAACAATGCTGTACAGTTACTCACTCTATACACCTGGGAGTATGAGTCCATTTACTGGCCTAAGCTCTGTCCCGTCCAGCAACTCTGCACTTTTCTCTCACCAGTGCTCTGTCCACACCTGCTGTATTGGATTTCATGCATTTTGCTCACACATTGTGTCTTTCAGGTCTCTCATTGATATTCATCCAACTTTYTGCCCCATAATGGCAAATTTCACTCAAGAACACAGTTAATATGGTACTGAAAACCACCTTCCGCCTGCAATCCACAGCCTGGTGGCTTCTGCTATAACCTAGTTTCAGACTAGTTTCCTTCCTTAACAATTCTTACAGCCAACATCTACTCAAGAATAACTCAGGRCAACTTTTACAGACAGGAAAACAGGTGCATTTGAGAACTTAAAATCTGCTAAACATTTGGTACGCGACGCAAACACGTCACATTYGTGCACTTGTCCTCCTTTGTTTTACTCAAGACTTCAAAACATTCCATTTAATACCATTATATTCTTGTTAATGTTCCATTCCTATCAGGAGAGAACATGCTTTCATAAACCATTTAAAAGGCTGGTGGTAATGCTGCAGTTCACATTTTAAACTGTCTTTGGCAGAACTCAGCAGCAATTAGAACTGTATGATTTACTCAGTCTATTTTAATGTGTTCTTCCTCCCTCTCCTTTACAGCATCTTCAAAACTCACAGCTTGACAATATCCATGTTTGAAAGACATATTACAGTAACCAAATCCCTTATATTTGCAGCACATCCACTTGCTTCATGTTCTTCCCCATTCACACTTAGGGCAGCAGCACATCAACTGTTCCATTCACAAAGTCAGGGATTTAGGGCTGTTACAGCTCTGCCTATTACACATCTATTAGACAACACTGATGTGGGTTTTACTTGGAACAATCCAAACAACTTGTTTTTCAATCTTTCTTCTTGATGAATCAATCCTTGAGAACAGTAAGAACTGCATGAAATGCTACATCACCATTTAAACTGGTAAAGCTGTCATTTCAACTAAAACCTTGTTTTTCCATCRTGCACATAAACCCCTGGATTTTAAAGAGGACCACCTCAATTCACACAGCTTTCACTCCCCTATTCCTGCCACAAAATACTATTTGAAAAATACAGGACAAATCAGAACTCTGTGTTTTCCTTAGACTTGAAGSAGCCTCATCCACCTTAAAAAAACCCAACAAACTGATTCTGAAATTAATCCAATACATATCTTTACAAGAATTTAGGGAGCCATTTWACTATTCAGAAAACTATAGATTCTAGTTAGCAGTAGCTTTTTACAGAGCCACTGAAGGAACTCAGAGACTTCCATTTGRTATCTCCAATCCTTTGAACACCACCACCATTTCTGAGAGCACTGGCCTAAGACTCCTGTACCCTGCCTGCACACATTCCTGGAGCTTGTTTAGTACTGTTATTTGTCAATATTCATCTGATTGGTGAAAATAAGAAACCTAAGCTGCTATTTCAGCAGCAGATTCCCACTCAAAGCTCTTTTTCTATCCCAAAACAATTCCATTGTCTTTCTCCTGAGTATTTTACATATTCCTTCTTCTCGAAATACAAACAAGCCAGGAAAAGAACACAGTTCCCTTTCTGAACACCACCTTTGTGGAAGCATCTGCTTCCATGATTATGACCACAACAGTGGCAGCACAAACAGAAGGATGGAGGAAAGGCAGATCCCATTTTCAGAAAGGCTCCGTTGCAGGAGTCTCAAGGTCAGAAGCCAACTCCAACATATACACACACAATGACTTAGAATGGGACACAKAATCRTGGAATCATTCAGGYTGGAAAAGCCCCCTRAGACCATGGAGTCCAAYTGTTCCCCCAGAMCTGCCAAGSCCACCAYTAACCCATGTCCCSAAGTGCCACATCCACACATCTGTTAAATCCCTCCAGGGATGGAGACTCCACCACTGCCTTGGGCAGCTRTGCCAGGACAGGACAACCTTTTGAGTGAAGAAATTTTTCCTAAAATCCAATCTAAACCTCAACATAAGGTTAAGGCTTTGAGCAACCTGCTCTAGTGAAAGACGCCCCTGCTCACAGCAGGGGGGTTGGTCTTGATGATTTTTAGAAGATTTCCTCCAACCAAAACCATTCTATCCTTCTATAAAAACCAAGACATTTCAAACCTATTGTCAGTCAAATCCTCTTTCTAGCAATTACTAGTGTGGGGAGACAGGCAGCACAAGAGAAATCTTTCATTGTTATCACGATTCTCTCCAGTTCTGCCAGTACTTATTTTGTACCTTCCATTCCCTCACCCAGATCTGTGTTTCACATATTTTATTTCCTTTCTAGGCTTCTCAGTAATCCCCTTCTGCACTGTGCATGCTTTCTCCTGCACACATGTTCTGGGTACAGGCTGTACCCTTTGATCCCCTGTTTCAAAGGGACCAGGACTCCTGACTGCAGCAGCTGCATAGAAAGAAACACCCCTCGGAGCAGTCTCTGCAGCAGGCACCCACTGCATCCCTCTGCTCCTGCCCTTCAGCATGAACAGGGCCCAAAACACACAAAGCTCCCMATTCTAGTCCACTACCCAAACAGATTATGAGATCATTTTTACTTAGATGCACCTCCAACCTTATATATAATCTCATTTAACACTATCCCCTGAAAAAACATTCTTTTGAATATCTTGCAGACTACAGCTGCCTTAAGCTACAGACCTTCATATTAATATTTAGCCTTTACAGTTATGTATTTTGGGCTCCTCACTACAAGGATGTTGAGGAGCTGGAGCATGTCCGGAGAAGGGAATGAAGCTGCGGAAGGGTCTGGAACAYAAGTCCTGTGAGGAGCAGCTGAGGGAGTGGGRGGGGSCTCAGCCTGGAGAAAAGGAGGCTCACGRGGGACCTTCTCACTGTCCACAAAACTCCCTGACAGGAGGATGGACCCAGGGGSGGTTGGGCTCTGCTCCCAGGGAACAAGGGACAGGATGAGACAAAACAGCCTCGAGCTGTGCCAGGGAAGGTCCAGGTTGGATGTTAGGGAAAATTTGTTCATTGAAAGTGTAGTCAGGCATTGGAATGGGCTGCCCAGGSCAGCGGTGGAATCGCCATCCCTGGAAGTGTCCAAAAAAAGAGTGGACATAGCACTTGGCGATGTGGTTTAGTGGGCACGGTGGGATTTAGTCAAAGGTTGAACTCGATGACCTTGGAGACCTTCCCCAACCTCAGCGATTCCGTGTCGTAAGGCAAACAAGCTAAAAGCAAGCCTGAGGAATAAACTCTGCAAGGAACTTTGGGCAGCGAAAGGGATACAAAGACCTTGTGAGCCAACCTGAGAGCTTGAGTCCTCGCTCCCCGACCTGGGTGTCGTAGCCGTTGGGCATCCTCAGGATGGCATCGTGGATCCCTGCCAGCCTGGCCACCGCGTACACCTCCTCCGCCGTGGCGCCCGTGTTGCCGTACAGCAGGTTGTAGTAGATGGTGTTATGGAACAGAACAGCATCCTGCRTTTGGGGGAAGTACGTTTTGAATAAGAAACCATGAACAACAGCTTAAAAACTGTCCCCAGCCCATGAAAGGAATCAATACAGAACGGCTTATTTTTTTTTTTTTTTTTTACAAAGCCTGAAGGTAAAAGCGTTTGGGGAAATTTCTTTTCCCAAGAAAGGGATTAATATATTTTGTGTCCTAAATATAAATGTCATGCATACTTTCACCACTTTGCTAACTCATTACGGGTGGTAATCAACTATAAAGCTAAATCACTTAAAGCTGGAGGCAGTTTCTCATGGGGAGGCTTAAACACATTTCAGAAATTGGATCTATATGATGATGCACATAAAAACATAATATTTCCTGGGGAAAAAAATGCCTAGTTCCTTTGAAAGTCACCATGCAACACCACTGCATTAGGATTGGCCTGCACTGAACCACAGTGCCAGATACTGAGAATTACTATTACAATGGACTGTGTGGGGAGAAGGAAACATGGAATACCTGAGGCACAACTCCTATTGCCTTTCTCAGACTTTCCAAACTGACATCCTGGATGTTCTGTCCAGCAACATAAATATTTCCTTTCTGAGGTTCATAGAAACGAAATAGTAATCTCACAATGGTGCTTTTCCTGGAATTGAAAAGAATTGAAGTTAATGTTGCATCCTGGTTTGCCATTTACCATCTCCAATCGGAATTGATGTCACAAACAAAAATAACAAAAAGCAAACACAAGGAACACCACATTTAAGAAACTAAATTCTGCATTGATTGGCATATTTAGTCCATTTACCCACCCTGACCCACTACCTCCTACAATGGCCACTTTCTTTCCTGCAGGGACTTCAAAGGACACTCCAGCAAGGACTTTCTGCCCCTCCAGGTATTCAAAATGCACATTGTCAAAGGCGATGGAAGCAGTCTGGGGGGTGATCTGCAGGGGTGGAGCCAGCTCTTTGTCCTATGGAAAGGAGAGTCCCACTTTATCTACTGCTCAGAAAGCATCTCCAGCACCTCAACAAGCTCAACAGTCCCTTTCCCACCTCAGAAAAAGGCAATCAGACACTCCAGCTCAGATATGTGCAAAATAATAATTTGCTGCTCAAGTGACATTGGTTTGCTCCTCCTTTTCCCCCAAAGGAGGTAAAATTCCTGCTGTAAACACTCTGCCTCATAACTTCTTTTGCAATATATTCTGCATCATTAATTACCAATAAAAATTCAAGCACAAGGCATGAATACTTAAATAAAAAAATCTCAATACAAACACAGCTTCCATGAAGCAACTTTTGCTCCTCTGCAAGAAAAAAAAAATCAATTGCTATTGCAGTAACTGCACTTAAAGAGGAGGCAACCTTACACACAACAACTCTTTCATGAATAGAAATCAAACTTGGAAGGTAAGAAACAGKGTGAAATGATGGCATTGCCACAAACAGCCCCCTTAAATACCCAGATACTTTAGGGAAATAAGCTACTACTTACTTTAATTTTGGTATCTACACTGAGAAGTGTAAACAAGGTATTCATATCTATAAGTGCTTGTCTTGTCTCTCTGTATACTGTTCCCAGGAAGTTCAGGGGAAGAGAAAGCTGGAACAGCAATCCATTCACCATAACCAGATCTCCAACAGAAAGGCTGCCTTAAGACAAAATGGGTGTGAGACAATAAGGGGATTTGAAGGGTTGTCTTGTTAGGATGTACCAAAAGATGTAAAATAATTATCAAGTCAATCAAGYCTAATTTCTTTTATCCCATTTCTAAATAACAGCAAACAAAACTCATTCTAGAACATCAGATTTTATACAGGGGTGCCTGAAACAAATGGCAATGTTTGTGTGGACTTCACTTTAAAAGAGATAAAATAGCACTGGCAAATGAGGCAAGCAGAATATATAACATCAGATTGTACAGTTGTGAAATCCACAGACAGAAACATAGAGGGGCCTAAGTAAGTTAGAAGGGGAGGAAATAATACATGAAAGCACAAATCAGGAAAGACAATCTTAAGCACAATTACAGATAAATCCAATCGATGGAATTTGTCATGATCAAGAGAGAGCTTTCATGCTGTATGTACCACAGAGCTGCTACAACACAGTGAGAACCTCTGGGCAGCTTAGTACCAAACAGGCTGATCAAGGGAAAACTCAGGATGACACACCACCTAAAGGTAAGTGCCAGGTCAGTTCAGCTGAAACAGGCCCAGAAAGATGATTTAAAGCCATATTTCTACCATCCTGCTTAAAGCTATTCTAAATCTGCCTAAGAAGAGCCATAAACTGCCCCTACCGACTGATCTGTTCAGTGTAACCCTTCCGTGCCCTGGCATCTTTAAAAAGGGCAAAGCAGATGCAAGAAAGAGCACATGGTATAAAGGTCTGACCTTCAAACACTTCTGGATTTTAACAGTCTTTAAAGCATCATTATTTTTACTCTAAAACCACTTTGCTCTAGCTGAGCTTCATCCCAATACTGTATTTGAAGCTTGTACTGTGTCTTCCTAATCAAGCACGCTTTACTTTATACAGTAAATKAGACAAATATAGATTAAAAGCCCTAACATATAGAACCAATTCTTTTAATAATGTGCCCTTATTAAGGAAAGTGAATTATTGGTAATAAAACTACTGGAGACAAAGCACATGGGTCTATATACACTGAGTCTTGCCAACATGGGAAGGGAGAAGGACAAAAAGAAAGGYTCTTTGTAGAAGGTCCACAGAAATATTTATATCTATAGAAGTGTCTTTCAAAAACCTTCAACAGAAACTTCCTGAAGTGACATTTTCTTGGGATCTCTAACTGCTAAACTTTTAAAATGTTTTTGGTAAAATCATACTAGTTATTGAGATAGATAGATAGAATGGAATTAATGATACTCCAAGAAGCACAAATAGACAAAACTTAAGCAAAAAACTTTCAGCAAAACCTCTAAAAATGAACTATCACATCAACTCTCAGTTAATTAAAATTAACACCTCTATTATGGATGAATTAAGGTAAAAGGGACTAATTTTAGGCTTAAAGACAGACGAGTTACCTGCAACAATGCCCTGGCTGGCGAGCACCATGATGGCTGTTAGGCCGACACTAAATATAGCACTCTGCCCGAAGTTCAGGAGAGCTAGAGTAGAGGTAGTCTTCAGGGAGGCTCTTTCATAGGTCTTCAGGAACTCATCATACCGTTGGGCTTCGTATTTTTCATTATTGAAATACTACAAGAGGCACAAAARTGGTAAATGTGACAGTCACAAATATATTAGACTGTTTAGGTGGCAATAAAATACAGCATTAACATGATACGTGCACTGATACACACATCGCTCCTCTCCAACAGTTCCAGAGACTGAAAAGAATCATGGAATATCCTGAGTTGGAAGGGATCCACAAGGATCATCCAGTCCAACTCCCGCACAGGACAGCCCCAACAATGCCAYCCTGTCCCTGAGAATGTTGTCCAAATGCTCCTGGAGCTTCAGCAGGTTTGGTGCTGTGACCGTTCCCTGGGGAGCCTGTTCAGTGCCCCAACACCCTCTGGGGGAAGAACCTTTCCCTAATATCCAACCTAAACCACCTCTCCAAGACTAAGCTTACTTTTTGCAGAAATTGATGGTCAAGGTGATTCAGTCATGAAAGAAACATCTCACTTTACTAGCAAATATATTTTTTCYAGCCCCCCAACAACCTTCCTGCTACTCTGTCAATGCCACACAGTACTCTTCAAATGAATAATGCTTAAAAATATGCTACTGCTCCAAATATGAATCTTATGACTCACTTCCCTAGGGCTGACAGAAGACAGACAAAGAGCCTGGTAGTAAAGACTGGCCTTACCTTCACAGTCTCATAATTTAGGAGCGAGTCAATGGCCGCGTTGCCAGCATCGTTGTCAGCTTTGTTCATTTCTATCCGAAACTTAGTCCTGGCAAAGGAAGGTTTGATGCAGTCACAAGTTCAGGCTGAGGCATCAGAGCACCCTGATGGATGTGAGGGCAGGGCCTGCCTTACCTCCACTGTGTAATTCCTATCGTGAACGCTGCATAGGCTCCCAGGGTCCCCAGGGTGACTAAAGCAAACTCGGCACCACATTTGTAATACTGGAAGAATTAAAAAGAAGAATCATCATCATTTTCAAAACTTTGCTGAYGTCTCCAGCTAAGCTATCCTAATTTTGAGACAAGAACTCTGATGGTCCCTCCCAACACAATCCCTGCTCTGAACAGCTTAAGGCTAAATAAAGGCTTAAACTCAAAAGGAAAGCAGCAAGAAGGATTTAGATAAAAAGATTGGAGGCAATAACCAAGAGCTAGTGTATATAATACTGCAAAGTATTTTTGCCATTATAAAACATAAATGCTGCTGATGCTTGTGCTGTTTTYGCAAACAAGTATTTGTTTGCATGTTTCTTGAGTGGATTGTGAAAGAAAGCTGAAGACTGGGAGAAGAAATAAATGGCCTTGCAAAACAACTTATGAAGCACCTTCTGTACTTCAGGGCACATCAGGAGAGAAAAGCCCTAAGCAGAGTTGKCTGACAGCCAGGTTGGTCTGAAACTTCCAATGGTTATAAAATGTAACCCAAAATCAACAGGCAGTTTAATTGTTCCATTCAAACTTAATCAAGTCCTTCTAAAAAGGCCAATAAACAAAACAAGATTCTTGGTTTTGATTTAGTCTAAGATACATAATCAAGATTTAGATTTTTGCACCCAAATAATACCCAAAGATCCTGATTTCAAAGACAGGAAGTGTGATTTATTTTACAAAAGTTTAAATTTCAGTTTATTAAGTTTAAAGCCTGCCAGGAGAAGCCTATTTTCCAAAAGCTAATTTTCACTTTTAAGTTCTGGATAAGACCAGACCAGTATTCAGGAAAGAGCCAATAATCACTCCCTCCTCTCTCCTCAACACAGTAAACCACAAGATTCCTGGACATTTTTATTCTGTTTCCTCACTATTTACCTGGATATATTTGACACTTGTGTGCAGTTTACTTTTCTAATTTCATTTTTTCAACAATTCTGAAGAAAAACACTAGAAGCTGTCTACATAAGTACAACTGGCTGAAGACAGGTTTTAAATGGGAAAATAATTTCAAATAAGCTGATTTAAAGTAACGGATATTTGAAAATCATTGCTCTCTTTTACAGTAGTTGCTTTCACTACCACCTTATAAATTCAATTATTATTTTTAATATTCAGTAGACTTTGGTAAGAGTATTATTCCTAAATGAAACAATTCCAATAATGACTAAACACTTACCAGAATT
This sequence comes from Amblyornis subalaris, assembly GCA_018881555.1. Lineage (NCBI taxonomy): Eukaryota > Metazoa > Chordata > Aves > Passeriformes > Ptilonorhynchidae > Amblyornis > Amblyornis subalaris. The sequence goes on along the minus strand of JACAXG010000080.1, from coordinate 1,404,089 downwards.
CCACTGACCAGAGCCACTTCAAACATTGTAGGTCCCARATTAAACACTAAAGCACTAAGAACAAAACTGATGCCTCTTGTGCCTCTGTCAATGGTTTTTGACAGTGCTCCCGTTTGCCTACTTAGATGGAAGGCCAGATCCAGGTTGTGAAGGTGCAGGAAAACATTCTTGGCTATCCTTCGGATTGAATTTTGAGCTACTTTCCCAAATACTGCATTCCTYGCTTCATTAAATAATGCTGCCCCAGCTCGTGAGATACCATCTAAAACAGGATGAAAAAGTTTACAAAATGAAAATAATTATATTTTCAACTTCCCTTCATGCATGAAATTACACTAGACTCATTCTTTATATATTTTCAACAATTTTAGTTCAAAGGTAATTTATACTTAATTGGTCCAAGCTTTATGCGATTTTTCATTTACAAACCATTGTGCACACATTCAAATCAGTTTCTTTTGCAGCTGGTTATGAAAAAGGGTAGGATTTATAATCAAGAATAATTTCTATAAGCACTATTTCATTTTTTAATTGGAATACCAGAAGCAAGGTCAGAGAATATTYGGAGCAGTCATCAACACAGAGGAACTATGAAATAGTTACAGCACTCTGAGGGCTGGAGCCCCTCTGCTCTGGGGACAGGATGGGAGAGCTGGGGGTGTTCACCTGGAGAAGAGAAGGCTCCAGGGAGACCTCAGAGCCCCTTCCAGTTCCTAGAAGGGCTCCAAGAGAGCTGGAGAGGGACTTTGGACAAGGGCCTGGAGTGACAAGACGAAGGGGAAATGGCTTCCCACTGCCAGAGGGAAGGACTAGATGGGATATAGGGAAGAAATTCCTCCCTGTGAAGGTGGTGAGGCCCTGGCACAGGTTGCCCAGAGAAGCTGTGGATGCCCCATCCCTGAAGTGTTCCAGGCCAGGCTGGACGGAGCTTGCAGCAACCCGCGACAGTGGAAGGTGTCCCTGCACACGGATGATCTTTAAGGTCCCTTCCAGCCCAAACCATTCCGTGATTCTGTGATTGACAACCACCCACGACGCTCAGCAGTGCAGTGGTCAGGAGCTCTGCTGAGCCCCTCCCTCACTGCAGAGCCTTAACTCTCATCCCCAGTTTGGGAATACACTCACAGCCAACGAGAACAGCGGTTGCCAGGGTAGCCACAGTACTTGGGGCATCGCCGAGGTTGAGCACGTTCCCAGATACCTGATTGAGGCTGTCCACTGCATATTTAAACATGAAGGGAACCAAGATATTCATAGCCTGAAAGCAGGAGCACACCAATTAGTCCACATGCATTAAAACGTGTATGGAGCATGACTGTTTTTTTGAAATTGCTTTATTGTTATAGCTAGTCCTTGAGCACTTRGTGCAGGTGAGATGGCTCTTTATTTCAAGCACAATGTCCTCTGTACCCTTAAATCTTTGTTGCTGGGACTGTAGGGTTACTTTGTCTCTCTCACTGTCTCCTTTTAAATATGGATTTCTATCCTAAACAAACTGTACACTGCAAAGGCAATTGAAGTGAGGCTGAGCTCCCAGGACAGCATGGCAAGCCCAGGAAATGAATCAAGCAGCAGACACTGCATGACACACACAGTGCTACTAAATTATGTCATCATTACAGGCTGTTTGCTCTTCGAGATGCTGACAAGATGCAGAGTGAAGAACCACTGTTACAYAGGAAACCACTCACCCACACATTGCTGACACGGGGTCACTGGGATGTATTAAACCACAGCYCCAGTGAAGTCAAGGAAAATAAGCTGATCCATCCTTTGTCTCTCTGTTAATGCTACCTAAAATCTAAATAATGCTTTCCATTTGCAGCATCACTCTAAACATTAACTTAAWATCTGCATTAACCCTGGGGTCTGGCACAGCAGCATAAAAGACTTTCTGTACAGTCTACAAGACATTACAAATTACTTTAAAAATATGAGTTTTCAAACAAAAAAGTCACATCCACCACCTATCACGCAGCGTATCACTGCACAGCTCTCTAACAGCAGCAAATCCCAAATCCATCTCCTGCAACAGTGGTGGCCCCTCTTCATGTGAAACCCAAAATAGCTGGATGTGTAAACACACCAACCTCAGGATTTTTTATTTGCACAACTGTAGCACAAGAAAATACTGAAAATTTAACAGAAAACATAAAATTCATTAATGTACCATTTACGTCACTCATTCATACCAACAAGAAAGGCAATTTACAAACAAACTTCATATAATTATTAAAATTTCTTAATTCAAACTGCTTCTAACAGTCAAGATTTGAAAATATTGACACAACTTTTTTAGCAGTTGAACAAATATGTTGTGGCCTAAAATCTTACTATCACAGCAGATGTTAAAGTACTTTACAGTGARTTGACTTTGCTTAAAGTTCGGCTTTTTTTTTAGTATTTGGAAAAAACTTGTGGGTAGATGACAAATTATTTCACATGAGAAGAAACAAAACCACAAACCAGATTGATACAGATATTTCAGCTCTCTCCACCAAATGTTTTGGATACCCACTTAGATCTCAATTGTATTTAGGGACATCTGTCAGAGCTGAAAGCCCAGGGAAAAAACTGTAAATTAACTGGATAAAACTAGATTTTGAGAGAAAAGAGTGATAAAGTCATTTATAAGTTCAGTCCAAATTCAAGTGGGAAGACAGACTTCCAGAAGTTCTAATGACTGTCCCAGTACCCAGTATTCCCAGTGTTACAAATTATGGCAAATAGTGGAAGATACAAACTTCACCGAGTAAATGGAATTTTGAACATATTTTTGTAAACTTGAGAATTAAAGGAAAAAATGTACCAATTTTTTGAATCTGTGCTGTTAGTTTTTTTAGACAGTGTTTTAGGCTAAAGATTTAAATGCAAATGAGGAAGGAATCCATTTTCTCCTCTTCCCCYGTGTCTGCCCTATGAAATACATTATAAAAAACACCTCAAAATTCTCAACACAGCATAATCCAGACAACTCCTGAGAGGAGATACATGAGATCTGAGGGCACCTGSGTGAGGTTTTTGCTGGTTAGTTTGTGACCGAGAAGTCTGAAAGATCAGGTCCTGCTTCGAACACATCSTTCTGGAATTTATCCAGTGCAGCCTGAGAGTCCTTCAGCAACAGCTCCCCTTTYAACAGACGGGAATTGTGGAAATCTCAAATCCCCCCTCCCTTCCCCAGTATAACCAAACAACCCCACTTTGCCTTCAGAGATACTGAAACTCAATTTTGGGGTGGCATTTTGTTCTTAATAAAGATGAATCTACTGTCATGTGTGTTCCAGTGACAACCAACATGACAAAGTGCAGGTTTTCCTGGGAGAGACCTCTCAGGAGAAAATCAGAATATTGTAATGCAGATTGTCTTGATTTGCTGCAGATTCTTACAAATCTCTCTGCAGGGATTTTATTCTTCACTAGACTATGCTACACTACAGGTAGTTTTGAAATAGAACTACAGATTTATTTTAAAGTCCATTTAAAAAGAARAGATGTATTCTTTAAACTGCTGTTCTCCACTCACAATTAATTTAACTGGTAACAGCCTACAATTTTGCAGAAATGTCTTCTTTTACATCAATATAATTCTTCCCAATAGAGTTTTAAATGAAATTTAAAGCCTGGTCTCAGGTTATAGTTGTTCTGACTCCTGGAGGGTAAAGCTTGAAYAAGAACAAGACAGCATGGTATTGCATTTCATTAGCAATCAAGACAGTCTGCTTTCCAGTAATTTAAAAAAGAAAAAAGTTAATCTTACAAAGTTTATAGCAAGAGATGAGAGGCCATTATTAGAAACAGGCCTTTCCTACTCAATTTGTTAAATCAATGAGATCACGTTCATAGTAATGGAAACAAAATTTCATCCTTCTGCATAAATTCACAGTTCTCTCTTTATATTTGCTGGCACAGAACAAAAAGCTTTAAGCACACCTTGGTAGACTATGAAAATCTACCATGAAAAACAATTGTCTTACACAATATATCTATACAGGCTTCCCTCCTCTGCCTAATGCCTGAAAGCTTGATAACAATTCCCATTAAAAAGACTCTTTTAATATGAATTTGTACATTTTCTATTTCTGGCTTTGAATTAATAGCTTATCCTTGCCTGAATTTATTGGAAAGCAAATACAGCACCCATGAAGTCATCCCAAGTCAATTGCCCACATTTAACAGCAGGTTGCACTAGAATGAATCATGCATAAACGAGTTTAAACATTGTTTTAAATGACTGCACTGTTTTAAGCTGACAGTGCAACATCATCTTTATTTCCCCATGGGACTACATCACTTTTAAGGCAAACAGCCTTATCTTTCATTTTGCTCTTCCCAGTATTTTTTGTTTAATAAAGATGACGAATTAATGACAGGCTGAGCACCAACAAGATAAAACTGGTCCACAGTGAACTCTTCTTTTGCCAATAATTCAATGAGAAATGTTGGCATGAAGATGACTGAATTTATGTCTGGACCAATATAAACATACACATCCAACAGCTCCATTTGTGGAGATACACACAAATCTCCATCCCTTGTGGAGACAAGACTGCTAAAGAAGCTCCAAAAYGTAGTCTAGATGAGGGAAGAAGCACCTGGCTTCATGGCTTCTTCAAATTTAATGATGACCTGAACTATACTTTTTCCAGTAAGAAAAAAAAAATTACAATTTTAAATACTTTTCAGCTGAAACTTCCTGAAAAGCTAACCATTTCTAAAGGTTTATTGCAATTATCTACCTCCATCTGAGCCCACAGAAAGAGCTCAAACACCAAGATCACAGGTACATGCTTCACTGATCAGAGAGATATCGTTATCTTTGCRTGCAGGCAGAATTTGTAATTCAACCCTTGTGTCTTGCTTCCTTAGCCAAACCATTTCTGCTCCTGAAACTTAGGGAATTAGCAGTCAGTAGAAATGCAGATAGTCTGAAAGAATTCTTTGGCTCATGAATAACACATGCCTGGTCTGTGACCAGGAGGCCAAAACCCATTCCAGGCTGACAGAGGTGACAAGTGATTTTGTCATATTCATGTGTTTAATCCAGCTCCTCAGAAGCCTGAGCACTTTCTTCGTTGTGCCACAAAGGAAAAAGTGAAGAAATAGAGAAGTAGGAAAGCATTTGCTATACATACCCCAGTAGAGAAGACAAAAAATGGGGGGAGAACATGGAAAAAGAAAAACCAGAYACGCAGAACCTGAGCAGGCTGATCTGTGTGTCTGCAAACACAGATAATGCACTGTGTACTCCTCTCACCTGCCTTCCTCTTGCATCTTTCAGATCGTGTACACATGTCTAGATAGGCTATAAATATTTAAGGTAAAAATTTAAAGTGTGTCATAATAATACAACAAATCTTCCAAGGAAGAAAAGACCTCACTAGCCCTGGAGCAGACTYCATCCTGTCATAAAAAGCCATCCTAACAGCTCACTTTGAAGGCTCACAATACCACTGRCGGTTATGTGGAGACAAAAAGGAACCAAAAATCACAATAATTTGTTCAAYGACAGGCAACTGGGCCCCACAAAAAGAGTCAAGACAGATTGTAACTGCAGGCTCTTCAGAAGCTGCACACAAACTGGCTTTTGTTTTGAAAGTGAATTTTACTGAACTGGAAGATTTAAAGAGACAAATTATTTCTCAAGCAGCAGGACAAGGAGGAATGATCTCCAGCTGTTTCGTGGATAAGTAACCAAATCAACCTGGGTGTGTATTCCTTATATTTCTTCCCTGTGGCTRAGAATTTCATAATCTCCCTGTCCTATTTGATTCCTTGGACTTTTCACAGAATAAAACTGAAGCCAGCCCTACGGCCTCTGCATTTTAACTGGAAACCTAACTTTACAAATACAGAATAGAAAACCTGAAAATCTTTTGTTAAACTCAGAAGAAATTGGCCAAAAGGCTTAGAGAAGTGTTTCTTTTTGTGGAAGGTGACTTGTAGCAGGCATCATGACCATACAGTTCTCTATGCAAACCCCCTCAGAACGAGGGGCCTTTAGACAAAATCCACAGTAAGGATGTAAATCCWTCAGACACAGGATTCACTTTGTTCCATAGTAAACAAAGAAATCAGGCCAGGACTGCAGTGAGGGGAAAGACATGCTGGAGTTCCTGTGCTGACACAATTACATAGCAGAAAAACTTTCACAAACTGCTTGTGTGGTCTATGGAGTACATTGCAATTAACCTCACAAGCAACCAGAGCAAAGGGCTCCTAAATGGGATAATGAGGAAACTACACAGAATTACACACGGTCCAGGAAAAATACAGGTAAACTACTCTGTACTTCATTTTCTCCAGGACAAAGTGACTTTTTGTTTGCTCTGGAAGAACAGCAGATATTCAGGGCTCAAAGATATGAGGGACTTATACTCCAGCTCTGTAACAAACTACTGTATGTCACAAWAATTACATGCGCACTTAGCACATATAAAGTATGAAGAAATTTCAGAAAAGTTCTTCCCACAAAGGAAGAGAGAATACAGCTCTTGGGATGAGGGGTAACTTCTTAAATTGCAGTTATCCAACAGAGCTTTGTAATGACAGGACAAAACAACGAACAGCAGCACAGGATAACTAGAAGACATCCACGAATTTTTTCACCCCTRCCCATTACAATATATATTTTCCATAGAGAGCTTGCTCTGTGTTTTCCCAAAGAAATCCTTGTTTGCCAAAACAACCATTCTCACRAAACACTTCTGCTTTAACATGCATCTCCTAAAAACCAGGCAAAGCTCCACAGGTTTTCTGCTTTGCTTTGGGAATCTGCTCTGGACATCAGGGCTTCTGGGCTGCCTTGTACAATCTGAAGTGGGAAACYTGAGAGAACACTTAAGAGATCCAAACACCCAGTTACTTCCCCAAAGAGCAGGTAAGTGTTTTTTTTTAAGAGGGAAACATCTCTCCCTCTCCCAGCAGAAATACAATAGCTCTTTTTTACACCAAATATAGAGCTCTTTGCAAGAGCCAGGCATCCTGGTCATCAATTTTGTTTTTTGTAACACCCCAGAAAGCTACTTGAAACATTAATAAAACTTCTTAARGGCAAGGTACAGTGCTGCCACATGCAGGATTAGAGGCTGGATTCACATTCTCCATCATATTCATGTAACCCTACAAATTAGGGAATAGGGAAGTGAGGAGAAGAAAAAAATACTTTAAACATCTAAAAATTGCCTTCAGATTATTATTAACATTACTAATAAGAGTCTTTAAAAAGCAAGTGAGTTACAGTAATTTTCATATCCACCTGGAAGATCTACATCACAAAACCTCCAGGCATTTTGAGCAGTTTCCTCCAGAGTTTTTAAATGTAGTGGAAAGCATTGCCATGTATTTTGCCCAGGCACACAGAAAGGGGGGAAGTTCACTTGCACAGAGCAGCCATATTCTGCATGTCATCACCTGCATTATCAGCAACATCCTCAACAGCAGCACAACCCCAAGTATCTACTGCAGACAGCACCCACGAGTACCTGAGAGATAAAAAGCTCTTGAGAAAGCACTGTAGACCAGCAATTCCTCTTCAGCTCACATAAATGAGCACAGTTCTCTCCCAAGCACTCCTCTTTTAACACCTACATAGCTGAAATTTGTCTCTTCTCTCTTTTCACAATATGGCAATGGTGCTGAGTGCTAATATTAGCTTTMTGTTTGGTAAAAATTGCTGTACTGAAAAGCAACCCAGTTGAGCCACAAGTCTCAATGAAATTCACAGAATTTCCTCCCAGTATTTTGCAATCAAGTATTTCTTTTTCTTTTTTTAGCAAAAGGAAGTTAACATTTGCTCTTCTGAACTATTTCTACAAGGTTTGCACAAAATTTGAATTGTATCTTCCATTAATCTGCAGAACACTTTTGCATGCCAAATTCTTTGTAAGAACAGATAAACACTAATTTTGTTGCAGGCAAGAATATAGAAAATACTTTCATACAATGAAGTAAAGGTAAGAGCAATCCTCTATTTCATAAGCAAAGACTACAAGAAAAATCATTTGAAAGGAAGCATGGTTCTTAAATACAAAAAGTCACACAGCTTCTTTCATATTAGGACACCAGAGGAGTCCCTGAAACAATAAATTCCTCTGTCATCTCATAGAGAAATACCAAAAGACTGGAGCTCAAATCCCCTTTTCCACAGCACAGCAAGAGTTGTGAGTAGGTACCACCACATTGCTCCAGTTCAGGATTGAGAGTGGCCACAGAGCCTTGAAGAAATCCTATCTGACAGTACCACRCAAGAAAAGAAGATCCATGAACAACCTTTAACTCACGTCCTGTAATTTCTGAGGTAAATTATTAACAGGCAATGGAAAATCATGGGCTAAACTAATGGGAGTAATGGAAATAAAAATTCTGCTTGTCATCATCATCATCTCCCTAAACACACCCATCTGTATTACCTGCAGACACACCCTGTTCCAAAATCCAAGCCATTATTTCTCATATGTGCTCCTGTAAGAAACYCAGACATCTTGAGAATGCAAATGCCCTTAAATACCCAAAAAGAAAATTATTGCTTGTACAGACGAATAGTAGCTGTGACAGTACAACAAAGTGTCTGTYCTTACCTTGGCACTGGCCAAGAAGCCCAGGGAAATGGCGACCCTGGCCCGCAGGTCTGGCCTGTCCTTGGGCCACACATAGGACAGCATTGCTCGGATAATCTTTTTGGCATCGATCTCCTTCAGCTATTGGAAAGAGCAAGCAAAGGCACTGTATTATAAGGAGACCTTGGGAAGCAAAATAACTACAAATAAGAATGCATTTTATACRTTTGGATCACTTCTGTATTTTATGTCATAGGAAACAGACACCTCAGAATGTTTGAGACTACTAAAATTTCAAGCTGTAAGTTTTTAGGTTTATATCCATGACATGTTAAACTTGTTCCATGCTCTCCAGAGTGCAAGTTTAGCTGGCTGCAACTGGAATACAGAGAAAGCCACAAATCCTCATCTTGAAATACTTCACAGAACAAATACACTGACCCTTCTTTTTTATTTCCTCAAGATTTCTGTACAAAATGTAAGGGCTTTGTACTTCTTTTTTGGAAGATGTTTTAAAATAGCTTAGAAGCAACAGAGGGAAATGCAAAACAATTAACAAACTAGCAAAAAAAAAAGGCAAGAAGGAAGTCTGAAAGGTCTACAATAAACCTAAGTAGTTGGGAGAACATTACCTGACACTGGCTAATCAGGCCTCACAAGGCAGAAGATGTACACGGCCACAYGGCTTAACCAATTATATCAATTTTAACTGAATTCTTCAAATAAGTTCTCCTCCAAATCTCAAATTTTCCTCTAAGTAAGACCAAAATCCAGTTAAAAAGCCATCTTAAAAATTATTACTTTTTTGGTTTGGGTTTAAGTTTTGCTTTGGGATTATTTTTTCTGTTGTAGCTGTGTTTGGTGCCTGTATTTTTCTACAGCAATGTAGGTTACTTTCCAGATGAACAGATGTCTGTCACTGACACTTCTGATATTCCACTGAACTCCCAAGCTAAATTATCTGCAGCCTAAAACACATTTCCTAATTGAGAATAAGAGGAACTGCAGTAACACAGAGCACAAGTATTAACAACTCATTTTTCTGGGTTGGCTACACTGGGGTTAACTCAAAAGACACGAAGGTTATCTAAGACTGAAGGGAGGGCAGCAAGGGCAGCTAATCTCTCCATTTCAGGCAATATTTTGTAGTGGGGAGGAGGGAGGGAAACAAAATGTTAGTGCACACCTTTCAAAGATGAGTCTTATGACAGAAGTCAGTAGAAAGGGTGAGTATTATACTAAATCTTACTGTTTGAGGATAAACCAAATTAGAAAAGAAATTCTCTGTTAAGGTCTGGGGTGAATAAGCAAGAAAGGAGAGGTCTGTTAAAAGGTAAAATTGCTGAGGCAACCAGGGAAGCCAATCCTRTAAATGTAAGCTTTTAAAAGCACCAGGAAATTCACCTCGGTATTTCTAGTCACAGCTTCAAGGAGAACCAAAGGAGGCATTTTGTCAGCAACTACAAATGTATTGGAGCATTACACAGGATAAGCACATTTCAAATGACTTTTAAAAAATGGATAGATGGAAGATTTTGAAGCGGAGAGAAGATGCAAAAGTGTCTCTGTTGTGTCCTACCCACTCGGGAGATGGAGATATCTGCTGCAGCATATACATGAATCTTTCCATTTGAGCCAAGGATATGCATGAAAAGCAGTTCAAACATGTGGAAAATATCTTTGATCACCACTCACAGGTTAAAAGGAAGTTAAAAAAAATTGGTACCACATTAACACAAAAGATACAAAAGTGCAATCAGAGCAGTTCTAATTATATGTTGCTATTGGCTAGGCAGTCTTTGCACAGAAAAGCTGTTAAAAGGAACAAAATATATTGGCTGCAAACAAGGAATCTATTTCCTTTTTTCATGGCTCTGAAGGGTGACAGAAGTAAATCCTTCTAGAAAAAAGTCAGGAGGCAGCCACTCATTTGCCAAAGGCCTTGCAAAGGAACAAGAAAAAATATCAAAGGATGCAAAATGCACACATATTACATCAAAGTTTACCATGAAATAAATGTTACTGTTGTACAGAAACATGAGTTAAAAATTGTTTAAATATGCAAGTGGCAACATTAAGAATTAAAATGAGCAATCTGTTCAATGGACTCAGGCTTTTTTGATTCTCTGAGGTACATAAAAAGGTTAAGAGATGAATTTATTTTACTTCCCTTTAAATGGCAGTAATGTTTTACATTTTCTTTCAAGGTCTATTTCTACAGAAATGCAAGGAATGGAAGGAAAAGTATTATAAATCTAATACAAAAGGAGCAAAGAAGGAAAATCTTTCCCTCTTTTTGAATGCTGCACGTTTATAAAACACACTACCAAATACTGAAGATTATTTACACCAGAATGACCATTGATCAATTTCCTGTCCCCTCTACGCACCCCAGCCAGGTCCTGGACCTTTTAAAAAACCTAAAGGGGGGAAAAAGAGAAAGCCATCRTTCCTCTTCACAACCTCCAAGGTTACTGAGCATTGCAAGGCATTCTCTGGGCTGACCCTGTCACTTGGTGAATAAAGCCTATGCCAGGCTGATGAGCTGTCAGAAGTGTGATGCAAGAAAGTGGTAGCTTGACTTGCATTTAAGCTGTCATTGCTGATGAAGAAAAACAGAGCTAGTTCTGGCTCCCTGTGTGCCCCCTCAGGAAGCTGCATCATCCCTTTCTTGTACCAGCACAAGCTGCTTACCCCTGCACGAGGTTTTTCTCCCAACCACTACCAAAAAAACCCCAAAGCTTGTAAAGGCCAGCACTGGGTACTCAGCACATCAGCCACTGCTGCAAGTAAAAGTTATTTCAGGAAAAAAAAAAAAAGAAATGTGTAAGTTTTTTCAGTAGTTACATGCGAGGCGAAGGTAATGTGCCCTTCRCTCTGCGTTCATCCTTAGTATTCAGTTCTGTATCCACTGAAGCTGCTATAAAAGGGGCAATTTAAAATGTCACTCCCAAAGTCAGATGCAGAATGAACAGGCTGTTTTGTCAAAAAAAAAATCTGGAATAGAGAAAGGTGTAATAGAGCTGACAAGTTATCTCACCTGCAGTTCTCCTAAAAGTATAATCCTAGGGGGGAAAATGTGGTGCCAGTATTTTCACACTCTGAATACAAGGGCATGTATACACGAAATACAGGAACTGCACTTGGAACATCAGAATATTTCCTTCCCTTCACTTTTGCTGAGAACCTCCTGGCAAACCCCGTGTTACTCTGGTTTTTTCCACTCTTCACACATTTCACCTCTTCCACAGCTGGTTCTTGCTGCTTTCTCCTGGACAGCTGGTATTTGTTTAGKTAGACAACAGCCTTAACTGACCATGTCCTGTATTAACCACATTATAGCTGCATCTATTGAAATGAAAAACTCAGGGGATTGATTTATACAGGGATAGCTGCAAGTAGCGGCTGAAGGGAGAATGCCAATGGAATTTTACACTGCCAGCAAACTAAAAAAATATCATCTGGCATCAAAATTTTTGGATAACACATTGTTAGTGAGTTTTAATGTCAAGGAACATTCAACACTTCCTAAGGCTACTTGTGTTTTGGTAAACAGAACCTTCCATTTCCTTTCTGACCAGAGAAAACCCTGGAATTTAAAGACGTGGAACAGAGAAGGATAGTCACTTAGGTTTGAAGTCTGTTTTGCCCAGGAAATTTCTGAAAAGAGCTTACACCTGTTCCAAGGAGAGTCTTAAAATGAGTATGAAGTAAATGTTACATGCAGAGCCAGTGGTACCACTGACTGGAGATGGCCAATTATTCTGTTTCCCCCCGTGCCTCACACAGAAAAGATCACACATGTTTGCCAAAACAAGCTGGCTGCACCTCAGGTTATGAAATTCCCTCTTACTATAAAACATACATCTCTCCTGACTTCTGCCTGGAGCACAAACAGGTTTGGATTCAATGAAGGGACAACTCTCAGATGAAAATGTAAGAGGAAATCCTAAGTTTAACTCTTCAATTTCTTCATAACTGAGGCTGTAGGAAAGACATTCTCAGAACAGTTAAACCAGCAAACCAGCCCTGAAAGACCTGGATTCTGTATTGAAAATTCAGTTTGTCATCAAGGTGGTCTTCATTAATTTTAGGGAAGATCCTACCCAAATTTGAACAAGTCATAATCATCACACAGAACCATTCTGCAAATACACAAACCATCAGAAATAAGTTTGCACAGGAAATAAGATGAAAGTTCCATACACTCAAGAGCTTTGATTTGGCAATTTTAATCACACAGTTGATGCTGTCCTGTTTTAACCAAAAGCTTGCCTCATTTTCTAACTGCAATCATTTGGTCTAATAAAAGATACTCCTTCTCCTTATATACCACCATCATTACTTTAATGTGCTTCCTGAATAGAAATAMAGCCAAAATATATCAGATGCATTACCATTAAATCCAAGTAAAAATATCCACAGTTTAATTAGTTCTCTCCCCTCCCATTTCAAATGTCATTTTAGCAACTGATGCAATAACCCACGAGCTGATTTCTGCTATCCTGTCTGTGAAGTCACAGGGCAGTATCAGTCACAAACAAAATTAATAAACCACAGCAAATTACAAGAGAACATATTTTCCATCAAAAGAATCTAGCACAGGCCAATTTCAAAGGAATGTGTAACAATGAAATTGTATTTTTAATAAAATAAAGYCCTTCAACACTATTATTACAAACATTTGGTGATTTAAGAGCTAGCAAGTCTACACTGACAATTAAACAGTATCTACTCTACTCCAATATTCACAGATCTACGAATACAGTTTTGGACAAATTGTTGCTAGAGGTCTTCAGCTTTTGGTTTTAGTTTTTTTGGGGAMGCTGATAACGTTTTTCATCTAAAAAGCAATAGTAATTAAGCAATGTTTTACCCCTTCCTTTGGATCCGTGTGAAGCCCTCCACCTGCATGGCCATGCCAACACATTCTCTTCTCTATCAGTTGCCACCTCGGCAGGATCTGTGTGAAAATGAAAAGTCAATTTGCAAGAACCTCAGGAAAACAGGCACAGAGAAGTCAACAGAAAGAACTACTGGCCTGTTTTGGCTCCCTCATTGTCCAACAGCATCAGATGGTTTTAATAAAAGATCTTATCTCCCTCTAAAATCCTTGCCTTGCTTAAGAAAACAATAATAAAAAAGAGACTGTAACTCTAGCAGCAAAGAGCATGCTCCAAGCAGCCAAGAGGTAAAGATAACAGATCCTTAAATATTGAAAATGAACTGAAGAACACAGAAAAAAACTTCAAGTTTTGGAGGATAACYATACTCAGGCACATTAATATGTAAAGTGGAACACATTTAAGTAATAATACTCTTTCCATGTATGTAAGAGTAGCTTTACTTGGGGGCAAAATAAATAGATAAATCAGGTTCACACTTGTCTTTCCTGTCAGGATGGGAATGGCCTATTGGTGCCATAAGGCAGGTACAAGTTATCCCAGTCCAGAGGCCCTGCTGCAATCCATGTACAGGGGCAGTTTGGAAAAGAACCTGCTTGTTAAAAACAAATGCTCACTCCTCTTAGCATGTGGCCAAGATTCCCTGCAGAAAATTTCTGAATTTATTTATGTAGATGTATTAAAAAATAACTGTAAATGCATGTAGATGTACTAAGAAATAACAACTCCCCACCACCAGGCGTTCTTCCAAGTTCAAAGTGCCTGCCATGAACAATGGACGTGTTAAAGCTTTTCAAACAAGAATCTGCTTTTTGTTTAAAAGATTAGCTACATGTTGACAATTTCCAGGTTCAAGTTATGTAAAAGCTCATTAGCAATCTTGTTTTATGTATGTTGGTTGATAGCAGACCCCAGGGTTTCCCAAATCAAAATGTCATTTTTCACATTTTGAAGAAAAACATTATAAAAACCCAATCTAAGTAGATTTCATGCTTTGAAGTCACAATGACCCTCAAAAGATTTTAGCTGCTTAAGTCAGTTATGAGTGGTTATTATTTTATAATTAAAAACAAAAAAGAAAAGCAAGACAAACACATTTCTTAGCTTCATTCAAACAAGTGTGTTACTCAAAAATGTGTCATAATTATTCCATGAGCAGTAAAAATTCCATCTTCCCCGTGTTTACACAAATTTTAAGGCAAGCAGACCTCATAGGAGTAAGAGCTGACACCCTGGCACTCAATGATGAGACTGTTCTACCACCTAAACAGAATTTTGAAGGAATAAAGTCCCACATGTTGAAGGAAAACTCAGTTTCCTACCTGCATATTCCTTACCCAGGTCTTTTCTGTGCTTAACAAAYGAATCTAAGTATCAACACACAAAACCTACACTTTTAAGAACTCTTCTTTGAAACTTATTGCATTATCATTAATTTCTAGWGATTCAAAAAGACTTCTAGGGGCAGAAACATAACTTCCCATTAAAAGTGCTGCACTTCAGAACTCTAAATAGTGAAATTAGAAAAAAAAGTAACAGCAGACTGAACTGAAAGATTCTCCAAGGGCTTAAGTTTCCTCTGACTTGCAAGTAGGAACAACAACTTATACCCACCTCTGAATGCTCTAATAATGGTTTTGCATAATTCCCTCCCAGACTGTGCCATGATCTTTGCCTGCAGATTGGTGGAATCTACAAAATAAAACAGGAGGGGAAACCAGAAAAAAAAAAAAGTGAAAACAGAGTCATGCAGAMCATGCACTTCACATTCTGAGAATATTCATCTAGTTTATGTAAACAAGCATAACATGAAAAGAAGGCAGATGGCTTTGTTTTTTAACAACTGACCACAGAAAAAGAAAATTGGTGGCAGCAGCTGTAAAATAAATTACATTCACCCATTAAAAGTGCTCAGTGACAATGAACCTTTCCCTTCCCTGAATCCCCACTCTCATCAGACTTTGTTTCTTTTGTACAATGGAAGCTCAGTTTTCCCTTTCCTCTCATTTTAATTTCCTCCCAGGTTGTCTTCTGAATTCTTTCAAATAGTCTTTTGTTCTGTTTTTCATTATGAAATGTTATTTTTATGCTTATAGGTTCTGCCATTCCCAATTCCTCTCAGCTCAGCTCATGCCACGCTTGTCTCCACAAGGCAAATCAAAGCTACAGCTTTCCCTGGGAAGCACTGGGACTATCAGGAATTGGAGGAGGGCTGGCAACCTGTTTTAGGTTATCAGGACACAATACATGCAATATTCACAGATCCTTCAATGCACCTTAACCTTTAACACACTGCTGGCACCAACTGTACCATGCTCTACACGTTACCTTGCAAAGCAATCCACATTCCCTAAGTTTCAAAGGACCATTTATTCTCCTCAGATGGAGCAGCTGGCAGCACTTCCCCGGTGGCAGAACACAGGGACCTCTCTTCTGGTCAGCAATGATGGTGCCACATCATCTCTGACACATTCAATATTCAATCTTTCAGTGCTCTGTTACAATATTAACCATACACATCACACTATATAACCATCACCACCAAGAGCAAATGAGACAAAGAGCTGCTCACCAGCCCACAGCAAAGGACAAACAGCAAAACGGGAAAAAAACCCCAAACTTGATCATAAAAAGGCGKATTTTTGACCTTGACAGACAGCAGCACCATCATGTATTTTATACCTTGCTCCAAACACTCCTTCGCTCCTAAGGCACATATCCCAAGTAATAACTTCATCAGGCATTTTAAAGAAAGTTAAAACCATTCCTCCATGAGTCATCCCATGGGACCTGCTTATTCCAAACATTTCCAATATATGACATTACATACAGAGAAATAGTGAACATCACAAATACGTATTTTGCATTTGGCAGAGCTAACTGGCCTGGGTGAACCATCCTGATGCTTCCAAGACCTGGGTTAAACAAAGGAGTTGCATTTCTAAAGCACTTCTTTGTAGACACACAGAACTTGACAGCTTTGTGCCAGCACCGAGGATTCCATCTAAACCAAGACACTCTCCACCGTGACAGTATCATAAACAGAAAATATAAYGGGAAAATTATGATGCTTCAACAGTTATTGGAAAGTAGCTAATTAYTGTTCTTCCAGAGTGTACCCATAGGACATCATAAAAACGTTTTGCTAAAAATTGATATCCTTTGACCTCAAAGTTCTCAGAGTTCCCTTCTGACTGAAGTATGAGGCAAATAACATCACAGAAACAACTTCTACTGAAACACCAACACACTTGGTCTCAAATACTGCATTAGATATGACAGCCTAAATTCTTGACTGAAGCTATGAACCGTCATGGGGTTAAAACAGCAAAAAGATTAAAGGATTTGTACAAGATAAACAGAAAAACTTGTTCTTATTTTCAGGCTTGAGCCTGGAAGACTGGAGGTTTTAATCCTCTCTCAAGCTCCCGCTAAAAACCAAATCTGAGCAAAGAAATAAAGAACTAAACAAGGTGAACAATTTACTTCATTGATAACTTCTCTGACCATCACAGCATTGACAGCAAAACTGCCCAAATGAGAGGGGCTGAAGCTTTCCCTGCCACTCTCCACACATCCTACAGGAAAACTTAGGACTCCACTTTCCCTTACTATGACTCCCAAGAGCTTTAAGACTACAAAGAAAAGCCCTACTTTAATCTTGTGACAACAGATAAAAGTAGCAGGTTATTGCTTTGAAGGACCAGCAGTAAGCCCTGCTTATTTCTGAATTTAAGAAATTATTCAGGGAACTTGAATTCTGGCATTTCCTAACTTTTGAATGCCTGACTCTACGCCATTATGCTCTTTTAATGTATTTTTGGATATGATTCTATAAACTCTAAAGAATGAAACAGATGTCTAGTACCGATTGCACATAAAAGTCATGTTGGTAAAGTGTCATGACTGTGGGTAGTAGTTTAAATACTACAAATGCAAACAAACAACAGGGATTTGACRCATTTGTGCAAGGTCAAACCCACACTTAGAAGCCTCTCTCTGGAATATGATATGTACTGCTCCAGATATGCTGCACTCATCTAATGGGGATTTTTTTTKAAACTAACTGTAACAGAAAAGATAACTGAAGGTGGGATTCAAGTACCTGTGCAGCGTTTAAGTCCCACAGTTAATTCTGCTGACTTTACAAGGCAAGGAAAGAAATGATGAATAGAGAAGAGTGAAGGAGAATGAGAGAAAAAGGTGCAAATATTCCGGTATAAATACAGGCTAAACTGTCACCAATATGAACAATATAAACTTAACTGGAGTTACATTTAGCAATGGCCAACATGCAATTGCTCTGTACACTCAGATGGATGAGTGCAGAGCAAAGGAAAGGACCTTAAAGCTCATCCAGTCCCACCCCATGCCATGGGCAGGGACACCTTCCACTGCACCAGGCTGCTCCAAGCCCTGTCCAGCCTGGCCTTGGACACTTCCAGGGATGGGGCATCCTTCCTCACAGCAACTTTAGATGTCCATTTTTATAGGCACACATGTGGGATTGCTGCTCTGCTCAGCAGCACTACTTCCTACAAAGAGATTTTGAAAATTCCAGGAATTTCAAATAGCCCATTACAAAGCAGGTATTTGCCAGTGAGGACTGCTGATTAACAGCTCCTGAGCATCAAGGTGTCCAACTGCACCTCCAGAGTCTAGAGAAGAGAATACAGCAATGCACACAAACACGTGAAATGTCTGGACAATAAACATCAGTGGCATTTTACAGAACAGACCCAGCTTCAGCTGAAAATAAAAAAAAACAAGGCAAAATATAAATAAATTTAACAAAAATACCTGAAACTTCTCTTGCAACCCCTTCCAGAGCAAGGGATRTTATTAAGTTATGCAGAGGAACAAGCTCTTTATCACTGGCAGCTGGAAGGGCAAGATAATGGAAGGAAAAAGTCTCTATTTTGTACCGTTACAGTAATTTACACAGCCCTGCTTTCTACAACTGCCAAAGTTCTCCCTGAAAGAAACTCCTCAGTGTATTTCTTTGCTTATAAAGATTCCTAGCAAAATAATTATCCTTAGTTAAAGGCTGTTGGACCTTTCGAGTCAAATGCTATTTTCTTTCCATTTAGCTCACTTAAATTCATTTAACTAATTTTTATATTMATTTAATTTCCATATCTAGATTGARCAGAATTTGCCATTGCTTTTATTGTGGATATAGGCAAACTTCTAAAGAAGGAAAAACCCACAAGCTTCCTAGAAAAAAAAATACAGCAATTGTCTGGTTACTCATCAAAGTTCATCTGCCAGTTCTCCACTCAGCAGAGCTCCTAAATTCCAAACACAAGTTTTGACATGATGAACCCCTGCCTACTCCAACCACAGGAGGGTGAACTGAATGAGCTGTGGTTATGCAAATACAAACTGATCTCAATATCAAAAAATGAAGCCTGATCACAGTTCCACAATATTTATGGCACCTGTTTTTCTCCCTCCATAAATTTGGCTATTTTCCTCTCCAGGATACAAATGTTACATGTCTTAGTATTCAGAAAAGCAAGACTCTAATCAAAACTACTGAAAAATATAAGTTTGAGGGGAAAAAAAAGATGTGGATCTGTAATGCAACAGCACCCCAACAACTCTACTGTATTTGACTCTCACGGTACTAAGTGCAATAGAAAATACATATATTGTACTATAATACAATACAATTAATTGTAAGCTTAAAAATAACTTAAAACAGACATGGAACTACGAAGACAGAAGACCAAGTACCACAAGGACGCAAAGCAGAGTAAAGGTTGACAGGCAGATCTTTGAAATCAACTTTTTCAAAAAGAATGGTTGGTAACTTTGCTCTTATGGTCCTATTTCACCAGAGCTTCTTCCTTCCTTGAATGCAATTTCTCCTACAAGTTAAGCTATGGCTGTACTGTTCACCAGCTGGAGCTGTAAAAGGCACCACGCTTGACTGACCCAGTTATGCTGCCATAAACTTCTGCTGTTTGTGTAGTTACATCAATTAAACTGTGGTTGTGGAGTTGGTTTTACTTCAATACGAGAAGCACTGGTGCAACTGTGTCACAGTAGGGGTGCCCTCCTGGAAAGGTCCTTCCTGCTTAGGAACACTTGCCATTAAAGCCTGGTTGGGTGCTCCCAGTTTCCCATCCCATGTCGGATTAAAAGGCTGGATCATGAGTATTTATGTCACATTTACTGGCCCTGGTTATATTCAGCAAACTAGTGCAAAAGCTAACCCCTACACACCAGGATCCACATACTTGTATTTTTTTAACAGCTGGACTACCTAATTTATAATAATCAATGGCTAATCACTCTGAAATACAAGCTGCTGAAGTGCCTGGCCAACTTCTGCCAGTCACCTCCATTGGTGCAGGCACAGTGTCTCTTGAACTCACTGAAAAATGGGAAGGAGAAAAAAGAGGAAACTGAAATTTCAGGACAACACATCTTCCTCTGTCAGCAAATTTAATTAAATGTTTAAAAAATCATGTCCCAAAATTTTGAAGGCAAAAAGTCCAGAACACTTAAGTTTGAGCCTCCTGTTAAAAGCTTTTATTTAATAAAATAAATGCTCCTTCAATTAATGAATTTTAATTTTCAGCCAAAAAGAGCTTATGCAGAAATAAAAAGTCATCACCAGACCATAAAAAAATGCATTCATTGACCACTTGCTAACACAAAAATACCCCGAAACTAAAAAGCCAAAGACATGAACATATTTACATATTCTACAGACATAGCACTGGCTTKCTAGTTCAGAAAATCTAGTGCAAATCCACATTTAGTGACATGTGGCAATTAAAACTGATCAGCCAGGACTGGCATTTCTCACACGGAAATAAAAACATTCAAGAGGAAAACGAGAATATAATTAATAGTTCTATTCATCACCACGATAACGTTGTTGTTTGTGAACCAACAGCTGACGTAAGTTTTCAGGAACACCAGACAATACCGAGTATTCAGGTATATTTTAATGTATGCAAATACATGGGTAAAACATCTGTTCTGCATCGACTTYAGCTCTCAGCCTCTTGCACAGGTTTCGAAACTAAAACCCCYCAAAATKTACCCCTTCAGTCTTGCTCATCTCRTCTACCCAGTAATATAAAGCCRACTGTAGTCCCTGACAGAATTCTGCCTGTCAGGGAGAAGTAATCAAGGCAGGTGACAAAGAAAAGCTACTCATAAACAGCAGTAATCTGGGGACATAAAAAAGTTCATTATCAAACAGAATTACGAACTAAGACTTTATGAAAGTTCATTCCCTCAGTCTTTGGGATACACTTCCTCCGGCCACTTTGAAAAATGCACACGAATTACTGAAAGCTAGACTTACTCAGTTTGAGATAATGTACCCAATCTTATAGTTGTAATAAAAAATAATTCACTGGAACATATTACAAYCTTCCATAGCTGACAGGAAGCATTCCAACCCCAACTCCCTTTCCCTACATAGCGGCAGAATTAGCTGCCAGCACAAGTTATCCGCTATACACACATGCAGCATCTGTTCAGAGACACTGAGGGTTTAATGCTTGTCCCCAGAGAGACCCCACGACACCTCCGGGCCCTCTGCACGGGGGTTCCCGGCCTCCGGGAGCCCCCGGTCCCGCCCGCGTCCCCCGGGGCGGCGGGAGCTGATACCGGCAAGGCAAGGACGAACCGCGCGGTGCTCSCAGAGCCGGCGGGGCAGCGCTGCGGGCACCGGCGCTCCCTCAGCCCCTCACCGACCACCACTCTGCCCCCGCAGCCTCTCACCGCCCGCCCCGGCGCCCCCACGCACCTGTGCGCCCCCCGGGGCGGCTCGGGCCCGTCGCCGCCCGCTCCCCGCCGTCCCCCCAGAGAAACAGGCGATGGCGGCGGCGGGCGGCGGCCGCAGCAGGGCCAGGGCGAGCAGCAGCCGCCGCTTGCGGGAGGCGGCGGCCGCCAGGCCCCGCGGTGCCCCCAGCACCGCCATGTTGCGAGGGCCGGCGCGCAGGGGTTTGTGGGACGGCGGCGCACCCGCGGGCGGGGCGGGGCGGGGCGGGGCGGGGCGGGGCGGCTCCCACCGCCCTGAGGGGAAGGTGGCGCGCGGTGGTGTGGCGGGAACGTGAGTAGGGCTGCTCTCAGAGCCACCATGGCGGGATCTCGAGAGGGGCTGTCCTCAGACCATCATGGTGTACAGAGAAGGCGCCCTGATCCCCGCCTTGGCATTCTATGAGAGGGGCTGCCGTCCACCCTGGTGCCCCGAGATGGGCAGCCTCGAGCACCGCCGTGGTACTCTGTGACAAGGGCTGCCCTCAAATCCACCATGGCACGCTGAGAAGAGCCGCCTTCATCCCCCATGGTGCCCTGAGGGGGGCAGCCCTAAGACTCTCCATGGCACCCAAAGAGGGGCAGCCGTCAGCCTCACCATGGCACCCTGAGAGGAGCAGTCCTGAGTCCTGCCATTGCACACTGAAAGGGGCAGCCCTCAGCCATGGAGTTTTGAGGGGGGCAGCCCTCAGCCCTGCCATGGAGTTTTGAGGGGGGCAGCCCTCAGCCCTGCCATGGCACCCAGAGAGGGACTGCTCTTAGCCCCGTCATTGCACTCTGACAGGGGTTGCCGTCAGCCAGGGTGCTCTGAGAGGAGCAGCCCTCAGCCCCACCGTGACATCCTGCGAGGGGCCGCCCACAGCCATGCCATGACACCCAGAGAGGAGCAACCCTCAGTCCCACCATGGCATTCTGAGAGGGGCTGCCCTCAGTCCCACCATGGCAATCTGAGAGGGGCTGCCCTCAGTCCTGCCATGGCGCCCTGAGGGGGACAGACACATCCCCCCAGAGGTGGGAATCAACCAGCCCCTTCTGAGCCATCACCCTCTTAGGAGGCTTTGTGTTCTGACTGTGCAGATAAAAGCCTCCTCTTTGAGGCACTGCACTGTTGGAATATTGGTGTCCTCAGCACCAACCATGCAGCTGCAAGCGTCACTCATGTTGGCCGGCAGCTCCGTCAGTACTTCATAGAGAGTGCTCCTTCCAAGCTGCCGGTAGCACTCCCACGCTTTCTCCACACACAGCTGGACGCTCTCGTCGCTGCAGACAGAAGAGGTGCTCCATGGCACATGTGTCCCTCTTGGCAGATTTTGGGCCCCCCACAGAGCAGCTGCCCTGGCAGTTTCCTTGCCTGGGGCGTAGACAAGCTCTGGCCTGCAGCACCATGAGAGAGCATGGGCCAGAGGCGAAGGTGTGGGTGGCACATGGGATGGCACGTGGGTGGCACAACTCCATACAGACCTAATCCTGTATTCCACACCCTTCCTGGTGTTGCGTTCTGAGCTACCTCAGAGGCCTCCTCCAGCCCACACAGCTCAGCCGTAGCTCCTTTGAGCCAGAATAATGCAGCAGAAGTGTGGTTCCTAATTAAACACCAATTTAGGAAGATAGAGCTCTGCCTTGGATTACATTTCTGATGGCCTATATACTCCCATGTGATCGGCATGCAGAGCTGGGGGAAGGCTGTAACTCTGTGTGGCATTTCTAATCACACAAAGATTTCTTCAAAGCTACCAGAGCTTGACTGCTGATGCTCTTGCCTTGAGGGAGCATTGTAAGCTCATTTGCAGGGGAGGAAAACAGACAGACAGACAGAAAGGAAGAGGACAATTGGCTTAAAGTCGATTTTTAATGAGGCAGGATTTCTCTAGTCTGTGCTTTGATACGCAACTTTGCTTCTGACCAGGATCCACTTCAAACGACAGAGGCGACATTTCTCTGGCACTAATCCTTCATCATAATTGCATTCGGCAGAGCTGGGTCTGAACAGTGCCGCCCTGTGGCATCGTTCAGAGGGATAAACAGGAATTCCGGGCTTCTGGCTTCCATACATCCTTCGGTATGTTCTGCTCAACATGGAAGTTTGACCAGGAAAAATTGGTTAATCACGACTCTGTCTAGGAAAGCCTGGACAGACAGCCTGGCCAACATGGCAGCATCTTTTAAGTGATTTCAAATGTTTCTGTTTCAAATGTTTCATTTTTCCACATGCACTGCTGAGGTGCCTTCATGCACAGTGTTTGTGTGCACATACAGTGCTTTATGGGTCGATCCAACATGCAGCACAGGCTCTCAGCCCTATGA
Source organism: Amblyornis subalaris (assembly GCA_018881555.1). Lineage (NCBI taxonomy): Eukaryota > Metazoa > Chordata > Aves > Passeriformes > Ptilonorhynchidae > Amblyornis > Amblyornis subalaris. The sequence continues at coordinate 1,380,541 of JACAXG010000080.1, read as the reverse complement.
TACACGTCCAGTATTCCCACCGTGTCAAGCTCTTTGGACACATGCTACATGGAATATCCTGTGTGTGGATAACAGCACCCTGAGCTGTGGTATCATAGGATCTCACAGCTCTAATGCCTCTAATGGAGACATACCAATCACTTGACAAACATGTATTGTAAACCTCACAACACCATCCTAGACAACTGCATCATCTCACCCTTATCATTGTTAAACAACATACCATTTTATTTTTTCTACACTCTTCAGGCTAATAAGGTACTTAATATATTTGACATGAGTATTTTCCTTGCAAATTTTACCTTAGCTGCTCTTGCTTCTTTAATAACTTTCCTATGTTACTAATTTTATTTCTTCCTGCTGCTATTTCAGTCTTGTTTCCAGTTCTGATCTTTTTTTTCTCCTTTTGATACCAGTTATTTACGTGATACCAGATTACTGATACCTGTACAAGGCACTGCACAAACCCTGAGAAACACCCAGAGTGAAAAGAGCCCATATCCCTGTAGTGGTTACAAACATCACAACCCCTGTCCCAGAGTGACTGAACCAAGAGAACAGAGCTCATGACAGAGACACAGAAAGCCAACAGAGGAGTTTTATGAACTTACACTGTTTAAAGTAGCTTGCCACAAAATAAATATCTGTTTCTCTGCAGATTTAGCTGTGGAAGCAGAGGATCTCCTTGGAGACAGACAGAAATCAATGCCTGCTCCGGAGCTGGCACTCTGGAAAGATGACAGAAGCAGCTCGGTTGAAGAAATAGAAGCTCTGGGAATGGAAATAACTCACTACAAAGGAGATTTGTGAATAGAATCCTAAAAGATACCTAATCTGGCCTTTTTCCTGGAGCTGTGTAGACAACAAACCGGGACTTGAGAGCAAGGTCAGTGTATGTTAGTTTTTCAGTTAGAAAAGTTTACAGAAGCAGCTCAGCAACAGAAATACAAGACCCACCTTGTGGAGGTGAAATAACACCTTATTTAGGGTTTCCTAAAGTTCTTAAGTTCTTTCTCATTAAAGGTGCTTAACATTATTCTAACATTGTAACAAACTTCACTTATAGAAACAAGTACTTATTTCTTCCAGCTGTAAAAAAGCAGAATAAAATTTCATAAAGACTATTTGTAGAAGTAAGGGAAAATTAGTGAGAAGAAATTAATGCAAAGAAAATAAAAATAGGAAAACAGGACAAGGTTGGGGGTGGATAGAAGCCCTTGCTCAGAGGTGTAAAATAATTTTGGCAAGTAGAACATGTGCTGAAAGGCACAGTGCTCTTTTGGAGATAGCAACTGTTGCACTTATTTCTAGAAAAATATGAACTAGTAATCCTCAGACCTTGCATTTAAAAACAGAGCAGCTGCACACACTTTGGAAGTGCAGTGTGAATTATATTTCATAGTCCATTAAATAAGCAGCATAAAAGAGCTGTATTTTAAAACGTTTTATTACATTACAAAAATGGCACATCCTTTTTTTTCACTGAAAAGGTGGTCAGGCATTGGAAGGGGCCACCCAGGTTTGCGGTGGAGTTGCCATCCTTGGATGTGTTAAAGAAGCAGCTGGATGTGGCACATCCCAGCCCAGCACACAGCAGAGGCGTCCAGCCTCACCTGGGTCATGGATTTACTGCCTGTGAAAAGATCAAACCTGCAGAGAATCCACTGCAGCTTTTGACTTTGTCATGTCCTGATCCCTCTGCCTTCTCCAGGTTTTGTTCCAGCCTGTGCCCTGGCTCACTGCAAATACACCAGGCCATGCTTGGGACTTCTTGGTTGTTACTGGTTGCTTTTCTTTTTCCTCTTTTCTCCCCTGCTAATCCAGTCGCCTCCCCTGAGGTGGCCGAGGTTGTTGTTCCTGCCAAGGGAACGAGGGCACACAGAGCCTTCTGTCCACAGAGCGCTCGCCTTGGCCTGGGCACAAATGGGAGCTTTTCTTTCCTCCTGTTCAGAAGGCACCAATAAKGAGGTGTTTGGCCATGGAAACGTGGTAAGAAAAATGCACAATTTAAAGGAAGATTTACAATTTAAAGTTGAAATGTTGGGAGGAAGGTGGGGGGAAAGGAAGAAATAGAGAAGGACTGATTTGGGGAGATCACAGCCTGTTAGCAGCACAGCTTAATGGTGTGTGGGGCCAGGGGAGCCTCCGAGGCTGGAACTGACTTGAGTAAGGAGGTTTTTAGCTTTGTGAAGGAGTTGCAAGGCAGGGTTGGGATGTTTTTTGTGTGTTTGGTGGAGCAAGGAGCCTGTCAAGGAATGGAGAAGCCTGGACACTGCTCTGGGACCCTCCTCGCTTTCGGTCCTTTCATAGCTCTGTCAGGCACATTGGAAACGTGTCTTTCCCAGCAAGGTCAGTGACAGCCTTGAGCATCTACTGAGTGTGTCTGGAACACCGGGACAAAGCGAAGGTGTGGACAAACAGCAGCCTTGTTCCTGCAGCTCCTCTGGGACAGCACTCCGGGAGGGGGATGCAAGCAGACAGGAGTGCTGGGGGAGTCTGTCTGCAGCCGGGGGGTTCACCCTGAACTGCTGGTTTGGGTGGGGTGGGACGGTTTTTTGACAAAGTTCTAAGGCTTGCCAGGTGTGCCAGAGAGGAAAGGAGAAATTCAGTGTGTGGCAGTTCATGATTCCAGCTTTGTTTCTTCTTCAGGAATAGCTTCAGCCTCAGTAGGAGCAACTCTCTGTTTGCAGGCTCAGCGTTACTTCCTGCAGCACAGGGTCAGTTTTGAATTGCACACCAGGACCTGGGAAGGAAGGAGGAGAGAGAGTGAGTCCCTGTCTTTCTTTTCCCCTTCAGTTTCATTTTTCATAATCAGTTTTCAGAAAAAGAAGGGCTGTTTATACATCTGCCACGTCTATATGCCTCTCTCATTTTAGACAGTCTGTGCAGAAAGCTGCATGGATGAATTGAGCTTTGCACTTTTTGAGAATTGCTGCCACTAAATTTCTTAAATTCCTCCTTTTTTTAAAAAAAAAAAAAGGAAGATTTAAGTAATCGGAAGCAACACAAACATTTCCCTACCTGAACCTCCCTGGTAATCAAATTTGTAAAAGGTTTTACAAACCTCAGTTCTGACACAGACAGCCACTATGGGTTTTTGTGCATCCCCTTGTTCCTTTTTAGACTTGTCCTGTGCATGGAGAATTCTAACCAAATGTGGGGTTAATTGGGTTGTATGTAAACAAACAGGCAGTGGTGAGGTGGCTCCTGAGGTTTGCACATGAATAAAGTAGCACAGAACTCCCAGATCTGATTCCCTTGGCAGACAAGACCCAGACAYGAGGAATTAGCTCCTGCCTCTGTGACCCATTTGCCCGCAATACCAACCTTACACCAATTCCCAGACGATGAACTGTACTTTTCCTTGGCCCACAGGCAGTGTTTGGGAGAAAAGCAGAGCCTTCAGTTCTGTTCCCTTTTGGCCACTAAGGGGAGCTGCTCCTTGACAAATTCTGGTGTTGATCCAGGGGTTGAAAAGCCCCCAAATCTGGTCGTGCTCATTGTGTTACAAGCGTTGTGTGCTGCACAAATCCTGATTGCAACTTTGCTTTTGTCCTCCAGGGTGAATAACTGCATTGGATTTTCTAACTACAAATTCTTTCTACTGTTCTTAGCCTATTCTTTGTTGTATTGCTTGTATATTGCTGCAACAGTCTTCAAGTATTTCATTAAGTATTGGACAGTAAGTCATGAAATCTGGTTCCTTTTTCATCTCCCGTGAGTCTCGTGGGGTTCAGTGACTCTTGGTGCTYTGTTGCTCTCAGTCAGTGGAGGGGCTGCATTTTCCCTGTSAGGTGTTTTCCTGGGCTCTTTCTGAGTCCAGCTCCCGTTATGTGTCCAAAATGCACAAAGCAAGAAGCAAGCAGACTTGAGGAATTTCAGGCTGTGGATTAGCCTGTGGCAGAGAGGTTATATCCTTTCCCTGTTCTTGTGTTTGCATGGATGTCTCTTGGAATGTTTGGCATTGATGTGTAAGATCCTGGCATTGATCTGTACATATTTATTGAACATAAAAAAAAAGGTCAAAAAGCCGTGTTCATTTTCTAATCCCCATAGGCCTCCYTTCTTAATTTACAAATAGACTGAGCTACAGGAGGCTTTTATTCCGTTCCCGCCGGCTATCCCGGGGCGCTCCCKCGGAGCGCGCAGTGCGGGGAGGGCCGGGGCAGGGCCGGGGCAGGACGTGCCCACGCGGCCCCGGTCCCGCCTCCGCGCTGCGCTCCCGCCGGAGCCCTGAGCGGCGGCGGCGGCCGCCAATGGAGCGCGGGCGGCGGGCGCGCTTCTCCCGCCCCGGCGGCGCGCACGGGGGCGCGGCCCCGGCGCATGGAGGCGATGCCCTGTCAGAACCAGCGCCTCGGCCCGCGGCCGCAGGATGAGCCGCCGGCGGCGGCCACGGCCACGGCCACGGCGAGCGGCGGTTCTCGGCTGATACGCTTCGCGGAGCCCAGCGAGGACAGCGGCTGCCCCAGCCCGGACAGCAGCAGCAGCAGCAGCAACGGGGTGGTGACGGCGGCGCCGGCGCCGGTCCCCGCGGAGGAGGGCGGCGCGCTGGGCATCGGGCCGCAGCTGAAGCTGCTACCCATGAACGACCAGCTGCGGGAGCTGCAGACCATCATCAGRGACAAGTGAGCGCGGCGGCCGGGCCGGGCCGGGGCAGGGCGGTCGGAGGCCGCGAGGGGCCGGGCAGCGTGGGCCGGTGAGGAGCCGCGGTGGGCCGAGGAGGCGGAGTGGGATCGCCGCCTGTCGCCCCCTCCATCCCTCCCTACTCCAGGGAGCCGCAACCCCGCCGAGCCGCTCTCTGCCGGCCCCGGTCCCGAGTTCCCCGCTCGGCGCGGCCGCCGGAGGGATGCGCGGCGGGYACTGTCCGTGAGGTCCCGGTGCGGCCGGGCTGTCCCCGCCGGGGGCCGAGGCCGAGGCCGGCGGGACGCGCTGCCGCCCCGCGTGTGCCGGGTTGAACGCCCGGGCCGGCGGCGCGGCCATGTCTGGTGACGCGGGGCCCGAGGGCAGGGCAGGGCAGCGCCCGCCCCGCGCTCACGGCGGGCAGCGCTCCCGGGGGCTCCCTGGCCACTCCGGCTCGGGGCCGCCGGGCACCGAGACAGCGGCTCGGCCGGTCTTAAAACCACTCACAGACTTGTGCGCTCCCTGATGTGGGGTTTTTGCACACCTCCGCCCCGCGAGCGGCTCGGAGCTTGCGTGCCACATCAGCACAAGGAGCGTGCGGTACAATGGAGTGGTTAGCCTTGAGAAAGGAGGCTGTACCTTATGGTCACGCGCGCGGGCCCAGCAGGAGCTGGGGCTTGTTACCGCTGCCTGGATATCGTATCCTGCAGGCAGGATGGGGCAGGGAGCCGTTCCCAGGCTCTGGCTGGAGGTAGCTGCGAGCACCGTGTTCCGCAGCGCATCTCAGGTGTTGAACACGTCCCTCCCACTAGTCGCGTTTATAGCTGTGCTTGTTCAGCGCTTGGAAGGTGACAGTGTAAGGTTTTAAATAGAGCATGCAATGTAAGACAAACTTAAGTAGCATGCATTTATTTGTTAAAAACTACTGTTTTGTAAGAACCACCAGCAAAAAGGTGTGAAATCAAGTGTATCAGTAGTGATCAGGTTTTGAATAAAACCTTCTCTTCCTGCAGCACAATGGCTTTCTGACATCTGAAATAACTAACTCATTGCAGAGACAATGTTCTGTGCTGTATTTCACTTCTATCCATCTGCATAGTCCGCGTTTTGCTATTTTTCTGGCTCTTGAGACTTAACTTTGTAGCTAACAATAGTACATTTTTAACGCGAAACTGATCACCATTTCTCAACGACAATACCTCCGTTTATTTTATTAATTTACCTGAGCCTTGTTACCTTAAACTAGTTTGTGGAGGTTTTTTTCTTAATTTTCAAAGCATTGTAGGAAAACCAAAACCTCCTGGCAGGCAGAAGCACCAGAGGTAGTGCAGTCTCAGTGTAAGGAGAGCACTTGTGGGAAGACCACACAGAGGATCTGTGCAGGTGAGAATGGCTGCCTGGCTGCTTCCCTGTGGAGCAGAAAGGGCAGCTGGAAGTGGGCTAAGCAGGGGAGGACAGAGGGAATCCAAATTAGGCTTGGTGATGGCCTGTAAAAGTTTTTTAGGTTATTGAAAAGGAAGCAGCATATAGTTTTGATATGTAGGCAAATACTAGCAATGTGGTTATTGTACTAAGGGGGTTTTATTTTTATTATTTTGTTGTACACAGGTTTTGACCTCTTGCAAATACTTTTAATAGGTGTCTGATTACAGTGAACTTACCCAGAAAGCAGCAGCTGCGATTTTAACTTGAAAGACATTTTTTTAGGGTTACATCAGCTTCATTGCACAAGACTTTGGTAAGAGGAAGTCTAGAATAGGACTTGTAAACAAAGAATTACTCAGAGCAGCTGCAGCAGTCGCAGACTGTGCTTTATTCTGCTTGTGACGCTGCCCTGGCAATGGGGATGGAACCATCACTTCCAAGCTCTCTTCCCAGCCAGTGAGGAAAACTGGACAGCAGCCTGCTCAGAAAGGCAGGTGTAGGCTTTGAAGGTAAGGACAGCAGGCAGACATTATTTTTGTGTTCTGTCCCAGAAATTCAGCTGCATCTCATTAGAGATCTCAGACTGGCCTATTTTAGTGCCTGTCATTCAGAAAAATGCTGAAAAGAGAAGAGGATTTTTTAGGCACTGTTCATTGACCTTTCCCTGGGAGCTGCAATGTGCCCTAAGATAACTCTGTGGCCACTGTAGCATTCAAACCAGGTGCTTAAAGAAACTCCTCAGAAGTACCGTGTTTGTGAATTGGCAACAATCTGGCTCAGGGCAGCTAGTGGTCATAAAATCTGATTTATCCGATAGAGGGGAATGTTCACATACAGTGCTTGGGAAGAGGGAGAAGCTGTGTCATCTACAAGCAATTAGAGACCTGTCACTTAATCTTTCCGGATTAAAAAAGAACAGGTAACACCTTAACTCAAGGAGAATATTTAGATTACTTAATGCTGCAGAGGGTGGATGTTCCAAATACAGCAATCATCTGAAAAGGGCAGAAATTAAAAGACAAGCTACTGGGGGATGAGAAATGGAACAAAAGTAGGGAAAAACCCAGTCAGTTTGGGACTATTACTGTAAGTGAGGAAGGGGTAAATACTCAGATAATCCCGSTGCACTGCAAGGTAGAATCAGGCAGGCTTACATGGAGCTAAGGATGGTCAGGCCAGATGCAGGAGACCTCAGGAACTCTGTTTTGTCCTTAGCATGAGCTGCTCAGAGCAGTGGGAAGCTCTTTCCTAGCTCCTGGGAGGATTCAGAGAAAGAAATCATGGCCTTTCAATTGGAATAACTGTCCAGTTTAGTAAAGAAAAACCCACTTTCGTGTGGCTGGTCATTGTGTCCTGTGAGATTCAGACGTGGCTGGCTCGGTCAGGGATGTCCTTCTGGTAGACTAAAATGACACTTTTGCTTCCTTAAAATTAACAAGAACTTGGTCTGTGTGCCAGAATCAGGGACATGGATAGATCACCCCAATTTAACTGTGCCTGGGTTTCCTCATTTTTCCTCAGCCTTGTCACTTTTCTGTCTAGCAAATGCTTAATGGGAGCAGATGCCTTTTATACTGAGTTAGATATGAATCTCGAGTGCTCTAATGGGATGTGAACTGATGCACTGAAGTACTGAACATTCTGGAACAAACAGTTACAGTCTCTTTACAAGACAGGAATGATCTCAAAGTAATTTCTGGCCACAGATGTGAACCAGGGATCTGGAAGCTGAAATGAGTAGTGCAGTGATGTGTTTATGTAGAAGCAAATTCATTAGCTCAGGTTGGCATGGTGTCATTTTAACTCCTGAGTTAACAACAGACACAATTTAAATCCAAATACTTAAAGGTTCTCGTGTCTGTTGGGTGAGATCATTCTGCTGTGTTCTGCTAAAGCTTCCTATTCCCTAGGAAACAGTGTGATAACAGAGATGCAGATGGCAGAGGGGTGGGATGTGCAGTCCTGGCTGCTGCACAGAGCAGGGGATTCAGGAGTGTGTAACTCACCTGTGCTGAGGCAGGGAGGGGGGATCCCTCCACATCCCAGCCCCAGCACTGGCAAAATGAAGTACTGCAGTCCATTGAGTACTGAAGTGCTGCAGGTTGAACATGGACCTGTTTCCCAGCTACATCACCTCTCTGAATGCCAACAGCTCATCCAATGCCTTCAGTTTTCTTAAAAAGGCCTTTTACAAAGCCTGTGTAGAGAAGTAGCTCTTTTCTAGCTTTGCATCACAGTGCCGTGTGTCTCTCAAGAAGTTCTGTGAGGTAATGAGACAAGCAGGAATTACTGAAGCCCCAGTACCTGCAGACCTGTCAGTGCTTGTCGCTAGTACCAAGTGCTAAAGCAGGAAGAAACCCTGCAGTTACTTTGTATTACAATACATTCCCAAAAAACCATTTCTTCTGACCTCCTAAGACAGACACTATGATTGTTCATCAGCCACGCTCCCCCTGCCTTCAGAAACAAAGTGAAACTAATTTACATTGTGTAACACGATGTTCATGCTACAAGTTGGGGTTTAATGCCTTGTATTTTGAAATGTTCTGTTGTTACTTAAGAAGCTGAAACAGTTTCTGGTCTGACATGAATCTGTACTTTCTGTATTTCTATCTGGTATTTAAGGAGAGCAGTTAGTGTTTTCACATAAGCCTTTTTTTTTTTTTTCTGCCCCCTGGCAATTCTCAGAGGATGTGGGGCTTGAAATGTGGTCACAGCTTTCCAGCTGCCCCTGTACACGAGGTCTGACATTTTCTGTATTACTGTTATTTTTAGGCACTGCGGTTTTCTGTTGTCCTCCCCCTCTCAAAACTCAGGTATGACCAATTAAGGGTGTTCAGTGAACTGTGCATAGAAACATCTGTGTCTCTGCAAGGACAGAGTAGTTGATTTAAAGCCTCATCATCTGTACTAGTAACTCAGAGTATTCACTCTAAACACTTATCTCTTGGCAGTTGAAACTGTGGTGTTGACATTGTTGAGTTTGTCTTACACCCATTCATGAAATTCAGCTAAATTTTCTGATACGCCTCTCTGGAAGAACCTAGATGTGCCACTTTGGTACTTCCCTTTTAAAAAAATACTTATATACACCATAGATAAAATTATGGATTTCTCAAAAAATCTAAATAAATACAGTTCATATGATGGTAGGGCTTCGGTGCTGTTTTTGCAGTTTTGGGGTCTTTCTGAGCCTTGCCTGTCTGATTAGTGTCAAAGTAGCAGAAAGTTAGGAATATCCTGGCATTATCAGACACAAGGGAAAAATCAAAGCAAGTATTTTTAAGTGTGTTATTAGCACAAGGAAAGAAACTAGATTAAGCTGATGCTCTTTTAAACCTCTTTTTAAGTGTGAACAAGTGACTGGTTCCCAGGCGATGAGAAGACAAATCTCTTGATGTTCATTCATGTAAGCATGAGGTGTCTCAGAATCATGGGGATTAAATACAAAACCCTCTTTATGGTGTTTAAGGAGACATGCAGAGTACCAAGGCTTGAAAACATGAGAGGGATTAATTGAACATTTCATATAAAAGTACCTCTTGACCATGTTGGTGCTGTGTCTGTGTTTTCAAGGCCACTGTCCTGTGAGTGTTGGCTCCTTGATTGGAAATGTGTCCTATTCTGTTCTAGTGAGAGTTGGTCTTGGCATGAGAAGCAAGGTGTTAAAAACTGTTTCTAAAATTCAGGCTTTTAACCTTTCATTTGCCTTCTGAAGGGGCCAAAAGCCACAGAGTCACACAAGCAAAAGGTTGTACTCAAGCCATAAGAGGCAGAGATGTGTTTTCATGGGAATGCTCATTAATCCCTGCTCAATTTAATCTCAAATTCACTGATCTAGTCACACTGAATGAGTTCCAGATAAGATAGGATATATCTCCTGCTCCTCAGGTGTGTTGTCAGCCTCRGGGTTAGGGATCTGCACTATCCTTGTCCCACAGTTCCTGACTGACTGAAGGACAGGTGGAGCAAAGCTCCCTTGCTCAGAGCTGCAGGGAATGCAGGAACAACTGAGCTCAGGAGGTGTTTTGGAACTGAGCTGGAACAGCAGTACCCTGGAAAACCTTCAGACATCATCCCTGTGTGTTTCATTGCTCCTGGTACAGAGCAGCAACATTTCCAGCAGTAAGAGCCAGACCTGTGCTGGGYCGCTGCATCCCAGTCTCTGCCACCAACCAGGAAACCCAGGATGCAGAACCTCTGGGATAAATTTATTGTATGATAGGAGACTTTCGTCTGAACTGCCTTAAAATATAGTATTTACTATCAYGTTTAAGCAATGTTCTTCAAGTTATTCCCCAATTTAAAACATAAATCATTACCTTTTGCAGGAAATCCAGTAGAGGAGACTTCGTATTTTCTGCTGATCGTCTGGTAGGTGAAGAATTTCTTCTTYTTGGTATTGTACTTTGCAACTCTTCCATAAAATGGGTCCTTCAGAACAGAAAAATGGTGGTGTGAGACCAACTTTTCTACCCAAAGGAAATTGTTATGTGACAGCAACTTTCTGTATAGGGACTTCTGTTCACTGTTTCATCTCAACGGGTTCCAGAAACCATGTTATTATCAGACACAGCTACTTGAGGACAGAGAGCARTAGTAATAAGAGAATACTGTTTAAAACCAGATGCACAGAGGCTGGAGATAATTGAGTTTTATTTTGAAACAGCACTTTTGATCTTGTGAACAGAGCAGTACAATTTCTTACAGCCTAGATGTCAACAATTGCTTGCATGCAGAAGTGCCTCCTGGCGCTTGTTGGRTATTAGATTAGTAGCTCTGGGTGCATCCACATGGAGAATTTGTCTTTAGCCATATGGTGGTTACTGGCAGGGACAAAACAGTTTGAAGTTTTCACATGTTTCAGTTAAGTCAGAACAAAGGCTGTTGGGAATGCAGCCTATGTCTAATTTAAATTGCATGCCTGAAGAACACCACAGCACTTGCAACCACACRCACCCTTGCTTGTGTCCACAAGGGTGTTTGCTCTTTGCAAATCCACTCCCATTAACTGAGGGAAATGTGTTTCCCCTTCCAGCAGARTCCAGAGACCATTCAGTTACAGCCACAGCAGGCAGGTTTCTTGTGACGAGTCCAATCTTAATCCAGGCCTGATCCAGGTTTGCTCAGATTTAGATATGACCACAACCTAAGATCGTGACTGCAGTGCTTTTATCTTTGTGGCTTTCCACTTTCCCCCTTGCTTTCCCCTTCTTGAGGATGTTGCCTGCATTCCAGTACCTTATTGTCAGTAATTAGTGAGAAGAATCTGGTGTAAATCMTGAATGCGAAACTGTAATAAATGAGCATGTTGACATATAATTCTGTTCATCAGCATTAAATCTAAACCTAAACCATCAGCATAATTCTGGAAGCTTTGACAGTTTAACTAGGCCTGTCAGAAATTAACATCCCTTTTAGCTTTGTTTTTTCTTGTTGATAACTTTAATTAATGGTTTTAATTTCTGGTCAAACTCTTCTACCTTTGGACCAAAGCTTTACTTCCCTGTTTCACATGGGGCCATAATAATGCGTGTTTTGTCTTCTAAGCAATGGCAACCACCTCTCTGGGAAAGGAGCAGCTGGTCCCTAGGGCAGGAGAGAAGAGAGGCAGAAATTAATCCCTGAGTGTGGAGGTGGCAGAAAGCACAGTGGAAAAATAAATGTTTTATCAACACTGACAAGTTTACAAAGCATCCTTCCAGCCTCTGTGTAAAACACTGATAAGTGTAGGAAGATCACAGAGATTATTTGACCATAAGACCTTCAGTGGATTACTCTCAACTTTTGGCAGATAATGTGGAGCAATGTCAGCAGTACAGCAGGATGAAAAAATGCTTTTCTTCCAAACCTGGCAAATAGGTTGGCTTTTTTTGGTGAATTAACTTCAAAAAAATAAAATACAATTGGGTACAAATGTCCCAGAAACTGACCACCAGTTCTGAGTATGGCTGCCATGAACTCAACTCTAGGAAGAAAAAGTTGTACTAAAATGACTAAAAATATCTTCAAAGAGGGATTATAAATGTGAGGCAACATTTCTAGCAGAGGCTGCCTGTGTTGCAGGAACTGGGACAGAATGGAAAAACAGGAAAAACCTTCCAGGCTGCCCTGTTCCTGGAATAAGAACTGCCTGAGGTGAGCAGTACACCTGCTCCATCCCAGGAGCATTGCCTCACTTCTGCTATCCCACAGTGGATTTTGAATAATCAGTGRTGTTTTGGTTTAATCCCTTGCTTGGCAGTAGCTTTCCTTGAGCAGTTCTGGCCTGCAAATCTTTGGCTCACGAACAGAGAGAATTTTCACATCTTTAATACCCAGAGCATCCTTCAGGACACTTGTTCCGGGTGCAGATGGATTTATTTTGTACTTTGCGGGACAGCACCAGGGGAGGGCTGGGGGTCCGGGCACACTGGGGGCTGGAGGGGTGGGGGACTCCCAAGATGGACCTCCAGCTGCACCATCCAGAAGTGCAGGGATTGGCAGAGGATCTCAAGGAAGGCAGAGCTGGCAGGTGCCAGAAGATGAAGGTGGTAAATAAATTTCTRGACCTGCTGACTTGGCTTTGTGTACTGGTGGTGTGTTTGCACTGCTGCAGCTCCTGTGGCTGTTCTGGCAGCCCAGCTGCAGTTTAGTCCTAGAAACAGGGGTGTGAAAATTGACCTCAGAGCCCGGCTGATGGGGAACTGAGGGGCAACTTTCCCTTTCCCTCACCAGTATTTCCTGTCAGGAAATGAAGTTGCATTGGTCCCTCACTCATCTGTTGAGGAAAATTTTTCTGTGTTTCCTCTGTCTGCCAGATATAAATAAAGTCAGTTTTATGATTGGTGATGAACTCCCCTGTTCTCCCAGTTTTGTTCTGCAATGCCTTTGTTTGATGAAAACATAAGCATCACCCCCAGAAGGTCTCTAAATTCAGTCCCTAGCCACTATTAAAGAGACCCTTTCAGACCCTTTGGGCTGTTAGGTGTTCACCTAGTCCTCGGAACAACTACTGACATGGAGTGCCTTATCTCCAAAGATAACAATCCCTTTAAGCTGACCCATCTCTTTGATTCCACAGATCAGACTTGTGGTTGAAGAGGGACTGAATCAACTGCCCTACACAGAATGTACTGTGACCACTCCAACAGGTACGTGGGAAATCACCCCTTTCCTGGGTAGGACTGAAAGTGGAAGTGTAACTGATATAAAAATACATAGAACTATTACAAGTGTCATAGAATATCCCAACATGGAAAGGACTCAGAGGATCATCGAGTCCAACTCCCTGCTCCTCACAGGATTGCCTAAACCTGAACTCTGCAACATCCAGATGGTCTTTGAACTCTGCCAGACTCGAGAGCCTGACCACTTCCCTGGGGAGCCTGAAAGAATTCAACATGCAGAGCAGAGTTAGGGTCTCTTCTGGTTTAAAAAGCTACCAGGCAGATAACACAACCGAGCAAAACATCCAATCAACATTGTCATTTCACTAAGGTTTAAATTGGTCCATGATGAAAATGTACCAGTGTGTGCACAGTCAGTTCACCTGCCCACACCACAGCCTTGAATTCAAACTGATGACATTTCACATGCCCATTAAAGAAAAGTACTTAGCAAAAGCAGTTTTGCTTTGCCAGCCTCAATCTGACCCTTCAGCTGGGGTCAGCTGGAAGTGAGGATGAGCAGGAAATGAAAAGTGGCTGTGTTGGCTCTAGAGGAAACCTTTGGTTTCTCTTATCAGCTGTATGATCCATAAGGTTGTGTGCATTACTCAGAGGCAGCTGCTGAGTGATCAGCAGTTAATGGGAACTGCTCAGTCACGTGGTGTGGCTCACAGCACACCTGSGAGACAAGCACCAGGTGAGACCTCTTCCCCTGAGAACTGCACTTGTATTTCTGCAGGGTGGCATTCCCACCCTCTGCAGGAAATCACTGGCATGTCTTTTCTTTCAGTTAGAGAAAGGATGGACTGAAAAAACCCTCAACTGTGAAACCAGGCAGAGTTCAGGCAGCCCCCCAGGAGGCACCATCACTTACCTGTGCTCCTTTTTGTGTTAAACAGCAGCTGCTTTACCTCTTGAGCRTTGGTGTCACATCTGTTCCATCAGTCGGTGACACATCCATGACCCTCTCCCCTCCGTTCAGAGAGGGCAGAAGGGAACAGCCACTGACCCCTGGGTTCTCTCCCYACAGGACACAAGTACGAAGGAGTCCGATTTGAAAAGGGAAACTGCGGGGTCAGCATCATGAGGAGTGGTAGGTAGTGCTGCTTGCTGAAGGAGCACAAATTAAAYGCTTTGGAACCCTGTAAGCAACGTCCTTTCAAAAATGTCCAACAACAGGTTTACCCAAACCTCCCAGTTGTTACTCTCTTAGGTATCCTTGGTCGCAGAATGTCCAAGAATATYTTCCATTAAYGTTTTAGGAGACAAATGTCTGGAACAGGTTTCCTGTGGCYTCTTCCCTGGCAGCTGTTCCCTGTGAGGGACCAAGGGCCCKTCCCTGTGTCCCAGTGCCCACTWGTGCCCAGAGCCAGGGCCCCACCCCAGCCAYGCTCYRYGGTGGCAGAGTCCCTGTTAYTTCCCAGTGCTGCCCAAACCTTTGGATCTGTGGTGTCAAAYCCAGCAGCCCCACAGCTCTGCCCCACACTCTGTCACTGGAATGTTCCCAAACCCCACGCTGGCTCTGATGTTTCCAGCTCTCTCCTGTGAGAGCTCAGCACAGCTCTGTGGGAACACCAAAACCCAGGGGCTCGGCAACACCCGAGGCTTTCTGTATAAACAGAGGAAAAAGGAAAAGAGCTTCAAGTGTTTTAACACTTAGAACTGAGGAAAAAATCTCCCTTTAGAACTGTTCACCAGCACAGTGGTGTGACTATCCCTTGTGGGACTGTCCACTTTGGGACTGTTCAATTTGGAACCGCCTCTTTTGGGCCTGTCCACTTTGGGACTGTTCAATTTGGGACTGTCCACTTTGGGACTGTTCAATTTGGAAGTGTCTCCTTTGGGACTGTCCACTTTGGGACTGTCCCTTGCACTGCAGCTTCTCGCACTCTGGGACTGTCCCTTGCACTGCAGCCTCTTGCCCTTGAGCCCTTTCTCAGCCTGTAACCCTTTGCTGTGTCTGTGCTGCTGCTTTGAGGAGAGGCGATGGAGCAAGGCCTGCGGGACTGCTGCAGATCCATCCGCATCGGGAAAATCCTGATCCAGAGCGACGAGGAGACCCAGCGAGCCAAGGTGTACTACGCCAAGTTCCCCCCAGACATCTACAGGAGGAAAGTCCTGCTCATGTACCCAATCCTCAGTGAGTGTCACCATCAGGCACAGCCACGCTCCCCTGAGCGCTGAGTGCCTGCACTCAAAGGAAAATGTCCAAATTTCAGGGCTTTGATCCCCTGAGCGCTGAGTGCCTGCACTCAAAGGAAAATGTCCAAATTTCAGGGCTTTGACTGGGTTTCCTGCTTGGTTTAGGTGACTGAGGAGGGAATTTATGAGGCTGTGCCAGGACACAGGTGACAGAGGAGGGAATTTATGAGGCTGTGCCAGGACACACATTACTCAGCTGCACCAGCRTGAACACAGAGCAAATCRTTTGGGCATGGCTGCGTTTGGGASAAAGGCTGAAGATTAAGACTTGATATAAATTGAATTATATTAATTTTGCCATGGGAAAGACTCAAACATTTTTCTTATTCAATTAAAGGATGTTTCTGGATTATTATTATTATAATCCTAGAAGCAAATTACTTTAAAATCAAATACATTTAACAAGGAAAATCCTACTCTGGTAAGCAGGGTAAGGAGTTTGTTGAGATGAGGCAACTTTTCCAGTCTAAGTTCTGCCATTAGGAGACCCACACTTTCTACAAGGAATACATGGGGAGGGGATGGCTTTCCAGTGGGAAAGGACAGAACACCATTCAGTCACACCAATGTTACCATGGGTATTCTTGGACAGCTAAGGACAAGTTCATCAGCCAGGGGCAAAAYCCATAAAACCTGTCCCTCTTTGCCCTCTCAGGTACTGGGAACACTGTCATCGAGGCTGTCAAGGTGCTGGTGGAACACGGCGTCCAGCCCAGCGTCATCATCCTGCTCAGCCTCTTCTCCACTCCTCACGGTGAGTTGGGGCGTGAGGGGGCACAGCAGCGAGCAGGGGTGTGTGGGGGAGAGTGAYGCCAGTCACGTGTGGCACGGCAGGGCAGAGCTGTGCCTGTGCCACGGCAGCATCGCTGTGCTCAGAGCAGGTTTGGGGTTTTTTGGCTGAATTGTAAAACCCAACGAACAGCACCGTGTTTGGTGTGGGCAGCGGGAGGGGAGCAAATGGCAAAGCTGCAATGGGAGAGGATKCCTAGAAGCAGGAGTTTGTGGCACTGCCACGTCCGTGGCTCACAGAGCAGTGCCAGGCCAGCTGCTGTTCTGGACCACGGAATGTGGGCAGTTGGTCCAGCACCAGAACACCATCAGCAGTGGGAGGTGAATGGAGCTACAGAACTGTCCTGTCTGCATGTTAAAGGTAAAAGGGGATCTAAGCTGGGAATATCTGCTTCTCTGGAGCAGGAAACACATTGTCTTGTGTGTCGTTTTAGAAATTGGCCAGGGCATAAATCACTATCAAAAAACTCAGCTGAACTGCAGAGCAGCCTGTAACCACTCTGATTGGGAGCATATGYGTGTGAGAAAGGAAAATCCAAAGAAGAAAACCCCAAAAAAGCAATCCCCTAAAGTCAGGAAGTTTTCCTCACAGACGGTTAGCTAAGGCAGRAAGTGGAGACAGAAGCACAGAGCCTGACTTAGCTTTGTAATGCTGCTGATCACAATTTGACATGTGCTGAAGCACTGTAGTCATTCTTGCCATTGCTGTCTCTCCAAAGGTGCCAAATCCATCATCCAGGAGTTCCCAGAAATCACCATTTTAACTACAGAAGTGCATCCTGTTGCACCAACACACTTTGGACAGAAGTATTTTGGGACAGACTGACACTCTTGGAACAACTGGATATGACTCTATGACATTACAAGAGGTTTTTTCTACATTTTATTACTGTTGAGTTGGTCGAGGGCATGTTTAAAAACCTTTTTGGCCAACTAACTTAGGTTAGTTGTGGCCTGAACAGGGATCAGGTACAGTGACAAAGCTCTCTGGTTACACAGCCGAGCATCTCCGTGTTGGGGTTGTATCAATTGCCACACTCTGCTTTAACTTATTTATTCTTCTCCAGCCTGTCTGTGGCCGCCTGCAAGAGCAAAATAAACCCACTAAAGCCCAAGGGAGCGTCCTTCATTTCTAGGGTCACTTGACATCACGCCAGGTATAGCCACTCCTAATGCTCCCAAAAATATGGGTGCACTTGGACCTCGATGTCCTTCTGAGCAGCCGCAGGGAATTTTTGGTCTTTGGCCAAGAACCAAAGATACAGCTCTTGAAATTTTGCTCTGTAAACATTTTCAAATAGTAAAACACCCCTGGTTGTCTTGCTCAAGCATCTTGAATCAAGAAGATTCCTATTGCAGCATGTGGGCAAACTGGGTGGGAACTGGGAGTGGGAGCAGCACTGCCTGTGGAAATTCCACACATCCAGAACTTAAAAGTTTTAGGAGACAAAACCAGTGACTGGATCAGTGTCACCAACCCTTTTAATGAGAGGAAAGCTGCAGCAGAAAACTGGAACTCAATTTCTAGTCCTGTTCACAGAGCACCAGGACCAGAAGACAAATGTGGCCCTCAGGGCTCAGCAGCCTTTCCAAATCCTGAGGGCACTCATGGTATGGGTCACATTAAACATCAAYCTGCAGCCAAATCCCCTTCCTTTGGCTTTAAATCCCCTGGCACCAAGTACACCATAGCTAGCTGGCCAGTACCTCACCTTACTGTAACTYTGGGGGAAATCTATAAATACAATATTATTTTTAGATATATCCACATTCTACAATTGCAGGATTGGGGAATATTGTTTCAAGTAGTGTCTTTACCCCTCATCAGGTGAGTGCAGAGCTGAGGTCTGGGATGGCCCCACCACTGCCAGCATTCAGTGAATCTTTTTTGTCACAGACAAAGAACCTTCCCTGTTCCACGCAGTAATTCCAATTAATTAAAGATGTGTAACAGTTCCAGAGAGGGAATATTTAGCCTGGGCATAGGAAATAACCATTCACCAGTCTCATAAATTAGCCAAAAATTATTTTAATGCAGTCCTTGCCTGCAGTACAGTATAAACCATAATAAAAAACAACAAAGCAGAACAGACAAGATATCCAGCTGTAGAAATTGTACAAACACTTGGCAAATGCCAGTGAACCTCCACAGAGCATCAGCAGAGTCAGAACATTGGTCCGACAGTAAAAACGAGTATCCAAAGCTTTTGTAAAAACCCATTTGATATCAAAAGTCTCAATGCCAGCAGCAGCATCAAACTCGTGAACACAACACCCCACGGTGGGCAGCAATCCCTTTGTGACATTCACTGGAGAACAGTTCCATTAACYGAGGGGTGAGGGATGTGTGTTAAGCCACCCAGCTGAGCGGCTGCGCAGAGCAGTGCTGGCTGCAMCAAATGCCAACGCCCGGCCACAGTGGCTTCCTAAGAAGCAGCTGGATGCAAGAACAACCCACTCCAATGGGATTGCTGTTTCCGGACTCCGCCGGCACAGAGCCCGTGCAGGTTCCATCGGGAAGTGACAGGAGCGCCGATCCCACCGCAGAGGCAGCTCCCAAACAGAGCTCTCTGACCCACAGCAGCTCCTGCAGTGGCTGTTCTGCTCCAGCCCTGTTTTCCTGCCAGGAAAAATTCCAGCACGTGAAACCCACTGGCTTTTCCATGAGGAAGTGAAAACCTCCTGCTAAYATTGACACCACCACAGGTCTGCCTGGTCTGATCCTGAGCTTTAGTTCAGTTCTACCTTTGAGGGACCCACTGGCAGCACAAACGGCATTTTCCCATGAAGACCAGCCATCGGAGCAGGCAGATTATAATGTGTACAGTAACAAGGCCTTTCCTGCTTCCTAAGTTCCTAAGCAAAAGGGAAGCTGTTACAAGTTCCCTGCTCCAACAATGGATTTGGAATCACTCTGGAGTAGCTCCTGTTTAGTCAGGCAGTGAGTACAGCAGGAAGCTAGTCCATAGTGTAAATAAATCTGAAGGATGGAGTTAATTCAGAACAGTGGAACAAGTGGTTCCACCTCCTCACACCAGCTCTTAGTCACAAACTTGTCCCTCCTCCCTMCCAGGGAAGGTCACCTCTGTGCCAGCCCAGCAGTTCATTACACCACCAGCATTCCAGATCCCAAGGGACATGTCCTAGAGATTCCTGGATCCTCCAGAAAAAGGGGGGGGGGAGGGGAATAATACACTGACACTTTCAAGAGTCCACTGGGCTTCTGTTTCCCTTATAAAGGAAAGTGCTGATCTGAAAAGGGGCAGCACACACCTTCTCCAGGTCAGAAAGGAGATGGGGAGGCCAATTTTGTTGGGTTCCAGACTTCCCGTGGGATTTAGCCCAAGGTTTAACTCAAGAAAGTACTTCAGGAAGTACTGAAACAGCAGGGAAGCCTTCAGGTGAAATACCTGCGTGTTCCATGGACTGTTTGACACCAGCACTGGATGCAAGCAGGTGTTTCTTTTCAAACACAGCTGGAATAAGAAGCAAAGATGATACTTTTGTCCTTTTTGKTTTTTTTCCCCCCTCCTTAACATAACTTTTACTTTTTTTCAACAGTGGCTGTTACCCACTAAAGTTTTACAAATGCTGCTGTAAATCTTAAATCCTCATACAGAAAAAATAATATTTTAAGGAGCATGCAGGCATGAGCAACTTACAGGCTTGTATTTGAAATGTAAACTTACATCTTATTTCACAAGGTTTACATCCCAAACGGAAGCTGGAGAATGAAGAAATGAGGTTTTTAGGAAAGAGAAAATGCAGGAAGTGGGATCCTGCTCTAAGCAAAGCCAGCTGGGCCAGATGATGTGAATCACAAACCAATACCTGACAAACAGTGAGATTAATTACAAATAAAATACRTGGCACAACTGCATAAAATAACACCTACTCACCTTCACAGCATCCAAAAAAACCAGCACAAGCAGCTCAAAGCTGAAAATATTTAACTGTATGTTCAGGGGGAAGAGGGAGGACTCTCAAAGGGACGTGGAAAAAGGACAAGAGACTAAAACCCTGCAGCAGTGGGTGTGACCTCAGTGTTTGTGACCAGGGCAGGGAATGCAGCACGAGGCAGGAATAGCCCATGGCAGAGCCAGTGCAGTGTCTGACAGAGCAGGCTGGGAATGAAAACAGCCACTGCCATGCAGATGCTTTCACTGATCCCTTCAGAACGAGTTCAGGTCTGCAAGTGTTCTGTAACAAAGCAGAAGCTGACAGAATTGGAAAAATATCAATAACATTGAGGTATTTTCAAGTACTATGGATCCATTTCAAAAACCTGTACCACAGGAGTCACTGAAATAAAAATGTGACCCTTTTGAGTTAATTAGTTCCAGCTTAATAAACAAGGTCAGCAGTGCCTCCTTCACCTGCTAATTAAACCCTTCCAGGAGTGCACCAGCTCTGCACACAGGAACTCTGCTCTGCAGGAGGCAGGGGCCCTGAAAGCAGCACAGCACATCATTCTTCGTAGCTAAATTCAGGGAAAAAATGGTAAATAATTTTTTACATTTTCCCCTTGACATTTTACATTCATATCATATTACAGACTTTACGCATCAAGTTGTGCTTTCAGTCCAGACCAGCCTATAGAACTACAGAGCTCCAGCTGGTGTGGATTTTGCTGAATCCCATTGCTGTGTGTCCCAGGAAGCAAACATTCATTGCATAGTGCGATTGGGAAGCTTCCTGATCCTCGCCAGTGACTGCACCCCACACACACTGGGTACAGCCTACTCAAACATACAGTACTGCTCCCTGGTTAAAGGAAAACAAGATTATCCTACTCCAAAAACTGTTCCAAACCTGCAAGAGAAACCTGGCAGTGCAGTGAGGGTTGCMCAAGTCCTGGTTCCTTGGGCAGGACTCGCTGGCCCAGGACTGCACTTAGGACAATTCTACCCAGAGAAACATCAATATGATGTTCTGCCTGGTTTATGTAYCTGAATGTAAGTGGGAGGGAAGGGGGAGAGGTGAGGAGGTGGTTGTTAGTGGTCAGTTATTTTGGAGCACGAATCCAGGAGTAGAGGGATAACACTGCAGGTATCACAGTAAAYCCCTGCCTTGGCTACACTGAACCAACCAACAAAATCCTCTGCTACAGGTGCTTCTACACCTCCAGCTCTATTGGCAGGATGAGACYCACTAAGGACAGAAGCTGTTTGCAACCCTGAGATGAAAAACACTTATTTCCTGCTTTATTCTGTAGTGCCAAGCAGAGAAACGGCCCCTGGATGGGGCTGAGACAGTTCCCTTCCTGCTTCCACACTGGTGCAGGCTGCAGTTCAACACCTGAAACAACCACTACAGTCACACAGCTGACATCAGCATCAGAACTGAGATTCAAACCTTAGGAGTTCACCAGGTTCTTTGGGTGCAACTGCATTTCCAGCACATATCCAGAGACTGCCAGGAAACACCATGTGGTGTTCCCACTGGAATTATATTCCAATAATCCCAGTGGGAACACTTTGGCTGCTCCTGGCACACAAGGGCTCAGAGCGTACCTGGAACGCTGGGTCACCAGCACAGGCAGYGTGAGAAACACACAGGAGAACTGGCATTGTTGGCCAGCTCCCAGAGCTGCAGTGTCATTGGTGTTGGGAGGAGYCCCACTCCTGGAATGCTGGGATGGAGGGTGCAGGCAGGGCAGGTAAGGGAGAGGTTTGATGACACAGCTCTTACAGTCAGTGATGATGGTGGAGAGTCTCTGGATGAGGAGCAGCGGATGGAAAACAAAGGAGGTGCTGCAGTGGGTCGTACCCCTGAAAGAGCCATTTGCAGGTTAAAAAAACTACCAGCACTGGGCTGAATATTCTCTCTTTTGTCACCTCCAGCAGTGACAGCAGCAGCCTGAGGAACTTCTGATTTCCAGTGCATTTACCCAGCATGAACGGGCCAAAGGCCAGGGTAACATAAGGGTATCACCTCCCATGAGCAGAAGGGAACAAAAGGGAGCTCAGACATGCAGGTTTTTCCCATTTTGTTCTGCCTTATTTTACACAACTTTTGTGTTTCACATTTCATTAATCTTTCCAACATTTGGTGTGTGTATATTGGTGGCAAGTGGTTCTGAAGTGATAAACTGTCTTGTTTCTACCTGGACAGGAGTTTGTTACAACCATGGGAGGCTGAGCTGCTTTTAGGGAAAGGGAAGAATTGGCCKTAACTAATTACAAGAATAGTGACTGAATAAAAGTTACTAGGAAACATTTAAAACTGTTTCTCAATCTGAGCTGGGTACCTGTGTTATCATAAAAACATCTGGCTTAATATTAGAAGACAAAACCTGATTTTATGTACTACCTAAAGAGCAGTGCAAGAGCGGGGGGGTGCTGCCTGCACAGCTTGTGGGCAGCTCTGCTGCTGCTGCCTGGCACAGAAACAGCTCAAAGAATGGCTGTAACCACAACCAAACCCAAGAAGGACACAAGAACCTGCTCAGAAAACTCCTGTAAATCCACACAGCTCTGGCAAAATACACTTCAGTTGACAGAATGAAACAAAAAGTCACCAAATCGTTTTCCTGGTTTTATATACAAGGAATTTCGAGTGTCTAAAGGCACAAATAGCACCTCTGTAGCTAAATTCCTGTTGTGTTTAGCTGCCATCATCCCCTCAAGCYGCAGCACATTTTGTCAGGAATGAGGTGCTGAATTCAGCTGCCACCTCTCATCTCACACAGCGCAAGGTCCAACACGAGATTTACATCAGAAATGCAGCTTTGGATTGACAGGAAAAACACTTCCAGCACTCGGCAGCCGCCTGGGGACAGAGCCACTCAGCACATGGGAGGGCTCAGGTGGCTGAAGCAGGAACACTCAGTGTCCAGGACCACCACAAACCCCCACGAGCCCGGGGGAGCCCACCTCGCCCCTCACAACAAATTCAGCAGTGAGACATTGGAGAGAGATCATCACTGCCTGCTCCACGCAAACTGCACAGGCTGATGGACAAAATTCCTGCCCCAAGGCATGGATCAAGCAGGAGTTACACACCTTCTCTTACAGACAGGAATCTCTGCAAGGCTCTCCCATCTCACAAACACATTCCCTGTGGCAGCAGCAGCAGAGTAAACAGGAAAGAGGGATTGAGTCTGTAGGCAAAGCCTTTATCACCAACCTCGCTCATCAGGTCATTTCTCCTGACATGCACAACTGCTCCTGTCGTCACTGCCAACACCAATGGGCTGATAAACAAACACAAAAATGGGGTAGAAAATGGTACTAAATGATCTTGGAGGCAGTACACCAATACTTTCAGCATGCRCCTAATTCAAACAGGAGGGATGGAGCTGCCAGGGTGAATCATGCAGATAAAAAAAAAGACTTGGGTCTAGAAAACTGTCCATAATCCAGCCAGCCAAGTGTCATTTCCATTCCCCAGAAC
The DNA here is from genome assembly GCA_018881555.1 of Amblyornis subalaris. Classification (NCBI taxonomy): domain Eukaryota; kingdom Metazoa; phylum Chordata; class Aves; order Passeriformes; family Ptilonorhynchidae; genus Amblyornis; species Amblyornis subalaris. The sequence continues at coordinate 1,356,962 of JACAXG010000080.1, read as the reverse complement.
AAAGACAGGGATATACCTCTTTGACTGCAAATGGGACAAAATGCAGAAAAAATCTGATCACCTCTTAATGCAGAAACCCTTGAAACCAGTCAGTGCTCTGAGATGGGAAGAAGTCTGAAAAAATTCACTATATCAATTGTCTCTTCAGCATTCTAGGTTTCAGCCCACTTTTGTGGAGTGTAAACAACTGTTGGAGCTAAACTTCCAGTGCAAGGTTTGAATTCACATCTTCCTTTCTGACTCCATGAACACACAAATTTCCATCAAACACAGATCCAGGAATGAGTGGATATTTTAGCCCTAGGAATTAATGCAAACTGGACTGTCTGGAGTTCCCTTTTGCATTTTAGGTGCCTGCATGTAGGATTGGGCAAAGAGTACTATAATCCAAAATCTAAGACAATAACACCCTCCTAAAAAAAAGTTTTAAAAAATCTATGGCCACAATATTCTTGAATCTTGATACTGGCAACGTGAATATTTTATTTTCATTCACAGCTGCACATGTCTATGTGCACGTTCAGCACTTTTTCTTTCAACACACAAAATTCAACTCCCAATTTAGTGCCAGATTTAACTGGGTCTGTCTCGCATTGAGCTGAACTGACTCAGAGCTTCAAACACATTGGAAAATGCCACTTGTCGGCGAAGGTTGGAGAATCAGTCTCAAAATAAATAACCATCCCCAAGAATATTATGGCTTAAAAGAATTTCAAGAACTCCAGTCCCTGATGTTTGCAAAATGAAAAGGCCTTTGGAAATGCACTCACATCAACATTTTTACCTATTTTGAATAAAAAATATATAGTATTTATAAAATAAAGAGAGCAGGCCAAAGAAGGTTGGCCAGAATCACTCTATAAAACTGTTCTGTTAACTCTGTAACTTAAACTTATAAAGCCTTAGGACATCTGGACAGCAGGATTTCTGGAGAAGCACTCTAGAATGCAGATTCCCATCAGATGGTACTTCAGGATGTTTTCTCATCTTGAAGATCCACTTGTTTTCTGCCCCTCAAAACTGAGGTCCTTGCCAAGAGAAGGGATGTTTGCTCCTGAGAAGGAAGCTGAAATTAAAGAAAGAAAAATGTGCAACTACAGCACTGCTGTGGTGATCAGTCGAGGGCCGATCTGGGCTTTGGGGGTCATTGTAAAGCCATGAAGAACAACAGGGAAAATGCTGTTTTTCCCTGCCCTGGTGGAATGGCAGGATGCAGCCCTCACTATTGACAGAAAAACACTTTGGTTTTCTTAGTGGAACAAAGTGGACTGGCACCTACAACATGCCAGAGCCCACTGATACAAGTGTGGAGGTGCCCTGCTTGCCAGGGGAGCCAGGCAGTGCACTGCAGTGCTCTGCCACACCACAGTTATTAACTCCCATGGAACAGAGAGAGGCAAATTCCACCTGACTATTCCACCTACTCTCAGTGGGACAGCAGAGGATGCTCCTGGAATCTCAGTCAGTTGCACTCCCCTGGGAAAACAGGACACTGTGTCCTCTGCACTGCCTGCAGCTCCCTGTGGCAGGGCGAGTCTGGGGCATTTCCCCTGTTCTCCAAGCCAGAATAGGTGACACAGCAGGGAATGTTCTGGAAGCAGCATCTCCCCCAGCCTGTGTCATCTGCTGTTGTACCAACCTTTTCCAGGGTGAGAAAAAACCTAGATAAGAGACTGACAGCTGATGTGGCATTACAAGTCACTTCCATGTATTCCAACCGCAACTTGGCTGCTCTCAGCTTCAGTTTAAGACTGCACCTTCACCTTCCCACACCTCCCAGGAATCCCTGCACAGAATTCCCATCTTGTCACTGTACAAGTCAGTGCAAGAGTCATTCCTGGCATGTTTTCCAGAGGAGTTGCAGGGTTTGTGTCCTCCCCTCCACACAGTGTTGGTGGCACTGGTGTTCCCTGGGCCAACACCCAGCCCAGGGCCACTGAGAGCCTCTGCTTCCTTGTAGGGTCCCTTGAACAAGGTATTTCTGGGCAAGCTGGAGAGATACTGTGCTCAAGCCAAAACCTGTCCAACATCACCTCCCCGCTCCCTCAGAGCAGCGGTTTTGAGGGAAATAAAGAAAGAAACACTGACCTTTCTGATCAAGCTTTACACCACTGTGTTTTCACACTGCTATGTCTCCCTTTCTATGGCAAGRGATGAGGCTTCACTAGAACCTGTACAATGGAAAACAAAGCAGTTAGAGGTAAGGAAATCTGGTTTTCTCACAGAGAATATATTTTTCACTAAGCATGGGATTGTATTTTTTAAGGCTTATTACAAATAAAAATAGAYAGCCACTTGTCAGAGAGAACTGAACAGCTGTTTTTAAACTGAGATTACTCTATTACTGGCTTTATTTATTTCATAACCATGTCACAGGCTTTAAAGCCACAAAGACAAATAAAGGTCTTTCAGTTTTAATGGMACATTTCAGGTCTTTTAGGTTAGACGTTTTTACTGGTTTACTTCTATTGTGTAAGAGAGAATCTGAATATTTCAGTTGGAAGGGACCCCCAATGATCATCCAGTTCAACTGCCTGTAAATGTCAGTTACTTTATAAGCACTGTAAATTGTGAAACTTCATATAAGCCCCAGACCATAATCTGGGGTCTGATCTAACCAAAAATCATCTCACTGTCAATGTTTTCATATGGAAGACTTAATTATTTATTCAGAGAATTTAAGAGTTTGTAAAAATTGGAAGAAGTTCTGACATTCCTAAAGCATTTTAAGCATCATAAATAATTCACAGGAATGCCATAGTTTGCTATTTTTAAAGCTAATTTTGTTGTTTTTAAAACTAATTAAAACTAAAATGCATAGAACAAACCAGGAAGAGCAGGTAAATTTACTCTGGTAATGAAGTTGGACCAAGTATAAAGTAGCTTCCTAAATGTATCCCCACACTCAGGTGTTTGCACAGCCATTTTCACACTCAGAGGATAAATACACTTAAAAAATCTTAATATTCTCCTTTTTGCAGGCACCACATTATGTCCCAAATAATTGTGCTGCATGCAGCAACATTTACATGTAAATACTCTCGGTTTGTGGCAATTTCAATTTCTCTAACCCTTGAAATACCCTCTGAGTTCATTCACTTCCAAGTAGAAAGTTGATAAAAAAATAGAAAGAGTTGATTCCAAGTAGGGCTTATTTTCAGTCTGTGCTCATTAGTTAAGTCAGAGCTGCCCAGGGACTTAACCAACATATTTTTTTATTTGATTAGCTCTTATAATTCATCTATTGGCCACTATAGGTCAGGACAACTAATTTCCTTACCTTGAGGCTCTTCATCTATTCCATCCTCTTCCCACTGCTCCTCATTTGTCAGGAGAGGGTTCCGAGCCTCACTCAAGGCTCTCATTGGGAAAAAATGTCCATCTCCTTGGCTGCATGGAAAAAGGCAGAGAGGGACACTGGAAAAAGCAGCAAGTGACTCCAAAGGATGACAGTTTCTAAACATTTTATCTGCAAACAAAGTTTTCTGTTGCCTGTATTTGCCATGTTTGCTTAAAATCATCTTTAAGCTTTGTAAAGAACTAAGTATATTTTTCATTTTGGTTCTCAATTCCCTCAAGCTCTCTGGAGAACAAAAGTTGAAACCTATGGCCTGGGATCATGTAATTTTTAGCAGAATGTAAATGTGCTMATTTGATCAAGTCATTTGGATACAGAAAAAAAACCCAGGAAAAATTAACTTGTGGACAGCTAGAAGTGAGGGGGGAACTAAAGAAAACATTTATGAAAAAGGAGCAATCAACAGGTATAAATTTTATCAATTTATACCACAGATTCTTCAGGGCAGAAATGATACTTCTGTGTTTGAATGACACCCAATAGAAAATGGCCCCAATCTTAGATGTTACTGAAAGACACAAAAACCCCACTCTCCGTGACCTAAACCTGTACACAAAATGGGAAAAACCATAATTGTATCAGCTTTTAGCTCTGACTTGATTATTACTTACCTAGAGGCAATAGGCAGCAACCAGAGCTTTTTTTCTTCTCCAAACACTTGCTGAAGATTCTTCACAAAGCCAAGATTGAATCCATTTTTATCTGGGCCATTCTGAAACACTGGAGCTGAGAAAGCCTCTGCACACAGATGCAATTTCAGTGAAAAAAAAAATGAAAATCAATGCCAAACAGTCTGAAACAGGGTTGTGCATCTAAAGACAACGTGGTTTAACAGATTATATAGATACAGCACGCCAAAAAAACAAGTTTTCTCATTTTGCAAAGCCTGTAAAGACTTTGCAACCAAAGGCAGGAATCTGGTCATGCAACTGAACCCTACAGAACAGTCAAACCAAACCACAATGGGTTGTTTAATCCAGAGAATAAAGTTAAAGGATCTTTCTGTGAGACTTGTTGAAAATCAGTGGGTAAAAATGTCTAGGTAAAAAAGTCTGCAGAATGAAGTAGGTTGGTCTTCACTGCATATTTCTGAAGTGGCACTGGAGATTTAAATCAYATTCATTACTGATACAATGAACAAGCATTAGGGACAAACAAATGCAAACAGACCTTCTGTTATGGTGAGGCACAAAATTAAGAAAGGAGAAAGGAGGAGAACCTCAAGTGCCTTAGGAACAATTTGTTCTCCCTTCTCAGCTGCTGCACAGGTCTGATGTTTTGGGATAGATGGGCTTCAGTGCCCGATGAAAAGACTTTTGAAGTAAATAATCAGACAAAATCAGAATATTTACTCACTCTTTTGTTATAAAAAAAAGTGTCTCTTTTGTTATAAAAYTTTATCCAAAAAGCTTTAAAAATTGAACATTTATCTGGGGAAAGGCAAAGAAACTACTTGGCAAAATTACACTCTTTTAGATCATGATTTCTTTGATTTTACAGTCATAACTTCTCTGCCTTTATCAGTAAAGATGGACACTGTTTGCCAAGCTCACTAAGCTGGTTTGGAATGCACACGACCACAGGAGCATAACCAACCATTACTCCTCAAAAGCTGCACTGATTTCACAGCAAATGTAGTTATACATACGCATAACATTTTTATAATTGGTCTTTTACACTTTCAGGCTCTGGTTTCCCTAACAAAGCTTTTGTCACACCAGCTAATAAATGCAGCTCATTTGAAGTGACAAATTTGTGCTGCTTGTACCAAGATCTTAAATGTTCCTCCCCTCATAAGCCAGCAGGAATGTACAGAAATAGAACAAATGCCTTTTTTTATTCTCTTTTTTCTTCTTACAGCACCTTTGGTGTGTCTTACTAGGAGACAGACAGAAGAGCCTTACCTAGAGTGGATCTGTTTCTGCTCACGAGCCAGCAGTGGTAGCCAAACAGAAACATGAGGCTTACAAAGAACATGATTGCCACAAAGAGAAGGAAAAGGATGTGAAATTTGGAACGTCCATTAGTCAGCTCACCCTGGGAAGAAAAGCAACACAGAACAAGTGATAGGAACAAATTAAAGCTGGAAATTCTTCATATTTAGAAAGGAGATAGTTTCTAAAACTCTTATTGGGAGTTCTCAAACTTGTATAGACAAAAGTCAACCTTACTATAAAAAGCAAGAAGAGACAAAGAAATGAATGTGGTTCATTTCCCCTCCTGTACCAGAGCACAAAGAGTGGGGGCTGTTACTAACTCTTTGTATGTCTCAGAGCCAGACCCACCACAGCTGCCCAGGTGGGCACAAGGAACACTCTGTGCCCGTGGGAAATAAGCAGGCAGGAGCTCTTGAAGCTCTTTTTAAGTTCTGCTGAGTTTCCTGTGCATACATTAAAATTCTGCACCTTGCTCAGGGTAAGGCAAGCCCAGAGAACCTGACCTCTGCAACTATCAGGGAGTGTCAGAACTCAGCACAGATGGGTTGGGAAAGTTTAAAAGCCACGTAGGACCTTCCAAGGAGAAGAAAGGCTCCTTCCTTCTACAGGAGAAGAGCCCAGTGCCAGGGGTGCCCAACAGCAYAGACAGGCAGGCTCTGGAGACCTCCAGGGCTCAGGGCTGTGCCTTGTTTAGTGTGGGGAACAATAAATGCCCAGCAAAGTTAAGTTACTTAAACACAGGGTTAGCAGCAGAGGGGACAGAATTGAGAGGCCAAGGGCCAGTCTCTTACTGGAGCTGTCAGCTGGCCTCGCTTGCATAAAAGTGATCATCAATAACTGAATAAAAGCCTCCTGTACGTTCAGTCTATTTGTAAATTAAGAAAGGAGGCCTATGKSGATTAGAAAATGAGAAYATGGCTTTTTGACCTTTTTTTCTGTTCAGTAAATATGTACAGATCAATGCCAGGATCTTACACATCAATGCCAAACATTCCAAGAGACATCCATGCAAACACAAGAACAGGGAAAGGATATAACCTCTCTGCCACAGGCTAATCCACAGCCTGAAATTCCTCAAGTCTGCTTGCTTCTTGCTTTGTGCATTTTGGACACATAACGGGAGCTGGACTCAGAAAGAGCCCAGGAAAACACCTSACAGGGAAAATGCAGCCCCTCCACTGACTGAGAGCAACARAGCACCAAGAGTCACTGAACCCCACGAGACTCACGGGAGATGAAAAAGGAACCAGATTTCATGACTTACTGTCCAATACTTAATGAAATACTTGAAGACTGTTGCAGCAATATACAAGCAATACAACAAAGAATAGGCTAAGAACAGTAGAAAGAATTTGTAGTTAGAAAATCCAATGCAGTTATTCACCCTGGAGGACAAAAGCAAAGTTGCAATCAGGATTTGTGCAGCACACAACGCTTGTAACACAATGAGCACGACCAGATTTGGGGGCTTTTCAACCCCTGGATCAACACCAGAATTTGTCAAGGAGCAGCTCCCCTTAGTGGCCAAAAGGGAACAGAACTGAAGGCTCTGCTTTTCTCCCAAACACTGCCTGTGGGCCAAGGAAAAGTACAGTTCATCGTCTGGGAATTGGTGTAAGGTTGGTATTGCGGGCAAATGGGTCACAGAGGCAGGAGCTAATTCCTCRTGTCTGGGTCTTGTCTGCCAAGGGAATCAGATCTGGGAGTTCTGTGCTACTTTATTCATGTGCAAACCTCAGGAGCCACCTCACCACTGCCTGTTTGTTTACATACAACCCAATTAACCCCACATTTGGTTAGAATTCTCCATGCACAGGACAAGTCTARAAAGGAACAAGGGGATGCACAAAAACCCATAGTGGSTGTTTGTGTCAGAACTGAGGTTTGTAAAACCTTTTACAATTTTGATTACCAGGGAGGTTCAGGTAGGGAAATGTTTGTGTTGCTTCTGATTTCTTAAATCTTCCTTTTTTAAAAAAAAGGAGGAATTTAAGAAATTTAGTGGCAGCAATTCTCAAAAAGTGCAAAGCTCAATTCATCCATGCAGCTTTCTGCACAGACTGTCTCTGACCAGGCATCAGTTCAGAAACAATCCACGTGCAAATGATGTTATTGAAAGCACCCCCAAGTGCAGCTGAAACGCTGAGAGAGCCCAAAGGAAAGGCTAAACTGGAGATCCTTTCAAATTTGAATAATAGTCAAAGAGTGAATTAGCAATTGGGTTTAAAATTTTATCAATATAATAGCATTTTTACACACGGGTTATGGAACAAACATGAATGATTTGTTAAAATATCAAACATTTCAGGCAATTTCAAAGTGCAATTATTTTATAAATTTCCCAAACTAAAGAGATGGATGCCCTAAAATGTGAGAAGCATACAGACATGAGAGGTATACAGAAATATATGTAAGTATCTTTTCCTTTCAGAAAATCACAAACCAGTATGTAGGACATACCATGGACAGTGATGATCCATTTTTAGCACACACCTGCAAAAGGATAAAAAAGAAAAATGGAAGATTTTTAACTGGTACTTCATTGTCAACTGCAGATCAACAGTAAAAACTCTGACTTTTGTGAGATTCTTACATGATRGAAACTCAAAATTATACTGTCTGTAGGTTTTTTAAGGTAGGTATAATTTTAAGATGGAACATTTATTACTTTTTCGAGACCAACTAATGGTTCTTGTCTAAACAAAGAGACATGAAAATGAACTCTGCCCTAGAGCACTGCTGACTGCAGCTGGACCAGAGGCCCTGGGGTACCTTTGTGTGTAAAAGGACACATGAAGGACCAGCCACTCACAGAACCTCGTGGTGACTGTTTTCCCTTGGGTGAAGGACAACCCATAACTTACATGGCACAAACAGAGCAATGGTGGCAACGATCAGGTTTGATCAGCTGGCATCTGTCACAGAATCGAATCCCTGAAATTAGAGACAAATTAACACCAAATAATGGAAAAGTGCTCTTTTTTCATATGTTAGTTGATATTGTGCTTATTTCCTAAAGATTCTTTTTCTTTGCTCTATCACTTCAGCAGGTGAGTGTGTTTGCAGCTGGTGTTTGCTGCCAGGTCACAATCACGTAAGCAATGCTCCTAATTCTGCTGGAGACTTGCAGGTGGGGGAACAATCTTCCCTGAAAGCACAGGATCATAGAATCATGGAACGGTTTGGGTTGGAAGGGACTCTAAAGTCATCTTGTTCCACTCCCCTGCCATGGGCAGGGACACCTTCCACTATCCCAGGTTGCTCCAAGCCCCATCCAACTTGGCCTTGGACACTTTCAGGGATGGGGCAGCCACAGCTTCTCCGGGCAACCTGTGCCAGGGCCTCACCACCCTCACAGGGGAGAATTTCTTCCTAATTTCTAATCTAAAACGATTCTAAACCATACAGACAACTTAAAAGTGACACATCAAAACTGTATACTTGCTTTCACATTTACTCAGACTGTACAYACACTTCATTTTGATAATTTCCTATGTACTCCAGTCCTTTAGTTCTGAATTCTTTGGCTTGTCTGACAGAAATGAGCAGGTCAGGGCCTCCAATATGAACAGGGATTTCTTTAAGTTGTGAAGGGAGTGCAGCAGGCATTTAATCACTGAACACAGTCCAGAAATCTGGTCACAGCAGTAAGTCCTGCATCTCTAAGCCAGACTCCTTTTTAAGTAAAAATGATGACAGATTTGGTCATTCTATTGCTTTTGCTAAACACGCACAGCACACGTGGGCTTTTGAACTGTAAATCCAAAGGGTAACATCCTGCCTCTCAAAGGCAGCAACTGGTACTCCACTGAATGGGAGGGTTCAGGGCTGTTTTTGTTTTCCCTGCGAGCAAAGGCATTCAAATCCCTTGCTCGGGAGTTCCCGGGTGCCTGCAGCAGCACCGGGAATGCCCGCGGGTCAGCRGGATCCTCTGGAGCGCCAGCGTGCGCTACTTGAGCGCGTGCKTGTGGATCCGGGGCCACGAGCTCCCTGCCGAGCTGACCTCCATTCCCCGTCCTCGTGTACACCGGCAGCTTCCTGGCGATCTCGGCGAGGATCTGCCTCTGCACCTCCGGCCTCTCCTCGTTCTCATAGCGCTCCTGGTCGGCGTAGGACATGTGGAACTGCAAGCAGAGCCACGAGAGGACGAGTTACCCACGGGCAGCAGGAACAATGTTTCACATACAGGCGAGTTTGGAAAGATTTTTACCTCCTACTCCTGCTCCTGACATTAATCTAGAGGGAAAATGTGGTTGTTAAGAAGACAAAGGGAGATAGTGAGTGCTGGACTATGGGATACATCAGTAAGAAATGCAAAAGTGAAATTAAGGATCACAAAACAACTTACTAGAATTGCTCCCATTGCTGCCTTAAATGACTCTTTTTCATGAATACCATTATTTACCTCGATAGCATCTTCAGCACTTCCCTAGTGAGCAAGAACCTGTCTCCAGCCACAGTTTTATATTTTTAAAACTGGGATTAGTTGTTATTTATAGATTTACATTCTTGTAATCAGGATCAGACCAAGGTTATTTATATTTGGAGTGTCACACAAATATCAACCTCATTCTGTTGCTTCAAAAGTAGTGTTTTATTAGTAGTTCATAGAAAAAAAATATAACATCTATATAACAAGCAACATAACAAAGTAAATATTTGGTAGAAAATTATTAAAACACATTTGCCTCTGACTCTCCTGCCCAGATCAACTAGACTGAAGATTTTTGAGTTCTCTTTAACATCTCTGCTTTTGTTTTACAAGGAATGAAAAGTGCTGGGGCTCTTACCTTTTTGCCTGGCTGCACTGGGAGAGTAAAAACAGACTTCCAGTATGTCCACACAAAGAGCACAAAGAGAATATGGAATATTACAAGATAGGCCACTAAAAACAAAACAAAACAAAAAGAAAAAACAGAAAYAGAGCAATGACTTCTCAAGTTTAATTCATGATGGGCATAATTCAAATTTTTTACAACAATGTCAAAAAGAAAAAAAAAAAAGAAAAGACAGATGTCCATCCAGTGCCGCCCATTGTTACAGTCCAGCTGAACCCAACAGCAGGGTCAGCAGCATCCCAGAACTTAAGAGGTGACCAACCTCACGAGTCTCCCCTTCTCCACCCCATCCCTATCTGAGGCTGAAGAAGGTGCAGCTGTAAGAGAATTGTCCCACGGGGCAGATGACAACTCCATATCATTGGGAATGACAGGATTCCTGTGTCTTCCCCACACCCTAGGCACAGCAAAACTGGCTGGCACTGGGCAATGTAAAGGCTAACACTGCAATACTCCAGCATCTCCCAGTTTTGGGGTTCAGTTGCTACTAAAAGCAGTTGGAAGCACAGGGTGCACTGCCCACTCCTGCACCACGTTCTTGTGAGAGCAGAGAGAAATCACATGAGCTTTACATCACCAGGAAAAGTCAAATCTCTTATTAAACATCTTTTACATTTGCCACAGTTGATACAATCAAACAAATCAGGAAAACTTCCTCAAATTGAGCAAAATAGATCTTGTGATTACTGAGGAAGAATTGTAAATCACCARACACAACTTTATCACATGAAACCAGCATGTGTCAGAGCAGTCTTATTTCAACATGCAAACCTCATTCCAGAGTCTTTGGGCATGAGCAGGACATTCCATGGACACGGAGCCAAAGGGCAGCTGTCCATCAGTTACAGAAACTATTTGCCATTTCTTCAACACTCAACTCATTGAGACATTATCAAACAGTTATAAGACAGCTTTTCAAAAAAACACCATTAAACTGCAATAACAATCTCATTTCCCCCATTTCTTCAAATTCTAGAGACTAAGATTAAAATAACTACTTTGAAAGAGAAGTCTAAAATCCAAACACTTCCTAACTGTGTCAAAACATTTCCATTCCTGTATGAATATTGGTAGAAAAGGCCAAACGCATCATTAAGACTTTCTAATGAGATGGCAGATGATGGGACACACCTCTCAGGGATGTGATGGACTGTGGGAAGGAGCTGTGAATCACAGGTAAGTCATTCTTATGCTCTGAGTTGGTTTGAGATGTTATCCTTATGCTACGTGCAGGTGGAGCTCAGCCAGTTTTAATTAATATGTAAGGAGATAAATCTTGCAACAGGATTAGGTTTGTTGATCAAGCAGACAGCAGGGTGTTAGAGGAAGCTGACCTGGAGATGCACTAATAGATTAGGCAACTATTAACTTTCTTCTGCTGAATAGTCATTAACATCCTGCTTTCTGTAGTTTCTCTGCAGCAATTTCAAACTTTAGGACTGCTCTGTAGGAGAAGGAGAATTTACTGGATGTAGCAATATGGGAAATCTTTAAACGTCAGCTGGCACTGCTCTTCTTGGAACAACTTATCAGAGGAATCCACTATACCTACTTCTCTCCTTCATAACCCAAGAAGAAGAAAGTCACCAAGAGAACATCTGGATTAGCCAAAAGCCTCCAAAGCACCTCCAGAAAAGAAGAGGAAAAAGACTAAAATGGCCACTGACTCCTTACTGTTAGTGGAAAGTCTCACTGAGTGATCCTACTGTGTTATGACTCAAGATCTGGTTAGTGGGCAACAGAACTGAGAGAAAAATCTTATCAAAAATAGCACTGAAAGATCAAATGAAACAGTGAAAAAAAATAGGTGGGCTGCAGATGGGAACTAGTATTTTCTGTTTGGCTTGTAAAATCAGCTCTGAAAATGTGAAAGGGAAAGGGAGAAGAGGCGTGTGGGTGGGCACAGACACACACAGCTCTTCCCGAAAGAGTCAGAGGGATCAAAGCCTTTCCATGTTCTGCTCACACTGTGACTGAACAGGGCATTTCCCAATGTGCCCAGAAGTTACAGCATGCTGTGTACCTCAGGAGGCTGTAATTACAGGAAGGAAACACTGAAAGAGGATGTATATTTAAAAAATAGAGAGCAAATATTTCTGATATTTCAGCCAGAACATTTGTGAATCCTTTTACACAAGGATTGAGTGTCAAATGATAAATTAACACACGTACCTTTCTCCACAGGGTTGCTCACAGTCACTGGAAAAGAAAAAAACATGTTCACAGAGCAAATAGGAATTCCAGAAAACTTCGTGACAAATAACATTTCCATGTGAAATACAGCCATTTTAGGAAAAAATGTTCAAATTCAAGAGGCAAAAAGGGAACCCACAGTTCAGCATCCGTAACAACTCTTCTTCACTCACGCACACACCCACAGCAAGATGTTCAGTAACTGTTACTGATGCTGTATTTTCCCCGGTTATAAAATATATTCTGTATCTTTTACATTAGAAAGATGACAAAATCAATCCTCTGGTGACAGCGATGTGACAAGATCACCAGAGCTCCTCTAACAACTGTCCAAGCAGCATCTCTGTGCATGCACCATGTACTTGCAGCTGCTTTCTGCTGGTCTCTGGGTGGTCTTGACCTTCCACTGTAAGCAGTTCTCGCAATGCATTTCTGCATCAGCATAGTTAAAAAATTATAAATTTCTCAGCTTTGGCCTAGTCAGCAACTGCAATGACTCCACTGTTTTTACACTTCCTACCAGCAGAAATTTCACAACCCCTCCTTACCTCACCATAATGAGAGAACAGCTGCTACTAACAGAGCCCCTTCAAGCAACCAGCAAAAGGTACATTGTTCAATGTCTACCTGTACTGACTATTTGAAAATCCATTCATTATTTCAAAAGCCAGCATGCAAGTTTAACAGAAGAGACAAGGACAGCTTTCTTTAACTGAAAACAGAGGGTTCTGGGATATTTTGACAGAATACTGCTTGGAAGACAAAGCTCTGTGACACACAGCAATGTAGATGAAAAAAGAAACTGAATCTTTGCTGTGTCTCTGCCCACTCAATTTCAGGTAAACAAGACTGTTCGAAAACCTTTAGATATTCCTTTGGTTTGCTGTCAATCAAGCTATGATGAGCTTTTCACAAACACTGCTTGGCTCCCTCCTGATCAGACCTGCAGCAGGGCCTCGCTGAGGATTCTACTTGAGAAAAGAGCATAAATACAGATTATGTAAAAGGTTCTATGGCAGGATCATTGTTCTCACTGTGGCAGCAACCACCAGACAAACAAGAAATGAGGCCTCCTCGGGACTATGACTCACTGGCCACCCCAGTCACTGAGAGTTTAAACCCAGTATCATGAGATGCCTCCCAGACATCACTCCCACAGCACTTCCAGTGCTCGGCACAACTGAAGATGAAACCCAAGATTCCAAACAAAGCATTTACTATTTACGTGCTCACAGCAGCTGAGAAGAAGCAGCCAGCACAGAAAACCTTGTTGTGTTCAAAATGTGGAGAGAGAGAATATCCTGGGAGCCGGTTAGCAAGTAACAGCACAGGCCAACAGTTAATGCCCAAATCCTGAAATAATTTAGTCACTTCAACTTCTGCGTAGATAAACTCCTCCACACACAAATAAAAGAGAGAGAAATGGGGCAAAAAAAATAGGCGGTTGTGGGCAAATGAATGATTTTAAGTTGTGATTCCAGGCAGTGAGCTGAGCTCCTGCCACCTAAACCAGCACCTGCAGAGCAACACAGCCCCAATCCAAACCCCACTGAAATCACCTGAGTCTCTCCTAACAGCTGCACTGAGACCTGGCATCAGGCAGTGTTCAGTATTACTGAATTTGCACAGCACATTTCAACAGACTGACAGCATTTCAGGAAGATACTCTACATTTTTTGTCACATGTTCTAATGACAGTTACATGCATCTCAGGGTTATCGTCCTATGTGAATTCTTGAAAGGAACAGCCCACAGTCTCAGAGATGGGATAAATGTGATGAAGTGTTTGGGAGCTTTGCCAAACTGCTGATTAAAACAGACCCAAGAAGCTGCATTTCATTCTAGTTCCCAGCAAGAAAAAACAACAGGTCTCACTGCACTGCCAACCCTAACAAACACCTGATTTACGTTTGCTGTGCAGCACCAGAAGGCAGCTCCTGTCCCAGGAACAGCTCAAATTATCCTTTCTGGGACCTTTGGCTTTCTTTATCTGCCTTACTGTGTCCTGAGGAGCCACATGCTCCTCCTCACAATTTCAGGAGTCCAAGCTTCCAGCTTTTCTCTCCACCAGATCTGGCAATTCCTTCTTCTAGTAACACACTAAACTACAAATAATAAACATAAGAAAGTTTGAAACTTACTATACAGTTAAATTGCTACATTAAACATACAATTTATATTTAAGACAGTATAAAATTTTCTATTCTAAAACGTATTGTTTTCTGTGCTACTGTAACAACTCGACTCCCGAGTGTGATTTCATGTAACCTATTTCTTTCCTTTCCAGAACATAAGAAAAAAACGATTGTAAGGCAGGGCACAGACTGATGCTTGTTACTGCTTAGCTCATAAATCACATCTGGACGTTATCAAATCACAACAACACTGGCTTTCACTGTGGGATCACTCTCCCAATCCTCTCAAACGTCACCTCCCTGCTGATAGGGACACACAAAACAAGGGTTCATGACCAACAGCACCCACAACCAGCATCCAGCCCAGCCGGGTTTTGCCCTGCAGAAAACAGGGCAGCATGTCCTAAACCCCTCATTAATCCCGTAAGGGGCTCGATTCATACTAAAGGGTTTCTCCCAGTGCATCGATCGCTGCCGGGATCGGAGCCTTGGGACAGCGCGCTGCACCTGGGCGGGCGCGGGGCCCCGCACACACCGCGGAGAGGGGAGGAGGAGGAGGAGGAGGAAGAGAGGATGAGGAGAAGGGGAGGAAGGAGAGGAAGGAGAAGAGGGGGAAGAAGAGGAGAAGGAAGGGAAGAAGATGAGGAGAAGGAGGAGAAGGAAGGGAAGAGGAGGAGAAGAAGGCAATCGCCCGCAGCCCCCGGCCCGCCGCGCCTCCCGCCCGCAGCCCCGCGGGGGCCCCGGCGGTGCCGAGGCGCGGCCCGGGGGGGGCGGTGCCCCGCTGACCGCGGGCGGGCGCTCACCGAGGCAGAGCTCGCAGACGTATCCGTAGTAGGACCAGAGCAGGAGCAGCGCGATGAGCAGCACGGGCAGCCAGGCGAAGGCGCGGCGGCAGCAGCGCAGCCCCCGCCACAGCGCCATCCCGCCGCCCTCAGCGCCGCGCATCGGCGCGCGGCTGCGCGGGCCGGGCCGGGCCGGGCCGGCGCGCTCGGCGCTCGGCTGAGCGGCCTGCGCGCAGCCGCGCCCCCTGGCGGGCGGGCGGGAGGTGCCGSTCGGGAGGGATCTCGCCTGAGCGACCTTCGCTCCGAACACTTTGTCCCTCCAAGCCCGCTCGCTCCTGGGCTTTGTCCTGCTGGCGAGGGGCAGGCAGGCGATGGCTGCGCCTCTGCTCCGCCCGTGAGGCACGTCTGGAGCGCTGCGCGCAGTTCGGGGCTGGCAGCACAGGGCACACACGGAGCTGCTGGGGCGGGCCCAGCGGAGCGGATGGAGGGGCTGGAGCGCCTCTGACGGGAGAGGCTGAGGGAGCTGGGGCTGMGCAGCCTCGGGAGGAGACGGCTCRTTAATAAATGTCCAAAGGGAGGGCTCCGAGCAGGGCCCAGGCTGTGCTCTGGGGCGCCCAGCAATGGCACCAGGGGAACGGGCAGGAGCTGATCCCAGGAAGTTCCCCTGGACAGGAGGCAGAACTTCTGCCCTGGGCAGTGCCCGAGCCCTGGACAGATTGTCCGGAGAGGCTGTGGAGTCTTCTCCCTGCGGATATTCCAGAGCTGTCTGGGAACACTCCTGTGCTCTGTGCTCCGGGATGGCCCTGCCTGAGCAGGGAGGTGGGACCAGGTGAGCCCCTGTGGTCCCTTCCAGCCTGGGGTTCTGTGATCTTGTAGGATCGTCCTGTCCTCTGCACTGACCACAGCTTTGCATTGCTCTCCAATTCCCTAAGAACACACCTAGGAGTATGTAAATATATATATACACACACACACACACACATACATAATTACAAGTGAATATATATGTCATATTCACTTATTACCATGGAATATCCACGGGAGGATCAGATTCCAGACAACTCGTGGAACAGGAGGAGTGTCCCCTCCAACAGCTCGAGAACATGGTATTTAATGTACAAGAAAGAAAACAAAAAGATCCCCCCCCACTGCCCCAGACTGTCGCACTTGGACACGAAAAAACTACACGGACTCGACTCTGCCAAGGCAGGAGCAAGAAGAGAGGCTGGGACGACCCCGACACGTTTATTTATATGTTCTTAGAAACTACCGTGGATTGGAGGGTGAGGTTGCCACCTCTCAATCACACTGGTCGAAGGAAAAATCCATCAAACGTCTCTGCCTAGCAGAATGGAATGTAAACAATAAAGGAACGTTTATCAAAACATGACTATGTTTATAGAAATTGCATGGGAACTCTGTTACAGAAGTGAAAAACATTGAGAAACTGTAAAAACCAGGGCGACACCAGACTGCTCCACAACCCCCTCTGAATTCCTGTGGGAATCCCATCACTCCCACTCTCAGTGATGTGCTTTGGGTTATAGCTCCAGGTAATTAACTCTGCTCTATCGCCTTGGTCAGGAAATTAGTTTTCTCATCAAGAGAACAACTTATCTGACAGAATGTTCTTCTGACAAACCCCCAGTGTAATTTGTGACATTTTCTGGCCTCTTTGTTCAGCAGGTTTTTTTCCCTCAGTTATTTGTTCTAAAACTTCCCTTGTTGGGATCACATTCGGAGCTGAGCTGCATCTGCCAACTCTTCTCTCTTTTTGGGTACAGGCAGCACATTTGCCATTCTCCTGCCCAGATCCCCGAATTTGGACATCACCCACAAATCCTCAGACCATGCTTGTAATTCATATTGAGTTCTCTCAATATTTTAAGATGGAGACAATCTACAGCCTCTGATCTTCTCAAAAAATCTGTTCAGTACTGAGGTGACAGCTGTTTTAACCTCTTCTCTGCCCTGCTCAGGCTATACAGTCAGTATTCTCCTCCAGCCTACTAAATCCTTTTCTTAATATAGAACCTGAACTTTTTGGTACTTATTTTAATTTTCTGTGTGTGGTCAAGCTTAACCAAGATTTTGGGTAGTCCCTGCTGTAGCAAACCTGCTTTGCAGATAACAGAGGTTGGCCTGACTTGCATGTAACCCCAAGCATGAAATTTATATTTATATATATACATATAAGGAAAACCTCCTTCCAGGACATTCAGGGAGGGGATTTAGAATAAATACACTCAAAGTTCTGAGGATTTGGAGAAGAAAGATGCGAGTGCCCCCTTGCTTTCCTTCCTTCCCCCACTGCATCAAGTGCTAAGAACCAATATTTTTGCCAGCAATACATTTTACAAACAGTGAGATTTAAAAATCATTCTTGTGAGCTAAATCACTACCTGAAGCAACTCACAGATTCTCCTCTCCTGAGATAGATGGGATGAACAGCGCAGCCATGGGACATTTTTCCTGCATGTGCATGTAAAGCAGGAAGGCACCTCCCCAACAGACAGCAAAGGAACAGGGTAAAAGTGAGCAGATCTTGTCAGATAAACCCTCTGCAAATAAAGTTAAGACTATTTCTCTTGTTTAACAGCCAGTTTTTCTATGTGCTCTAAGGTACACGTGGATTATCTTCAAAATTCTTTTGTTTCATGGGCTTCCAGGGGAGATTTAGTTATATAAACATGAGCTCATCTGAGGTAAGAGATTCCCAGATACAGCTCTTTAAAACAAAAATAATCAGGTGACCTTGAAATCTTGTGATTTTTAGAATGTATTTTTGCACTTGTGGTTCAGCTGGTAGCTCCCCATTTGAAATAACTGGAGTGAGATTTAACTGGGATAAGGTACCTCATGCCCTTTCCAGAAATCAATACTGCAGATGTTATTCAAAACAAATATTAAATCTAAAGTTGTCCCTCAGCCAACTGTACAAAGTAAAGAAAGTCCTCTCTGGTTGTGCAGCCTCACTGAGCTCCACAACAACCACAACAGTTGCAAGGAAGACGTGAGTTTATCCTAAAGAAAATCCTTATCTTTAAATTTAACCCTGACCACGAGCAGTTCCTGCTGAGGCACATCTCACACAACTTTAAACAAAGAGTCAAACCTCTGTAGAGTTCAGAGAGCTGTGATTGCATCCACAGTGAAACTACACTGGTCAAAAGTACTGACACAGACTGCAGAAAAACCCAAGTACCAGCAGCTTTAGGGTAATTTAAGTAAGGCTCATCACTGTTTTTTTCTCAAAAACCAACTTTTTGGGTGCTTAAAGAAAGGAAGATGGTGGTGACTCACCAGTGGCAGAGAGACTCTGGGCATCAGGGGACACATCATCACCAAGAGCTGCAGTCTGAAGGACTAGAGCAAGGCCGTCACCAACTAAGAGGGCTTTGTCATTGGTCCTAAACCAGCTAAAATAAATCAGGAAACAGTATGAATCAGGAAACGAATACCACTTTTTGCAACAATTTACCTACTGCAGGAAGCCCCACAGGACCACATGTACCAATTTCACTGAGATGCTCTTTCCTTTGAGAAAATGCTTTGAAAAAATTAGGGTGGAAAATGTTTAATTGTCTCACCTTGTAAAAAAACCTGGGAAATGCAGTTTGTCTTTCCAGTGTTGAATGTGAAACAGTGCTTAGACTACAGTCTGAATCTCAAAATTATATTCTAATCCAGAAAACCAAAGTTGCACAAGCTACTTCCCCGCTGTTCCTTCCCAAATCTTGCTGGAGCTTGTGATACACGTGAGCCCTGGGGGCGTGGGGAAAGCCACCTACAGCCCCCACAAACAGCATGGCCCAAACCTTGGGCACAGCCAACTTTTCACACTACTCTGAAGCCAAAGCATGTACAATAAAGGTGTGACCTGATTGTCAGACATATTTCTATCTGGGTATATGCATGGAGTTTTGCTTATCAGCGACAGATATCCGACKAGGTTTGATAATCCATGAGCTAAAAAGGGAACTGAAATCAACCCTGACTGGCTCCTGAGCTCGTGCTGAGCTAAAAAAGCTTGTGAGCCTCAAGGCTGGCCCATTTTTGTTCTTTATTGTAGCAAAACACAGCAACCCTCCCTACCTCARTCCTATCTGGGACTATCACGTACTGCACTTGTAGGTGAGGAGATAAATCTAATCTAAAATGCCAAATCTAATCATATCAGATTTGGGCTTCCTATCAAAAATGCTGCACCCCAGCTCGTGCAGAGGAGTCAGGCAAAGCTTTTCCAGAAYACGCAGTGAGGATTGGTACTGACCTACGAGCAAGTTGTATTTTTGTTATATGCATTAAGAACTCTGTACTGTGTGGGATAAGCTGCCRCATTTACACATTAACACCTTCCCAGAAAACCCAGGAAAAGCTCTTTTTTGTTATTTCAGCAGGACTTTGCAGCTCTGTACTGGGACTCCTGCATTTCACAGAGGTTTGAGCACACATACAATGGTCCTACCATTCCTTCATCCACATAACTTGTGGATATTATCTTGCAGTGGATAAAGTAAATTAAGGGAACTGCTAGAACAGAGCTCTAATGAAGCAGGTGGAGCTGTGCTTGAACATACAGTTTTAAGATGTCTCTTTAGCTCTGTCTAAATCTAACTTTTGTCCCAGAGCTGAAGATTAAAACCAAAGTGGATTGACTTTTTCCCTATAGGTTTCCCAGCTTRTTTTGTCCTACCCAGCAGTCCCAGCCCTGCCAAGCTGCACACGGGGGTGTTGTTGCTCTTAGTCATCACCTGCATCTGCTCTCTCAGAGTTCTCATTTGTCCCATCCCCCACTGTAACATTTTACCCTAATTTAACGTGGAAATACAGGCAGGATATATATGGAGTGTGCAACAAGGTCTGACAGCACAGATTGCAATTAAAGCTGTTTAAAATAGCACAAAACTGTTAATTGCCACCGAGTGAAAAATTGGCCATTTACAGCAAAATTGGTCTCATTATTTCAAGTACACCCACTTGTTTGTGAGGRTTTAGGAGCGTACAGGGAGCGAGTGCTGGCACCATTAGAGGGTGCTGGAGTCCACACAATCCCAATCCGCATCCAGGTCCATCCAGCTCCAGAGCTGCGCGGTCTCCACACGGACAGGAGTCTCAGTAATCACCGAAAGATACGTCTGGGGGTGAAAACTCGTAATSTTGTTTTGTCACTTGTATAAGCCTTGCCCAAACATCGATTGAAATATTTCCCCACAACTGTTGTCTTYGTAGACTCCACAAAGATTCAAATCTGATCAAATGCACTTTTAACATAGATTTAGGCAAAAAGTGCCATGAAATACCATAAACATGACATTTCCTATTTTCTGAATTCTTCATTTTGCACCCTAAATAACTTCCTTCTAATAAGACAGTTGATATATATCTTTCCATATCTTTTAAAGGCAAAACATTAAAACAAATATCATTCTACAGACCTACAGCAAACCTGTCTTACTCATCCCTCCTCTCCTCCTGGGATCACTAAGTGAATCCTGAACTTTTGTCACAGGCATTTGCTATTTGATATTGGATTAACCCCATTAGTTGGCACCAACTGAGCCTACTGACCGAAAGGAGAGGTCTTTTTCCCTTGCCTCTGTGAAGGAAAAGGGGGCATTCCCCACACAGTGCCCTTGGAGGAGATGTGGGGAGAAACACACTGCATCCARGGAGATGCTTCTCTGTGGGGTCTTAAATCTGTGTCTTTTCAGCCAGTGGAGTCCTTGTCCCATGTGGCTCCCCCAAGGGAAGGGATGGGATGGGTGCCGGGACAAGTCCTGGATTGCTACAGTAGTTAAAGCAATCTTGGAATCACAGATTTTAGGTTGGAAAAGACCTTTAAGATTGTGAAGTCACACCAGTCCCAGGTGCTGCTGCACCTTTGGGGCTGCACAATCCTCTGTCTGTCTGGGAAATGTTTGTKCTCAGAAAATCTCATCGAGGGAACACAAATAAGGGCAAATGCTGCTTTCCAGTGGTTTAGATCAGTGCCATTCTCTAAAACAAAGCAGAAGCATTTCCCAAGTCACAGGACTCCACCAGCTCCTGCTGCAAGCCCTGCATTTCACAGGAGCATCCCAAGGCTAACAGATCCCACAGGATCCCACAGATGCCTGACCCATCCAGGCCCAATTCTGCCCTCTGACCCATAGGCAGAAGTGGGAACAGATCTGATAGAAATGTGGTCTTTTGGACACAATTTTCCATGGACCCAGTCCTTACGCTTCTGTGAGCACTGCAGCAGGATACACATTGTCTGGTGTCTGAAATAGCTGTGTTCTATAAYTAGCTTTTTTTAAAATCTGTGTCTTTTTCAAACACTCTCTGGTATCCTTTTCCCTCACATTACTGAGTTTTGAAAGCAGATRAACACGCTTCCAGCCAATTCATTATTTCCTTATCTTTTAAATCAACATACTGTGGAGCTTGTAGTCCTCTGAGTGTGGTGAGGCTTCAGCAAAACTGGTTTTTTAATTTAAGTCTATGCCATCTTTTGATAGAATGAGATGTACACACTTATGTCATTTATTAGATCTGTGTTTTAAGCCATAAAAATAAATATGCAGTCTCAGAGATGCAGGGAAGAAAATTACATTTTTGTTACCTCACTAGGTTTTGTAAATGGATTTGTTTTTTTGAAAATCTTGCTTTTCTTTGTACCTGGTGGCCGTGATTTCGGAGCAGAACAGCACTGCTGAGTRCAGCCAGGCAGCATATGCCACGTGTAATTTTTTAATTTCCTGGTAGCAGCAATTCTTACAGGCACAATAGCAGGGTTGTTTATTTTTTGTTCTTCATCAGACCTTTTATTAACATTGTTAGATCTCCTGACTGCACCTGGTTGGGTAGTGACTGAGCATAATGGCATCTTTGCCCTGGGCTCTTGGAGACGGTGCATATGGATGGGGAAGGCAGCAGATAATATGGATGCAAATTTCAAATTACTGGTTCTATCCCCGAGGCAYTGGAGGAGGAAAAATCTCCAGGAAATCGGGAGAACAACTTGGCTGTGCTTTGAGTTCCTASTCAAGGTATAGACTCGAAAACACTGCTCATGGCCCTTGCAGGATTTTCCTTTGCTAAACAGTGGACCGTGAAYGTATTTCAGGGAGGAGAACCTGCACCCTGGGGATGAAAGGCCAGTCCCGAGGCAGAGCACCAAGAGCTCTGTGTTTACCAGCCAGAGCCTGCGCAGGATCAGGATACCAGAAATCCAACACCATGGTCCTGCTGATGAGCCCCTGCTAAGGATCCCTGGCACAGAACAGCCTCATTTGCACTAATCAGGGCGAGGAGGAGCCGTCCCTAATGAACCAAGGGAGGCATTTGCAGCACTCGACTCAAGTTCCTTGCCTCCAGAACCACTCACATGGAAAAAGCAACTGTCTTTTTCTATTTATGTAATTTTGTCTTATCTCACTGGAGTTTTCTTTTTTTCTTTTAAGGGGTTTCACACTGATAAACCCCTACATGCCCCGCGGAACAGCTCTGGAGTGGCTCCAGCAGCTCACTGGGCTTCAACCTCTGAAAGTAAAACTCAAACTGAGCCTTCTGAGCTGATTTATCAGGTTTTGCACTCCCTGAGGCAGAGTCTCCCCGASAGCAGCAGTGTCCATTCCTTTAGCTACAATAAGCACCGGTGCTGCAGAAATCTCTCAAACATACTGCTACTCCTCCACTACCATGAAAGAAAAAGAAGCTTCATTTTAGGCATTTTTAAAATCAATGCCATCATTACTGGCAATGGATTTTCTTACTCCTTGTTTTCATGGATGCATCCTCAACTCCTGGAGGATGCTCCAGTCTCRTTTACATCTGAGGTTTCTTCCAAGCTTCAGAACCCGTGTCAGTCTGGTAATTAGCTTGAAGATAGAATTAATTAAATTGCATTGCTAGAATGAATTCCACAATACCCTGGCAAGTCTGATATTTGTAATCAACTTTGGAACTGTTGCTAGGACACTGAAATTGTTGATTATTTGGAAAAAGGATCTATTAAAATATTTGCCTGTCTAAAGCAATGAATCCAAGATATGCAAAAGTTTAGCTGGTCCTGTGAACAATTTTTAGTGCTTTCATATATAATATATTAACTCTTGTCTCAGAAAACATACCAGAAACCCCACAAGAATCTACTACTACATGTATAAGATATATTCCTAAAAAGAAACACATTATAGCTGATGAATTGTTACTTCCATGACCTTTTTCCTCTGCTACTCTATCAGAGCTGCAAGGACACACAGAAGACAATTAACATCTATTAAGTATGTTAGATTTAGTTTGCACATCTGACAGTAACAGATCATCCCCCACAGCATAAAAACATATATAACATTGAAATATAAAGGACTTGGTGATGAAGCTTGTACCATCTTAATGAGAAGAATTTCACCAAAGTTCAGTTTTTAGCCTCAGGTTCTTTTTCTCCTGTTTCCTACCTGCGGCCCCATGGAAAACACTGAATCATTCTACTCCCTCTCCAAAGCTCAACTTCAATTACTTTCAGAAAGTTTTCTCATCCTTAATTGTCATTTATCCAAGTTATAATTGTTTAATCCTTTAATCTCTTGTCAATCATGACAATCTTCCCCTCTGTTTTTCTTTTCACGATGTTCAACCACCCCAGCAGTGACAGACGGAGCCCAGCACGATTGTGATGCACACAGGGAATCACTTTCTAGAGGGAATCACCTCAGGATGTGTCTTCTCAAGTGTCCTTAGCAGACTCTGCATTGCTCTGTCCACAGTATTCCAATGGATAAAATTGTTAAGTTTACTACATTTTGGAGATAACGTCCATTTTCTTCATTATTATTTTGCCCTCAATTCCAATACATTTCCTTTGCTTTCRCTGTCTGATGGAGACTTTGGGATAGAGAAGCTGGGGGTATGGAGAAATCCACAACTGATGAGGTGTAACAAAAGCAATCAGAAGAAAAAGACCACGTTATCCACATGGCTTTATTCCTAAACTTATTTTTAGCTGTCAGAATAATGGTGAAAGTCTGGTCCCACAGAAAGGAGTTCCCAAAATCATTATTTAATTCTTCACCTGTGTTTCTCCATCACTTTTTTTTCCTGTTGTTATTCATTAATCAGATGCCAAAGAAGATTTGGTGAGTATTGTGTAATTCAAATTGTTCTCTATTCCTAACAGACTCTTTCTCTCTTCTGACCTGGCATGGGATCTGTCTTAGCTTCAGCCCTGAGTAACAGGGATTGGGATACGACTGAGTCCATCAGCAATGAATGTTTTGTTCTCATTGTTATGAATCTCCAATAAACCCATTTCACATAAAACTAGGACACTTTCAAATACCTGACATTGTCACTTTTAGTCTTCAATGCACAAAAAGATATAATAATAGTGCAGTGACTGCTGCTGGTTAAACCCACCTTTGACAGCCCACGTCCCTTTTCTCTTGCCTTACACAAGCTCCAGCTCTTCTAAACTGTGACTGCAAGGGATGTGATGGGTGTTGGGAATTACAGCTGATGACCCTGAGAAAAATGCAATTTATTGTCAATTGTCCATTCTAATCTGTGGGAAAAACAAAATACTTTTCTTGAAAATGCTGTGTGAAAAAACAAGTTTTGGCCCCAAAACGTTCGGAACATAATACAACCACTCGATTGGCTCTTCCCTCGCAGTGCCGATGAGCCCCAAGAGTGCTCATGAATATTGGCAGACCAAAGGAGGTAGGGTTTTGCCAGCTTTTTCCCTGCTAAATTGTAGTTAGTGTTTTTAACATAGTGATACATAACAACGCCCTTAATGCTGTTCYTTGGAACTTCGTCCTGAAATTCTGTTTCGGCTCACTTAGGTCTGAGGACGTGGAGATCAGCTGGCGACACTGCTGCCAAAAAATAGTTAATGCATGTGCTGGTAGACCCCAAGAAGGGGGGGCTCTGCATTCAAACAGCTGCTCTGCAACTGGAGCAGGAGGAAAAACAAGAAGAGGTTTTGCACTTTCCAGTTTTATTCACTTTTGTTCCACATACATCAGTGAGATTTGCATTTAAATGTAACGTTCAAGGTATCCTAGTTCTAAAATTCCCATAAAACCAGCTTTGGTGTCTGTACCRAGCTCTGTTCATACTGAGATGTATGAGGAAGAAAGCAGCTGACATACACTGTAGACATATCCTCCTAAGGCTGCACAGGAGGCTTTTCTTTCAGTAATTAAATTGTGGGCAGTTCATTATTATGCTGAGTTCTGAGATATCATTTCAGCTCCACTGGTTTTTGCCTCTTTACCTGGACACTGTCCAGATTAACACTCAGGTTATTTCCAGAGAAGTCCTGTGAGTGAAGAAATGAGAACGAAGTGGGGATATATAACATTTTTATCACCATGATTATGTTAGTCACAACTTCTGATCTTCCCAGCYATCAGTTTGACTTGTCAAGTGTGTTCCTGACATTTGCAGCCGTGGACAGTTTGCTTCCTTACAGTTTCTGCCAGGACGCAACGTATTTTGGAATACCTGGAGAGAACAGTCAGTGGCTGTACTGCACCACAGATGAGAGCTGTACTCTCAGCACTCTGAGTGTCAGTTTGTGAGATGCTGAATTCTTAGCTCTCTGAGTGTCAGTTTGTGAGATGCTGACTGCTATGGAAACAGCACAACATCCCAGCCCAGACCTGGGACCTGCCTGGATCCTCGGCACGTCGAATCACAACTTGTATGTTTAAAGAACTGGACTTCTCATGGTTGCTGTTTTGTTCAGGACCACAGCCCACACATGGAATATTATCCTGTTTTTCACCCTTCTAGTTTGGTTGAAATTCTTTCTCCTAACGAAACCTTTTCATCCCAAATTGAAACCATGGCTAGTGCAGCCTTCTGAACCTCTAATGAGATGTGGCTGTGGGAATCCTCAAGACCAGTGAGTCTGAATCTTAAAACATATTTGTGTTTATGTAGAGGAAATATGAGAAAGCATATTTTGACTAATGGTATCACCCTAGAGAGAAACACACTTGTTATAAATATGTTCCATTGCAGTTGCTGGAAATCTAACAAAATTGCCATAAACAGGACTTACATCAATGTTTCTGCTTGACCTTTCTGGGAGAATAAAAGTACCTTCTGGGAATGCAAAACAAATGAATTTTTTGGAAACAAAATGAGTAACACAGCCCTTCCTCTTTATAAAATGGAGCCCTGATATAGCTGCTGCTTAGTAACAGCTCCTCCAAACGATCCATAAAACACCAGATGTAAAGGTGCGCACGTGTGCGGCTCCACTCCAGGCTCTGATGCAAAACTCAGAAACACTCATGCTGAGGGGAGAAGAATTTGAGATTTGAGATGAATAGCAGTTTCAAAATGAGAACCATACCCTTCCAGCCATGGATAAGCCGTGCAATCGCCTCCTCTGACACTGTTTCTGCTGGGTGATGTGCTGGAGCTGCGAGAGCTGTTGCATCCCATCTCCCGGTGCTTCCCGACAACAGTTAGCCCTCTTCTGCGTTTTCCCCCCAGGGAAAAAATATCCTGTCTGGCACTGAAAACCTGCTAGAAATAGTGTGATGAAAACCCACATGTTTTGAAAACGTGGTTAACGTACAAAAAAAACCTATCGGCACCAGTACAATTGAGTAATAGGACCAGACAGGTACTGAGACACTTAATGCAAGTAATAGTCAGTGTTGCTGCCAATAATTAAATATCACAGATAAATGTAAAAGCAGAACTGAATGAGCACTAAGAAAATTGCACTTGTCCCCTTCAGACATTATTCCAAATAACCTGTTAAATTGAATTAATTATCATGATCCATGGAATCCTGAGTTGGAAGGGACCCACAAGGATCTTTGAGTCCAGCCCCTGGGATCCAWATTAAAGTACTTTATAATATCTTATACAAATAGCTAAAAAGACTGTTTAGTACTGCTACTAAATCCCATTTTTTTTAAACGTTCCTAGCAGCAGATGCAGAATGTTCACATAAGGAATGCTATTAGCCTAAAAGTGTAACAAAGCTCTTGGGAACGTCCTCATCTCTGTAGCCAGTGGCCACTGAAGCAGTTTGGTCCCTTCCTCAGCTCCTCAAGTCAGTGAAATAAGAAACCTGCATCCTTCTTTGCAACGTACAGTCTCTCATACAGTTTMTTCTAAAGAAAGGAAATAATTTAAAGCCAGTTGGAATTTCTGAGGCATTTATTACCCAACAATCACAAAAAAGACAATACTGAGATCACCATGTTTGTCTTGCAGATCCTGAAAAAGCAAAGCGAGCGACTCCCGGCCCCACTCCCAAAGCATCCTGAGCAGAATCCTGCTTTGGCAGGGCAGGTTTGAAGCCAGCCCCGAGCCTGCCAGCCAAAGCACAGCTCCAGTGCAGCTCTACCTTGGCTCTTCGTCGCTGGCCGCTGCCAACTGGCTCCGTCACCACGCTGAGCCGAGCCTTTGCTCAACCCTCTGCTGCCACAGGCAGAGCCAAAGGCTGACTCTCACCCCCACCAGAGCAAATCCCATCTTTCACACGAGTCATGGACTGGTGAGTAGGGCTTTAGAGYRGTGTTTGTKCAATCCCTACCATACACATGCTGTTCAGATTTTCCAAGGCCATCAGTAGATAGAGTTATTCCTGCTCACCCCATCCTACTGCCCTCCTCCCCTTCCTCTCTCTCTGCACATCCATGTTAAAATTAAGTGGGTCTTAACAGGTCCATAAGTGGGATATACCCAAGTGTTTCCAATTTACCCTCAGTGAACTCGAATGAAAAACATTTGAAAATGAAATTCTGGGTGAAGTCTTACAGCATTGCTACAGCATATGGAGCTCATTTCAAATAGCACTTTGATAATGTCATGATCTGTTAGAAAGTGTTCACCTTATACCAAAGATATTATAAACTCAGTTGCCTCACTCAGTGTATGTTCATCTTATGATCCATAAGAAAGCTATTTAGTGGATTGTGAAATATGAACTTTGGCCAGAGCTAATTTAAGAGAGCTCGTTATACCATGGATGGTGCAGCTTGTTTCTTCTGTGAGTTTTATATTATTCAACTGTTCACAGCTAGTAAATTCACATCTAATAAGCTGCAAAAGTTATCAGATGAAGCACAGCCCATTGTAATCCCCACATGAAGCAAATAACTGATAAAAAAATTAGTTCCAGCATGTGTTACAAATATTTTTGCAAACAGCATCTGATAAAGGAACTGGCTTTATTAGCAACTAACTGATTCACACAATGGAGAAAATGCAAAAATATTTTCTATCTCTACAGGCCACAGCATTTCTCAAGTGCTT
Organism: Amblyornis subalaris; assembly: GCA_018881555.1. Lineage (NCBI taxonomy): Eukaryota > Metazoa > Chordata > Aves > Passeriformes > Ptilonorhynchidae > Amblyornis > Amblyornis subalaris. The sequence continues at coordinate 1,328,444 of JACAXG010000080.1, read as the reverse complement.
ATGAGGAAAAAAAATAGACTTAACTGGAAACAAAAGCACATATAGACCACATCTCCTGGCAGGCACATGTCTTGGCACTGGGAATGCAGTGGTGGGAATATGCTGAAATAGAAGAGATTTGCAGGATATGAGGCATAGGCGAAAAAGCACTTGTGCAATGAAAGCCTTGTCAAAGAAAGTAGTAAATTTACACCCCACGTCTTGGGACAAAATAAGAGCCAGTGACTCCCACTAACTCCTGGTATTTTCCCAAGGGCTGGTCAGGGACAGGGCAAATGTAAACACAAGCACAGATTTGTGCCGGTGTTGGGCCATTCCCTCYGCCCAGGGCAGGAAGGGTGGTGTGGAGCTGGCTGGGATTTGTCTGTGCTCCTCAGAAGATCCTCCAGTGTGTAAACAGCTCTTAAGAGCCTCTTGACCCCACACGAGCAAACAGCAACAACCAGGAGCTCACACAGAGGTTCTGGTGTGATGCAGCAGGAAGGATGCTCAAGGATAGATCTGAAAAAGGTTAAATAAACCATTCAGAAGAGCAGGGTCTCCTGCAGTTGTTTGGGGCTAAAGGTGTCAGAAACATCCATCATATGCAGGGCTTGCTCCAAGCACTGAGCAGATTCAGGGAAAGGCACCAGGTAGGTGTAGAACCAGGTAAATGTGCTGACGTAAGAATGAGCACTGAACCATCAGAAACCTCATTTCACTAAGTGCTGAGTCCTGGGAACCTCACTCTGCTTTTCTCTTGCTGTCACAAACTTCCATTATCGTTAGAGGCAGCTGGAACAAGAACAAAGAAAGGTATTTCRAGTTTTAACTCTCAGAAAATCAGCATTAAGCCTTGTACTAGGGACAACCTCATACACCAGAGATGGCAGAAATTGTCTTCGGATTTTCTTTCCCCTTCTCCAAGTCAGCCCTCAGCCTGCAGCAAGGCCAGAGGTTTCTCAGGTATCAGCAGGAGCAGCCCCTTTCCTCTGCCTCATTGCTCCTTCACGCCAGCAGCAATTCCTCTGCCTCTGAAGCCTGTCAGCTTTTCTTGCCAAAGAGAAAGGAATGACAAAAGCATTCAAAGAAAAAGAAAAACAGAGAGATCCCAAGCCTCATGTGTGACATAAAGCAAACAATTCACATGATCTTTATTTTTGTAACCCTCGTCCTCCTCTCACCCTCATGCCTGTTGTTATCACTCAGCATGTTATTGTTATTACTTCAAATTTGTTTTTAAAAGTGCCTATCCAGTGCTGGAGGTGCCTGAATACACACTGAAAATATACAAAACATATGTCCAACTCAGACCCCGTGTTCCCCGAGGAAGGGCTGGTATCCCTGTAGTGCACTCAGCACACTTATGGCATGAACAAATTATGAACAATAATAATAAAGAATAACTTGTGCCTATTTATCTGTTTGGTCTATGAAACTGATCTGTCAGTGACCCTGAAAACTCTCGGTGACACACACTGTGGAGGAGTTAAAACCAAGCTGCTCTTTCCATTAATTTTTTTTCCAAAAGCTTGAGTCAAAATCCCAGGGTAGGTGACACAGGGCGACCCTCCTGCTTTTGATGTGAATGGGAAAGGATTTGTCTCTTTATATCAAAGMTAGCTGGGAAGAGGAGGTGGGTGGCCATGAAAGGGAAAAGCCATGAAATTATCTCCATTGGTTTATAAGAAACAGCCATTCGATGGGATTTTGGGAGGGGGAAACCTTCTGAAAAATGTGCTGGTGCGATTGCTCCGGAGGCCGGCACATCTGAGCCAAGGAGGGATGGAGCGGGGGGGCAGGAGGAGTTCTTCCCTTAATTGAGAACACTCTCGTTTGCAGAGTTCAATGTCGGGAACTCCAACATTGTTTTGAAAAGCCCGAGTATTGTGTAGGTGTCGGAATTCAGAGGAGGCAGAAGGAAAACGGGTGGAAAAAGGCAGCTGTGATGATTTAAGTCTCCGAACACCTTTAGCCAGTTCCCTGCCTGTGCCCCTCCAACTGGACCTGGCTCTCGGCTGAGCTGGGAGAGGCAAACCCAGCTCCTCCTGACCTTCTCCAGCACCTTCTTCCTTCTGCAGCTGCCTCCTGCCTACACCCAGCCTCTTCCACCGGGCCTCCCACAGCCCCTGTCCCGGGCTGCTGCTGGGATGGAACACAAACCCACGAGGGGCATCCCTGAAAACCAAAAAGCCCTTTACAAATCCAGATAATTTTTCATTTCTAGGACAACATTTCTGTACTTTAGTGGGAGTCCTGTCAAAAGCCAGACAATCCATGGAGAGATCCTGAAGGTCATTATCATCCTCACATGTTTCAGAATTCAGTTGCTGCTGCTCTGCTGCAATGGCAGCTTTGTATTTTTGCTTTTGACATCGACAGATGAAGACAAGGTAGCTCTGCATAACTCAAATCAAATTTACCTAAATGTCACTCTTATCTACTAGATGTCCTTTTAAATGCATTGCAACACTGAAACAGAGTAAACAGATTGTAAGGTGTGAGACGTTTTCTCAAAGGTTATGATATTCCTAGTCCTAATCAATAAACTAATTGACCTAAGTCAAGGTATCGAACTAGGATTAGTTGGAAATAGCTGATTGTTATTGAAAGCCAATTATACTGCCTAGGTATGGCCAGTGCTAATGACCAGGTATGGCTGAACCAACTGAACCACTGCTGCACCCACCATATAACTCTGATCAAAATATTCTATATAATTTTTTTTTCCTAAAATATGTAATTTTGCCTGTTCCACAATTATTTTCTCTTTTCAGAAAGTACTGTCCTTTGTCATAGCTGACCTGGCAGCAGACCAATGATACAGTACTTCTGAGTGAAAAAAGATAAAGAGACACAAGCAGGTACCACTGTGATCGAGGATAAAAGACACAAGGCAGACAGCCAGGCTCAGGTTGATGTGATGTATTCTTCTGCATGAGTCTCTTTATCTCATCTTTTACATCTTGGCTACCCTTAGTAAGAAATGTGGTTCCTCCTTCCCATCATTATAGAGTTTCACTTCTATTTTGTCAGAGGAATTTAGCCAGAAGAGAGAAAACAGGAAGGAGAACATTCTGACTGTGTTGATAATTAGCACAGTTTTATATAGGAAATTAAATGATTAAAGCTCCTGAAAGCCTCAGCTGGCCCAGCAGAATACCAGGGGCTCAGGGACAGACTATTTTCTCTATGATAACACTGAAGGACAAAAATGCATCAATATCTCTGTGGTTTAATCACACCATGGAAATCCCAACAGGCACCTGGAGCTGTATCATGCACTAATCCCTCTGGCATCAACACGTCCTCTTATCTAAGTGTGCACTTCTAGCCAACCCAAGACAGGCAGGACATGTTGCCATCAAACTCAACCTTCATTTAATTATTATAACAACACTAATGTGAATCTTAAAATTCACAGGAAGATTTTCTTTTTTGCTTTATCTTAAATGTGGGTATGCAGGAATGGGAAACACTGTGGTACCCAAAGACATGTTACAAGCAGTTCTCACCTAATGTCATCGTGATATTAAGAAATAAAAAGCAGTATCACAAGTTTCTGACATAAATATTAATTTACCTAAATAGTCGGGAGAAAGGGTTGGATTATTTAGTTAAATGCAGCTTCTGGTATTGTCTTGTGGTTGGTTTGGCTTGGAATCCAATTAGTTTTTCAGATTAAAAACCCTCTAACTTTCAGTCCAAAAGCTGAGATGTTTGCCCATCTCTTACAACCAGTAATTTATGTTTTATCAGTTTAAGGGGCAGAGTGTAAACAAGTTCTATGATTTTCTTAGATTGAATTTAAAAGCAGAAAACATCTCACCATGTTTTTGTAGGCAACTCAGTAATACTTAGCAGAACTGCCTGTTTCCAACAATGCATTCATATACTGGAAAAAAATAGGAAGAAATTCCATTTATGTCTAATCTGATTGCAAATGCTCTTGTTATGCTCAGGTATAACAATCAGACAGAGGTACTGCTCTGCTAACATTTATTGAGAGGTTATCAGTGTAACCAGACTGTGGAGAGATGTGTTGAASTRAAGAAACTTCATCCAAATTTGTGGKATTCCAGCTCTGAATTTCTCATCCCCTTAGGGGTGAGGCTGAAGGATATGGAATCTGGATCTAGTTCTTAATTTTGTGGCTTAGTCTCTTTTCCAGTTCCCGCAGAAACATGTTCATCAAGATCTCTTGACATTTCTCTGCATTTTTTTCTCTCTTTCAATGATAATTTGAAGCAAGCCCTGCCCTTTCCCCCATAACATTATGCTTTTTACATCCCTGCAGCATGTAAACACTAAAAAATGCAAGCATAGCAACTCAGCAAAATACATAGAAACAAATGTTAACAGAACAGCCTTTTTCCACGGTTTTATAGGAGTTCCACAGACCTGGGATTGCACACGCAAACCAGAGCACAGTCACACATAAACCAGAGCGTTCCTGTCCTGGTGAACAAAACCACTGTGACTCTGTGGGCTGACATTGCTGGATAGGAGATTTCAGTGCTGTCCCACTAATGAATCATTCTGCAACAGTGGGTCTGTGTGTAATGCTAATTATGATGATTACAGAAGTCAATGCCTTGAGAATGTGGGTAAAAGCTTCATAGAAATGGGTAGTTTGACTCTTAAAAAATTACCAGTCCTTTAAAAGTTGCTCCAATAAAAGGAAAATGCAGACTAAAAAATAGGCTCCCTTCCAAAAGATGAAATCAAAGCCCTGGTACCTTTTATCATTGTTTCATCATAGCTAATAAAATTTCCGTAATTATCTGAGGACACTGAAGCCTTTTATCTGTRATGAGTGACACAGCGTTCTGTGTCTGGAGTCAGCAAGGTAAATACAATACATGCTTGTGACAGCATCTCAAGAAAYAAAAATAAACAGAGATCCAGTTACAGATGAATAGTGGCATAATCCTGAAATTGTAATTGGCCCTTCCAAGCCATGCACCTTGCCAACCACCAAAACCACCATTGACCTTCCTTCTTTTTCGTGGGCTTTAATAGCTGTCTACTTCAGCCCAAGCTCCTGCAGAAAGCACCCTCCAAAATACCTTTTTCTGTGTGTTTGATCACTGAAAGTAGCCTCATCGTTTAATCAAAAGCCTCTGCTTTAATCAGTGATCACCTTCCACTCCAGGCTCACAAGGAACAGAGAGCATTCCTCTGTAACGAGCCTCCTTCCTGAAAAATGAGGGATTGTGTAGACACCGAAGGCTGAAATTCTCCCAATTTGCCCCAAGGGATGCCAAGTGTAGCTCAGACAAGTACAAAGGGAACCTGTTCTTGCTGCTTTTCAACTGTGGCCCTRCTTAAATTGCCCCGGGGGTTTCACGTTTCATTCTCCTAAGGTTACTGTCTCAGGCTTTTCTGTAGAAAACATTAAGGACGTAGGCCTTGCTTTAAACCAGCTTCCCTGGGAATAAGACTGGGCTCATAATCTTACAGTAACTAACAGCTCACATGGTTGGTATTGTCCRTTTTCCATGTGTGACTCAGCCAGCCAGGTCTTTAGAAAGAGCTCCTAATTTAATCTATTGAGATATACACACACATAAACACACAGGCACACAAACACATGGAATGGAAAAAAGGTAAAATCAAATAAAAGCAGCACTTCAGACTGCACAAAGACTTATAATCTTAAAATTTCATGTTATTTTTAGACTTTTCATTAAAATTCTTACCACAATCTTAGAAGGCACAAGCCAGTAACAGATATTATGCAGGAGGATCATTTGATCTACCGTTGAAATGCTGCCACTTCGGAGTGGAACAGAGCATCTGGTTTACACATTATAATAGTTTGGGACATGAAATGAAGGTTCTTATAACCACCTGAAGCTGTAAAGGAAAATGTAGGTAAAAGGAATTTTAATTAGCTGAATCCCCTGCAGCAAGAGCCCTGGGAACACCGATGGATAAAGCAGGTAAGTTCTACTGCTGATGTTTTGACTCTTCTGACAAGCCCCAAAATCATTTCATCTCGCCTCTAAAAGATGTTCTCACTTAGCTCAGCTGAAGTTCAGACCAAGTCTCCTGAGGCTGTAGAACAGTGCCAGGTTTAAAGAGAGACAAGTGACAGCAGAGCTGCGTTGGCCATGGTGGCTGTTACTGGAGCTGAGCTGGATCCCACGTGCGGCTCAGGGACACCACAGCCTTTCTTATTCTGATTCTTCTTAAAAGAAAAATTAAGCATTTCTGAGACAGAAAAGGAGAGAACTGATTTTCAAGGGCAGGCAAAGTGCAGACACTCTTGTTTCCCTCCCCTCCCTCTCTGCTTTGACAGACCCAATCTTTCTCCCCCTGACCATAACGATCCCATAACAGATCCCGTAACTCCAATTGGAAAAGGCTGTTGCTTCCAGCATGTGAGAAAATGAAGAAAACATTACACCCCAGCCTGCTCTGTCACCACACAGAGATGATAAATCCTGGCTGGGGTGATCCAAGACATTTCATCCAGCAAATTCAGCTGGATCCCTGGGTCCTCCTTGGCACTTGCATCGTGTCCCAGCCAAACGAAGCGAGCGCTGCCAGCGCAGCCTCTCACCCAGCACGTGTGCAGCCCCTGCTCCCACTCTGGTGAAGATACAGCACAATACATGTGCAGGGGATGACTACAATTTAATTTACACCAGTTGGAGCACAGAAATATAAAGCCACCACACAGAGCCGAAATCATGGGATGGTGCCATCTGTATGTAATTGTCAGGGTTACGTTTTCCATTACATTTTCTGCTGGAGGAAGGGGAGGATATACAAGAGGGTAGCAATCATAACAGTCAGGGCTTGCAAAATATCAGTCAGAAATCACACTTTGGTTTGCTAAGGGGGTGATTTGCATTTCATTCTGACACGTCAGAACGGTCTATTTCTAAACAATGTCACAGAAAATGAGATGAAATTCAATTTTTATTCCAAATATTGTAAAGCAATAGGCCAAACAGATGGACAGGTATGGCATTACTTCATCTGTGGCATGCTAAGCTTGGCCACGGGCCTGCAGAGCACAAATGTTTCAGCAGTCCTTGGGGGTTAACAGGCAGCACATACAGTGAGGCCCAGAAATTAAAAGATCGAGCAATTGTTGCTTTTTTACTTTAACCCTGGAAGAGGCTGCTGGGCTGGGAAAGCAGCTAGCTAGACTAATCAGCTTGGCATTTTTAAAGGAAAACTTCAGAAAATGTAATTGCAACAGCTGAAAAACAACCCAAATTATGTTAAGCCTGAAATTATTTCTTGTGGTTCATATATTTTCTTGGAAAGCAAATACTTAAAAAGACCCCAAATACTCCTTATAGATACATGATTATTATAGAAAGACTCTGCCAAGTCTTTAATCTGTTTGCATGCCCTAAAGAATGCACTAGCAGATTACAACTGGACACTGAGGATGCAGTTCCATGAATATTTTCTGTAGCATCAAAGTTACCTAAAAAAGGTCCTGGCAGACTCCACACCATCTTCCCCTTTACACCCTGCTCGTGCCCTTGTCCTGCAGTTCACCTCTGAAGCACCAAGTTCTCTGAACCWCTACTAAAACCCAACGTCGAACAGAATATTTTCCTTCTAGAATGCCTGATGGCATCAGCTCCTGCAAGGGAGAAAAAGAATTTTGAAGTACACTTTGCTATGTATATTTATCTAACAGTTCTGAGTTATACCAACGAAGCCGATAATTTTCCAGTCCCCTCTGAAGTTTGCCCAGGTTTTGCAAGGACAATTTTTTTTCCTGTGAGCACTTTTCTCTAAAACCTCAGATTTGCATCTGCTCTTTGCATTCATAGCCAGAAAAGGGGGAAAGGAATAACTACTCAAACACACAAACCGCGTGCTACAAACTGTCTCTGCTGGTTGACATAAAGACTCTTGGATAAGCCAAAACAGGGATTAATTTCTTCAAAACTCTGACCTCTGACAAATCCCCTCAGGTCTGGAAATACAAACACTCCAGGAGAGAAATGTTCTGCAAAGCATTCACACCTCAGAACTCCAATATACCTGTCGTGTACGGCCGTTCTCCAACGTCTTTCAAGATAAGCATTGTGGCCAATGTGCTCTTTGAGTTAGAAAAGTCTACAATAAACAGTTTTACAAACATTTGCCCATCCATCACTCTCCAGAACAAAATCTCTGGCAAAACTGTTGCTGACAAGGCCTTGATGGATAGGGACTGGATGCCCTTCCAGCGAAATCCAAGAATTTCAGCTTAAATGTTTTAACTGTTGAAGTGGCTTTTAAAGCAAGAGATGCTCGTGAGATACTACAGAAAAATAATTTTTGTTAYGTTTAGGTTAAAAAATTATTCAACACCCTCCTAGACACATATATACATGTCAAAACCCCAAACAAGTCAGTCCTGCAGAATGTAAGGGTTAAGCTCCTGTCCCCTTAATGTTTGAGTGTTAAATGCTTCCAGAGAGCCTGGAACTACAACTGGGCACTGCACACTCCAAGCTAACTGGCAGACAAGTGTTGCTTTAGGCTTAGAAACACTGTCTTTTCACTTCTGGGACCTGGGTTTATTCCAGCTTAATCCAGCTACAAATTGTTGTCTTGCAAAGCCTGCAGCTTCTTTTAAATGCCTCCCTCCTCCTCACAGCTTATAATTACCAGCAATTACCATTCTTGTTTACCAGGGGCCGTTTCTGAGTGGTGTCAGTGCGTGTGTGTTTGTGGGAGGGATGSAGCCTTTCTGAAAAGCTACAGGAACTGACCCAATGCTCTTGGGAAGGATAAGACAAATTGGCGTGGAAAACTGAAAGATCTTCATGATCCAAAGGGGAGTTGAGTATTAAGACAAAGCACAAAAATAAAATATCTGGGTTTGCTTCAGTTCTTTGGAAGACCTACCACAGAGTTGTTTCCCCTACCTGATGTAAATAATTGCTTCTGCAGTGTTCAGCCATTCAGAGCCTGTTGGGTTAGAGCAGTTGCAGGATGATAAAGTACTTTGGAGATAAGTTTATATAAAGAGAAATTAGACCTATCCTGCCAGAACAGTGACTCAGCCTAATGTGTGAGTTTATAGGCCGCCCTGGTCTCGAAAATCATCCTTCAAGTCTTGGCAGCCAGCACCAGGTGAACATTGTGTTCTTCACACGGAGCATCGAGTTCCCGGGGCTCTGGCTGTGTGGAACACATGCTTGGAGAGGCACTACTGCACGGGCGAGTGAGCGCTGCTCTGCCTAAGGCAGCAAACCCCTCTGCTGGGTTTCTGGGCTATTTGATGCATTCACCAAAGCAAAGCAAAGCTGCTTCAGAAATAATCACAGACTCTAAGGAAATGCAGCATTTCCCGGGAGCGTTGTGCTGCGGTCTGTAGGAAGACCCAGGAGCGTACGGAAGCGCTGCCGGACGGGAGGCAGGATGGAATGAGGGTGTCTGTAACACACACCAAGCAAGATTCAGAGAAGTGAGCTGGCAGCACGAGCCACAGCTCCAGGGAGAGTGAGGAGAAGGTGGAGAGGAGCTGCTGTGCAGCCCAGAGGAGCTGCTGGCAGCTGACTGGCACCAGGACTGTGCTGGGGACACCTGGCCACGGCCTCTTGCTGTGACCAGAGAAACAGCACAGGAGGGGACACSAGCAGAGGCTGCAGTGCCAGAGCAGTTCTGTCAATGCTTGTAACACACTCACAATCCTGATTCCTCAGTGGAAGTGCTGGCTCATAGATTTTCTGTTGTCTAAGGTATTAAAATGTGCCCTCTGCTCATGCCTCAGCATCTACTGCAGGCCAGCAGGGTGACTTCTGTGTCCAGAGAGAGAACAGGGAGTGACAGAAGGGAATTCTCAAATTCATGAGTAGAAGAAGGTGAAGAAGCAACATATATTCTTTTCCGCTTTGTGACTTTATATCTGCCATATATTTTCACTCCAAAACTCCTGTTTAGGAGAGTGGCAATAAATTRCTTTCTGTAAGTTTCTCTGTTGAGGTTTTTCTTCCTTTCTGTAGAATCTCCGTACCTGAGACCCCAAAACTTTGGTGACTGAAAAAAGAGGGGATAAATCCAGCAACGTGACTGCAGACAGTATACAAATGCATGAAATTAGTGCCCAAAAAGCTCCCCACTGTCCACCAACAGCAGCACTGGGAGATGCTCAGACCCATCTGCAGCCATGGGCACCTCTCTGGCCTCAGCCTATTCCTTTTTTTTTCCAATTCCCTTCTTCCTAAATGCCTAAGAAGCCCTCTTCAACGCTGTTTTGCCCCTACTGCTTCYAGAAACTAACTGGACTTCAGTGAACTACAGAAATACTTTACATAGAAACTCAAGAAGCAGCTTTTCTCTTACATATCCATCCATGCAATTTTTCCTGTTTTCCTACCCTTTCACCTCACCTATGAGCTACACATAACCCTGCCAGTACCAGTTCTTTAGCCTCATCTGAGCAAGCTTCCCTGAGCTGTGGAAAGGCAGAAATACAGCAACTGCTCCCACTGGAAGACCACAAGTCAAAGCAGCAGGTGAACCCCCACTCTAACAGTGATTAATGCCCACACTGAGGACCAGTGAGCTCTTCTATAACCTTAGTGCATATTATCAATAATAACATTTATTTTTCATTTACAGTATTCCAAGCTCTCACATTACTTTCATGTGCATGACGAGACAAAACCATACAAAACAAGAGAGAGAAAAGCAGTAATTTAGGTCAGTAGTATTTCAGAGCCTGCTTCACCACATGAAATGAGGCTCATTTGCAAGAATAGTTCACATGGTCAAGCAGTCAGGTTGTAAAGGCTTTTAAAAAGTTTGAATCTTTGCAAAAGTTCTTTTTTGTTTTGTTACAAATTTTCAACGAACCCATGCATTGTGCCCACACCAAAGTCTTGCYGTGGATTTACAAGTCCAAGAGAATTCCTTTGTCTCTTATTATTTCTACTTGTCTTAAAGTACAATCAAAGCTCAGTTTGAGATGAAATGTTTACCTAAAGCTCGGTTTGGGGTTTGAGCCATACAAGTATTTGTTTTCAGACATGGAGGTATAAAGAAGGCTCTCAAAAAAATACTGCACACTCAAGTCATGAGGGGAGATAATGTGATAGGCTTACAAATGTGCTGCAATTTAAAGCTTAGAAACTGTAGCTGTGAGGCATTCACTGGAATAACAACAGGAACAATAATAATAACAAAAAATAATAATAACAAGGACAAAGACCTGCATTTCTCCAAATGTGAATGCCAGTGTGCATGTAGGAAAACATTACCAAGCCAGGGAGTAGCAACCCAAAAAATTTGAAACAGAAGAAGAAAAAAGCCCTAGATCTGTAGCAATATTTGGCAAGTAGAATTTGGCACTTTGGGSTCAACATGCTTTTCTAGTTAGGAGAGCAAACTATACTATTTGTACCAGAGGAGGGTGACTCTTCGGGATGCAGCTGGAGGGAGACTCAGACTCCTCTGAACAGCCATATGGGTTTTCAAGTCTGCCTTGAAAAAAAACCATTTTCCTGTAGCTTAAATCATCTCGTGCCCCCTCTCCTGCCACTGCCCCTTCCCTGAATCTTCCCTACTCCTGTTTTTCTCTTGACTAAAGGGAGAGCACTGGTGTTAGAGATAACAGCTCAGGCCAGTTGTTGTCACTTGGCCATCCACAGAGCAGCAGTGCCTTCCAGACACTCCTGTTCCAAAAGCATGGGGTGCTGTGATCTCACAGAGAAGGGTGATTGGAGCACCTTCCTCACCCAGAGTCCATCTCTCAGAGGGCACCAACCAGATAAACCCCATGCAAATATCCCAGGTTCCAATTATTAAGTGCCCCAGAACTGTGGTTTTGTCGTTTGAGATTAAGTACAGGTTGTAAAGAGCTTTTTCAGCTGTCGATGGAAGATGCAATAGAAGGTGAAGTAATTCTATTTTTCAAGTGTGGGGTGCAGGTGAATCCAATTACAAAGCAGAGAATTCAGCTGTGATTTAGTCATTACAAAACCCTGCCGCAAATGCAGATGAGGAGACTCATCAGCGTTGTGGTGAAAGCACGAAACACCCCAAGAAACAACCCGGGGAACCGCTCCAATCATACAAAGGAAAAACCTGATGGGAATTTAATAAAATAACATAATCTCAGCAGCAAAATGACTGAGGTGTTTCATAGGCAAATGTAATGCTAAAACCACCCTTCCCCAGCCTCAAGAAAAACCGTGCGCTCCAGCAACGCTGAGAACTCGGTGCAGTGTATTTTCCAAAGTGCCAAGAGCCAAGAATAATATAACATCACCACGCAGACTTCAAAGCCCAGCTCCTCCACTCACTCGTTGCTCCTGTGCATCCCTCCGATGCCAAAGCACACAGGGATCGGAGGGCCCTGCTCAGCAGCTGCTCGGGATGTTTGACAGATTTCCCAAACTCTTACAGCACTTGTAAAAGAAGTTTCCAATAGAGGCAGTGCTTTGACYGTAGCATTTACAAGAACCAAAGATAAAAACAAGAGAGAGTTTTGTTTATTGATTGACCGACACAATTTGCACGTATTTCCTGGAAAAATGCACCAGTGTAATTGTGCAGAATTTCCTGTGGGACTGCAGATGTTCACAGAAGTACAAGAGAAGACTTATTGCTCTAGTAGGGAGTAAAGTCATTTTGGGAACCATCTACAGATAATGACAACAAAGATTTGCTTACTCAGTTCATTAATTACTTTCTCTGTGAGCTTTCACAGGTTGGCAAAGCTGAAAGCATCCTAATTTAAGATCAGCTCTGTTTTCAGAGACAATAAATTCATACTCCAGCTACAAAGACTTTAAGTGAGAACACTTGGTATCACACTGTGTGAGCAGCATATTGGCAGAATAAAGATTTCCAATCAAAACTGAAACCCCAAACATACAGAAGTGTAGCTGAAATCCTCAACTCCTGTGCTAGATTCCCAAGTACCAAATTTTCCTAAGATTTAATGGGGTGGTTCTGCTCTCACATAATGTGGGGTGTGCAGAGCTGGTGAAGGGTGCCAGTGACCCTGCAGAAGGGTCACAGGGCTCTGGGCTGCTGCCCTGGCAGCCAGGATTTCACAGTAGGGTCACTGCAAAACCACAAACACACAGGATTTAATTTGCAGATTTTTAACAAAGTCCAAAACCTAAACCAGATACGAGTTAAGATCATAAATTTTCATCTGGGTTGTTATTATGATTTTTAGTTTATCGAGTTTTAGAAATGTGTCTGAAACTGGATGGGAAAGAAAAGGGATAGAACCCCTGACCTAAAAATGTCCCATTGGCAGTACCAGGGCCAGCTGACATTTTGCTACCTCCTGTGGCTGCCTAATGAATCAGGGCTGAATTCACAACCAGGAGCAAATCCCACAGCCAGGTGACTGCCATAGAGTTTGGATGGACAAAACAAAACAATCATTCAACCCCAAAGATCCCATTGCACTGCCCACTCAGATAATTGGATGGGAAGCAGCTGGCATTAGACTTGAGCGGATTTTTTTTCCAGTTTAATAAAAGGTAGCATCAAAAACTCCTTCTCACCCGCAAATGCCACGCGTAGCCAGCAGCATGATCTGGCAGGGATACTGGGGATTAGTTGTGCTCCCTACAACGCAGCACTTCCAAATTTTCCATTTAGGCCATTGAGGTCAGATCAGTCCTTCTGTTCCCTGACAACAAAACTGGGGTGAGGAAGACTGATCTTGGCTCAYGTTTTGCTTCATTTTGGTTGTTTTGCCCTTTTCCATAGGGGTTTATAACTTGGCAGTAACCTTGGGAGCTCTGGGTTGCACGTAACAGATTGAAGGCAGAAACACATTTGCTGAACACAAGTTCACCAAGGGTAATGTCTTTTAATACCAAAGCCACCGATAAAAAAGTCAAATGCAGTAAATAATAGAAGCCATATGAGTTGAGGGGAAAAAACAGGGTTCTTGAAGGTGCCCTGATGTTCAACACTTGAGAGTTTTCCCGCCAGCTCTGCCACTGCTGTATTTTATTCATCAGTTTTCCTCAGTTGTAAAACACAGAAAGTGGTTCTCATGCTATGAAACTGCTCTGTCTTTAATAGGTTACTGGGTTTAAAATGCTTTAAGCTTGTAAGCCATATACAAACACCACTGAGGCACTTTCAGTTTTAAATAGAAAATAACTGACATTAGTTTAATGTGTGACAATCTCTAGTGGCATTTTAGAAAAACCAAACCACCAAAAGCATCAAGCCTTGGAAGATAACTAAAAGAACATAGCATGAACCAGTATTATTAGGAATAAGCATCTGGTCTTTGCTACCTTGTAGAAAACAAATGGTTTTATCAAGCTCAGGAAAATACAGTTGTGTGGCTAAAATTCACATGGATCCTTCAGCTTGCTCAGACAAGTGATCACCCACGTCCTGTTTGCAGCTACTGCTTCTGAAAGACCTTTCAAAGACCTGCTCAAGTGCTAAAACATTTTCCACTCACATCAAGAGGGCAATAGAAGAGGAGCAGCTCCTGACAAGAGGCTTTTGAACTTTAGAACATGCCTTCAAAAACCACTGTGATCATCCTTTCCCGTGAGTGGGACCACAGAGTGCACCACCAGGATGTCCTCACTGCTGACCCTGTCCTTTCCATGCTGTCTGTGATCTCCTCCTCAGAACCTCTGAATCTCACAACGCTGCTCTCAGTCTAACAAATGACTCCAAGTGATGGCAGGGCACTTCTGACACTTGTCCTTTAAGGTTTTCCTTTCTCTTTAGGCACTTTGGAGTTGACAACTTTGTAGCTTTCCCTTACTTAAACACCCCGTGGGTGTCCAGCTTCTCTGTTTTTTTAAAACTAACCTGTTCTGCAGTGTGTTTTTGATGATATTCCTTCAATAAGTACACATTAGTGCCTTGTGCTTAGACAAATAATGATTTTACTTCAAACAGAAAATTCAAACTCTGTATATTTGAGATACAATTTGCCCCAAAATTAATTAGCTACACATGTTCAGCTGGAATTTCACTTTCTTCACACAGTGTGTTTAAGCATAATAGACACTAAAACAATTATTTATACCACAGACGGGAATTGCTTGTGTAGAACAATGAGAATCTTTTAAAAAACATGTTTTTAAAGATAAAGCCAACTTGCTTTTCAGCTTCAAATTTAGGTTTTGCAATAAAAGGCATTCTACAAAACATTATACCATTGGAAATGCTTTAAAGAAATAAATTGAATTTAGAAAGTTCATAGTTATTTTTGTGAAGGGAAATGTGGTGGGGAGTTTGGATTCAAGATCGCACGACATCATAAGTCTTGGAATACTTGGAATTCTTGAAAGACGGTGGAATTTCCAGAGGACTAAAAGAAATCTGGTGGTGTGCCAGTTTTCTAAAAAGGGTAGGTTGGACAATCTGGCAAAGACAGCCTGGTCAGCCTTGCTTCCCAGACAAGAAAATATAGGGATAACAGCAAGTGTTTCAACCCATGCAGCTCAAAGAGCATTTATAATTAATCCAAATCAGTACAGGTTTACAGAAAACTGTTTTGGCTGAACTTCAGCAAAAGCTGTTTATTGAGAAGCCAGAAAGACAAAATCAACATGGTAGATATGAAGAGGATTTAAAATTAGTTACGTGACAGTTGTGTGCATTTAAATGGGGAGTCAGAAATACACCTGCCTACTGATAACCACAAAGTGATTTGGAGACTGCATCAACATATTCTATTGTTAATTGGAAGAAACAAACAATAAACATTGACCAAGGATGACTGCAAAATCCATTGTGGGAGGAGGAAGTAGGAAGAGATTGGTCACTGATTGTGATCTGCATCACGTGGGGAGCTGAGCAACAACATGAGCCCCAGTACAGCCAAATCCCGTGTCATACACTCAGCCTACAGCCTTCCTGCAGGGGCTCTCCTGCTCCACAGCCACTCCAGATCCTTTACAGGGATCACCCTGGATAAGCAGTTAATCGAGAACTCCCAAAGGTGGAATATCCAATAAGAGAAGGGTGGTTCCATCATCTCTGGGTATGGCAGGTACCCGGTGCAGGTACCACCCCAAGGTTTGGCATCAACAAATTCTGACTTATCCAGTTTGATTCAGGATTAATAACTAAATGTGTTCTGGGCAAAGGTGTCTAGGAGCAACACTGGTTTAACTTCTTAAGGGGAGGATTCTGTGCTAGCTTTGTAAGTACATTAAAGAAGAGAAGAAATCTAAGAAGAGGAACATTTCATTCTAGAGACAAGAATGCTTTTAAGTCCAGTGGGCACAAGCACAGAGTAGGAGTTAAGAAGCAAATTCAGACACTCTGGTTACCAACTGTTGGAATAAGTGAAGACAGACTGTGGTGAATCAGTGGAAACTGTAAGATCAGGATTCTTCCAGTTCAGCAGGGATTAAGCTGGTGATCCATAACCGCTGTACGTGACCACAGTAGTCCACTTTTGACTACAGTCTTTACGATCTGCAAGTCTCCAGATCATATCACCTTTCCAAATCTAACAAATGGGACAAATGCACAATCCAGCCACATCAGAGGAGCAGGGCAAGCAGAGCATAGGCATCAAGGCTGCCATGGTTGTACTGCATTTATTAATGTGTAACCTGGCCTGTGCCTCACCATGGAACTGCTCTGTGCCATCAAAGCAAACCCAGTCAGAGCAGTTTTCGTTGTTAACATTTGAGCAAAATAAAATTTGATATTACCTTCAAGACAAAAATAACATGACATGATTTAAATATTCATATTTTAGTAATACGGAATGTTTTTATTACTAACACATGCAAAGAAAATATTGCAATGTTTATGTGAATATCACATGCTTTAATAAACAGTGATAGAAGTTCATATTTGTGTTCATTCTTGTGTCTAGAACAAACCTTCTGTGACCTTTCTGGGATGCAGAGCATTTTAGACCAGTGTTTATAAAGTTCATAGTTACCTAACAGCTCTGAGCTGGTACGAAGGCACATGGTGCAGAACACGGACTTTATAAATTTTTATGAAAGATCAAAAGAAAAGAGGAAAACAGCCAGCACCAAACAGGCACACACATAATAGCAAATAACAAGGCTGAAGCTGTTGTGACCAACACTAACCCAAGGGCTTGGATGTTGAACTCTCAGTCTGAGTGCCCAGAGAGGATGGAGTGAGGACCCTAACTTGGAATTTCCTGGCTGTCGTCAATTCTCTTACAACCGTAACTTGTTTCAACATGTTTTCAGCTTTTAAATTTTTTCCCTCCTCCTTAATATAGTCTAAACTAGACATAAAATGGAAAAAATGTACTATTTCCACTGAGCACTGATGCCTTTGACATCTGCTTCCAAGTGTTATTCATCACCACACAGCGCAACAATCTGAGAGCAAGTACAAGGTACCTTTTGGAAAAAGTGAGTCCCTGTGATTGCTTCTCATAACAAAGCCTCCCTTTCCCCAAGGACTTGCAGCTCTTGGATGTCCACAAAAGAAAAGCACAACAGCCCACCTGCACGTCTGAGCAAGCAGTAGCATTAGCACTGCTGCTTTTCAGGGTCAACCCCCCACCTCACAGATGGCAAAAKGGATGTTCCTTACTCCATTTTTTCAAGCATAGTTTCCAACATCTTTTTAATCTACTCCCATCCCCCAGTGGCTTAATTTTATGTTCATCGCAAGTGCTACATACAGGGCAAGGAAAGCACCAAGCAGAATTCCTGAAAGGACAAAGGTCCTGATGAGTTTCTCTGTCATGGAAGGGGCTGAACCAGACGGCCTTGGGAACCCCACTTGGTGCGTGTGCAGCTGGCAGCACCAAGGCTGCAAACGCTCCAGAAGACAAGCCTGGTTGTGAGCGTGGGTTCCATACCTGTGGAAAGGGTTACCAACCCTTACAGCAGCAAATTCTTTACATGGAAAGTACTGGTGAAAATGCAGTAAGAAAAAATTTGTGGCCAAATCTTACCAGYAAGTTCCCATCTAAATCACGGGGCTGAGTTACAAAGACTTCAGATAACTGCCATGCTATTGCAATAACAAAACAAAGGGGGAAAATGCCACTTTCACTGGGAACAGATGAACAACGGCTGAACAAGATCACAATTACAATTAATTWTTTTTCCATTAAAAACTCTATGCAGAGTATAATAAGATGGGTATTACTGGGTCCTTTCCAGGCCTTTTCTGTTTTGCTAGATAAATTTGAAATAACCAGCAGCTGAAACTGGCTCTGTGGATATTGGTCCATCATGGCTCCATCGAGAAGCACTTCAGCAAGAAGGAGCTGTTTATAGTTAACATTATTCTTCCTTTGAAATCTCCTCTATTTCCATACAAACTGAATTGTCCTTGTTGAGTGGAGGCAATTAAGGATGATTCATACAAAAAAAAAGCAAGATCTGACTCTGCACTATTATTTTTGCTCTTGAAGATAATATTTGATTGCATACTAATTCTAAGCATCATTCTGAAGAGGTAAATGACAGGAAAATTAAGGTTACAGCAGTGATGTTTGTCATTGATTTTTACTCTGCACAGAACTGTCATTAATTCATTACACGAAGTCTCTGGCTTCGTGCTGTGACAGCACAAGCACAGAATTGGGGAATAGATGTGGATCTCCTTTGTCATAGGCAGCACACTGAAGTGAAGGACGCTCTGGTAAGGGCTTTTTATTTATTTTTTAAACACAGTGCTGGCAATTACCATCGGTAATTTCATAGCTCTTTACTTGCTGAGGTGCACAGCAGTAAAATGAATTTGGACAATTTCTGGGACTAGTCATAAGTCAACCCCCAAGCCTGTGAACAGCTCTCTGCTCTGCTTTCTCACTGGCCTTGTGCAGGACACTCACACACTCTCTGCTGCCAAGACCTCAGCCAAGGTCTACAGAAATCCAACAAGTTATGCTCAATGTCACTCTTTTGAAAGAATCTGGGCTCTGACCTGGGGTGCAAATTAACTTCAGCATGCTCTCTACAAAGTGTTGACATGGAGACATTACTTAATTCTTGTACAGCAAGGGTGACTTGTATGGATCATTTAGGACTGTCAAAACAAACTGCTCTGTGACTAAGGACTTGCTCCATGTGAGCTGTGCTTGCAGTATTAAATTCTTGGGGGAGAAACCACGAGCCTGTTGCTCATACATCTGGGGAACAGGTCAGTTTAAAATCCTCTAACGCAAAAATAGTGTTCTTTTTCAAGAAGAAAATATTGCATTCAATATTAAAAGAAGAAAAAAAGTGAGGGTGTTATAACAGAATCATTTTAGCTCTAGTTAACAGACTGRTCAAACAGAACAGCAGCAACCAGCTATGCCACTGCTCATCGTAGGGATTCATTCTCCTTTGCATTAATTTTGAAATGAAGCAATTTATTTACCTGTGTTTGGTCTCCAGTCAGGAACAACAACTCCCCATGCTGACAAACCCAAGTGTATTCCATTATTGCTGATGCTGTACTGACAAACAGAATTCTGTAAATTCAGAACCAGCTGCAGGGCATGGACAGGTGCATAAGAGCAARTACTGGAGTCAACACTGAACACTTTGATACTTTTGAAGGGCAGAAATGATTTAATTTCTTGCAGTGAGCAAAAATTTTGGAACTAAACCCACAAATAACTCACTTTGGCCCAAGGCATGTTTCAGGGAGTAGGGGGAAAATTAAAATACATAACTAAATAAAAAATTTGGACCAGGCTAACTGGTTGATGTGATGTTTTGGTTTTCCTCCCAGGAGATCCAGGTTGTTGATGACCCTTTGACAGTGGAGGTACCTGATCTCAAAYGCAGCTCTGCATTAAATCCTCCAAACAAGAAATTGTAGCGGCTTGAAATGGCCCTTGGCACACATTCATCACACCCTGTGCCAGTCTGCAAAGGTCAAAACTCCCACCGAGCTGTAGACAAAGAGTGGAGAGACATTTGCTAGAAACAAGTGTATTTTGCATATTAATTCAGATGTCCTGTTGTTTTTGATACCCTTAAGATATCCACTCCCAATGCACAGTTTAAATTACACAGATTAGTGACATGGGCCAGTGCTTCCTACAGTACAGATCTAATAATTGTCTTTGTTTCCTGTTCTAAGACAAAGTGAACATCATTCTGAACTATTAAGTTGCCTATAAAGCACAGCTGGACAAAAATAAAAACTTTCTTCATGTTGCCTTTTAATAGAAACTTGACATTTCCTTTTCTGCACAGACTTATTAAATACTCTACAGAAAATGGAGCTAACAGCCAGCTGTGCTGCTAGAACAGCTCTACCTACACAATTTTTAACAGGTGTTTATCCCAACAGTATCTTGCAATCTACAGCAATAGACTCTCCTTCAAAGATTTCCTCCAGTCAACAATTATCAGCATTTTATCAGAAAAAAAGGCCAAACCTGGAATTCTCTCACCTGTTGGTTTTGATTCTGTTTCTTTGCTTAGAGCAGTATGTTCAGTGCCTTCCTCTCTCACTTACACCAGTATTGCCTCCCCTCAGGCATCACTCTCTAAACCAGACGTCCCTCAGCTCTTCAGCAGTTCCTCAGAGGTCACTGACGCCCACATTTCTGACCTGTGCTCTTCTCAGGACTCTTGCTGGTCCCTGTGATTTGTTGTGACAGATATCTCTCATGTTTGGAGACAGTTCTCTGCCAGACACAAATGTCAAAACAGCAGTAAAACATGTTGCATGTCTATTAAATGACTCTGCTGTTGATAAACACCCAGTTTAATGTGCTCCTCTCTTGCAACAGACTAAAKATCATTTAACTTACACGAATCAGTGTCTTCTACCATCCTGTCTGGCTTTGCTTTGTTCTCCATCAGTTACTGTTTGAAATCTGTTGGGAGTCCTTTTCTACCCCAGCAACCCAGGGGAGCTGCCCAGGGGTCACCCATTCTCCAAACTGCAGGTTTTCACTCTGGAATATGGAGTCAAAAAGAGCACTGGGACCAAACCTGACCCYCAAACCTCACACACAGGTGGGCTCCAGAGAGCAAGACCAAACCCAGGGTCTGTTTCTCATGCAGGCAATGGTAACTCTGTCAGTCTCTTACTCATGGCTCCAAAATACACTCAAGGGCACCAGAACAGACTTTAGGATGTTTGTGAACTACAATGTCAGGGACTGAGTTTCTGTGCTTTTGAAAAGACCTGTGAAATTAAGAACAGGAGCAGCACCGTCTAGTTTAGCCATCTAAACCCTTTCCAAAGTTTTCTGAACAGTTTTGTTCTATCTTTAAATAGAAAAAAGAAAAAAAAGAAAGAATTTCACTGTTCCTTTGCCCAGTACATAGTGTGAGTATTGCTGTATTTCTGTCCCCTTCCCCTGGAGTGGGCACAGCAACACTCTGGGATGTAAAAAAGAAAAACCAAGTGTGTCATTTCAGCTGTACCTATTCACTGCTGCTGGATACCAAAAAATCCTCTGCTGAGAGAGAAAGGAAAAGTAGAGGTTCTGTTTGGCATGACATTAGAGGGATAAACAAAAGGCAAACCATCCCCAAGAGCAGCTGAGCAGCTCTCTTAAATTCGTGGTGCAGCCATTTAATCAGAAAACAGCTGGGATGGAAAATCTGATATTTCTTGGCAGTCTGGGTAACATTTTCTTCTCACTGGTGAAAAGTATGACCCTGAGGGTTTATAATTAAGCAATAATTAATCAGGCATACAAGCACCTCAGCAAACGACMCAAAGCTTCAACATCTCTAGACATTCCTCTACTTCTTTCTGCTTTATCCAAAATACACTGTGAAAATCAAACTGCAAAGTTAAAGTAGCAGAGACTGCCAGGTGAGCCTGGGAAGTCCACAGCACCAGTCAACAATAACACTGAAACATGGGAGCACTTCTGCACTCCAGGTCATCGACAAGGGGAAGGCTCACACACGAACTATGGCTAAGTAGGATTTTTCAGTGGGAAGGAGGATTTGACAAGGACCCTGACAAAGAGAGGTACCTCAGTGACCAAGTCTGAGTCCAGATTCAAATGGGACATCTTTCTTCAAGCTTCAATTTAGCTTCTTGGCATAGTACCTGCCTCTTAGAGCTGTGACAGATGAAACCTTTTTGTAACATTGGCTTTTCTACCTTTTCCTATAACGTTTCCATGTTACCTTTTACAAGGGAGACCAACAGCCAGAGGAGGAGAGTRCAGGTGGAATTAAACCCTCCCTGGTTCTGTTGTACAGGTAGTTTCCATTACCTCTAATTTCCACTGGTCTGCAGTGGCAATGACCAGGGACAATGGGAATGGGCAGCCTGGGAGCCAGGGCAGTGGCCTGAGACTGGGCTGTTTTCAAGCACAAAGTCAAGAAGGAATCTTTGAAGATGTTTTTTAGCAATTGCTGTTTCTAACTCTTAAGTGGCTTTTGCCACCTCTCAGAAGTTCTGGTGATCTCTTCTGCTGACAGGTAGGTGATTTGTTTATGATTTTGGTGTTTTCCTTTAGGGGGTGAGGACACACACATCTGAAATAAACATCTTTCATTCTTGAGTCCTTATGAGATTTGAAATCACAGAAAGACAGATAATTATTTGGATTTCAGCCTTTGCAAGGAAATTCTGTGCTGCCATTTGCATCCCAAGAGAAGCAGCTGGGAAATAGAAGTGACAGAGATTTGCTTGCTCTGATTACCAGATTTTCTGGCTCCAATACAGCCTGGGAGCAGGCTCTTAAATTAGTTGGCATTCACTGAAAATGGTGTAAGATTTCTCTATTTTTCTGGCAGATTATCAGTGAAATATTGACAATTACAGACCTTCATCTTCAAGCTTTATGTCTGTAATTACCAATTCTTTAGAATCAATTCTAATGCTGGCGTGGTCTCACTCCTTCATTCACACAAATAAGCAAAGAGCAGGGTGAGCACCAACATCCCTGTGACACACGAGATCCCAGGGAAAGCTCTGACTACAAAAACCACTTCGTGGAAAATCTTCTGCCTCATGTTGATGTGATAAATACCACCCTGCAAAGGGCACTGAAAAACATCTCTGGAGGCAGAAACACCTCCTGTAAATGCTGTGCCTGTAGAACAGGAACCACACAGGGCACTGGTAACCAGCTGCTCTTCGGGGCCTCTCGGACAATCCTGTTTCAACCCAGACACAGAAACATCAGCTCTTGGGATTGCCAGCTAAAGCCAAGGAGTTCGAAAATGAAACTCTTCCTTCCTCTACAGGTGTTATAGGACAACTCAGCCAAAACAAAGGGGTTAGGCAAGATATCCCCCTTCCAGATCATATCAATACTTAAACCACACCATTTCCTCACTAGTACTGCCTCAGGCAAGAAAAGGTGTGTGTAACACACAGAGCTTTCTACAATCTGCAGCAGAGACAATWGCTGTGGAATATTTACAGAAAATGTCTTCATCTTTATCCAAGTCTGGTGGCATGAGAATATCTTTGTTAAAACTCAGATTATCCTTGTCAAAACAGACACAAAATTCCCAGTTCCACACAGTCCAAACCAGCTCATGAGTTGCTTCACGTTGGTGAAGTGTTAGGAACTACAGAGGCATTTTCTGCTCTTGCCTGCACCCTGAGYGAGCGAGAGCCGGCAGCAACCACGCTCCAAACAAGGGGGTGACTAATTTGACTGGTGTCAAATCTTGTTTTTACACCAAGCATTTCATTCCAACACTCACAAATGACTCCAGTGCCACTGAAACAGAACCACTCTTGTGGCAGACAGTGGCAACCAAAAACACGTCGTACAACGTCTGAGGGAAGTAAAATGTTGGCAAAGATAATGTTGTCAAAACTCCATTTCTGTGAAAACTGCTCTGGGAACTTTCAAGTGCATTTCAAGTACACACAAGTATTTTCAATTTATGTAGTTTCAACTACATAAAGCAGAGACAAGACCTCAAGATTCAAGTTTAAAATTTCTGTCTTCACTCCTCATCCTAACAAACCACACTTTCCTTGGAATAAAATGAATAATACTCAATTTCTGCTTTGTCTCCTCTAATTCACTGTTAAGACCAGGTATACATAAAGCTGAGGAGGAGCTAATAGTATTTTCCAAACATTTGCTTCACTGCAGGCAGGATCTGACCCAGCGAGAGGTGGAATTAACCAAGTTGTCCCTTGGTCACTGATGTGAATACACATGGCAGGAGTACTGACGATGTGTGCAATCACCACTTTGGCAAAGCTCTGATACAAGTCGATAGCAGTTGCACATGAAAGTGTGTCCATAAATGAAAATTTAGTGTTGCCACTTGAAAATTAACCAAAGTATATAGTTATGCTATGGCCTGGATCTGGAAAGATGTTTAGGAGCAAATAGCAAATTGGCTGAAAGATCCATCTTTAAAGGAAAGGAGGAGGGAGTGTCAGGATAACAAAATAAAGTGTTTTGAGTTTTTATTGTCATACTTTTGCTTTGAGCTCGACATAAGAAGGATTAGGTCACTTAGGAATATAACAACATTTATTGTGAATTTATGGGAAAACAACTTGAGGTGCCCAAGAATTCTTCAATTCTTCTATTCCATCATTCCACCCAGTGGAGTCAAATCTGGTTATCAGGGAGCACATCTGTGGCTAATACTTAGCCAATAATTCTCTTTTTAGCTAGAAAAAAACCCTGCCGACAAAGCCTTTYGGAGAATATGGAAAAGGGGAATTAATGCTCATTGAGTAAAAATCTTGAGCTCTTTTAGTGCACATTCTGTTGGAACGAGTAATGTTGACTTACTTGGTCACAAAAGAGCATAAACAAAAACCAAACAGAGTCCAGGAAACAAGGTCCCTCTTTTCCATATGCYGGATGTGGTGGTAGTGCGCTGGGGCTGCTGCTCTGCACAGCTGCTAACGCTTGCAGGAGGGCTGAGCCTTCTCACCCTCGGCTCTTGTGCTGACTCCACAGCTCCGTGGCGATCAGGGCAGAAAACCAGAAAAATGTTTCTTTGGGGGGGTATCTGCTGAAGGTATCAAATATAAACAACGTTTACAGCCATTACAATGTGCCTCTTGGAACTTCAGCGTTATCCAGTTTCCCCAAGCTGCCAAGCAATGCCATTAACATTTGGCAGGGGCAGTGAAGAAGCACTACAGTGCCGTGCCTTGTGCTCGTGGCACTGCGAGAGTGCCGTGGGGCTCCTCCCGATCTGCTCTGTGATGACAGAAATCCACTGACAGCAGTGGAATTCTTCCTCGTTTGTACTGAGTCAAAACAGGCTTAAATTTACACCAAAAGYTCATTTCCCACTTTCTGTAGTGAGATCACCCCTTAGAAGTTTATTTTATTAGAAGCTTTGAMGAACTCTTAGAAGCAGAAAATTCAAGTCCCTAATGCAAATGGGGTGCTACCAGCACTGTTTTTTTTTTATCCCTGAAATCAAATATATTTAAAAGTTTTGCTGGCCCCTGTGCAGGTTTCAGCAGACTTGAGAGGCTTGACCATTGTGAGCAGCCTGTGCTCAGCCTTTTGCAGGCTCTGCAATGACAGAGCTGTGGGGAAGGATTTAGACACGAGTCCACACTACAGAAACACAGATGATAGCAACAGAAGCACAGATTTGGTTAAAATAATGAAAAAGCAACAATAAACCATCCAGGATTTAATAAGAGATGCAACTGGAATGGTTAAAAAGATGAGGAATTTGTAAGAGTTAAAAATCTTGGTATTAGATGTAAAAGAACTGCAAAAACACTCTTGAAATTTGGTAATTTGGATGGGGAAAAAATATTATTCATGATATAATATCTACCTTCTGGTTTGTTGTATGATGAGAGCTTAGATTAAAAAATAACCAAATTCATGGTAACAATCCATATGTGCTTTACTGAATTTATAGATGGTTATTATTAAACTACACAGACTTCATAAAAAATGTAGAATTAAAAATTCTACAAGTAATAGAATCTATTTCTCCTGCTGAATTTCTCCTCTGTCCCTCTCAGGACTTAACTGTTGGTAACATGCCCTATAAATATATATTTTTACATGTAAATGTTAGCCAATTTCTGTGTCTTACACAAATAACTTATGGTATCTTGAAAATTGCTTTATTCCTTAGTAAGGAAGAATTTGATATGAGAACAAATCCAGACAAAAAGCTCAGAAAAGGCAAAMCAACTGTTTTAAAGGTTGAATAATGAAACACATCTATGATACACAYGCAGAAATTTCTCTAGAAATAATGATTTAACACCTGGTAATTAAAACATTGACAATTTCCTTTCCCAYCCCTTTAGCTGGTGGGATTATCAGTCCTCTAATACTCTCCACCACCAATTTCCTTCTTCACACTTCTATTTACTTTAGTAACTTAATCAGAGCTACTGTGAGGATTCAGGTGYGTTTTTATGAACCAGCTGGGCACATGATCCTGTGCATCAGCAAAATGAACAGCAACATCTCCACCGGGAAGAATGCAAAATGGATGTGAAGATCGTGGTGCTCATGGATACACTTCAGTGTGTTCTTAACCAAAACCAGGGATCKGCAACAAGAGAACGAAGCTCATTGTAATTCCAAACGTCCCTCTGGGAGATAAGGGTAACCTGTGAGCTGAACCATCAGTTCCAAGGCCTTGGAGAAAGCATGGTTTTCTGGAATATCCCCTTAGAAATGTTTTCCTTACGTTTGTTAAAACAAGCAAGGCCTGCCCATCCCTTCTGTCTTGTTTGATTGGTTCCTTTCCAAGCATGACATGATCCCAGTCCATGTGGTTTGAATTAGGGTGAGGCGCTTTGCAAGGCTGTGACAAAAGAAAGTAAAGTCAGAACAAAGCCAACCAACCATGTGCAGGAACATGTTCACAAGACCACAGCGAGGATTCCTTAATCCCACACACCGGAGCCATGGGAAACGCAGCCATGGATCACACGCAGCAATGGCCAATGCAAGCTTCTCCTCCCCATCCCAGCACCATCCTGGATACCCCTTTGCTTCTGTGGATGGCATCACCTGCCTCCCCAGTCATTTCAATCCCAGTTTACACTCAAATTTGGCCAACATCTCTGATGCTGCCTCTTAGTCCATGAAACTCCAAACGGTCTGGCAAACCCAGAGATGTTTGGTCGCCTCTGTGCTGTGATTAACCTGCACACCACCTCAGCTTTCATGTCTCAAGCTCTGGAATCATTAGGTTACTGATACCTTTTACAGATTACTCCAAGCTCACAGAAGCTGAAATAAAGAAGGGTTGCAACTCAGGCAGCCTGGCCCTGTAGCAGCACAGACATTAGTACAGCCAATGAATTGAATATTATCTCAAGACAATGGCAATAGCAATAGCAGTTGCAGAATCACTGGAAAACTTCATTAACAAAACGAAAGAGACACTCTCCTCACTTAAGTATCCAAAGGMCCCAACTCCCCAAATGTAACAGCCACGGGCTGAATTCTCATGGAGAACCCACAACAAGCTTGAACTGTGAGGGAATGGGAATGACCCCCAGAAGCATAACTTCTCCCAGCATGGCTTAGGGGAAAAGCAGAAATTTCTCAGCAATATCTACACTGTCATCACATCCATAAGTATCTGAGATGGACAAGAAATGGTCCTTGGATTGATTTGGGAGCCTTGATCATAACTGAGCATAGGCTGCCAGCATTTGTGCCAAGGGGAACCCTCAGGAAGTTCCCTGGTGTTGAGTTCTGCCTCTGTGCAATCTGCCAACTACCAACTTCCCAGGCAGCAAGGACCTAAGGAAACAAGCAAAGACAGGAGCTACAGGCTGATCAGCGGACTGGATTTCTTGTTTGGTCCCTGGGAATACAAACCTAGCAGTCAGTTACTGTTCAGCCCACCACATTAGGGTGGCAGGTCTCCCTTGGCTGTTCTTCCAAATCTGGCTCCTGTCCTGCCTGCTTTCTGCTCTAAGGGACACACCAAACTCACACCAGTCTCCCTCCACACCCTGGTGTGTCTGCAGATGGGATTTCCTGGTTTCCTAATCTCTGTGCAGCCACTCACAACGTTCCTGGGAAATCGCAGTTCGGTGCAAACATCAATATTTGGTTCCTAGTGGTGGCTCCCCTTCCTTAGGGTATGTGYCCCCCAGGCTCTCACCAGACATTCCATTGGTCATTGTTTCCCTTTAGAGGACATCACCAAGCGTTTGCAGGAGCCTGTACTGCAGCAGGAGTGGTGTTTGTAGTGCCTTGACTGAGCAGAACAGAGGAGCTGAACACACCACAGACAGCTCAGCAACTCCTCCATAGGTTCAACCCCGTCACAGAGCCACGGTTGGATTTTGCACTGCCAGCAGAACTACGTGGGACTGCTCTGAGAGCCGGACACCAGCACTGGAATGGATCTTTACAGCTTGGCATTGCTGCTGCCCTCTGAGGAAGAACAGGATGATGAGGTGGGAGAACAGCGCCACAGCCTCTCTCGGACTAATGGGTAAAAAATGCAGGCAAGCTATTTTTAGATGAAAGCATGAAAACATTCTGCTTGAATTAAACTCAGAACCAGCTTGAAAAAGCAAGAACAGATGCAAAAATACTTTTAGTAGAAAAATATGTTTAGAATTCTCTAAAAAGAGTTTGGAAGATGCATTTCCTTGCAGACTTAGACAAAGTTTAAAAATGAACSAACAACCACCACTCTCTAACCTTCAAACACTCTTCGAGGCTGTCTGCACTCCCACAGGAGTTTTGGGAATGCTTTGAATGGGCACAGCAATACCATGAAGTAGCATCCATGTAAATGAAAATAGCAACCAGACATTTGGCAAACCAGAGTAAATGAGTGAAGGGATAGTCACAGCGAGAATGGACGTTTGTCAGCTACAATCCTTCCTTTCCATGTATTTTCCTAGGCTTTATTCAGGATAAAGGTCTTAAAACCTGAAGCTGGGCAACAGGGCAGAAAGGGGAGGGCTGGCAGGGAGTCAGCCCCTGCTTTCTCCCAAAGGTTTTACTCCAAAACAATTGGGCATGCCAGAGATCCCCCTCCTGCCACCTTGGCTCTGTTCTGGTGCCTACAACTGAGTTCCACATTGACTTAGAGATAAAACTTTTATTTTGGCTACATTACCCTCTGCAGAGACAAAGGCTGATGAACTACACAGTGTGAATTCAAAGTACTTCATAATTACTAGGGCTATGTTACTTATTTATGGGTACTTTGTTTAAATAATGCTATTTTTTAGCTCAGAAAATGTAACAGTGCTACTATTTCATTCTGTGCAAGATCCTTCACATGTAAATGCCTGCAGACTTGTTTTCAGCAGAAAAACCAGCAGCAGTCTGAACATCTAGGTTCATCTTCAGGTTATTCAAAGTTACACCAGCATCAAGACCAGGTCATGCAGTACCAGGTCACCCCATGGCACAGTTTGATCCAGATCTGGTGTGGGCATGGGATCAGATATTTCTAAAATAAGYCAGAACCCCCAAAGTGGAGTTTGTGCCAGTTTTCCAGGGCTCCCTGCCAGCAGCAGGGCAGCAGAGTGTATCAGACTGAGCATAAAACCACAGCAGTACCATAGAGAAACCCTGAACCAGAATAAAGCTRATCAGTATGGATTCAACCCACCCTGATAATCCAAACACATCTCAGTGGATTTATCCTAGGAGAATACTTTCTTCTTATCAGGCACCAGGAATCTCAAAGCCAGATTTGCAGTATTTTTAAGCTATGGCASAAGTGCAAAGCGGAAAGGCCAAACCGATAAACATCTATTTTGGTGTTTGGCACCAGCTGGAAACAAAATCCACAGCAGGGATGGAAATGCAGCTTAGCACAGAAAGCAGTTACCAGAAAGCTATAATAAAGCAGAACTTGCCACCACAAAGCACTGCTCCTCACATCCACATGATTCCTGGAAAGAGGATGATCTATTAAACCAGAGGGAATTACCCTCCATAGAAGGAGGCCAGTTATGCTTATTTGACACACTACTGAGTGTATGCAGTTTAGTGTGGGTCAAGAAGTGTCAGCAGCAACACTGATTGGTTGGTTGGTTGGTTGGTTGGTTGGTTGGTTGGTTGGTTGGCAAACAAAGCTGATGTCAAAAACTCCCACCTGGGACAGGCTGCTGCACTTAAGGCAGGGACTGTTTTCCTTCCCTTGCCTTGGACCTTTCCCTCACAAACTCATTGGCAATGGAATGGGAGCTTCTTCCACCGAGGCAGTCAACATCCACTGGGAAAGGGAGAAAAATTATCCTTCTTTTTTGAACCAAAAGGAATATTTTTTTTTGACAGCTGGAATTTAATCGTGAAAGTACTGGGAAGAATAAAAGATGAACCATCATTTTGCCCTGAGTTCTTCTCTGGGCATTGTATTTTGGATATAGTGTAAGACATACTGACGTGACTCTTGTTTTCTCATTATATATAAATAAACATATTTATACACAGTCTCAGGATAAAAGAGATGTCCCAGAATCTCTACAGACGGTGAGATGGATACAAGTAGGTTATAGGCAGGAACAACATAAAGCTCAGCTCTGGCTGGGGACCTCATGGAAATAGCCTGCATTTTCTTCTAGTGAGTTTTGAATTAAAGTTTTGCTTTCTTTTTTCTTTCCTTAAATCTGTTTTCAATAAGTGTGGAGCAAAAAAGTATGAAGATAATTATAGCTGTCTGTGCACAACAGAAATGTCAGACCTCACATTTCCCAACTGACCTTTCATCAGATGAAAATTCCCACAGCAACTTTCCCCAAGCAGAGAGTGGGGAACGATGAAAATTTGCAAAAGAGCTTTCTGTCCAATAACCTTGCTCACGTGGCAGATGCACAGGTGGGTGTTACTGTGATTTACATAGGAGGAATAGCTTTAAGGGAATAAAAAAGTAATCAAACCTTAAAAGCTGGTCTATAAGAAAGCTTGGGCTGAGCAACCAGAGAAAAGCCTTGTTGAGGTACTGGTGGTGAAATCTGGTGTGCTGGTCCTCTGACTGCAGGAAAATGAATGATGGGAAAGTCTGAGATAAAAATTAAAAAGGAATATTTTTACAACATGGCTTGTCTTGTCTGGCTCCTTCCATTGATTCTGAAATGCTGCACTGAAATCCTCCTGCAAGGAGAACATCCATGAAAAGGACCAAGAGAAAAGCTTCTCAGTAACTAACACTGGTATAGGAGAGTTGGCTTCAATCAATAAAAAATGAAAGTCACACAAGATCTCAGTCTAGCTGGAAGCAGCCTAGTACTGGATATCATGAAAACCATCTTAAAAATAATACATTTTGTTCCCCAAAGTACTCCATTGGCAAGACGTGCAAACATCACATGGTTCGTGTGCTGAAGGAACAGTGCACAGAGGAATGTGTGCAAGGATTTTCAACTGGCTGGGGAAGGGTTTTGGTGACTCCCAAGTTGTCTCATGCCCGACTGCAACTCCCACTGCAGCCACAGGTCTATTGGCCCATTTTCCCCAGGTGTGTACAGAGAATCCCAGAATGGGTTGGAAGGGACCTTAATGATCATCCCATTCCAGCCCCTGCCATGGGCAGGGACACCCTTCACCAGGACCCTAACTTGTCCTTGAACACTTCCAGGAATGGGGCAGCCACAGCTCCTCTGGGCAACAGRAGGTTTCCCTCCAGGCAAGAATCAGCCACAACTRCAGCCYCTTCTCCCCAGAGCACATCCAGCCYCCCACAGCAGTTTAGGGAGCTGCCAGGTGTGCCAAGCTGTCCTTCACCCCTGCCTTGCTGTCCCACAGGCTGTCCTGGAGCTGCTGTGCTGATCCRACCATCCCTCCCACCGGCACGTCCCGAGCACCATCCTGACTTCCCACACTGCTCATCCCACACCAGAGCCTGACCAGGAAGACTGGGGAACACTTCATTGGAAACTCAGAACCAGTTCCAGTCCTACAGCCATTTCAAGATCTGTCACTCACTGATTCTTTACGAGAGGAACTGTGGCAATGCCTAAGCCTTTGGGCAGTAACTCTTTGCAGCTGAGCCCTGGGTCCACTTTGTAAGGACAGCATTCCTGGCTTCCTCTAAGAGCTAGCCTTCAGATCCCAAAGTCTTTTTCCTATTTAGTGTGTAAGAGATGAAGTTCTGTTGGGCACTGTGTGACTACAGCAGTGCAGTCTGAAGGTCCCCACGTCCTCCTTCTCCTTCAAACCTGACTTGTGCTGCAGCCCCCAGTGAGCTCTAACAGACCCAGGCACCCACAGGCTCCATCGCTGACCTCCCTACAGCAACAAATGCAAGCAGGTTTGGCCTTTTCACACGTGGTGACATCTTATTGATGCTCCTAATTTCTGAATTAAAAACCAAAAGAGAATGTGTTTTCTTCTACCTATWGAGTTGTTCTAAAAAAGGCACCAGATCTGACCAGAACTGGATAAAGTAGGAAAAATATCATATAAGAAAGTTAATGCCTCTCACTCTCTCTCTCTAAAGACAAGATACGGTTGAGGTGGGTTTTTTACCCATTTTAGATTTTGCACAAGCTTACCCAATCACTACATTTCTCAGGGTAGCAAACCACATTTTAGTTATTATTTCTTACTCTTTATTTGTATTTCCATAGCATCTAAAAAGTATTTTAATATCATCTGTAAAGTCTTTTCATACAAGACAGCAGGAAAATAAAGCAAGGTGTGCAYTGGGGTTTGAAAGAAGAAATACTAAAATATGAATTAATCATTATCAGTTTTGCCCACCACACTCAGAAACATCCCATCAACACTTTGTAACACTCCCCAGCCCATTTTCAGGCAAATCACAAGCCTAGAAAGATTCTGAAACCAGAATTTAAAAATCCAGACTTCAAGTGAAACACCTGCAGCTGCGCTTTGTGTCCACATCTTTCTAACCGATTTTGATTAATCCTGCTCCTGAAGGTAATCCACTGAAATCAGATGGAGCATTGGCCCAAACCTGCTGCCTGAAAATAACAAAACCAAAACGTAGCATTTATTCTCCATTTAGTAATCAAACTTTCCCCTCCCAATTTCTTACAGAGCAATGTAATTTCCAATGCAAAAAAATTTTCATTTTTCAAACAAAGTGTTGAGTTCTGGAAAGATTGTACTGTTAAAGAAAAAGCTCTGCCAAATTGTTTTGGCTGACAGCAGAGGGTAAGGAAAAACAGGCTGGGCAATTTTTTTGCAAGACTCTAACAAAATTTTAAAATTCCTGCCATTTTCTGATAATCACAGTGAAAACTTTCACMACTTTCAGCAAACATTTTGATGAGAGTGTCGTAGAGCTCCTGTGAGCATACCCTGGGAAAGCTCCCAGTGGGAGCCAGCGATGCCCTTGGTGTTCAGTGTCACCCATCCCCATGGGTACAAATGTGCCATGGCTGGTGCTACACCCAGAGCACCACTTTTTCCTGCGTTATATCGGGATAGAGTCACTCCAATAAGTTTTCCTAAGTCCAGACATGGGCTACATCAGAAACAGTCACAGCAGGGGAAGAATAATTAAAAAACCCCTGCACTTGCCCACTTGTGTACTGCTGTTCACCTTTGACAAGGTCCAAATCTCTTCAGAAGCATCAAAATAAGAGGTGATAGATGATGGAGATAAAAGCAAATGAGGGCCTTAACCTCTGAATGGGGTTCCTAATGCTGCCTCATCCTTGCCAAAGTCCAAGTCTTAATAATCACAAGGCTGTGATTTATTATCCGTGTATGGCCACATTCTGAAAAAAGTCTCAGGGGGTCTGTAAATTGCAGATGTAACCACAGATTAATGCTCATAATCCCTGGTAAAAACTCTGCAATAACACTGCTATAGCCTAAAGAAATTCTCCCACTAATATTCCTAATCCTTTCCCATTGGACTTTATGATCCTTCTGTGATTTTCAGGCAGTCCAGCAGTGACTAAACAATATTTATGATTTAATTCTGCTGGTTTTCATTTCCAGACTAGAGGATTCTTTCAAATTTTATTTTAAGTTACACCCACACACATAAATGCTCCCTCCTATAAACCCAGGAAATGACAAAAAAAAAAAAAAAAAAAAAGATAAGAAGCAAGAAGATGCTCTATGTCCTTTATTGCCTCTCCTACCATTGCATACCCATTTGGAAACTTGTATTTCTTGTCAGACACTGGAAAACACACCTGGGAGCATTGGTGACCTCCCACTGCTACTGCTGTAGCATCACACCTTCAAACTCACAAAGAGCAGGACAAATAGAAGGA
Source organism: Amblyornis subalaris (assembly GCA_018881555.1). Classification (NCBI taxonomy): domain Eukaryota; kingdom Metazoa; phylum Chordata; class Aves; order Passeriformes; family Ptilonorhynchidae; genus Amblyornis; species Amblyornis subalaris. Next base: position 1,294,457 of record JACAXG010000080.1, on the reverse strand, counting down.
AGAGCCTTCCATTTTTCCCCCCTTCTATTACATCATACTTAGTCCCATTCTTTCTCCTTAGACTGAAAAGCTGCCAATTTTCAAGTGTCCCTCATTAACTTTTAAAACCTAAGCTCTGCTAAAGTAGAGTTATTAGTTTTTTCCTGGCACTGCCTGAAATTGCAATACCCACATAAGAGCACTAAATCCTAATAGCTACTCAAGGCAAACCAGGAAACAGTGCTTAGTGTGAGACGTGATATTAAATATTTGTACACAATGGGTTCTAATGGGCAGGAATGGGAGCTGGAGGTGATTATGGGTGCTTTTGGAAAGACAATGATCCAGCAGTTTCAAAAGAAAACCACCTTTAAAAGTCAAAGTATAAAGAAAAATATAGTAAATAAATATTTCTGTACTGCTTACAGAGATATGCAGAATAAGTTTCACAGTAGGGAGAGGCTGAACTAAGGGGGTTTACAGGAATGAGATTTGGTAAACACAAGGTTGAACRTATCTGTAAGGTGAACCCTAAATAGCAGCATAAACATAAACAGGATGCCACAAGCCAGATTCTGTTCCTCCACACKTCACTCAAGGGCTCTGCACATCATCAGCTTGACATCTGTACTCTCATACTCTATCAGCAATCTGGCATTTAATTAATAATTGTCTGAGGGAATCAAAAAATGCCAAGTCAAATATATTTAAATCTCTTTTACACAAGGTAAGACCAAAAGATTCTAAACAATTTCTACTGATTTGATCTTCCTTTTCTAATGGAATTACAGCCACAGAAGCTCAAACTTTTTGATATCCACAGACCTACAGTATCAGCACAACAAGAACGTCAAATYCCAATATGAGGTTTAGTAAGCAGCTTGTTTTGAAGGTGTGTAAGTGCCATAACACAGGAAGCAAGCAGCCTAAACCAGCAGAAAAAGCCCTGTTTTCAAATAAAAGGTCTGGCCATCAGCTTTTTAAGAAGTTGAACCTCATTAGAGTCAAGCATCTCTACTCCTTGTGATTGTAAATGTCAGCATGTGGACACATCTCCCAAATAACTACTGGGCTGGTCATGAAAATAACTCTGTGGCTGTTGTGTTTCTCTTCAGTTCGAGGTGGCTGTTAAAATGTGCAGCCAAAGAATGATGATGCTGAAAGGTGCTCCCCACCTTCCACTCAGTCATGTGGAATATCGCCAAGACAGACTTGCAAAGGATCTATTAAAAACAAACTATTACAAGTGCAACTTCTAAAAATCCAGGAATTTATGATGCTGCTGAATGAAGCCGCATAAATAATTTAATATTGATAGGACTTTAAACCTTCCTAGATGTACTGAACCTGATAGAAAATAAACTCCAGCACTTGACTTTTACTTTCAAAAAAGTAATGCATCTTTTTYCTTCCTTTCTTCTTTAAATTCATTTTCTTTCCTTCCTTTTACTAAACTGATGAACTGCCACAATCCCCAGACTGGAGTCCTAGATCAATATTCTGCAACCAGTTCCCTGGCAGTGATGTCCTTAGGCAGGAGAAGGAAGGATATCTCAGTGCTTTCACTTCAAAGATCCTGACACCTGCAGCAGACACTTCTGACTAAGTCAGTCAGATCCAAGCACATTCTCCTGAGATGAAGGTTGTACTTACTGGGGATATTTAAGAAAACAAGAGGTAAGCTGAATGTCTCAAAATACCTCCTTCTACACCTGCATTTCACACTTCTCCCTGTGTGGAAGGAAGGAAGGAAGATTCATCAGCATGCAGAGAGAAGCTTGGAATTGCAAGAAAATACAGGATATTCTTGGAAAATTACCTTGGGTTTAGTTCTGTGGCACAGTCAGAGGCAGCACAAAGCCTCAGGGTTCTGCACAGACGAGGAGCTGCCCTTTCCAGCACTGTCTGTGATGTGCAAAGAGATCCCAAACAACCCCAGAACTTGCTACTCCACGCTTAGAGTTTCACACTGATGTGTGCACACACACACACACACACACACACTTTCTATGGATAGATTTTTATTTCTGGAAAGTTGCCAGAGAAGCCAAGCTGGGTGTGCTGGCAGACTGGGACCCACAGGATCATCAGGCTTGGAAGGAATCCCACATGGGTCAACCCAATCCATTAGCCTCCTTCAGAGCAGAAGGGAGCTCACTATCCCTAAAATCTCCCCAAAAGTTAGCTTGGAATCTCTCAGCTGCTGGAGCTGGTCACCTCCCTTGGATCCTCCCCACACTAACCCTTCTCAAACAGCTTKTCCTAAGTCTTCTCTGGCCTTATTGCCTAATCAAAATAATTGGTCCCTGTCCTTTTCCTAACAGCACTTAAATATGCTTGCAGACACTTATGTTTCTAYAGAGTTTTCTTTTGGTCTAGACTGAACACGACCCTTGAATTTTCCACAGAGATCCGAAAGGCTGATGATCTCCCAGGGGCTGAGAGTGGGGCCTGCCCACGGCAGGTCACAGCTGCTGGCAGGACTCGACCACGTGTTGGAATAAGCCATCAACACAACCCTGCCACTCACAGAAACAGGTTCAAACATTCCTCACTTTCACCACATTATGGGGAAATTTCACTTTCTCCAGACCCAYGATCATAACATTTATTGCTGCTTTGCCTCTTGAAGTCATCTGCTCCTAAGAGAAGTACATTTTATTTTGCTGTAATAGAATGTGCATCCATACTTGAAAGGAGCTTTAACAAAGAGAAAAACTTCAGGGAAATATACCTGATAAAGGACCTGAAAGTTCCTGATCTGTTCAGTTTATCAGTGAAAACAAAAAGTAAAAAATTTGAACACAGTGTTTCAGAATTACTTGATAAGGAAAGAATAARTCATCCTGAACTTAGCAAAGGTATAACAAGAGCAAATGCTCAAGTCCTTGCATTCAAACTAGAAATGAGATGGAAGTTTTTCACAGACAGGTTACCAAGGAATGTGTCAAGGCCTCCATTACATGGAGTACTTCAGTCTAGACCAAAGTGCTTCTAAAAGAGGCCACTTCAACCACRTGTGCAATATTAAGGCCTGTTTTATGCACAAGAGATCATAATATTAATTTCTGGGAATCAAATCCCTGTTATACAATTTGCAGGTTTCCTTATGGGAAATCAGCTACAGAATATTTGAAGAAAGACTAGACTGCTGAGCTGTGAATTAGCTTAGAACAAAACACCAAACTGCAATTCTATAAAATTTTATGAAAGGTACTGCAATCTTTTCTTCTCCCATTGGTAACTGAGCATCCTGCGGTTCTGGTAGGCAGACAGAAAAGGAGGAGAGGAAATGGCTTTCTAAGTAAAATGTAGCCTGAAAGAAAAAAAGCCCATGGCATATTTAGAAACTTTTTGCAGATCTTTTTGCTCCCCTTTTCTCCCCCAGGTTTCCTGTTCTCCCTGAGGAAGGCCTGCTGGAACATCTGTTATTACCCTTTTCCTACCAGCATAGAAATGATGCGCTAATTAGAACTCTCATCTGATTAAGCACAACAAGAACCCCCACTTCCCTTCTGCTGTTTTGCCTCACTTGGTCTCTTCTCCGCTTCTCCCTTCCCAGATCTGCTCCTCCATCCCATCCCATTCTTCCTGTAGTTTTCCTCTCTCAATGTCTACTCTTTGGTTTTACGGGTCATTGGTTGGCAATTACACGTTTCTGTTATTAGAAAAGTTTTCCCAATTCTTGAATGAACACTTGAGGCAATGGAATTCCTTCCTTAACCTTGTTAATGYCAAGTACTACAGTTGCTGTGGTGACCACAAGGTAAATTAAATCAGGTTTTTTTGGGGATCTAAAATTGGGTTATAGTCTAAGTACCTGTTAGCAATGGAGGATCACTAATAAATAAATAAATAATGCCCCACAGCTGGAGCAATTTACAAAACATAATAGGGAAAAATTGGCCTTTGCTGTTAAAAATCAAAGCATTAAAAGGGTGTCACACTGCAAAAGGTTAAGGCCTATTAAAACATTGTAATTTCACAGCCTTTAATGTTATTAGTATTTTCCACTTGACGCTGCCAGATAATAACTAAGAGTGGACAGCAAACACCCTGCCTTTACTGTCAGGGTATGTACAGAAAATATCCTCCAGCTTGGACACAAAACGCTGTCCCCTACGTGCGGGGCTGGGCTCACTGCRTAAGGAGCAGGAGATGAAGCCTCTGTGCTGAGGCAGCTCTTGCCATGCTCAGAGGTGCAGAGGTGCTGTGAGTGCTCGCTACCCTCGGCAGCCAGCCAGACCCCAGGAACTGCCTCCGTTTGTCTCCTTGAGCCTTCTTGGGCGAAGAACAGCAGGATGGATTTCCAAGTTCAACAACAATCCATAGGGTGATACCTGGCAGTTGGGGTAGTTTTTCCTCCTTGAAAAGATCTTGCATTTAGCCTTGTCTTTAATTGAAGGCTGGATTTGGGCTCCTGTTTAGCTCACACACTGCTCCATTGGCTGGGGAATCATTTTGGTGGAYGTTCCTCCTCAAGCTCAGTCAGAGAGCAGAGGTGTGGCAGACACCCCAACAGCCAGGGTAGCTGAGCAGCACCCTCCGCAGCATCCCTCTGACAAGCCACAAAAACCAACAGCTTCATGTTTTAAGAGGTTATTCCCAGTGCTGGACAGTAACTTCACCAGCCCTTGTGTTCAGAGCTGTAGAATGGCAAAGCACAATATAAAAGAGACTTTAAGCCATTAGACAGCATCCAAAGGAGGCCACGAGGATAGGGAAGGGTCCGGAGAGGTGTTATGAGGAGTGGCTGAGGGCACTTGGTTGGTTCAGCTGGAGAAGTGGAGACTGAGGGGAGACCTCATTGTGGTCTTCAACATCCTCCCGAGGGGCAGCACTGATCTCTTCACTCACGACCAGCAACAGGACTCAAGGAATCAGCATGAAGGGGAGGTTTAGGTTGGATATTGGGAAAAGGTTCTTCCCCCAGAGGGTGGTGGGCACTGAACAGGCTCCCCAGGCAATGGGCATGGCCCCGAGGCTGCCAGAGCTCCAGGAGTGTTTGAACAATGCTCCCAGGCACAGGGTGGGATTGTTGGGGTGTCCTGGGCAGGGACAGGAGCTGGTCTGGATTATCCTGGTGGGTTCCTTCCGACTCAGGATATTCCCTGATTCTGAGATAGTCAACACTCAACACCATCTGCACATGACCCAGCCAGGCTGCCTACCCTACCCATTCCCACGCTTGCTGGGGCTGATACTTGGCTTTGTTCAAGATTCCCAGTCTCAAGGCTCTGCTGTTTCTGGGAGCGCCACACATCAGGCGGAGCTCCTGCAGGACCTGAGCACTTTATTCTCCCCCCAGCACCTTCCTGCTGGATTGCAGCACTATGGCATGGTTTAGGTAAAGAATCAGCGAAACTTTTGCCACTATTGACATTAGTAAATAAGAATAGAGCAGCACTTCCCAAAGGAAGTGAGATACATAAAGAAATCTATGAGAGGTCTTTCTACCTTTACAAAAATTTTGCCTTTATCTCTTTCTTCAGAGCTCTGTGGATCAGTTAAACTCTTTAATGCTCCAGAAGATGGAAATATTTATCATGGGAAAACTGAGATAGTTGTTTAAATAATATCGAGGACTAATAAGGAAAAAATACAAATAATGAGCCTGTGCTGCACTTTAAGCACCAGGCAATGTTGCAGCTGTATTAGATGGATGAAGCTGCTGCAGCACTGGATAGGGAGGGGCTGTTCCTTGGCAGGAAAAAGCAGCAGAGGGTGTAATGCTCAGGAACTCCACTAACCCTTGCCCAGCACAACACCATAGTTAAGAAAAAAAAAAAGAGAGAGATGGAAAAACAAGGCAAGAAAAGATGATCTTGGCTGAGCACGTAAAGGGTATCTTGAATAAGTGATATTTAAGTCATGTTCTTGTTTATTCTTTTAAACACGCTTGTGGTGAGCAATCGTTCACCTGCTATAAATTACAAGCAACTGATAAGTCTCCATTTATGAGTCTCCASTCAACAGCACTCATACCAAAAAAAAATGCAAAAGCAAAGCCATCCATAACCAACAGCATTTTTCCAGAGCTGGACCACATAGAAAAATTTCCAAAGCAGATATGTAGCAGATTTCTTTAAAATTTAGTGGCTCAAAAGAGTCCCAAAGGGTTGGGCAAATTTCGCTCTCCAACCCTTCTGTTGTAGTTCTTTGCTAGACGTAAGTTTAATATTAAAAAAAAGATTAATCTGTATGCTTGAAGCCTGTTCTTTTTAATCTTAATGAGTTATGATTTTATACAGTGTAGAACCTTATCCAGAAGAGCTTTAAAAATTGAAAGGAATAAGATCAGAGAGCTGAGAATATGAAGTGGGGTTTTATCCAACATATGACTAGATGTTTCCAACCAGTATTCCGTGCTAAGGAGGGGAAAATGAGCCATTAAAAAAAAAGTATTTTCATAGGAGATCTTCACAAATATTTTACCTCTGCTGACCTTTAGATAAAGGTAAAAAGGTTAATGCAATAGTTTGGAAATTATTAGCCTGAAAAAGGACCAGTGACCTTCTCAGGGTTGTTCCCAGATTTCTCAGCATAGCTTCTAATTCCTGGGAGATCATTTGAGCCGTGCAGAGACCTTACTTAGTCAGAGTCAAAATATTTTTCTGCCTTTGTAGTGGCTCTCTGAATCTATAAAATGTGGAGTTTCCTTTTGTTCCACCTCCACCCCTCGCTGGGGAGGGTGCCAGGGTAGGCTTCCATTCATGGCACTGCAGATTTTCCGAGCATCCGCTGTACCGGAAAGAACAACAGTTGGGATCGACTTCTCCCTAACACGTCCTCTCCAGTTAAAGGGTTTGTCCATCGAACCACCAGCTCCCTCCGTGCATCAAACAATGCGAATTCATTTCATCCATTTACATCATTGCTCAGTTTGGCCAAGAGTCTGCTCGCCCCTGGTTTAAATCATGACAGTATTGATAATGCAGACCTAAATGAGGAGTGCAGAGGAAATCCAGAGTTCTGGGTTCTTTCCCAGCTCCTTCAATAACCTGAAATCCAGCTTGAGCAAACAATTAGATTWATTTACGCCACAATTTACTTTTAAGTTGGTGTTGAGCAGTAAAATATCTCTAGGATGGATGCAAGTCTCAGACACTTTTACAAAAATCCCGTTAGAAGTCGGACTAGGTAGTGCCAACTGTAAAGAAATATGGAATGACACCTGAATGGGGGCAATTCCAAAGTAGGACCTTCAATAAGGGCCAGAACACTATTTTGAATCAGAAATTCCTCACAATTTCAGCCCCTTAGCTTTTCAGATCTAGASTCTCCTGAACCCAAGTTCTGTCAATTTGCCTTTCTGCAAAACACACAAATATGAGCCCCAAGAGAGATCTCAGTCTTGATGTGCCGTGAAACACCATCATTTATTCATTTAGTCCATCTGCCCAGCCCTAGCAACTGAAACTTCCTTTAAAATAAGAACTAATGCAAAGCAGTAGAGCTACATGCATCACATACAGAACGTACCCTCTGCAGAAAGAACCGTCAGAACCTGGATGTAGCACAGTCTCCTTTGGAAGAAGGGGCTGGGAGCATTTATTCATTGCACAGCCTCATTACAACACAACTGTTTCTTGGTCTCTACCACACAGTGGTGGTACCCAGCAGTCAGAGGCCTTTTAAAAGGTTTTAAAAGATTTTCCTGCTGATGCTGTTCTTTTCAGCAGGAGTGAGAGGAACACTGAGGGCAGGATTCAGGCACAGTGTTCTGCCAACCCTGCCAAGGGAAAGCCCTGGAGTCCCCACCAGGACAAGCAGGACTGTCTAGAAATGAGACACACTAACGAGCTACATGTTGACATCCACACCAACTTCCAGGAGCTCAGCTGATTTCTTTGCTCTCCCCCGTATGATTCCCAGTATTAACCACAGTTCACTGGTGCAATAGTGCAAACTCTTTTCCATCTGAGCTCCGTTAAAAAGGCAAATGGTATCTCAAGGAGCGAGTTGACCCCATTATCAGACCCTCTGGGAGTTCAGAGAGCAGCCAGCAGTGGAGCCAGCCAAAATGCCTGAGCTGAGGCCAGCTAAGAAGCCAGCCAGGCAAATCCAAGACTGCTGGAAAAATACATTCTGGAGCTCRGTGTCTGGGACCCCGAGCTACTATGCACACCCTGCTTTAGGGGATATGGGTGTTGGCTTCATTAGAGCAGCTCAGAAGAGAGGGTGAACAGGGAAAGCAAATTAGACTGGAGTTACATAAAAGGCCTCTTGACTTTTTAATGACTTTGGTTACTTGGAAGTAGCAGGTATATTTACCAGAACTTTATCTCCTCTTTTACAGTAAAAGGTTTTTACAAGGAAAAGATATGTAAAAAGGGATCTTACAATATACAATTCCAGAAGTATAGGGGGCTAGAACAGGCAGCACAAGAAAAGTGGGATGTACCTGTCTACTTACAGTCTTTCCAAGCTTTGGAAAGTGTATTTTTCAGTCACATTGAGTATAATTGCTCTTTAAATCCAGCAGAGAGAAGGCCTTCACCACCAAAAGCAGTAGAAAGCAAGAAGATTTRTTAGGTTCACACAATGTTATTCAGTCACTTACAGATCTTTATTCTGATAGTAAAGAAAATTATTTATGATTTTTAAAATACATTGTAGATGACAGGACACRAGAAAACCCAGAGACACAGGGTCTGTCCTCCCACTGATTCTAGGACTGAACTGCATTGTGAGGGACTTCTGTTGGTGGGATCCCTGCTCTAAGCTTAGCCAAACACCTGGGCATTATCATGGCAATGTCCACATCTGTGAGCACTGTGGAAGGGCACATCAGTCAAACATCACGAGTTGATGTTTAACCACAATCAGTATCAGTGGATGAATCACTTATCTTGCTGTACTGAAGTGCTGACCTGTTCTAAGATAAGGCTACCTAATGTACAGAGCCTGGCAACCCCTAAGAAATTACTGAYGGAATTAAAAAGCCACAATCCTAGATCACAGAAAGGTATTTTTAAAAACTCTTCYCTGTTTTTACCTCCGCCATCAGGTCTCAGCTCATCACTGGAAAGCTGTATTTCCATGGAATGATGAAAGTCTTGAAAAATGATTGTCCCAGGGATCTCTGCTCCCTTTTCTGGGGAAGCATTTTGCTGAAGCACTATGTAAGAGCTAAAAAACTATGCCCACAGCAGCTACAAAAATGAGAATCCCATAAGAATCTTGGGAAACTGAAAAGTGGGTGGAAATATCTGATACAGCTTGGGACCAAAATGCAGCGTGAAGTCCATGGCCACTTTTAAGAGCATATAGCTTTTCACTTGTGTGCCATCCGAACCTCCAGGCACAACACCTGTCCAAGAGCTCAGACTGAGGTTTGGACTCAGCTTCCAGCCTAAGGGAACAGAAGATGATTAAGACACGAGACAGAGGGCCTGCAAGCAGAAAGAAAATAGCCTGAGTTAGAAGCCTACAGCAAAATAGAGGATAAGGTGCTTAGAAATGTTTCCAAAGATTGTCAGTGCTTGCAGTGCTTCAGGTTGGAGTGAATTACCACAGATCAGGTGAAGGAGACTGCTACACAAAAATATCCTGTAACACAAAACTTTCCTGCTGTCAGAAATGCTCTTTTTAATCATTAGTACTTTAGCAAGAAAACACATGTGCACATACACACAAGTTTAACATTTCTCTGAAAGTCTGATCTCTTGTACTTTAGACCAAATAGAAAACATAGAGCAGGCCAAATTCTGACCAGAATCTGCAGCAAAGTTCAGCTGATCTGTGGTGTTGAAAGCCCATTGCTGCTTAAAACAAGTATTTTACAAGGCAGTGAAATAAACTTTGGATAAACACAGGCAACTGTTGCTTTGGCATGGAGGAGACGGACACGCTTTAGAAATATTACTCCTGTTTTCTGCTCCCAAGACCAAGGAGAGAACAGCACCGTGCAGAAGACACCGAGACTTCTGGCAGGAGAATGTTGCACATTCACAAATGTCAAACAGAGCAACAGCAGCCTGAAGTGAGCAGGAAGATGAGAGGCCACTGGAGAAATGGTCTGGTGTCAGCAAAACTCGTCTAGACCGTCTGTCACAGGAGACTGAATATTGCTGCTTTTCCTGGGGGATGAAGGGTTCCAAAGAGAAAGGAAACATGGGGATGTTTGATCTGGCACCTGGTGAGGTACTGTCTAGGGCTGGAAGCTGTACAATCCTGGACGAGTGTCTGGGAATGTGGCAGTGCCACCAGGGAGTACATCACTGAACAATGTGTGTATAATTTTTGTGTATATAGAACACACTGCATTGTTTGCAGATTTTACTACTAAAAAGGAAGGGTGTCAGCCCTGCCTTCAGCTTCCAAGTTCCTCCTTTATGGTAACACTCAAAAGTGGAAGAATCTCCATAAAGATACAGAGTGAACGGAAGCAATGGAACAATTCTAGATGTGATCATAAATTTCCTTCTGCTGAAGTGACAACCTCTGCCCAAAAGACACTCGAGAGACCCAGGTGCAACGACTTCTCATCCTTTGGCAAAAGATTTCCCATTATTCCATTTGCCAAAGACTTGAAATTATCCATGCAAAAGCCCTTTGCAGATCCATGGGAGGTTTCAGTGCTTGAGGGCACCCACTTTTAGCTTCAGTAAGAGCACACGAGTTTGGCATTGAACTCGTGCTTCCCRCAGTGCCTGTGCCACACCATCCATGGCAATGCACGTGAGAAGCAAGGCAGGGCACTGGGTTTTCACTTAAACATTGATCACAAGGGAATATCAAACCAGAAAATGTTTCCGAATGTAGGGCACATTCATTCACATGGAAAATGTGGTTAATCTTTGTAATATTTACTTTGATTCAATTATACATTTAAGAAGGCAAGAAAGAAGTGAAGCCATTTTTTAAAGTTTGAATCCTCCTCATGCAATGCCAAAAGTCACAGATGATTACTGCTTGTCTCCCATCTTTTTTATTTGGGGGTTACCATTAACAACAGACAGTTACATCAACACCTGGGCAAGTGTTTTTCTGACTTTAAAACTGAAAAAAATACACTCAGATATAGTTCACCTCTGTATTACTGTGAGGAACAAAACACAAGAGGTTTGCCAAGTGGAATGCTGGGGCAATTGGACAGCAAAAAGGCATTTATCAGCATAACTTTACAGCCTGGTAACTTCAGAGCCAATCTAACACATTTTGGGWCAAAAATAATGAACTTGTATTTGTTGATCTTATTTGCAACGGAGAATAAATGTCAGGTATTTACTTTTGTGACTGTATAATTCATGTACTTAACCACAGACTGTCCCTTTTACTCATTTCATTTTTCTCACCGTGGGTGACCGAAAAATGTAAAAGCAACATTATCATACATCAATACCCTCCATTTTGATCTAAGGAAATGGACCCGTTTTTGCCTTCTACATAAAAATTTCAAATTTTTATCTATCCCAAAACATAAATAGACAGTTCTGGAACAAACAAACACTCCAAATTTTTCATGGGACCCACAAGTAATGCATTTTGTAACCAGTTGTGTATTTTATTAAAGTTGGAACTCCCTAGAACTAGAATGGGCAGACCCAGATCTTTTTAAATGGACCGTAGCAGGCATATGGAGTTATACTAAACACACATTTAAATAAAAAGGGATCAGCTACTGAATCACGACCACAGAAAAGTGACTATAAACTTCTTAGGTAACCATGTTCTAAAAAGAACTTCAAAACCTCTCTGGGTGCGCTGGATCTTATTATCAAATATTTTACAGTTGTGTGAGACATGAGTCAATATGAAAACACTGGTGAAAAAGCAGAGAAAAGGAGCTATTTATTATCACAGAATCACAGAATGGTTTGAGTTGGAAGGGACCCTAAAGATCATTTCATTCCAGCCCCCTGCCATGGGCAGGGACACCCTCCACTATCCCAGGTTGCTCCAAGCCCTGTCCAACCCGGCCTGGGACATTTTCAGGGATGGGGCAGCCACAGCTTCTCTGGGCAGCCTGTGCCAGGGCCTCCCCACCCTCACGGCCAAGAATTTATTCCTCATCTCTGATCTACCCCCGCCCTCTGTCAGTTTAAAACCATTTCCCCTTGCTCTATCACTACAGACCTCTGTCCAAAGTCCCTGTCCAGCTCTCTTGGAACCCCTTCAGTCACTGGAAGGCTGCAACAAATTCCCCTGGAGCCTTCTCTTCTCCAGGCTGAAGAACTCCAGCCCTCACAGCCTTTCCTCATAAGAGAAGTGTTCTAATCCCTCTARTCACCTTCATGGCCCTTCTAATTGTAGGTTAGAGTGTTTCAGCCTGCTTTTCACTGATCCTACCAATCACTGAGTTTGTCAGAAAAGAAAACAGATTCTCTTACATTTTCCCCAGCTAATCAAACCCTACCCTCAGCCAGTGCTAGGAGCACTAGTAGGACACCACCAGCTGTACCTTCCTTTAAAGGGGTTTTTCCTCATGTCCATGTACACCTAATAACCCTCTTTCAACAGCAACAGCCAAAAAAACACTTGGAAGGCTCCACTCTCTCGCAAGGAAGCTGCAGTTGTGTGTGGAGCCATCAGGATAGGTGTGGATGTTCATCTGGCTCAAGTGCACGCAGCCCTCACCTCCGCCCAGCTGTACAGAGGGATCTTGGAAAGGCAGAGTTCCGGACACGTACACCCCCAGTGAATGGGCCCTGAAGGATTTGATGAATGAAAAATACTCGGGATTGTGAACTTACATTTGATTTCCACTGCTGAGGGAATAAGTTTGACCTTTTGGTTACCATGCAACCTTGGAAAGCGGGAGCTGGGAGAGCGTGTGTCACCCCAACGAAGGGCTTGAGTCAGCTCTTGCTCAGCATCTTATGGACCAGCTGCTGTCTGGACACATGTCSTCAGTTAAAGCTGGTCCCCTGCCAAGGAAATAAAACGCAGCCTGAACTATTTCTTCCTGAAAATCAGATTAAGGAACTTTGGAAGATAGGAAAGATTGTATCATCTTGCTATACCACTACAAAAATCAGCTAAACCCCAGGAAATAACACTTAGATAACAGAGATAAATGAAGTGTAAGTACAAAGGGCCATCAGGGAATTAGATTCTCCTGTCARTTTCTCCAAGGGATAAATTCCCATCAAAATTCAAGAATCAGAGCATGATATAAACGAAAAACGTTGATGGAGCTTTATTACCCCACCGAGATGAAAAAATGAAGCATTTCATCAACMAAAAGAGACATTTATTTTATAAAACACGAAACAATTTGGACCTGATGGTAAAAAATCTGATGCAATTTCAAGGCAGCCAATGTCCTCAGCTAGGAAAACATCAGTCACAGTATTAAAAATGCAATTTTTAATAAAAAAGCCTTCAATTTTTAGTATCTACTTCCCCTCAAAAGCCAATTGACATACAAATGAATACATGGGCAATGAAAGACTTTAGGAGAATCTCCAGTACTAATTGTCAACTTTTCAGCAATTCAGCTGRATTTCTGAGCATTTGATATCCTCAAACAGGAGAACAGGATTGCAGCCAGAAGCCTCTAAATAGTACAAACATTTGTGCACTTTTACAAGGCAGGTAAAAACCTAAATTACGTTGCTAATTAATTTTATATTTCCTTTGGGTAGCCAAAGAAACCTGGAGCTGTTCAGCACTCACTGAATGATGGGGTCTTGCCAAGTATTCAGGTATGTTATTAACAGAACAAGCCAGAAGAACTGAGATCATGCTTTCTGCAATACCTACAGGGAAAAAAGTTAAATTTAAAGCAAGCTCATGCAAAGCAAACATCTACATGAGGCAGAAAGGGAGAAAGGAGCACCAAAGCACCTGAGACATTTAAATGCATGTAAAAAAACTCTTAAAAAACATTTCTCCTAAACTAAGACAACAAAACCAAGGCTATAGTTCAATGGCAGTGAGTACAAATTACTCCAATTAAAAATATTTACAAGAAATTGAGAAAAAGACTCTAACCTGATCAACCTGCAAAAGATGTAAGATACAGTTTGTGCTATGCACACATTGTCCAAATAGGCTACATAAGATTTAATTGATTTTTGTAACTGAGCATGGCACGACAAGCCAAACTTTCCTACATACCCACAATGTGTAGGTGTGATGCCCTGGAGAGAAACAGACAGGCAGGACATTAAATAGAATATTTTTACCTTCAAAGCTGTTTCCCTGTCTCCTTTTAACCTGCACAGTCTTTTTTGTTTTCCTTAAAAAGATCTTGTAATTCAATTGAGGAACATCTGTGTTCATATCAGCTTTTAAGATACTTAAACTCTGATTACCATACACAAGAATTCACTTCCCTCTGCACCCACCAGCATAAAGCAACAGCCTCTCTTCCTTCATTCTCAGGGCACAAGTGAAAGCCAACTCTTTTTTCTTCTTAACAAGTTAATCTGTTCAGTTGATGTTATCTGGCTATCAACTATTAAACACAATACGAGTGGCTAATAAATAGTATTTTTACATGGATTTAAAAAGATACGTAACTAAATAATACTTTTTATCCCCCACAGAGCCTTCAATCACCAGTCCTCTCAAATCTACTACCTATTGCTTATAAAGGCATACCCTTACTTTCAAAATTTCCAGTTTTTGCCTCCTAAATCACTCCCAAAATGAATCTCAGAGTCAACATTCTCCTCTCATCTCATCATTAAAAGTGCTATAATGAGCCTTTGGCTTTGTTCAGCAATCAAGGAAATCCTTACAGAGGCAGATATTCAGGTAGCAAATCTGTCCATAATTCACAGCCAGTTCCCCTTTCTGTGCTGGGAAGTGGGTTAATATGGCAAATCCACCTCACCACTTAATTCTATTTAAAAAGGGTCAACATTTTAAGTTGTATTCTTTAAGGAAAAATTTAGTAATTTATCCCAATCCCTGATGCAGCATATTTTCATCAATACCTCTGCTATTTCCTTCAAAGGAAAAAAAATATCCCAAACACCTTGCTCTACCTACTCTCCAACAGTTGAAGTTCAAAGGTTTTGGCTTCTTTAACATAARCAATTCAAGAATCAGCACCGGCCAACATTTTGAGTCACCATTTTAAAACTGGATTGATCATGACCACATATTGCTGAAATTGTCTCGGTGTAATTCCACTGAAAGAACRTAATTCCTGTTTAGGGAATATGCAGGTTCCACTACCTTCATCTCCAAGTTTTATGAACTAAGAAACGTCTCTAATTTCTACGAGCCTGATGCAGGGATAAGGTTCCCCACGTCTCCRTCATGTCCTGCATCCTCTGCCTCATCCAAGCCTCGCAGCGGTCCCAGACTCCGGATGAGAGGGCCAACATTAACAAGGCGCAATCCAACACCCCCAATAAYCGCCTGAGACCAAGGGCCTGGGAATGCTTACGGGAAAAGCGGAGCTGTGCACGAACCCCCCCAGCTCGCGCGGCGATGGATGCGAAGGCGCGAGCGCACGGAGCGTTCGTGGCTCTCCCGCCCGGGGTCGGCCGCGCCGCAGCGCACGAGGGGCTCGAGGCAGCCCTGCTCCCTGCCAAAAGCGTGCGGAATGCACAGAGAGGTCACGGCTGGGAATTTATGTGTTTCGCAGTTAGTTCGAAATTACGGGAAAGAGAACTTGGCTACTCCTGCCGCTGCACAGGTGTAGTGAGCTGAGACCGCTCGGCGGGGCAGACTTTTCCAATCAAAATTCCACTTGAGCGGGAGCAATGGCTCCGTGCATGTGAAAAGATGGCTCGGTCTGGGGGGAGAAACTGAGGGATCACCTTCAAAATCCTTTCTTTGCACCACCTTTCCATCAGTAAAGTCTAGGCTTTATGTTAGAGGACCTTACCTTGGAGACAGTTAATGATAAAATATTTAGTCTATGCCTAAAAATATTACTCTAATTTTTCATTTGGTTATGCTCTTCAGTGGAACAAAGCCACTCAAAAATCATCACAGGAAGTGTCATTTGAACTCCTAACTGAATAAGGAGTAAAATGTTTCAGAAGCTAAATGGAAGAGCTCACTGGCTGCTCTATCCATAAGCAAACCCGAACTCCCAAACCTTTGAAGTGCATGCTGTTGTTATTATTATTATTATTGAGACTAATTGCAAGAGAAGTGTGCTTAAATGCCTTCAAACAACAGATGAGACACAGCAGCAGTTTGAAAATGTTGATGCTGCCAGAGTAATACAAATCAGTAGAAAACTGTTGTCCTAGAGAAGGAGATTTACACGAACATGAAGAGCTGTGGCCTCTGCTGCTAAGGAGGTGTTCTGAGTAACACACAACACAACTCCTGGCCAAAGCATGTCAGCACAAACACACGGAGACTGCACAGCAAAGGTTCCTGCACTGGAACAGAAGCTCCCCTAGAAACACAACATTTGCCAAAAAAAGGACAGGAAGACAAAAACACAACCAGAAGCAAAATGGATGATAGAGGGAAGGAAATGTAAGAACACGCAGTAAGAAAATAGAAAAGGAATAACAAGGAGGAAGAACAACCCAGCCAGTTCTCCCAGGTGTGTGTTAGGGTGATCTGAACAGCAAGCACCTATGTGGGCCTGTCAATGTTTTGTGCTGTCAATAGTGTATCTGTGGAAAACACTATTCCACATCACAGCTTCTTGGGAATTAAACACAGTAACAAACTATAGCATTGAAATTAAGGAATGAGTATTTTCCTTCTGGACATAATAAACGCCTAAGAAATCCTTCTGGGTTGGTGGCAGCTCCTGCAGAGTGTCCCAAGGTGGCTTTCCAAAGCAGCACACGGCGTTGTTTGTGGGCACAGCAGCAATCTTTCCACGAGACAGAGTGTGCTACTCCAGTAGGAATCCGTCAGTGCATGGAAAGTTAAGAGTGTCTGGACACAGTGGTGGGTAATRCGATACAGATGATTTCACCTTTAGGTCTCCAGTTCAAAAAAACTCAGCCCAAAAAGTGTCATCACCTGATAGTTTTTACTACTTCTATTTACAGTACAAAATTTCCCAGAGGGCCAAACTGAGATCAAGACTCTACTCCCTCCCTCCATGCTCTAGGGATTGTATCTAAACTAAGGAACAGACCTTTTCTACAGATCCCATGTTGTAAACAGACTACAGATATGAAGGAAAAAAGCACAGGAGGCTGAAATGTGTTGTCAAAATTCAGTGAGTCAGACATAAAAGCGAGTTTGACTCCCGAGCTGATGACATTTTTACTCTTTTTTGTGTCAGGAGAGCTTCTCTGCCCTGCCCCAAAGGCAAAATGCACATGTGCAGCRAGATCTCAGCTCCAGGAGGCATCAAACTTCCTAGACAAGGACATATTTTTCTTTTAGCCCACGTGCAGTGAGGCTGATACCTCCCAGGAGTGCTAGGCTCACTCCACACAGGCTGCAGARATGATCAGAGCACACAGGGAGCACATCCAGGATTCCCAAACATCCAGCAACGTGGTCTGAGCTACYCCTGTGGGTGCCTGAGTGTCACAGGCAAGGGTTTAAAATAGAAAAAGCCAACCCCAAAGTTCATTTTTACCTAGACAAAGTATCCATATTCAAGGTAAAATAATCTGAGAAAGCAGTTTACCTTAATTTGAATAAAAGGAGCAGGAATCTATGATCTACTCCACTCTCCTAAAAACAGGACCACCTAGGATTATAATTAAATATATGATCAGAAAAGCAGCCTTTGCACGAATTCTCTTCCAGCTCTAAAGAYGACCTTTGCAGGTCAGGCTGGCAGGGTGGGCAGGAATCCTGCTGAAGCTTAGACTGCAGTATCCACCAAGCACTTCTCATGGACACCAAGCTCATTCATTTTAGAAAATTACASCATCTTGTCAGCAAAATAATAATTTTAGAAGTATTAGAAAAAAAATTAAAGCCTCAAAAATGAGGGAGCCCATTCAGAGTAAAGCACCAATAGCATCAAAGGGTTATCTCTCCATAAATACAAATATATATCACTATATTATATCTCTATATAATCAACAGCCTCATCTCACCATTCTACAATAACAAGCAGTAATTCTATTTCCAGTGTAAATCATTTCTATTCTGACATCTTCACTGGTGACTAAATAACACGTGACCTTATCTAACTTAAATCTGGTATTAATTTTAACAAGAAAAAAAAGCTTTATGAAATTCAGGAGCTTAAGGGTAACTGGGGGGATACAGGTCTGCTTCAAGGAGTAGCATATGGATTTAATTTTCCCTACATTTTTCACCAAATTCTAGGAACTACAGTAATGTTTTGCTATAGGGTGCCACAAAACTAACTCCAAATCTTGCCTGGAAGAATCAGGGGTCTGAATGCTGCACTGGGAAATCTGGAACATTTGAACAACAATTGCTAAACCTTACATAGACTTGATTTCTTTTCAAGTTTTTTCATGTACCTTGCAGAACCTTTAAAAAAAAAAATTGCCTTTGAAAAATGGGAATATGATCCTATTATGAAATATAGATAAAGCCTAGTTCTGCTTCAACTTATGCTTTTAAGTGTGGAAAGAAAGTCAGGAAGTTAAGCTGCTGTGATCATAAGTCTAAAAATTGATCCGTAATGAGACCTTTGAAATAATTTGTCAAAAAATGTCCTGATTCTTCAACACCCAACTTTCTGAACTTCAATGGGAAAGACTTCATCCTGGAGATGTTTTTATCTTTCTATACATACAGTTTCTCTCTTCTATTTCTTGTTTTCTCCTAAATACTTCCATGCCACCAAGAGAGCCTGCTGTATATTCGTACCTTCAAAAGCAGGGAAATCTTCACTTGAATTAGCACTAACACATCTGGTGAGGACAACCTGGACACTCACACGCTCTGCCACACATTTCAGAGGTACATTAATCAGACATCTCATTTATTCCATTGCTTTTACTTGTTCTATTGAAAAAAGAAATCTACATTTTCTCATTTTAGAAAGTTTTCAAGTAAGTTGTCTAAAAAGCACTTATTTTTGTTTGTCTTAACACCTTRCCTATTAATTTTATTGCATGTCCCCCAGCTCTTGTATTGTGAAACCCCCTCATAATCCTGCAGTGTAGCTCCTCCCTGCACTCCCTCCAAACATCCTTCCCCATCCAGACAGACTGAGACTGCTCCAGCTCTGCTCCATTCTGCACCTCTCATTATCATTGGACCTYTAAAGATTTTTGTAGCTCTGTTGCATGCCAAGGCAGAGGAAACCAATCTGGTAGAGATATGAATGCACCTGGCACTTACATAATAGCCTGTGCTGTTCCCAGGCTTTGTTCTGATTCCTTCCACCACGATCCTTAAGTGGCCTTTGTGGGTTTGATGACCAAATGAAGGTTCTCCCTTTGTACTTAGAATGTAAGACACAAAATAACACACTGATAGAGGACAGAAGCAAACAGAGACCATCTGACCATCACGAGGGATGGTCACTGAAACTGCTGTGGGGAAGAGACAAAGAACCTCAAAATAACATTCGGTTTGCAGGTCTTTTCCTGTAATTCCTTCTGTACATCAGGTGCAATATCTAAGAAAGTCTGACTGCAGGWCTTCAAAAGTGTTCAAGGCCARGTTGGACAGGGCTTGGAGTAACCTGTCAGGTTGGGGCTTGGAGCAAACCATTCTAGTGGAAGATGTCCCAAGGGGGTGGAATGAGATGAGCTTTAAGGTCCCTTTCAACCCAAACTGTTCTATSATTCTGTGATAAATGTAGTGAGTGTAAAAAAATTATAATAATAATAAAACAAATACAGAAATTCAYCAACAACTGTAAGATGAGATCTCTCAGTAAGCCAGGATTTTAAAAAGTAGTTATTAACTTATTTATTGAACCTGGGTAGAAACAAGGCAGAGTTCACCTTCTCCTTCCCACGAGAAGGTCACTTGTCATTTGGAGCCAGGTTCATCAGCTGACATAGAATCAGCTCTGACAGGTGACAGCTTCCATCAGGAACTGCGCTGCCTCCAGGAGCATGGGTTCCATTGGTAGGAAAAAGGATGTGACTTGCAGCACCTCACCTCCCATGATAAACCCAGCACCATGTCAAAGCCATGACAAGCACTTTCTCCTACTGCAAGCAGACACAGCTCTCCTTCAGTTCACGATGCACCAGAATCTCAGCTGGAAACAATACCAAGCATAGGCCTCKAGAAGGAAGGATTCCTAACACAGCATCTGTCCCCTGTGCCCACCAAAAAAACCCCAAACAAGTCCAGGAAAGGCATCCTGCTGGACTATTAAAGAGCATGGAGCCAACAGTCAACACATTAGGTAACCTCATTATCCACTGCCGAGTGCCAAAGGCAAAACACGTGTGAGGATACCAAAGCAAGAGGAAAGCACAGCCTGTTAATAGAAATCTGCAACTTTAAGGGCATTAAAATATTCCCAAATGTTCAGAGAAAAGCCTCACAGTGGAGCAGACATTTACTAATGGAAAGTAAAGAAAAATGTGAACTGCTGGAAAGGTGCATCGTCTTTAACACACAGCTTGTTTTCCCCCTTTTTGCGTTCAGATTATTAACACTGAGACTTAAGGGCTTGAGTTTCCCAAAGTGTGTTTTTGTTCCCCAAAGTGTGAAACAGCAAAGAACAGTCACTATCCTCTTTGTGTCACATTACTAAGTTTATCATTTCAGGGGGATGGAACACTATGGACTCAATAAATGAGACCATTCCACAGGAGAGGTGATATCACAGTTGCCACCTTATCCCTTCAGCTTCCACTAATCCACTGTTTCCAGTTCAGATCTGGAAGTAACTGCTCTCAGAAATAACTGCTAACCAGCAGCAAGTTCTGGTCAAGTTTGTCTCTGCAGTTGTGTAATTCCACTAAGTGAGAATCAAACTTTTTTCTTCAGCCATCACAGCAATCAGATCCTGGAATCTGTATCTATTGCACTGAAATATCTGGGCAAGAAAATCAAGACTAGCAGAGTTCCAGAAGTCATGGTTCTACATCACTTTGATTATCTGAAGCATTTCCTGGCCATTTAATGTCACGATTTAGCTGAATTTAGTTTCGTTCATTCCCTCTGTGCCCACACTTGAATTACACAATTCCCATCCATTTACTACCAGGTACATAAATGCCTTAACATGGTCCATAATGAACAATGTTCCTGTGAGACTGAGGGTCTCAGATTTTTATTGKTATTTATATGACCTTCAAGAAAAATATGGCAAGTTCCAGAAGTGCCATGTAAAAATACTCTTCTATTTCATCTTTGTATTCAAAGTACAGCTTATTTTCAACAAAATTTACTTCCACACACCTCCTGCAAATGCTGGAGGACACACTGCTGGAATTTTAATTTCAAAGGATACCTGATGCTCRGAGCTTGCAGTATGAAGACCACATGGGTTTTGTTTATGAATTTTACTCATTTATTTCAGTGAAGCCATAGAATTTGCAGCGGGGACTTTTACTGGATAGGATGCCTGTATGTGAAGGGAACATTGCACCACCTGAGAGTCAAAATCCCATAAGAATTATTTACTATACTAGCACTTTAGATACTTTTTCACGTTCAAAATACAATTAGCCTTTAACAGCCTTGATAAATTGGTTGCAAGGATAYACATAGAGAGAGTGAAGGACAGAAGGGGAAACAAAAGGAGAGCTTTGACAGCGTTTTACTAGCAAGCTCTCTTCAAAGTGTGGTTTAGTGGTTTAAGTGGAAAACTCAAACCAGTGGAGCCTGGTCCTGACCTCAGCCATGTCACTGCCTGCCATGGTGAGGTTTCTTGGGATCGTTTGCCGAAATAATTTAGCAACACATTTTGCACATTCTTTCCTTGCCTGCGAAAAACGTGAAAAAAAAGTTGGAAGTTTCATTACCTTCTTATAAACACTCCAATTGGCCAGTGGAAAAGGCTGTGCTAGCGCAATATGAGTGTCCCTTGGTTCCACACTATTCCACAGGGCCRGGGGTTCTTACACAGCCACTTGGGAAAAGCTTCCACCTTGGAGGGAAACACTCTGAGCTTCAGCCTCCTGCCTGCGGATCTGCTCACGGAACTGCTTCCAGCAGGTACATCTGCTGTTTAACAGGCAGGCAACGCAATTTAATTTACCATTTAACAAGAACAAAGTTTCCTACACTTTTTCCACCCTTCCACTATCAATCTGCTCCAGCACCAACCTCTGTGTCATAATTTCCACAGAGTCATGGAGACTGTTTTATTGAAAACTCTTTCCAGAAATTTTTGCTGAAACACCGCTTTGAAGACAATCTATGWACAACTCCAATGCCACATTTGGGGTTTTTTTTCAGCTGTCGCYGTATTTCTCCTGGCTTTTAAGAACTCATGTACATTCTTCCAATTAAATCTCTGGTCAATCCAAAAATGTGACAACTGTAGAGTCTCAAGAASCATTTGAAGGAAATTCTAGGTTTCCAAAGATGTTAACCTATACTTCTGTGTTTCCAAACACCTCCTTCAGAAGCTGTAAAATCAAGAAATAAATAGTGAAAAWATATATATATAAAACCAGCACTGAGGAAAGAAGAATAATCTCTGTGTATTGAGCTTGCTCACATGGATTTAGTGCAATAAATCAACTCCTCTGATCCATGCTGCACAAAGGGTGAAGGGATCACAGGGGATAAACGGAGAACCTTTAAAGGGACCATCAAAAAGTGGTAYAGGCAAAAATGTTGCAGGAACAAGACAATGCCCATGGCTGTTGACATGCTGGAGACCTGCACACTAAATAATGCTCYGTAAACCCAAACTGGAGTTAGAGTCATCTAGGAGGAAATTCTACCAAAACAGAAAGTGCAATGGAAATCACAGACGAACAAAATGACTGCAAGTAAATCCTGGCAGTGAGTCCCCCCTTCGCACACACACTTCTCTAATGTTTCTCTTGACTGACTCTTGTGCTGAAATGAGTTCATATGACAAGTCTGATTTTTTCCTCTACAGATCACCACACTTTTCCAGCACAAATAACCCTGAGTATAAATCATATACTTGCTGAAATGCTTAGATTGGCATGTTATCTCGTGTAAGAGCAAGGTACCAAGATCTCAGTTGTAGAGACGTGGTATTTTTTTGTTAGGCAAATTGCACTGKTTTTTTCTTTATATAATGCTTCTGTAGGATATTCAACATTTTTCCCTCCTCTGATAAAAGATATAGACTGATAACTATGTATGTATATACTGTTCTTCACTCATGTATTTCAAAATGCAGATAATTATCACCAATTTAATAATGAAAATCCTGATACAAAGATCTCTTTCTTCTCATTCCAGCAGTAAAACATGGAACAAAATTTGTGAGACTGAACACTCAGTTCAATATGTTTTCCAAATAATTTACATCCCATTATAAAATAATTAGACTGGCTCAGACTACAAAATGACCTTAAGGAAAGTTCAGGAATTTTGGGTCCTAGGATGTGTACCAGACTCCCACGCCTGCTCAAAACAAGTCTTAACACCAACAGTGCAGCGAACACTGAAACTAAAAAATTCTGTGTTTAGTCCTATTCACTCCACCACAACAATCTCAGCATTTATTTTCTCTAAGATAGTCTTTGTTTCAGCATCCCCTTTCCTTCCTTCCCCCTCTCACATCTCCCAGGCTCTCCAGCTCCCAGCCTTTCCTATCTGTCTGGAGAACAGGCAGCCTGTGCAACATTTCCACTGTGAGCCAGCTTGTTGGCAAGATGTCTCAGAACGGGTAACATTTGAATTCTGCATATATGTCTTTTTGTAAGAACACCAATTCGCACATCTTTCCTTTATTCAACTCCTCTTTTCCACACAGCTTGCAGAAACTGAATTCCTTTGAGGTGCCAAGCTGAAAAAGAATATATGATATCATTCTGTCTGGAGACAGGGGTGGAGGGAGATGGGTAACTGTCTTCAGATACATCGCCGGGCTGATGCAAAAAGGATGAGTGTTCCATGAGTAGGATGAGAGGAAAGAGACTGAATTCCATCACAAAACATTCAGCTTAGGCATGTAAGGAATTATCCAACAGTTGTAGCTTAATTAACTAAATTGCCCATGGAAGGTTGGAATGGCATCACTGGGGCTTTCAGGAACAGGTGAGTTGAAAGTGCTGGAAGGAAACCAGGTGTAGGGTGGTTGTACTCACTTGGTGGGCAAAACACCTTRAGAAGCCACCCATCCTTCTGTGCTGGGATTCAGTTCACAGCAGGAGAACAGGACAAACAAAGGCAGGGCACAAAATCAGCACCAGACACAGCGTGAAGGGAGACAGGGATCTGTTGGAGCAGGTCCACAGGAAACCAMGGAGAAACTGCATGGGCTGGAGCCCCTCTGCTCTGGAGACAGGCTGGGTGAGCCCGAAGGGTCTGTGGAGAGCTTATTGTGATCTTTCAGTACTCAAAGGTAGCCTACAAGAAACATGGGGAGTGTAGTTCTTACACCAAATTAAMAGGTTAAACCCCCAAATCTGTGGGGAAGAATCAATTATAAAGAGGTTGTGAAAATGAGTCTTGCAGTCTTTAATTCAGAACTCCCCACCTTATTCATCACTGTCCTCTCTTACTCGAAGTCATTAAATATTTAGCTAGGAGTTTCTTTTGGGACTTTACTAGTACTGGGCTTTTTTCTCCCCACTTGTGCAGAATTATTAAATGAATCAGTTCCCCTTTAAGAAMTGGATGGCCCTGCCAGCTTAGCCAACATGAAGCATTTCCAAAGAAGTTTCTTGCTCATCGCAGTAAGGAACAAAATATTTTAAAACCCCAAACTTCAAAATCCCAGATGGTCTTGAAGCCCTTTTAAAATAAACTGTGTGAGTTTACAGTCAAATCTGCCCAAGAAAATCTTCTAATGGAGACTGAAAACTATAAATGCTCTCAGTTTATTAAAAAATGATTTGACACCAGCACAGACTATTTCAATTTTTTTCCTCACATTGCAGAGCTAGACACACTTCTCAAAATATTTGCTTTCAACAAAGTGACAGCAGCCCCTCAAGAAGTGTTATGTATGAGCCAGTATTTGATTTTTTTTTGTTATATTTCATATTATATTGTCTGTTGAATAAGATGTTTTAAAAACATTAATGTAATATAGAATTTCAGACTCTTAATCATTTTGACAGGTTTTCTGAAACTCTTCAGAGCAACATTTGAGTAACGACCCCGCGCAATACACGGCACTGAAACGGGCAGGACTGGGGGAAGGGGAGAGGAGGGCTGGAAAGGTCTCTGCTCTAAAACACATGCATTCATTAGAAGAGAAAAATGCCTAGAAATCTGGCACTAGGAAGAGTGTTTAAATGAAGGCTGCCTGAGGGGATAGCCCTGACTTGCACTCTTACCAACGGGATGGATATCATGTGAACGTTAACAAGAATTACGTACCAGGGTAAAAATCTCCCCGTGAGAAACCACAACACCGTGCCACGCTCTGCACTGCTCCTGAGACAATGCCTTCTGCAGGGAAACGGTTCCAGGCTGATGCATGGGCTACACACCAACACATCCAGACAAAAATGGCAACGAGCTAAATCAAAACTCTCTGTATTCTGTACTTTTGAGATGTTCGTGAAGGGTGAATTTGGATCCAAGCTTAATTAACAAATAGTCAGGGTTTCAGATCAGCTTATTTTGAATGCTGATTATTTTACACCTTTACTCCAGCTTTTCAGCGTGTCTTCATCCCAATTCTTTAACTTTTAAACCTACATTCAAGTCTTGCATCTTAGCTCTCCGGAAGGACTATTTAAATGTCAGAGTCCACGTGCCAATCTATGTGCTCCCATCTGAAAAATCRAATCCACAGTTGAAACACAGCAATGGACTCAACGTGTACTTGGTTTTCCAAACCACAATTATTCAAGAAATACTTGGGGACCAAAACAAAGCAGCCTTCGTTCACACTACAGAAAAACCCTGAATTGGCCTGGAGCTTTCAGTATTCATTGTTCCCCATTACACATAAGTAACTAATTTCAAATATCTATAAATAAAACATACAGTCTTTCATACAAGGATCTATTATAGCTCAAACACCACAACAGGGGACATAGATGTAGCTGTCAAATGGAAGTGCTTTATAGTTTTTTCTTCTATATACTTCCCCTCTTGGAGAAAGTTTGAATGAAAAAGACCTCATGCTTCGCTTTCCAAAACATTACAGTTAGCAAAATAAACWGTAAGTTTAACATGCATTTGTAGGATACATCGCAATCCAAAGTCACATTCAGATGAGGACAACTCCCTAACAAACTACAAGTTAACCAGCCACCTTCACCCATTTTTCTTTTAACTTATGATAGAAATTAATATTCTGCTGCTTCCAACAAGAAAACTCAGCTCCGATTCAGCATCTGGAGGCTGATGAAATTTTGCTTTTGCTCATTTTCACAGCTGCAGCAACCAGCCAGAGAAGGTCGAGCGATTAACCTGAGGTCGCCGAGTGAGTCAGTGCAGCAGGATTACAATCATTAACACTCCTGGCTGCCAGGCTCAGCCCTGCTGCTTCTACTAGCACAAACACAGCCATCACCAGCCTTGGCACACGGAAGTGATGGGCTGGTTAATGCCAGGCAGCGAGAGAAAGGGCGATTTTCTCTGTACACAGCAGTGTCAGTCCGCTCAGCCTTGATCTGTAAACACTCCCCAGCCCCAGCACAGCTCTGCCAACACATCTCGCTGCTGGCCTGTCAAACCCCGGTGTTTGTGCCGTGGGCCCCTGTTGAACAGGGACTGCCTGCTGAGCCAGATGGGGAGGTGGCTGTGGAACTAGACAATTAATTGGAAAATTCAACACCAGCTTGCACCTGCATCCAGCAGTTCACTGACACTGCAGAAAGCAAAAAGAGTGTATGCAAGCCAAGGCAGAAATCAATGATATATTCACCTCCTGCACACAGCAATACCTGACTGTAAATACTCACCTATACTGCAGCTAGAATGACAAATAYAACTTCATATAAAAGTTGCTTCCATGGTGGAGAGGACGGCAGCTCCACATTAAGATTTGGACAATCTTACTTCCTTAAATCAAAGTTTAAGTCATACACACAGCTCTGACTGCAGCGCCCCTTGCCCCGCACCACGGGGCTTTAGTCAGGTTGGTGCCAACATTCTGCACACAGAGGTGCAGAGGCTTTGCTCTCTGAGACCACTGACAGAGCACCCACACTGCTCTGGATCCAAGGCTCGTGGTGACCATGACCTGCAGGCTGGAGTTTGCTCCGTTGTGTCTCTGTGGGATCACAGGCAAGGCCTCACAGTATGTGAACCCAACATCTCACCAAAAAAATGTTCTCATAACCCAGTTTTGTACATCCAAGGGCCTGGAGAGCCCTGGAACTGTCATCTTTTGTCAGAYCTGTGAGCACTCTTCTGAAACAAAACTCCAAAGCCTCTGTGGGTCACCTACTGATGGCTTGCAATATCATTAATCAATCTCATCTGATACACTTGACTTCCTCCACGAAAACTCGAGCCAGTTTCAGTGCACTGACTCACTGCCAACATCCCTCAGCTGGTGTCACGGGGTGGTGGCATTTGTCAAGCCACAGCACCGTGCAGGAGACAGCTCTAACAGCCAACTCACTCTGCTCTGCAGCCAACGGCATGGGATCACGGGGGAAGATTCCAGAACCACAAACAGATGGGAAAGATATCCAGCTCTTAAAAGGATAACATATTKATCCTATACCAGTGCTTAAATTCGTTTAGGTTTTCCTCAGGACATTACAGGTACAGCTCAGAACAACATAAACCTTCAGAGATGTGAATATAGGAATTCTAAGCACTATCTGCATTTTTAAGTATCACCCCTGGGAATGCTGGACAGGTAAGAGCAGCAAAGTGGAAGAGTCAGGTGCTGGCCAAGATAACCAAAATCACCTGTTGCTATCCCAAGGGCAAAGGCCCCTGTCTCTCTTCACTCCCACATACACTGTCTCTTGAASATGGTACTTTTCCAAAGTGACATCTTCATTGCTGCTGCTGCTACAAGAAATAATATTTCCAGAGAGTTCAGAACTCAAATGAAACCCCAGACAGCCAAGCATGTACAAACCAAGGCAGAATAGCAGTATTTATCACCTTTTATAGTAAGATTCTTCAATAAAACTATTGAATAAACCAAATAATGCCTGTTCTTTGAATACAAGTCCTTCAATTCAGTCATTAAAAGAATAATAGAACAACAAAAATAAAATGAGCACAGTGCATAGGCCCTGATTTACAAGCCATCTGTCCCCGTTTCAGTCCTGGGTTGGTCTTCTAAGTCAGATAAATCCGCCACCAACTGGCAAGAATTCTTTGGTTCCCAAGCATTCAGTAGTCCCTAGAGCTCTTAAAATTCAAACTGCACACAGAGAGCATGATCACACCTACAAACTATATGTTCTTCCCTCAGCCATCCCCTTTGGAGGGTGTTCTGTGTGGGGAAGAGAACCAAGTACAGTCTAACAAGCAGAAGGATTGACACAGCCAAGCAGAAACACAACCAACCAACTCTTCACCAGCTCCAGATCAAACACTCCCGGGAAGGGATCTCATTCCCAGCCAACAGAGCAACACAACAAAGCCCTTGGTCCTTAATTAGTGCTTCTATTAAGAAGATTTAAAATCAAGTGCTTAGATGGCAGTGAAAGACAGGTGAACATTTGCAATGACAGGTTTTTAGAGAGGAAAGTCAAAGAGTTTTCCCTAAGTTGCACAAAAAGTGGCCATTCCACCTGCCCCCAGGTGCCAGCAGTAACCCAACCCCAGCCCCAGCACATCCAATCTCCTGCCTGAGGGAACGTGGGGCTGAGCCCACTCGGTCCTCAGGGACCCAGGGCAGGGACAAACACCTTGCAGTCCCCTCTGCTGTGACTGATCTGGACACGTGGAAGGAGACAGGAATGCCTGGGTTCTTTTTGGCCTAGGAAATACCATCTGCAGCTGTGAAATTCCCACGAGTGGGCAAAGAAAACAGGTGGCAAACAGGAGCAAATGGTTAAAACGTTCCCTCTGCTGCAACACACGTGAGATCCCTTACTCCAATGGGCTGCAATAAACCTATGACTGTCAGTGCACAGTTGAAGAATTTTGCTTCACAAGGAAATAAATCTGATTTTTATCTAAGCTGCCAGTAAACAGGGTCAAATATTTAACTGTTTCTGTGGCAACTTCCCCACTGCTTTTCAATTTTTACTTTTTTTTTTTAATAATGCCAACAAAGTCAGAATTCTGCACAGCTACAGATCATAAAGATGTGAACAAAGGTGAAGGGGGTCCATGGCGAACACCAACTGTCAAACACGGAAAGTAAATGCTGATTATAAAGAGCAAACTGTGGTACCAGATAGAGGAACTCAGCTTCACCAACACTGGATTTATTATGCATGGTTTAGTCAAGTGATTTATATGGATTACACCACATTTTCCCTTTTTGCAGCTTGCCTTGATAATCAAAAAGTCTTTTTGTAATTTACATTAATAGCTTTGCAGCATTGTGGAAAATATTAAAAAAGACCTTTATATTTTTGGCACCTCCTACTTAAGAGCACTGCACACAATCAACGCTCTTTTGAACTGTTCCAAAGGGTTTGGCAAGAATTTGAGGTACGCCCAAAATGTCATGAAGGACCCTGTACAGAGTCCTCAGAAAAGCTGGTCAGTGAGTGTCCAGGTCAAGAGTTTTCTTAGGCCCGAGTCCGCAGCACGTCCCTGCCAGCGAGAAAAAACATTACACATCCAAGTCACTTCCATTATCTTAAGTCACTGGGTTTGAAGAATAATAATAATAATAATAAGACACATTATGGAAGTGTTATTTCCACAGTCAGTGGATCCCAAGTTGGGAAATACTTTCAGACCATAAAAAGATGTCACCGCAGAAGATTTCTGAATCAAATCAATTAAGAATTAGCACATGTTGCTGCCTCAACAACACAAGAAAACAAAGCACAGCAAAGTGCAACAAAGTAACCCAAAGATGGAAATCAAAAGCCTGAGTTTTTGATTGTAACTCCTATTCTGACCTTGGGCAACAATTYTCTTGTTTTCCTATCTATGTTTTCTTATCCATAAAAAGCATCCTATCTCAGAATAGGGCTGAGTGAGAGAAAGGAAAAAATGGCAAGCTCTGTAAACACAAAGATGTTAAATGTTATTGAAGTTGTATGGATGCACCATGCAGTGCTGGCAGTGTTCTGTAACACACAGCTCAGCCTAGGCACAACTATCCTAAAATTGCCATCATGACAGTGATGCTGGAAAGAAAACAAGAATATTTTGGTGCATCTTCCCTGTCAATTCATAAAGTGGTACTTAATTACTACCCCTCCAAAGAAAAGCATAAAATGCAGGGTGAAATGCATGGTAAGTAAAAAAGGCAAGTGTGTAAAGCTGAATTCATGGCCCCAAATTCCAGCTAAAGACAAACTTTTTCCAAAACTTCCCATCAGGGTTATGTGTTTCTATCACTTCTGTAAATGTAATTATCTTGCTTTTCTTCCACCTCTTCCCTGCTGTCTTTGTGAGCTTCAGGAAAATGTGAATCAGAACAAGATCTGTGCCAGTCCTGGGCACTAAGCACAGACACTAAAAGATCTCTACCCATACACCGCATATTTGGAACCGTTTAACAAATTACAAAGATACATTTTATTCCTTTTTTTAACATTAGTACAAGAGAATGCAAATATAACAACTCATGTAAAATGCACCAAGAAATACTCAACAAAGTTCTGGTTCCCAGAAGAACCGGTTATTTCCCGTGTGATTCCCAAATTAGTGAGAGGCTTGGAGCATTGGTTCAGTCTCCTAAGGAAGATGAACTGAGAAGTGCCGCTAAGAAATACCTTTGTGGTTTCCAAGCTGTCAGTCCCCCCACGAGGAGAAGAACAACATCTGACCTCAGAGCTCTTGCTCCTCTGTGCTCTGCCAGGAGGATGAGGTAGAACTTGTAGCAAATATTTGCTATCGCTAAGGTACCAGGCCTACATGCAACCAATGCCTACATTTTCTGATTTAAGGACATCAAATTAAAGCTTTCACTGTTAAGCTAGAGCCAAATCTTGTTCCAAAGATACTCAAGACCTATAGCAGCTTCCCCCGGGGCCAGGAATCAGTAACTCTAGGAGAAAGCTAGGGACGTCTAGAGTTTCCCCATATACATATTTCATTTTACACACAGTGAATCATCCTAGAAAAACGCCTTCCAAACACTTTGAGACAAGCTGGATATGTGGTATTTGGAAAACGCAGTATTTGAACATCATGGAATAAGAGAAACAAAATGGATTTTTACAGACTGACCCAGAAGACAAGTTTAAAGAAAAAACCCAAACCCTTTGTATCTTAGAGAGAGATCTCTTCTCCTTGTATTGAATATTAAGCAGAAGTAATCAGGCAGGAGAATCAACCCACATGTTTAAAAATAAAGCCACAGACACCCGTTCCCTCCTGCAGGGTAACAGTGATCAGATCTGTTAACTGCAGGCAGCAGATAAAAGCTGTGATGAATTAGCACCACAGAACCAGGCACTGAATTTTCCCTGGTTCTCACTGTTCTGCATCACTGGATTCCAGGAGTTAGTTAAAATCTAACTACATATGAAAAGGATTGACTTCCAAATTTTTGCAGCTATTAAGATACCAGTTACTGTTAACATCTGGATCAGCCCTGTTTCAGAATCCACCCAAGCTTGAGCTAATTCCATATTTAATCATGTTAATTCCAGCCTTAACAGTGACAGTATGTAAAACTTGTCCACATGCTGAACAAGAAAGAAAGGCAAACATTTATCTCTTAAAATAAAATACCAGTGATTAATAAATCACATGTTTATATCTCTTTGGAGGAATACTTCTAATGCAAAGCAATTCCAGCCAGAGCATTCCATGCCAAATCAAATACTCATATGAAAAGATAATTTCTGCCAGCTCCTATGTCCAAAAAAGCTTCAAAAATTGGAAAAATTAAAGTATTTGCCCTCTTTCCATGAAAACCCAGAGTGCTGGGCACCAGGAAACAATGTTCCCACTGAACTCCAGTAACAGAGGTGAATAATAATTTCAGAGTTATGACAAGTAATTTGATGCAYTCCACTGCGGGGAAAAAACAAAAAACCATAACAACCAAAAAAAGGCCACTCCTTTTGATACTGTAGAAATTTCCCTACAGAATATCTGCATTGTGTAAGAATTCAGATTTCTTTTCCCCCTGTATTGTCCAACTGAAGAGAAGATGCTTTCTGCTTCCAGTTAGAGGGGATTTGGAAAAGCTGTCAGAGCCACAAAAAATAGAAGGCAGAAGCTATTTTTTTATTTATTTATTTTTAAAACTTGAATATCATTTTCCTGTACTTGATGGGAAGCTTGTCAAGATGACCAGCTTGTAAAGTTCAATTTCAGAAATGAGTTCCAGGGAAGAAGAGGAGCAAGTAGCTGCAGAAACCCTTTAGTCAAAGTACTAAACATAGTTAGTGGAAATTGTATCTTTACTCCCAAGAAAACACACAAGTATTTTCCAGAAATACTAGAAAAACTTTGAGTCAGTTTGAAATTTAAAGAAAGCAAATCAAACAGCCAGCAACCTTTTGAAAATCCCAACTAAACAAACCCACAAAGGCACGCAGAAACAAAAACAAGCAATGGTCCAAAATAAAATGTACCATAATTGACAACCACTCTTTTTAGTTCTAACTCCATTTATCACCAAACTTACAAACTGGCAACCCATTTAATTTCTCACATAAATACAGATAATATTGATAAGGACAGCCTTGACAAAGAATATAAAAAGTTTAGTGGCTTTTCAATGAGGGAGTCAGATCCAACCCCCCATGCCAGTGAAGTAAAGGGCTCTGGAATATACACTTTATGTTGTTTAGAGTATTTCCATCTCAGGGATATAATTTATTTGTAATTTTATTTTTCCATTTAAAGTTTCACAGCCCCCTGGTTAGGTACTTTCGTGTCCATGCTTTATTTTATGGTGTAACTGCAGCAACAGCACCAGTACATACATGTTTGGGGAGCCATTCCCAAATAATTCTCCTGATTTTGGGGTATTGGAAAGGGATGCAAACACTTCCTATATTTATTTTTTTTTTAACCAAGGAAAGTAATTTTCCTGTAACAGCATCTCCCAACATACTGGTTCTCAGCCAGCCTTCACTGGTCAGGGGAATCTGAGATATTTCAAAGTTCTCTCTGCTCTCCAAGGACAAATCTATCAACATGGCCCCAGCTCCAGCCCATTCCTTACCTGCTGGCTTGTCCCTGCTTCTCAGTGTTTTTCTCTACCTATAGTTCCCCCACTAGAGCAACTTTGAGTTTATAAACTCCATTTCGATATCAAAAGCAGATGTCACACTCAAAAACTAAATCCTAGGCTGAACACCCAACCAGTGAACATTAGGTTCCTGACAAAATCATCTCATCGAGACAAACTGACTTTTTAGACCAAGCAACTCTGAACAGAGAACCTGGCAAAATATTCAACTGAGACACACTGGAAGTCTCACCATTAAAAAAAAAAAAAATTAAAAAAAGTTTAAAAATGTTTCATCGCCTGACTAATTTCAAATTCTCTAGAAAAAAAATCCACCATGCCATAAGTTCCACTGCATGAAACATGAGCCATATTGAGTCAGTCCTGGCAAAATCTGCAGGAAATGCCAAGAATAAGTTTTGATGGAAATGTTGTTTAACAGAATTACTGAGAGCACACTGATGAGAACTCTCTAATGGTACAGAGCAAGGGGGCCAAAGAGAGTTATGAAAATGCTATTGCTGCTTCTCCATTGTAAGGYTTTAGAATCTGCTACAGCAGAGAAGTCAGCAGCTGTGCAGAAACCTTCACTTCGTAAAGACAACTGGCAGAAAGAGCCAGCATCTTCCCTCTGATCGGGAAAAGGGCACCTGGAAACGACACCTGTAAGAGGAAGACCTTCCCTTTAGAGGTGTAGATGTCACATCTCTTCTCGATGTGTTCCTGCTCCCCTGTGTGCCCAGCGCAGCCTGAGGCGCAGCCTGTGCCAGCCAGCAGGACAACTCTGATCCTTCCCGTGGAGCAGGAAGGGTTTTAGCCCACTCTAGCCAATTGTCCATGGTGTACAGGCATTATCTAGAAAAGAGACACACGTCGGATTGCACTTTAGATAACTCCAAGGTCCAGCCAGCCTGTCTCAAGTAATTGTGTTAATTGGAATAAGTATATGACACTTCCCTTCTCTCCAAGCCTCGACCTATTTTCCACTCCAAATTGCTAATCCTCAATGGCTACTATTTCATGAGTGATGCCTTAGGATTTTAGCTTTTATATTTTTCATATACTTGTAAGCCTGCAATTCTTAGTGGGTAACTCTAAAGCCCATATAATAGTGTTAGCTACTGCCTTTAGACAAAACAATCCATCTCCAGGCCTGGACCTCAAGGACACCTTACTGCCTCAGGCCTGAGATCTGTAAACAGCCTTGGTGAAGGGGGAGCAAACTTGGGGTGAATTACTTCATTTCCTGGAGCTCTAATTGGAAGAGCTGGCCCCAATATGCTAATAGACCAAACTTACAAAAGTATGGAGAACTCGTGACCGGTCGTCCACCTTGGGTGGTCCGTCTTGGGGAGCGGATCTCAGGGGGTCCACCTGGGGTGTAAGCCCCCACCCGAGTGAGCTCTAACTGCCCTGGATGTACCCAAAGGCCTTTAAATAAACACCAATGCTTTTACCTTTTGATCTTTGTCGAGCCTCTCTCTTTTAGGTAGTCCCAGATAAGGCATCAGTAGCATCCTCAGTGTTCTCTGGCAAGTCCTACAGGTCTGCTCCTCACCACATGAAGACCCTCCTTTGCTCCCATGGTGAGTGGGCCCCCATCAGCTTCACAAGACATCCCTTAGTTCTTATACCAGGAGAAGTAATAAACACTTGACCCACTCCATGCCACTGATGACCGTAAAAATACCCACTATTTTATTTGTTTCCTTCCAGACTGAAGACCTTACTAATTTCTGATACTGAATTGGTTCCACTCATGATTTTTTCAACTTTTTTGTCCTTTCACCTTTTTGTTACATATTGACTTCTTTCCCGCCCTTTTAGAGATACAAGTAACACACTCTTGTGTGGCGTGTCAGACTTCTTTCTAATCCAATACTACCAGTGCACAATAACACATTTCCTTTCTTCCTCCCACTGTTGCCTGGGACTGAGAAGACCTTTCCTTGGAACTGCTGTCTTCACTCTCAAGGTCTTGCTTTACATTTCACATGTGAAGGCAGTATTACCATTTCCCCACGTGCATAATTTTGTGCAACATTTATTTATGCTGAATTACATCAGCCATTTCATTGCTAAGTCAGTCTTAAGGTCTTTATTAAATTTGTCCTAATCCATGTTATTTCTCTTGTAGCACATTCATATGGCACATAATCCTAAACTCTGTGGCACAGGCTTGAAATCTGAAGGATGGTGTTTATGTGAGGTGATCGAGTATTTTTAGAAAGATGTTATAATGAATTATTCCAGAGAGAGAAAAGATAATAACACAAGAATATTCAATTCYGCTTGCTACTAGAAAAGTACATCATGATATAAATTTCCAAGAGTTCTCYGAGGTTCATTGCTCTATTTCAAAAGCCAGTCAGCTGCAACTCTGCTTCCCACTGAGCACACACAGCTTTTTTTCTGCAGAACAGTGTTAAAATAGCTGTACAGGAAACAGTAGCAGAAAGTTTTGAATCCCTCTGTCCTACACCCCTAAGGCAGTCAAATGAGCCTTGTAACCAAACCCGAATGGTGCTGCTCTCCAAGGCTGGAATGTCCATCCCACCTCCCACGAGAGCCCAGCGACAGACCCAGAGCTTCAGTCACCCCACCCATACACAACACAGGGAATTGTCAGCTTTTATGCAAAGTGGAGCAGCTTCAATAGGTGAGAAACTGTTCTCCTGCTCATCCCAAATTCCATGTACAAGAGGGAGGAACAGATGTTTTTCCTGTTTTACTTATAAGGAAGACACCAGGGTTCCCAAAGCAGATTGTCCATGGTTAACTCTTCAGTGTTCTCTCGCAGTTATAGGTCAAAGCCAGAATCTCACACCACCTGTTTTTTCTCAGGTTGCCAAGAAGGAATTTAGGCTCCTGTTAAAAATGTTGGTATGTCTGAATTTCATGCAGCTCCTCAGTTCCACAGTACAGAACCTGCAGTGTGGAACACTTGGCTCAGAGGGACTGTCTGCTGGAAGTTCACAGAGGTTCAAGCGAAGATCAGACAAGATAACAAAATAAATTTAGAGGGGTTTAAAACACAATCTGTCTGCAGCAGTTTTTGAATTTCAAATTCTTGGGAGAAAGTTTCCCCAAAATAATATTGTAACATTTTTCCCTAGGCATCTGCTTATCACTGGGTAAAACGAGGTCCTGTGCTGTAAGGCCTCACACCTTATCTTGAGTAATTAATTCCTGTGTCAGCACCAAGACAGATAAATAGAGACTCCTGTGCCATTTCCATCCACGAGCAGGCAATTGCAGCCTGGAAGACTGGTTGGGATTCAGGTCCTGCAGCTGAGTGGCTGGACCAACCTGGGCAGTTATCTGCTGGTGATTACACAAAGACCATGGAATGTCTGGGTTGCTTTCCCAACCGTATCCCAACTGTTGTGTGTTTTATGGGACAAGGCAGTTCATTGGTTCATGCGTCACTTTCCCCCTGGGAAAAGCTTTCACCTTTAAAGGAGAGGCGCATTAAAATAAAAGAAGTTGCAGGCATAACACATAATCCTTTTTCCACAGCTATGAAAGGAGATGGATGTCTTTTCTCCCTGTGTTATTCTGGATTCTTCTTCACCAACTCAAAAAATTTAAAGCCATCTGGTAGCAGCTGTGCCTTGACTGCACACCTGTGCTCGAGCTGAAGTGGGGAAAAGTTCAATAAGGATTAGACTGTAGGTGCCAAAACATCTCATTTGTTCCAGAAATATCTCATGGATTCAGTATTTCCCCCCATTTCCCCCTGAGTGGTTTGTGCTTTACCCAGAACACACAGATTAGAAGGACAAAGCAACTTCTGGAGGGCACGGAGCCCTTGCTGCTGGGAGCACAGCAAGAGTTTCCATGGATCTCTGTTGATCCTGGACCTGTGCTTGCAGAGCTCTATTGATCCAGGACAAAAATAGGCCTTTGGCTGGGCACCGTGGCTTTCCATGGATATCTGCTCATCAGCAGGCCAAAGCAAACTGTACTAACAGTGAAAAAACACCATGCTGAGGAACCAGACAACACCGAGCTTGGAAACGTCTGYGGCTGCAGCGACCATACAGGCAAGTGCATTCAGGGAATACTCTTAGGATAGCACCTCTGACTATCTCCTTATCTACTCTTTACTTTAAATTTAAGAAATAAGACAGCTGTGTATGTAGGACACACCTGCCAACCTGCAGAAGTTCAGGACAGGACAAGTTAAACAGGCCATTAATGATTTTTTTTTTATAGCCCAGCACTACTTCAGTTCAATATCAAGTCTAGCTGCTCTCAAAACCCTCCTCTGGAAGACATTAGTCAAACTTAGATGGTCTCTCTGCAAAATCCATGGGCACGTCCATTCTCTTCAGGAGTGATAATGCATMATCTGCAAGAGTGAAGTAAAAAGCATTCCCTGAAAAGAACACAATCCTTTAAATAGGATGCAGTTTTCCAGAAGTGGAAAAAAGCTTTCTTCCAAAAAACCCTCAATGTATAACCAAGAAAAAGCTTCAATATCTAAAACAACTTTCAACAGAAAGTTATATAATATAAAATTCATCATTTCCATGTCTCACATGAAAATCTTTGAGCACAGCAATTGAATTCAGAAAGACAAAGAAAGGAGGTTCAGTATTTCTCATAGTGAAATTTAAACCACGGAAGAGTCTCAGGTTTGGGCAAAGATGTCTTCCTTGAAGGACAGGATGCATTGTATGAACTTCCAAGAAAATCAAATGGCACTTCCATTACCTGTAAACAGGAGTATTCTATTACAGAATGACCAAATGGTTTGGGTTGGAAGGGACCTTAAAGATCCTTTAGTTCCAACCCCCTGCCRTGGACAGGGATGCTGTTCACTAGATCATGAACCCTTGCTCACAGCCCCATCCAACCTGGCCTTGAACACTTCCAGGGATGAGGAATCTACAACCTCTCTTGGTAACAATTAAAAAGTCCCATCCTAAACTGAATACTGCAAGGTTACAAATGCTTCTCATTATCTACAGAGGAGCTCAGGCCAAACCCCCGTGTTCCAGCCCCTCTACCAAAGAAGGCTGGTTAAAATCCAAAACCAGATTCCCAGGCTGAGCGTGTTTTAATGGCCAGCTTTGCATGGAACCTCACCTTGGAACAAAAACATACTTCAATTTAAAGTAAGATCCTCTACAGTAGAAGTTCAAAGCAAAATTACTYCAGATGCATTATCTCATTCTGCTCCAACGTTTGGATGATGCTCCCTCACGATATCCAAGTAAGAAGTCCCACACCACCAGTGCTAAAGGCAGCACTACTTTCAGTGCAGTAACTGGGCTCTGGTAGCACTTYGGGACCGAGTCTAGAATTGTGCCCCTGCTGTGCTTGCTCTTGCAGAATGGAACAAAAGACAGACATGGCCAAAAGAAATTATCATCCAAGTACTCTAATTCTTATTTTGCATTTGTGGGATGTGATTCACTTGTAATCACTCCGTATTTTAACAACACAAAGYGGGACTCAGCCAAGCACAGTGCTTCATTCACCAGGGCTTGTAGGATACTGTGAGGTCCTATAATAGAGAATTTCTAAGGAGGACGAGATTAARGCAAAAGCTTTGAGGCTGTCAAAATGCAGCAGTTGCCATTTGCTTCCACACAGATCTACTTGGGAAAGAGTTCCTAAGCCAGAGCTCTAATGGATCACATAGAGCAGTTTTTTCAAAAGCCATTAGAGCCTTAGAAATCTCATCGTGGTTATTTCGCATGACTGGAAAACTTCCATGCCAGAAAAACATTCTGCCTGCCAGCCTGAGGTAGGGGAGGCTCCTCGGTAATTGGGCTGGTGACCAGTTCTTCTGA
Source organism: Amblyornis subalaris (assembly GCA_018881555.1). Taxonomy (NCBI): domain Eukaryota; kingdom Metazoa; phylum Chordata; class Aves; order Passeriformes; family Ptilonorhynchidae; genus Amblyornis; species Amblyornis subalaris. Next base: position 1,255,532 of record JACAXG010000080.1, on the reverse strand, counting down.
AGGAAAGGCTTTTGCTTTGTTATTCGAAACTGCTTCCTTGAGGATAAGGAGCAAATTTATCATGTGAGCAGCCCAGTCCAAAAGCAAATGCACAGAAAATTGCAGTGGCAGATCAGAGGGGAGTTTTCCACCCAGCTTTCAGAGACCACTTATTGAACAGCTGTGAGGAAAGCAGTTATGGGTTTTTACCATTTTAAAAAGCTCTGTTAAAAAGAGATAAAAATACATTGAAGAGGTGTCAAGGGTATTTACTGATATTTCTTCCACTTTAATTTCCTTTCAAAAAGAATACMGTTAACTTCATGATACAGAAAGAAAGGTTGTGCCTGTATTTATAGTTGTYTACAAGATTCTACTTTAAATGCACATCTTTGCTCTCACTTCGAACATCACCTACAGTCCAGTTAATGTAAAGAAGTTCTGTGTTCATTGAAATCTCTATTATCGTGGTGGCATCACATCCTGGTACAGATCAAAACTGACATCTCTGTGACTATTCCGTTGCTTATGTTGTACCCTTAAATCATATTTAGCCATTCACGGCCCCTTCAAAAAAAAAGCAGCAAGAGTTTAAACAAAATTAAACTGCTGCTAAACTCACATCAACCTGCAATGTGCCCTGAGTTTAAAAGAAATAAAGTAAATCTGCTCCTTTCCTTATTTTCCCAGTTCAGTAGGGTTCTTGCACAGAGCTTGTGAATGAAAAAACCAAAACAGTGAAAGAAGTTGCAAAACTTGGAAATCCAGATTATACTGAAGTCTCAAGAGATTCCTCTAGTTTGGATTAGCCCCCAAACTCCTAGATGCTTATTTTAATTGAAGCATGATGAGTTTATTGTTTTTCTCACACTGCTTTCGCATCAGTACATGTATCTTAATCTCTCCATTCTCAAACAGGAAGGAAAAGAATCAGATTCTTCAAGTTCAACCTGTCGTGACTTCTTGTGTGTAGATTATATATATATACACACACCTATTATACATTCTCCTTGCAGCTCCAGCCCGGGGTTTCTCAGCAATTCATTCAAATCATGTAAGGTTTAGAGGGAAGTGGGTTCATCGTGCCATTCCTCAGCATTTGCAGTCAGCCCATTGACCAGCAGGTAATCAATCAATCAATCAATCAATCGCCTCCAGAAGTGGCCCCGAGCTTTCCCGAGGAAGGCCCTGGAGCAGAGGTGTGGCAGGAGCGGCAAACGCTGCAGCCCATCCCTGGTTACTGAAGCACTAGATGGCACCCGAGCCTTCAGCTCTTCAGAGCTTGTGCAGCCCTTTTCTCACCCTCTTTTGAAAACAATACCTGAATTTCGGTCAGGTCAAGAATGAGGATTTTTAATTCTTTACGTGGGAACGTGTCTTAGAAAATACCATCTAATCTACTAGTGCTACATTACAAATAAAAAACTTAAATCATTCTTCTGTTCTACATAGGCAAACATTAGTTATTCTAAATAAAATATTAGAAATGAGTAAGCAGTTTCATTCCCTGCAAGCAATTTAAAAGCCACTTTTAGATTACAGGGGAAATACTATGTTGACATGGTTCTTTACTTCGTGCCACTAACCAGTCAAGGAAAAGTCGTGATTAATTTCTGAAAATCCACCTCAGTGCCTCTGTAAACACCGGACAAGTCAACAGAGTTGATGGCAAGCAAAGATTTAGTTGTCCTGAAACAACAAGGGCTTTGTGTGTTTTGCCAAACAAATTGACATGCACCTATTTCCAGAGCTGTTGGGATGCAGGGAGGCACTGTTATCTCTAGACAGCACACTGATAAGGAAATCCAGCCTTCGAGCAATTAAATGATATGGTCAAAACCAGAGAGGAAATCTGTGTCAGAGCAAGGAAATGAAGCCATTCCAGGTCAGTGACTTACCCAGGAGGTAAGAACTTGCTCAAAGCACACATCAAACTAGAAGCAGGCAAATTCCATTCAGGACTCGTACAGAGCATCCAAGGATTTGAAATAGGGTAGCTAGTTCTGAACAGGATGCCATGATCCACCTGCAGACCACCTCGTACATCCAATATTCTCCTTTTCTGAAGCAATGACAAAACAGAATGTTCTATCCTGTCTCTGAATTATTGCCAGAAATCTTTATAATGGCAGAGAAAAAGCAATCCCAAGACAACAAGCATGTTTTAGGTACATTTAGGTACATTCGAGATCAATGAAAGAATAAAGGATCACAGCAGACAAACACAAAGCTGTTTTACAGTGGTATTACGAAAAGCAAGACCAGTAGATAAAGCATGTCTTAGGAAGCAGAGAAATTGGAAGGGGAAAAAAAAGGTTATACAAGCAATAACAAATGTGCTATGGTTTTGTTTAAAATAATAAAAAGCAGAGAGGTTTAGGCCTTGCTAAAGTTTACATCAAACGACTGAAGCTGATTTTACAAACCCCATGTAAGTTACACCAGGGTACATGAGGTCAGAATTGGACCCAAAGAGCCCAATCCCTCACCATATCAACAAGTTAGCAGGTGGTCAAGGCAGTCCAGCTGGAGAATGGGCTCAAATTTTCAGTGAGCTAATACACACTAATCTTTCACTTCTGCAGACCTGCATTCAAACCCTCAGATCATGAACTAAAATTAGTCTGCTGGTTTCATTCTYGTCCCCATTTGTGCACAGCACAAAACCACCATAAAAAGTGTCATGACTGGCAATCTCTGAGCAGGCCCAGCTCTGGAAGAGCAGGAAATGTTGTAAGTTAGGACTGAAGCACRTTGGCACAGCTGTGTTTGGAATTTTATACTCTCTACCCACACTATGCTTGCCAAAGCCAAACGGTTTTTTCTCCCTAATTTCTGCAAGTGCCACATTCATGCAAAAAAAATAAAAAGAGAARGGAAAGAAAAGAAATACAGACTGAATCACTGCATTCACACTGTGCATCTGTGGTAAAGGCAGTGATATTGCATGAGATATAAATTTGCACAGTTTATTTACAATAACTGGTTGTGGGTTTGGTTATTTTTGGTTGTTTTGGATTCTTTTTCTTCAGCATATCCTCATTTGTGCCGTAATGGTGCACACTGCTAAAGTGGGTTTGTAACTTTTGAACTCGACTAAGTCAAACCACTGTAAAGCCAGAAGATTTTCCCCCTCAAGTGACTGTCCCAGCTCAACTGACTAATGACCCAAGCTGGAAACATGCTTCAATTTATTAACATAAAATATTCGTAGCTACCCATGACAGTTCACTGTACAAACTCCAGCCACAGAAACCAAGGATAATCAGCCACATGTCAATAAGGAAAAACCACATCCAGCTCCTGGGTCCAATATAACATCATGTATTCCCACTGGATCTCAGATCCAATAGTTAGAATCTAAAGGAAGGGCTCCTGAACTGTGCCCTATCCCTCTAGAACCTTTTCCTATTGAGACAAGTTTTTTGTAAGCAAAATTTCTCCCATGAATCATGAAACTCTCAGCCAAAATGGGTAGAGAAAAATAAGGTCTTCAGTAACCCACAAGGATTACAGAAATATGAACGGCTTTGGGCAGCTATGATATTTTTGAGATAGCAATAAGGGAACACACTAGACTAAGTTAAAAGGAAATAAAGATGACTCAACTGATTTAGGAGCTTAATGAATTGTTCTGTTTGACAATTGTGAGCCATAAACCACATGGTTTCACCACATCACAGCAGTAAGTGGGACTGACTGGAATTAACCAAAGCAGGACCATCACTTGCCAGCACAAACACAAGTTCCAGATAACAGTAGCAGCAGGAGTTGCTGTTAATCCCAGGAAACACTTTTCCCCCTTTTGCCAAAGCAGCCCTTTTTCCCCAAGAGCAATTCTCACTCCGAGGCCAAGGTGGTGCTCAAATATTGTAAGTAACARCCACCTTTCTTAGCAGCTACCTGCTTCAACCCCACCCCTTCCCGTGTATTCCAGAGGGGGAAGAACCAAAACCACTTCCTCTGCAGAGGAGGACTTTGACGTGGTACAAAGGAGCTCATCCACACAGCTACGAGCATGTAAACGGGCACAGTCAAATCTAGCAGATAAAAAATTTCATGTTGCACCAATTTACCAGCTTACCAGAGACCACATTTTCCAAAAACACATCATGTTCTCTGTCTGAACTGTACTTTGAGAACAGCTTCTATATAAGATTTCTGTTAACTTCTAGATAAACACRGCAACCACTCCAACTGTGGTTTGGGTCCTCACTCCCCCGGTTTTGGTCTGTACATCACTAGAGTTTGCTTCAGTTTCAAAGATCCCAAAAAGAGGTGTTCAAACACACACCAATAAGAAACCTGAAGTTTCCCTCTCATTAGTGCATGAATACACTGAGTAGTCCTTACTAACGGGGTGGACTTCAGTGGTTGTTGTTTCATCTTGTAGGGTCAATGTCTCTAGAAACTCYCTCCTCAGGAAGGGGAAAGGCCAAGGTGGATGCCCAGGGCTGCAGAGCAGAAGGAGAGCAGTTCTATTTCTGTAGCAACAAGACCCAAGGAATAAATAACAAGTACAACCAGAAACCAGCCACAGAATTGAGATGTTTAAGCCATGCTTTTGCAACACGTTCGCTCTGTTCCCATTAATCATAGAAAATATGGAAATCAAAGTATGCTCTCTGTGGATTGAGCAGGTTGGACAGCRGAAGGTGATTTTCAGTGGCCCTATCTAAGCGGGCAAGGGAACASTTGGGTTCTCAGAAATGTTTCCAAGGGAAAAGTCAAGAGATCTTTTTTTTTTTCCATCTGAAAATAAAACTTGCAGTGATAAAAATGGACAACCCCCTTCTGGAAAGTTCAGTTTTTATTTCAGGATCCCAGGTGTTACTGATGTTGGTGCAATACATGAATATGTAAAAGCAACAAAACCTCCAAGAGCAGAGGCCAAGGAATCCAGCTGATTTCCTAATTAGACAATACAACAAAAATCTCACATAGCTCTCTAGAAAAAGAGCCCTGAATATGCACAACACAGCCAAAGTGAAAAAACAGAGACCTGTATTTTAAGAAATATTTTTCGTTTACACGGCAGGAAACCCTTGCTGGTAGCAGCTCCCTCCTCAGCCACCTCAGTGCATAACAGCTCGAGCCGAGCAGCTTTTGGCTAATTCCCACCACCCTACCTCAGTGCTTACACAGGTGGGAGCTGCCAAACCTGGCGCTTTCGCAGGCAGCTGTGGCAGGAAAAAAAAAATATCCTCAGACTACAGACCRAAAGCAAAGTAAGGAAGAAAGGAAAAAATCAATTGACTTCTGCTACCAAGTAAAAACTTTACAGCTGTTTTAAAAGGTACTGAGCTACCAATTTGCTTTTCTATCGCACCAGTTATTAGGCACTCCTGGCTTTCATAACCATTTTCTGCTCCAACCATTTGTATAATACAAAAGGAACACAGGGCAAGCACAACGTGTTTAATTAGAAATGCTGTTTGCTAAGCACTCAGAGGAAGTTACAGAATGGTGTGTTTCACTATAATGATATTTTATCGAATGAAATTGTCCTTAAAATAGGTTTTGTTTCCTTTACATGACATAAACATGTTGTTCATGCTAATTACAGCTGATTCACACAATAAAGCAGCTACCATAAAACTAAAACACAAGTACTTGAACAAATTAGCACAGGGTAAACTGGGTTATGAACCTTTAGGGTGCATCACCTGTGCTGTGGTAACGCCATGTAAATGTTTTCCTGCCATGGTAAATTAAAAGTAGCTGATCCTTACTCAAAGAGCTGTTGAAAGAATTCCTGCTCCTTTGCCAGCCAGTCCTCTGGCTTTGAGCAGATGTGGTCAGAGACTGCATGAGACCAAGTCCTGGCAAGAACTACAAATCAAGATRCTGCCACTAAGCAAGAAGCAAATACAACCCTGCTTAAAACACTGTAAACCCTATCACAGGCTTCAGTAAAAAAACAATTTTGCTTGCTCTTTCTGGGTTTGTGTCTTAGAAACTTATTCAAAATGCTTAGAGAAGCAACCTGGCCATTGATCCAACGTTTGGGTGGTTACAACAGACATTTCAGAAAGCTCTGGTCTGACAGTGCTTTCACTCATATTGTTCCTTTACAAACATCTTTAYCTACAGGGAGCATTATCCCGGCAGTTCATGATGACCTGTGGTCCATAGGATTTGCTGCTTTAACAGCAACAAACATGTATGAAGCTCAAAAGGCAAAGTGAGGAGCAGGTTGTGTGTACACAGAGGCACGGATGAGTTTCCAGGAGTCTCCAGAGAATTTTGACATACAATATAAAGAATTATAATGAACAAGAGAATTAGCTGAATCTTCCTAGATTACCCAATAAAGTGTTTTTCCWCATGTGTGTAACAATTTGGATAATAKCACAAGCACTTATGGGAATGAAGAATTCCTTCTGTAAGCTTGGGATTGTGTCTAGGATAACTAAATACAAAAGCTCTGGAAGGAATCATCTGATAACCTACTTTGATCCAAGAACTGAGCCGAAGTTTGGAAATATGAGTTACTGCAGTTGGAATGGAAAAATATTCGAACTTCCACAGCTATGATTCCAGATTTCAAAATAAGTGTCAGATATTCCCTTTATCTTCTCAGAAGCAGGTTATAGTGACATTATGCCTGTGTCCTTCAAAACACAGCAATTTATCAACAAAAATACAACCCAAAAAACTCAAATCACCTACAAATCACCTCCTTGATCTGAGCCACTTTATTAAAGCCTTCAATGCTTGAATTTGTCTGGMATTTTTATAAAGATATTAGTCATAACAAACTACTAGTTCATTCATTCATTTTCATAGCCACACAGATTTCTCTTAAAATTCCAGATATCCAGTTTTGAAAAACAGTTTAAGTTTTGTATGGGCATAAGTCTCCAGCCAGAGCCTTTATCTAATGCCAATTAGACAATTCAGATTTGGAACTTATCTTCTCATGTGTCATAAGCTGGGTTGGGATCAGGTATTAAAAGACAAAAATCACACAAAAAGAGTTTCCAGCTTCCATTATCTTCATTAAAGACAATTTCTTTTAACTTCTCCAGGGAATGATTAACGTTCAGTAATAAATTCTATGGTCTCCTGAGGACACTCTTTGGTCTCCCTTTCCTGATCTTGCTCTGGAGGTCCAAATTGACTTGTGTCTCTGTCCAACCATTCAACTGTGACATGTCATAAATTTGAATCAAATATATTAAGTCARTTTTGCATTATTTGGACTTGACCAATTGGACCTCTCCCCTTTGGAAATCCCTTCATCACCAAGAAGGCTCAATTCATGTTCCATCCCATTGAAGTCTTTTTCTTTCTTAACCCTTTGACATGGCTAAGCTCCGAGAGAAATCTCAGAGACTGGAAACTCAGAGCCCAAGGCACCCTCGAATTGCTCACGCTGTGGCAGCACCATCGCAGCAGTAAAACCCTGCTAAATCACCTGTCTGAAAAGGAGTTTAACCCAAGGCAGTGCAGCTTCCCTTGCCTTTCTCACACTCCCCATCCCTGGGCGTGGTTGGGATCCTTGCTCACGTGACACAACAACCTGACCAGATTCACCTGGCTGAACCCGTGCCCCCGAACGAGGTCTGTCCTGACCTACTGACCACTGCCGTGTCCCTCAGGAGGAAAAGGAATGCAGTGCTCCTCCCTCAGCTGCTGAGGCTGAACACCACGTCCCAGACCTGGCCAACAGCATCGCAGCAGTGCATAACCCTCTGTACCAGACTCGGCTTCGCTCGATGGAAAAATCAATAATGGAGAAGAAAATTCTAACAAAGTGATTATTTTTTTAAGTGCTTGAGAAAGTGAGCATCTCTTTAGCTGTCAGCTCAATTATTCTGTTAAGAATTAATTTGTTGATGTTTCCACAACTACAGCTTTCCAAAGCCCACACAAGTGGGGTGGGAGAAAGAAAAGGGGGAAAAGGTTTTGTTTTGCTTTACGGAGAGATTAATTATGGTAGGGCTCAACAATTGGGAAATATGGAGTGTACAAGGACTACTGCAAAGTGACAACCATTAACATGTTATTCTRTAGAACACTTAGATACTGTGAATATTTTCCAGCTGAAATCCATCCAAGTTTTCTTCTACCCAATGCTCCATGTTTAGTCCGGGAACATTAATGATGAAAATCTAGACAGCGTTACACAGTGTGAACTATTAGATGTACACTGATGAGACTTGGGTTTATATTGCCTTTGGCTGAGCCAGTCCATAGAATTTAAATGAGCTGAATTCTGGCCTGCATCTGCTGTTGAATGAGTAAAYAGTAAATCAAACTTAAGACTTCATTACAGAGTTGAAAGTCTGTTTTCCTCCAGACCTGGTGTACCACATGATGCAATCAAACACATTATTATCTGTCAAGCATCCAAAACTGAACGAAATGACTCATAAAAGCAATAAATAAGACACGGTCTCTGCCCCTGTAATACTTTACATTGTAAAATTAAAACAAGATTCCCAGAAAGTCTTAATCCTGAGGAATTAAGTCCTATAATGGAAATGGAAGACGTGGGTTATACAATAATCAAGAATGCTTTCACATCTTGTTAATTAAAGACTTGCCAAAATTACCTACACTTTTAAATGTAGGTATTTGGACAACACCAGCCACAAAGCTCCAAACTTCTACTTTGRTTATGACAGCCAAGCAGTACTACAGTGCCAGTGGAAACTGAGCCTGCTCGTAGTGACTTTTCTTTTATGAAATTAGACCTTCAGCACCTGACAAGTACATTGAACGTTAAATGGCTCATGGTACCAATGAAGAGTATTGATAACTACTTTGAAACAGAATCGGATAAGATTTTGCAGTACATTTTATGAACTCTGAAACTTTCACTACTGCCAAATCATTTTTACGTGTATAGACATTTTTAAACATTGGTTCTCAGACAGCTTTAAACATTCTTTATCCAGAACCCATATGGGGAATGTGAAGAACTGTTCAAATTCTTGTTTTACCTCCATTCTTCAAATCCTGCCACCCACTTCCTCGGCTATAACCTACCTGAAATCTTTTCTTGGGACAAAAACTGGTGTCCTGATGCACTTTCCACCATCATGCAGGTGTGCCTATCGCAGTTGCTATTCTTTTGTGATTCCACAGCCAAAGAGGTACTATAATCTGCCTACAAGAATGATCCTTGCCAAATATTGGTTTCAGTATTAGGACCAACTTACCTTAAGAATACACAACATTCTATAATTACATTCTTAAAGTGAAAGGTGTCCACTGATCTTAGCTCAAATATATCGATTGCCATTTTGTCAATGGCAAGAAGACGTCATAAAACTTTAGAGGCTTTGATGGATTTTCTTTCCAGATATTTATCAAGCAGGTTTTCCTTAGTGGATATAGAAAGACCCCGAATCACAAAGTACCAAATCAATATTTTCATGCTAGCAAACAGAAATATGGAATAAACCTGGTCATAAGACACTGATGACTTGATTAATAAAACATTATTTCAATATATACCTAGTAACAAAAATTTTACCACGGTATTTGTCACTAGAAGTAAAACTCAGAAGGAAAAGTATGTAAGGGAAAAGTATGCAGCAGTTTTTCTCTCAGATGCAGTAGTCATGTCTCAAGAGACATGTTATTCCATTAGCAGTCCACAAAATTTCTGCAGAATCAGGCCCTCAGTATTCTCTGCTACCAGCTGTATTCTTTACAATTTTGTTTTAAAGTGCCTATTCCACACAACTGGACCCAGTGGTCCAAATTAATGGAATAATAGTAGTCACATAAAATGCAACAAATACAAGTATTCTGTATGTTATCACACAAGTGAACTACATTTATTGGCTCTTAGTGGGACAATCCTTTAATCCCCACAGATGACTGGATTTGTGCTCCCTCTTGGATAATTTACACAGAATCCAATCACTTTAACACTTAATGTTAATCAGTACAAAAGGCAAGGAATACTCAACACTGGCAGTGAGCAAATCCTCCTTCAAGAGACAAATCCACACAATAAAAAGTGTGCAAAAGATTTCAAACATGTAAAGGTACATAYATGTGTGTTTACACATATTAAAATAAAGCCTCTGAGTCCCATGTTTAGAAGTGTGCATGGTTTATTGCCACCAAATGAGGTGTAAAAATGCACAGATCTTGGCTAGCTAAAGTTGAGAGCAACACTAAGTGCCCATAGACTCTGTCTGCCTCGAGAAATCAGTTCTTGCTGTAAAATAACAGACTTTAGCACATTCTGTAGAATGACATCACCCCAAGTAGCCTGCCAAAAATTTTACTTTCACATTTCTTCAACGAGAAGATTTCCTTTCACCACTCTTTTAAATTTTTTTTTAAGTTAGTCAATCGTTCAAAAAACTGAAAGTTCTAAGTATTTCCAGGCCTATGGATGAGCATCTTTTAACACCAGCAGTGGCTATGCCTTTTAAAAATGTTGTGTGTAAATGTACCTTTTTTCCTAGTTCTTTTTAGTAGATTTATATTTGCAACCATGCTGAGCTAAAATAATACAAGTTGCTGCAATTACCATACTGAAATTGCTTTTTTCCCTTTTGATTCATCCCTATTCCACTGAAGAATAGTCCATTTTATGAAATTATGTCTTCCTGTTGAGTGAGCTGTAGGTAACCCACTGGAAATACTGATCATGAACAATAAGACAAACCAGTCAAACCAGAACATTTCTGCATTTTCAAGGAAGCTTTTTAAAGCTCACTGGATGGCAAGTGCAAGTAATGCCTTCCACCCCTCCAAATAGTGTAAATAAACAACAAAACTCACTTAGCTGGAGAAATTATGGTTCTTTCACTGAATTAGCTAAGCTAAGCTCTTCCCTTTGGCAGTTCTGAGGGAGGCTTTGGATCTTACCTTGGCAGAAGCCACAGCAGAAGAGCACAGGAGTTTTCATCCCGAGTGCATCGGTGTCAGGTGTTACTGTCTCTGTCAGTGTTATCGAGTCAACACCCAGCTCCTCACTGCAGAAATTGTGTCTTCATTACAAGGTTTGAACCTGAATAAGGTAATTCCATGTTAGCTAGTGCTGTAAATGTTGGGATCGTTTCCCTTCCAAAAGAAAAGGGATAAATTGCAGCATGTTCAAGGTAGGAGTATAAGTTAAAAGCTATAAATGCAACCCACTGGTATTTCTTTGGTGTAAAGGGATGTTCTATATTCATCTTTTGTAGCTCTGGTTATTAAACAAATGAATAGAAATACTACTGAAATTCAGAAGCTTTTTTTTGACAGAAGCTGAACTAGCCCTAAATTTGTATGGTACTTTGTACGGTACAGAAAATAAAGCCATTTTCAGACAAGAATCCAGTGTTATCAAGGGGGGGAAATCAAGACAGTTCAATGCAATTTTCTAATGTAACAATCCAATGCAACAATATCCTCATAATTTCATCACCAAAATCGTCATACTTTACATAAATATTTATATGATCTATAGGTACACAGTACCTTTTAAAGACAGACCTTTGGAGGAAACAATATTCTTTAGTTATTTTTCTCAGTGATTCCACAATGTTTTTTTTCAATATAGATTGGTAACATTAGAAAAAAGTAGGGCAGACAATGAATGCAGCTGCTTTGATTTGCTTGCAAAGTAGCTCATATCCAGTGTTCTCCAAGAACAGGTTGCAGTGCTCACGTAAGAAAAATTAAAAGTTACTTCTTAGTTAYTCGTTGTTAGAGTCTAGGCAATAGCCCCAAATTTGTGCTGAACTGTCATCTATAACCACATTTTATAGTGGCATAATAACCACTGYGGAGGTTTCTCAAGGTTATTTCAGATTATGAGTAAATGAAGGAGAAYAAGGTTTTAAGCCTAATTTCATGATTCCTTCTGCAGCTCTTCCTCCTGCTTGTCATCCAGTTGCAGTTACTTCAGGGATGCTTTCTACTGCCTGTCTTCAGATGACTGATAAAAGGCTGATACCATCAAAGTCATTCTGTTTTCTTGAGACAAGAAAAAACTGCATGAATTCTCCTCATATTCAAATACACTGATCCCAGGATGGCTCAGTAAAGTGAATGGAGACTTAAAAAGGCATAAAATKAGCTGTTACTTGTTCTATTAGCTCAGCAACTCCAGGCATCAGAGGATCCATCTAGAGTAAGTATGTTTATACAATGAAAGATATTTTTAAAATACAGAGGGGGAGGGGAAAAAAAAMCCCTCAACACATGGGCCTTATGCACAGAGAACAGGAGATTTGATTCAGTTGTGTATACCATATAATATTTAGCAGAATTACAGTTTCTTTTGAAGTCAAAACAAAATACTTTTATTTGTAGTGTCTTTACTTGCAGATTGTAGTTCCCCTTCTGCAAAGGGCATCGCTGCAAGGTGAGATTTAGGACAAACTTTACAAATTCTCATTTTGTGGCATTAAGTGCAGAAAACAGAGGCACTTTCCCGTCCAGTGCCGTGAGGGCTGCCCGAGAAGCGCTGGGTGCTCGGGTTACACATAATCCCCAGCTGCGAGGGACAATTAGCACCACAATCTCCAGCAAAGCTTTCAGCTCTCAACAGGTGCCTCGCCATTGTGCTCGGGTTTAAATCAAAATCTGGCAGAGGGAATGTCCCACCTCCTGCCACCCCTCCCCTTTGAAACAACTCTTATTACAGCCCAGCCAGARCAGCTCCACTCTCATTTTCACCAAAAAGACCAAACATGACTTTCACCCCTTTGTTTGAGTGCTTTTTGCCTTTATCTTCCTTCATCTCTCTGACTGAGAGATCTGAAGGCATAAAGTGGAATTTATCTGTTGTGTCCTAAGAGTCTACTACTTCTCTCCTGACTGGTGAAAATAGGAGCAAATCCTTTGAGAGCCATATAATTAAACTGACAAAAATCAGAAAGTCTTTCCCTTTCTCCGGGCAGTTTCAAAAATGATAGTCCAGAAAAAATGCATAAGTACATCAGTCTAACATTAATACTATATCTGCATTAAGGTGTGCATTATAAATCTGAATTATTTTGTAATCTTGTGCATTATAARATTTCCTACCCAGCCAAAAATCATATTCTTTAAATTAAAATTTGTTTCTGTAATTTGGAACATCTTCATAGGGCAAGAATGGCAAAGTGGCTCTTAGAAATCAGCTTCTACGGTAAGTAAAACAACACTGAACACTTCTCAGAAATAGTGTCTTTTTTCCTCCTTTTTTCCAATGTAGAGGCATGCTCTACGCAGAAGAAATATTTATTAGGAAGAATTCCCTCCTTAGTAGTCAGTCAAGCTTTTCTGATCCAGTAACAAACACTTTTTGGCAAAATAAGCAATTTAGAGCCCCGCAATACTCAAGGGAGGCCGACTGCCTCGTGAATTAATMATTTATGATGAAAAAAGAAAATCGTTATGAGAGATATCAAAAGCTGCAGTAAAACACAATGGCACTTAAAAGARTAAGAAATCTCGACATTTGATCTGACTTGTTTCCATATGGAGACAAGATTGATAATACAAACCAGATATTCCTTTGGCACAATTCAGATTATAAACTCAAGTTTCCACAGCACGATGAGAAAACAGCAAGTAGATTAATCATGCACAATTTCCAGTTTGCTTTCTTCTCTGCATCTTGTGGAGTCCTTTTGCCTTTATCTCTCTGGGCCACTCTCGTGATTGTTTCTCCCAGTTTTTAGTTGCCTGCTGGTTCCTCTCCACCTCCTTTGGGCAGACCCCAGGGGCTCTCACCCTGTCCCTGGCAATCAGTCCCCAGGGAACTCAGAATCCTAAATAATGTGTTGTACTTGATAAACCTTTCAAAACTGATTTTTATTCTTATTTTCCTCCATCAATCTAAATTTAGTAACAACTAGTTCCTCATTATGCATCTCCCTCCTCCCTTGGATCTACAGTTTTCCCTGGATCAGAAGTGTTGAATACCACAGGAGGGAGAGGCACATAAATATCAATCTCCACTTGCAACTGAAGCTGTACACAACCTGTCCTAGCAGCCATTATCTCATGGTCAGAACATGGAAGTAGCTCCCAGTGATGCTGGAACTTCCTGCCATTCCTTTAGGATGGCTACAGAAAGAGCTCATCTCCTGAATTGAAGCTGGCAGCTAAAGCTATGGCAACTCTGGAAGTCAGGACCCTGTGAGTGGAGCCTCACCCAAAACCAGAAGAGCAGCGAGGTCTGCTGGGCATGAGGGACAGCTCGRGTACAGCAGATTTGGAAAAGAGGTGCAGATGAGACAAACTGGTCTGAGAAAATCAAATCAAGGCAAGAACAGAGAAGAAAATCAATGTCCCTGGCAGTTTGCCATTGGCACAAATAAGCTCTGTATTGACACGAGTATATTCCTGTAACTGCAGCAAGTCTCGTTGCCACAGCTCCCTCCAGTAGAATTCATAAGCTACAGTTCTACTAAGTATCAGAATTAAACTTTTTCTTATTTTTAAGAATAAAAAAACCAAAGTCTCAAATATTAATAGCTCAAAATTGACTCAAACAAAAGTGGCAAAATCACTGCAACATAACCAGCATATTCTCTTTAATTGCCTCAGTGCAACTACCATTGCTTGCAAGAGCCTGGAGTCTTTTATTCTGCCTATAACATCTTTATGTTTCCACAAAACAGCAAATCTCTACTGAAACAAAAATCTTCACCTAAACATTTCCAAGCCACTTTCCCAGAGTGAGGTTTCATGAAGAGATGTGGTTGCAGGACGACAAGGAGATTGTCCTGCCTACTTATTTCGTTGGGCAGGTAATCAGCAGAACACACACAAAGCCAAAAAGACAGGGTTTTGACTCCCAGTCACCCTGGATTTCATGCCAATTACAGAGATAAGTGGACAACTTGAAGGCATCAGTATGTTAYGTGTCTCACTGGAAAATATTAATCTCTTTTAGGGATTCACACTGACTGTAGAAAACACCCTACACAGGAAGATGAATTTCACTCTGCTGAATGACTTTGTTATCAGCAGTTTAGGATTCACTGTGAGCCTTAAGTGCAAGCCAAGATTTAATTGTCCTAGTTTTTCAATGATTGTAATAAAAGAGACAAGACCCTGATCCAATTTATTTACAATCTAAACAAGACTGAAAATAGCAAGGAAACACCAAACAAGTATTGATAACTATAAACAGAACTAATCTCAGGAAACCAGAAGCCTATTGCAGTTGGTTTTTGCTCATGTGAAAACAGAGAGTTTGGTTTACTTTGGAGTGCTTCTAAGAAGCCTCTCCAAAACGTGAACAAAGCAAAAGCAAGAACATAAACGTACTGTACCTGGAAATTCATTGAACAAGTCACAGAGCRACATCTTAGCACTAAGAGGGGCAAAAAATAAAGGAAGAGACATTAGAAATCAAAACACCAGAAAGCAAAAGAAATTAGGAAGGAGCTGTGTAGGGAAAGAAGTGGACAAAGGAGAAAAGGAAGTTCAAGGAGTGAACTGGAAGAGGTGCAGGGATTGCTGGACCTCCGATGGGCAACTCTGCTCATTTACAGAACTTCAGCTGCTTTGCTGAGGAGAGGGCAGGAGTGATGGATGCATCCCAGTGTGGGATAATTCTGAAGTCAGAGAACACATGCTTTGAGTTTAATCCAACTGCAGAGTTCTGGCAAACATGCTGCATTTATAGAGGCAAAATACATCAACTTCAATTTTTTAGCAGCTGTGCTGCCCTTTAATTCCTCACACCCTGAAGTGTACACTTGTACCCCTCTCCCTCACCTCCAAAAAGCAGATCACTTAGAACAGCCCAGCCTTTCTATCTGAAGCCAAATAACAGCTCTTGCCCACTGGAATTTTCTTTGAGATATACTGTTATTTTCCACTTGTTCTGCCCATTTTCTTCTTAATTAAACACACATTGAAGTGTCTTCCTAGGAAGGCTGAGCCATACCAGCAGGAACCAAGACTCTCTAGCTCAGCTGGCAAGCTCCTCCCTAGAAGTCCCAAGTTATCCCAGACCCAGASAGCCTCCTCTCTCGTGATTCAAGGTTCTCCTACCAGACCCAGTAGCTCTCCCAGCTCTGCTCCAATAACTCCAAGGACTTCAGCATTGGCTCTACCCAGTGTATCAGATCCAACTAAAGTCAGCAACAATACAAGACCACCTCCAGCTGCACTTTTCCTTTCAGTTGAAGGTTTTACGCACACACCTCAGGCCACATCCAGCAAATCCAAGCTGCCTCCCAACAAAGCTGAGGAGGAGGCAATACCTACACCTCTCCTCACTAATCCAGTCAGGCTTTGGCACCAATCAAGCTCATTGACACCAGGTTTTATACATTCCCTGCTAGCGACAGCACACACTTCCTTAAAGCTACATGCTTTTTAACGGGAGAGCAGGGCAGCAGGTTGCAGGAGGTAAAGTGGTGGTGGCGGCGGTGGCACAGTCCCGTTGAAGCCAAAGGGAGCAAAGRATGGTGCAATAGAGCTGTTATAAAAGGAGAAAGTGTTAATTTTGTACCTTTTTCTTCCCCTGGCAGCTGAGAGACAGGAGGAGCTGCATGGAGGAGAGAGGTGCAGAAGGAGGGGGACCACTGGGGGAATGAGGGGGGCATTTGGCTGAAGCAGCAAGTGCAGAGGAGTGACTCTGCTCCACTCATAGTCCATTGCTTCAGAGCCATCCTAGCTGSTCACCCCCAGCTCTGCCTGTGCTGCAGTGGGTAAGGAGGAACATYCCACAGGAATGGGAGGGGAAATACCCCAGAGTCTGGGCTCCCCACCACCACACACAACGAGGAGAGCACTGCCTGCTTCCTKCTCCTCAGGTTTCCATTTTACAGATGCCACTGGTTAATACCTTACTGTGGCAAAGCCCTTCTGTAACCATGAACTGGCAGCTGGTTATGGAGGCATTTCCCAGGGTTGGCCTCCTGTATAAATGTATTTATTCTTTATATCACAGGAACAAGCTGCTGTGCATGCACCTGTACAGGCACCTGTAAATCATACCTGCAGAGAACTATTACCTGCAGACCTGGCTTTTTGTTGGTTTGTTTGTTCTGAGCTGCTGAACCTACAGGAACCCCCTGRATGTGACTGGATGCAGGAGCTCAGCACCCCTGAACCACAGAGCACAGGTACAACACGTCAGCTCCTGCTTGGTTTAAATCAGATGTCCCTGGCAGTGTCCCACACACTCATCCCTACCCTCGATGCCTTTGGGGCACAGAACGATCTCAGCTGAGGCACACCTTGTGAGTGCACCACATTCCTGCCCACCTCCAGCACGGGAGGAAGTTCACCCGGCAGCGAGCGTCRGAAAGGGCCCCAGAGCAGCAGGACAGACATCCCACACTGCTCCACCGAGACACAGACTTCAATCTTGTTTGTTCAGAAACTGCTGCCGCCGAGAAAACCCAGCTCCCTGAAACACACAAACTCTAATTATTTAGTAAGACATTGTTTGGTTCCTCTCAAGCTCTGTATTTTGTTTTCACTTGTCAGATTGCACACTGGTTGGCTGTATGCTGAACTAGACCATGACCCCTGATTCACTCTTCCACCAATTCTCTTCATATCTCTCAATTGTCTCTAAATAGCCAGACTTCTGCATGGTACGTAACGTTACTCTGAACTCAAACACTGGAAGTCCTAAAATGATTAGATTTCTGGAGGGCTGAATGAACCAGTATCTGCCAGTGTAATGGTGTGTAGTGATCTGAGCACAGAACTTCAAACTGTGAACTGCTGACTCCTACAGTGTCAGGAGTTCCCAACCTGGCTCTACCTTGTTATACCACCTCTGTCCTTCCCGTTGCAGTAGAAGGAAAATCTATCTTTATTTACCTACCTCCCAAGTTAGGGAATAAATCTGGAATGTGACATAAGTGCTAACACTGTAATTAGTAGGAAAAACTTTCCCTGTTCATCTCCAYATATTCAACAACAGATGCATATCACTTAAAAAAGACCAATCAAAATGTTRAAATATATATTCTGGGCAGAATATTTTTAAAACATAAATTATTCAAGCTGGAATTGTCTTGAYAGTGCCTGCTGAAGACAGACTCAGGACAGCTCATTTTGTTTTAAAAAATTAAATGGAAAATCTTGTGGGACTTGCTTTTGTATTTTTCTGTTATAAACAAAGAGATAAAAAAGAGTTTTCTTAGTGTTGGTAGATTAAGACATCATTGGTAATACCCACAAGGGGGAAACTTGGGATTTACTGCTTTTGGATCCAAAGCGTCATGGAGCATTAAGAAGAATCCTGCAAAGCTGCCTGACCTCAGGCTTTGTGGAATTCCCTGTTCCACAGCACAATGAGGCTACAGACCTGCTCTGCCTCGTAGTAGTATCCTGCAAACAGACCCCACAGGATTTCGGCCTGCAGAGGGTGGAAAGGTGGCTGCTGTTTYGATCTTCTAATCTCCAGTTATTGTACAGTAAAACATTAATTCATGGAGAAGAGGAGAAAGGCAAAGATCATTGCCAAGGCAAATTAGGATGAACGTTTTCTGTCAAATACACAGACAGGTCACATATAGAGAAGTACAAACCTGAAGCACTCACAGGACTTYGGAGGTAAATTCCAACAAGCTTCTGGGAAAATACAAAATAACCCATCATGTTCTCATAGCCAAAGTGAAATTGTCAGATTTCATCAGGATTTATTTCCTCTGTGCTGTGAGACTGTAGATGCAGGCTGTAAGACAATAAATATAGCACAACACGAACAATAAATATTCCACAATGTCTTATTCAAAGAGAAAGACATTTCAAATTTCAGGCTTTTTAAGGTCTTACTTTAAAAATAAAATACAAAGAGAATCTGGATATTTTAGAAATACATATGCTGGAGCCAGGCTAAAAATGTTCTTCAGACTTCCAGTTTCAAGCAAACAACTAAACAGCACTTGCATATGCCCCTGGTGTCAGCCTGTCTCTCAAAGCTTAACAAGAATAGGGCTGGGTCTCATCCATCGTTTTCCAGGAGATTAGATCCCTAGATCCAAGTATCACATCTTGTGGAGTTACTGATAAAATATAAAAACAAAATTTTYCATCCATAAAGACATCAACACCCAGCTCTGCCAAAACATGGACCCTCCTCAGCCGAGGAGTGTGAAATGATGCATGAGCACAGTTTGAGACAGATACATGAAATAAAATTATAACATGCTTTAAGGTCATCCCAGGAAAGTGATATGACTGGAAAGTCATGACTGAGAAGTTATCAACTAATTTTTAATCTTTTCATGCACGTTATGGAAAACTGTCTGCGGAGTTATTCAAGATGATTTGGCACTCTAAGAACCTGCGTTGCTGTTACATGTTGCTATTTTCTGTTGCTACTGAACAGCAGACAGGCAAGTCTGCAGGACCAAAACTTTTAAAACAAYTGGTATTTCAGCCACTCCTCTGATGATATGGCAGTGACTTTTGAGAACTGAAAACCAGCAATTGTCATATCAACTCTCTGCAAAGGAAAAGAAATATTTGTGATTTAGGCAAATAATTAGTCATATGAAGAATATTTTAAATTTCATAACGCGACTGCTTACATCAAGAGTAGGTAAGAGCAGARATAGTAATTAAAATGTTTGATTTTTAGAAAATATTCAACAGTTCTAAGGTTTCATCTTTAAAGGAGTAATAACATCTCCTGCTTTGCAAAGCGTAGCCAGTGTGCGTGCGATTCCTGATACACTTCAGATAGAAACACTTACATAAGTGCCAGCTCTGGAGGAAACAAATGAGTTACAGAACTGGCCATTTGCCAGATCTCCAGGGTTCAAGCTCTAGGTGAAATGGGAACGTGAATATGTTACAATATAAATCTTCTGCTGGTGGATATGAAATCACTTTCGTGATCACAGAGCAGTTTCTGGTGAACGAGCCCTGCTGTACAGCTACACTGTTGGCTCCGACTGTCCTCTTTCTGCTGACAGGCTTGGCAGAGAAAGCGAGGACTCACTGATAAGAAGGGACTCTTATCTCCAGAGGTGGTCCTCGGGTCAGAGTTGAGGAATGTTGGCTGGATAGCACCGGGAGCATGTGCTGCTGCTGCTGCCTGCACTGTGTTTATCTGTTCCTTCCACGAGCACCTAATGCTCCATGACATAATTAGGACCAACAGTAAAGCTACGTACGAAAAGAACCGAATATTTCATYAATGACAGCAACACCAAGAACCACGTTACTAAGAAATGAAACATTTTTGAACCTCAGGAGAGAATTAGAATGGAAATAAACCCTAAGACATGAATTTTTAATTACCAGATATCAGGAAAGAATGTTTTCTTCGGGGGAGTTTTTCTGAAACTAGCAGCTGTCGTAYTCCTTGTGCCTTTATCCCAGTTTTGGAGGCACAGCACCAGCCTAGATGAACAAAGGCAACTCAGTGTCAGTGCAAAACTCACCTGTAAGAAGGTGAAACCTAGACATGATTCAGAAGTTTCCTGCAGTCTAAGTGATTTGAGCAGCAGAAGAGAAATAGAGAAAAAAAAAAAAAAGCTCAGCAATTGCAAAGCCCATTTAATCCAGAAAAATGGAACAGGGAAACCCAAGTTATTTTTAAGCCAAGGCTGAGCCATCCAGTGTAACCATCAGAGTGCCACAAAAGTGCCAGGAGTTGGAGGGGTCAGAATCAAAACCCACACCTGGAAGTGTCCCCCTCAGCAGGGACCATGCTCATGGCATAATGGGATTGCCCAGGGTATCCTGGCAGCTTTTCACATCTGATGTGAGGTCACTGGGACAAAATACTCTTAAGTGTAAAAATTTGTACGTCTTTCAAGTCATCTGTAGAAAATCTAAACTGAAATCTCCATGATTTTTATGTTCTTGGCAATATTGCTCCTCTCTTTTTCTCCTTCACTGAGCACAAACTAACATTCACTGTGTCAGTTAAGGTCAGGTTTATCTGAGCCGTCTCTGAACTACTAATTCTTCTCTCTCCCAAAAGTGAAATCCAAACCTGTTGAAACTGGCCTCTCTTTTCACAAAACAGGATGTGAAATGAGGGCTGATAGCCTTGAGAGTAATGAAAAAAAAATCAAAAGAAGTTTGCTTTTGTAATGGTGTTAACAGTCTAAATATCACAAGTTTTAATATATCAAACAGTCAAGGAATATTACAAGGTAATATTAATCGGGGACATAAAAATTCAGAAATTTATACTTTTGTCAAATATTGTAGTTATATACAACTTATATATGCATATACATTGACAAACAGTGTTTGTGTGTTTATCAGGAACCACTTATAGCCACCTGCATATATGTGAGTTAAGTATTCACTTTGTGCACAAAAATAAGCAGCTGTCAAGTCCTCAGAAGAAACTGCCACAAAAGGACATTATTTAACAAAAATATTCTTATCATAAAGACCTATAGCCTATATCAGGTTATTTGCAAACAGTTTTTACCTATGTAGTAGAACTTTGATCATTGATTTTGGAATTTGATTGTAAAATTWAAAAATGCTGGAATAGTTTGGTGTATCACACTTAGCATTGTCATTAAAATACAAAATTCAATATATTCTACMTATGTTATGTTTCGATGATTTAAAAGCCTAATGGGGTATATTTATGATTTCCTATTCCTCTGTCCCTTTCTGTGTTCTTCTGTCTCAGTATTTGCTCTCTGATCTACACAACAAATGTTCTTCAAGGAGTCCCTGAGTGCCCTTACAAGTGCAATGCTCCACCTGTAAACCACTCGCTTCCAACCTTCTGCAGGTATTCAGCTGTGGCTATGTGGAAACACACACAGGGCTGGTTTCAGACACTCACATCACCCTCAGGCCATTTCATGCATATGGCTACGAAATTCAGAACAAGCAGGTGCTGCCTGCTACCCCTGCAGCCCAACTTTGGCACATTTTACAAACGTGTTCCTAGGATGTTCTATGAATCCTATTGAAAACAAACAAACACAAATAGCCAATTATGAGCTTTATATGAGATGATCAATATTTTTAACTATTTACATATGCGCTATTCTGCACTTCACACAGTTCATCTGTTAATTTTTGCATACCATTGTGGTAGTTTGTCATGAAATTGGGCAAATCACTGTAATGATTTTTGTGTTGTGAATATCTGAGTTATGCAGGCTGTTTGCATGTGCCCAGTCCTAGTTTTCCTTCAGAGGGACAGTTGAGTGTCCCTGAAAAGGAATGTCTGTTGTCTTATTCAAAATCAGGCATCACAGATGACAAAGACACAATTGTTTCGAACACAGAGCATGAAGTGATGATTAATCCTTTCCCTGTGCGTTCTTGTCAAATGCTTACTTCATCTCCCACTTTAGTCAGTTCTCAAAAACCATCTGGCCTACAGTTCTTTCCTTTTTTGTTTTTTGTTTTGTTTTTGGAATATATTGCCTAATTTTTGTTAGTCACGATGAAAAGCTGAAACCAATGGTGATGAGTCTGCACCAGGTGCCTGCTATTACATCATGCTSGACATTGTCTTGCAAAACAGTTAAATACTTATTTTGGCTGAAGGGTTTTTTTTCCAGAGCAGGACTGGATATTCTTCCCACCCACATGTATTATTTTCTATTCTACTACACAGAGGGCCATAAAAGAAAATGATGCTTTATAAACAGATAGACAATTTTGTTCTCCAATAAACATAAAGTTCAGTCTTTCACTTGCACCTTCACATACCAAAATCAGGTAAGGAAGTCCTTAATTCTGTACATAATATACAGAACTGTTCATTGACGTAATCTGAGATCTTGTACAATGACARGCTCAAGTTAGAGAGGAATAAACAAGTAATATTATGTCCAAACCCATCCACACCATACRAAACAGACTGTCCTGAGGCTCTTGAGCACACTGAGCCATCTGGCCAAGACAAGAAGTGCTGCCTTTCAGGAAAGGCAACACTTTGCTTTGATATATGGACTTGTCCCACAGCTAAAATGTAATTCATTGCACAGATGTTGAGTTAAATTATTACAAATAAACAAGCCCATTTCCCTATCTGGGCATTCTTCTACCAAATAAAAAATGGTTTTCTTCGTTCCAGGTGAAATCCCCTCCAAAGTGACATGCCCAGATAACAGTGTTTACTTGACTCATTTGACCATGTAATTATGTTGTTTTCCATCCACAGTCTAGCTGAGATCCAAGATTGTTCTGTTGCCATTGGATTGCGTTGGACCAGCACTTGCAAAGGACATTTCATCCAGCCAGGGCCTGATACCTCGAATATCTCAGCCATCTCTCTGTGGTGTGATGGGTCATCTCCGTTTTTCCTTTTTGGCTGCACAGGGAACCCTGACAAACAGAAATCTAATTTTTATCTGGAACTCAGGCTAATTGCCTGGTCTCCTTTAAACTGGCTGCTGAGACGGGGAAAGCAGTCCTTTGAAAAAAAGATTTAAAAGGATCACCAGGACTTATCTTCAGTGTTAAGGACCTTTTGTTTGCAAATAAAAACTCTTTGCTCTTTCCTTTTTGTAACCTCTGATGTTTGCGTTGCACATTTTCATTAAATTCTCAGTCAATTCTTCTGCTCTGGGGCTATATAGGAATTGAAACACCCTTTTTGTTACTTGTTCTCCTCCAAACAAACTGATTAAATTATGCCCAAGCCTTACACATTTTKGTAAGCCAATAGTTTTTGATATCAAACTGCCACAATACATACACTGCTCTTATAGCATTATTTTTCTGTTTTTCTTGAAATTAAATGTGTCGTTCTAAAACATTAATGAACCTCTTTGCACTATTAAACACCTTTACTGAAGGCAACTTTCAAAGGACTATGCAGTGACAGTATCATGTTCCACTGTGAAATTTGGGACCGTGGAGCCATGACAGACACAGTTACACAGTGAGTTTGACCTTAGATGACAATCCAGGAGAGATAAAGAGTATTCCTTCCTCTATCTTTCTGCACCTTCTTTCCCCTCTTTTTTTTTTTTTTCCAGGTTTATAATGACCTAATCATCCATAAAACCAGACTATCCCACTTCSTCATGAATGTTACTAGATTTGTACTTTGCCATTATTAGAAGAGGGACATCGGTTTCAGGAATTTCCAAACACTGTGCAAAATGAGAAAGTAGCCCAAAGTCAGAGAAACTGGTTCCCAAGCAAAGAATAAATGACTAAAAATAAAATACATTTAGCAAAATGTTCTATTATAAAAATTACAGATTTACAGCCCCAGTTTGTGATCAAAGGTCTCTAAGTCGCTATCACATAAAAGCTCTGCTCTGTCGTTGAGGAACATTACAGCTCCTCTATTGTTCTCAACCACAGCCCAGGTCAAAGAAGTAGCATAGCAAATCAATTAATGTCCTACCTGCCTCCTTCACTAATTAGAGAGTCAGCCTCTCTCTCTCTGTTCTTGATATTTGAAACGTCTCAGAAGGTGAAGATTAAAGTAGCAGCTCTCAAACTTTTCCAGAGGGTTTCCTTTTTAAGCCTTACCTTCYCTGACAAGTATGGATTCAGCTGAGGTGAAAGAGCATTAGGAAATTTTACCATCTCTGCTGCTTTTATTTATTTTTATTCACCCCTATAAACACAACCTGTAAAACACTTCCACAAAGGAATCTCTTTATTATCATACCTCCAATTCTGGCAATATCAGGGTTCTTGACTAATGGACACTTAAGTAAAAAAACAGAAGAAAAACAACAGCACTGATGCTCATCCACAAATGAATAGTTTTGAAAAAATTCTACTTTGGCACAGAATGTAAAGAATGTACCTAAAACGACTTCAAGGTTGATTAGAAAGGAGGAGGCTTTGGATGGTGATCCAATAGCCAAAAGAGGAAGAGGAAGGAAACAACTGTTATCCTTACAAGTCCATGAACACTTTATTTGTGCAGTTTTGTTTCTGTCTCTGCCTAGAGACAAGCGAAGATGTCTATGCACCTGATTTAGAGGCTTTATTCCCCATCCTGCGTTCTGAAGCAAAAAGCCTGCTYAGGTATTACAGCGACATTTTTGGGAAAAAATGTGTAAGAAGAGAGTATGGCAAGGCAGTCTTGCATGACCCTCTAACTCCAACCCCCATTTTTGCCTCCCATGTACTCCATTCTTTGTTAACTACAGTGTTCCTCTTCATAACAAAACAACAACATGGTTCTTCAACATGTTCCTCTACAACAAAAGAAAAAAAAGGTATATGAAAACAAAATGTATTTGTTAAAATCTAAAAACACCACACATGTGGGATGTCACCACATGGACCAGACTACTGCTTTTCTCTTTCCAGGCTAGAATGTGAAAGGATGGGCACGTGCCTGTTTCCCTTGAACACAKCTGTCATGCCAAGACAACCTCCAGTCAGTACCAGCTGATTTCACAAGCTCTGTGAAAAGGTTACTTGTCTTTTCTTAAAAGCAAAACTTTTTTTAATGTATGTTGCCAACATTTGGGTGCAGGATCTAATCTAACATAATTATCAAATATGCAGGTTCTTGTTTCCGTTACACACCTTGTCTGTGYGTAACACAAGAATTTGCTCTGTGTRGATACAGCTTCTTGGGCAAGCACGTAATTTGCATATTCACACACAATTAAATGCAACACAGGACTGAACCCTGCACGTGTGTGTACTGCACATGAGCGAGGCTTCTGTGCACGTGAAAGCTGTTCTGGAGTGACGCAGAGCACGACTACACCCAGTAAACGTCTGGRTATCCAAACCTGAGACAAGAAAGTAGGAGTGCTTTTGCAGGAATTCTGGGTTCGGGAAGGGTTAATCCAGAGCTTCACTACTCTTTGAACACAGCATTTATGAACCGTATCACACACACAGACCGTGCACTTGCAGCATGCACTGAAGCCAGTGGGAGTCACGGTTTCTTCCAAGAGCGAGCCATACACACATAAACTAAGTTAAAATAYATTGTTTACATACTGCAAACCTAATAATTCATAGAATCCCTGGCACCGTACCGCAGGATTTTCCTGCAGACACAGCCACTTCTCCAGAGCTGGTTTTTCACGTCTCGGTAGCGGCTGACCCTCGAAGCGTTTTCAGACATAAGTCAGTGTTTAGTTAACCCGCCCGTGCCCCGCTGGCCGCGCCCGTGGAGCAGCTGCGCCGTGAGTCACAGCCCCTCGGCAAGCACCGCGCTTCCCGGGCCGCCGGGACCGGGCCGCCGGGACCGGGCCGCCGGGACCGGGCCGCCGGGACCGGGCCGCCGTCCGTGCGCCGCTCCCTGCTGGGCTGCACGGCGGAGCCCACACGCTGCTCGCTCCGGGCCGGGAGCTGCCCGGCCCCAAAGCGTGCCCAGCACAGCCCGGGGAAGGGAAGGGCAGAGCTGCCTCTATGTGCTCATCGTCTCAGCGTGTTTATCAAGAAGCTGAGCAAGAGTAGCAAGCAGAGAACAGCAGGGCGAGGATTATTTCTGACAAGTCTCTAATGAGCTATTTTTCTTTTTTCTCAGTTCAGAAGATTTTTTTAAATTTTTTTTATTTATTTTATTGTTATGGGTTTAGTCATTCCTTTCTGATTTCCAGCTATTTAGGAGTTAAAAATCAAAGAAGTATGTTAGATCAAGTCACACCCTCTAAAATTGATCTCGGCTTCAAATATCCTAACAGGTTCCAGTTATCATATTGGTTGACTATTGGTTTTATTTAAACTGGACCCTTATTCATGGCAGCCTCTAGGTCAGGAAGAAAGCCTTCCCTGTGAGGGTGCTGAGGCCCTGGCAGAGGCTTCCCAGAGAAGCTGTGGCTGCCCCATCCCTGGACGTGTCCAAGGCCAGGTTGGACGGGGCTTGGAGCCAACTGGGATAGTGGAAGGTGTCTCCGCCCATGGCAGGGGGTGGATTGGGAYGATGTCTAAGGTCTCTTCYGACCCAAACCATCCCGTGACTCTATGCACCTCTCACTTAATGGTCCAAATTGATTTCAAGTGTATCAGCTCCAAGCTGGAATAGCAGTTTTGAGAAACTGGTGGAGGCTTCATCCATTAAACCAGAGTTATGGAACAGTTAGCAAAGGCTTCTATTACCCAATATTTAAGATGAATGATGTGATTCCATCATAAGACAAATAATTGGTATCTAGAGGGAAATTCTGACATCATTCTCAAAAAATCAAGTCTGTCCAGTTATCTTTTTTCATGAGGAGTTTTTAGACAGAAAGGTGAATTTTAATTCTAACTTTTCCTAAATCTTTTTTAGATGGCACCTCTAACAGTACAAAATGTTTTAGTAGAAAACGAGTGACTCCAGCGAGATGATTGGATAATTGTAAAATATTCTGATTTTCCAAAAGCAGATGGAAAAAGCTTATGCTGAAAGACGTTTTTCAGGAAAYGTTAGAAACATCTCTTCTATGGATTGCATGTTGAAGGAAACAGAAAATGATATAACAAGAAAGGACAGAATCCAATTATTCTAATATTTTATTTCTGTCAGAAGCCAATTTCAGGCATTCCAGGGAAAGGCAGAAAACCAATTCTGAACAATACAGAGACTCAATGGAAGAAGTTAAAAACCAGAGCAGGTGTTGGAAAATTGTATCTGCCCTTTTTTCTGTTTGTTGTCCAAAAATGCAAATTGCTTTTTACCAGAAACCTYCCAGCTACATTTTAGCTTGCAAAAAATTTAGCATCTATTCATACCAGTGCTGAGAGAGAAAGCCATAAATGTCAGCACACWGCAGTCTGGATTTTGTAATCACATGTCTCTCAACATCCTTCTACATAACGCATAGGACCAGGTAATTACAGCACAATTTTAAAAATCCTTATAATTAAATAAAATTAGGATAGAAAAAATAGAGAAGTAAGGAAACATGTATTGGGGCTGCCAAATATGGATAATTTGCCCCATTTTCTTAAAAAACTGCAATACATAAACACCAAAGCTATAAGAAATCARCAATTTACACACATAATGAAGATTTTTTAAAATTTAAAAAGCACCTCTGCTTTGTTAGTGGCATAAATAGTCCGAGCTATGAAGTCTAGGAGTCAAACATCAAAATTCCTACTGGCAYAGTCCTGAGCAGATTCCTTTCCTTGCTACAGGCACCCTCATGCAGTCCTCAAACTTAAACAAGCACAATTTTCTCAATTCCTACATCGMGCCAGCATCGTTAAAAGTGTGGTTTTCTCTCTAACTTGTTGCTACTGCAGGATGGGGCTGTTTACTGAGAAGGGGATCAAGTGAGCCACTAACAGTAAGTGGAGTTTGACCTGAGGTTTCATCCAGGATCCATCAAAGTCAGCCCCATGCTCCCGTGGCACCTGCCTGTGCTCCTGTGCCGTGCATCCCTCTGTGCATGCCTGGGGCAGGGAGCTGTGCTCCTGTGCCGTGCATCCCTCTGTGCATCCCTGGGAAAGGGAGCTGTGCTCCTGTGCCGTGCATCCCTCTGTGCATGCCTGGGAAAGGGAGCTGTGCTCCTGTGCCGTGCATCCCTCTGTGCATCCCTGGGAAAGGGAGCTGTGCTCGGGAGCCACATCAGCCTGGACACATCCTCAGACCTGCACAGGCTCCAGCTGAGCTCACAGCTCCCCAAGATGGGCTGGGCAAGGAACACTCCTAGTCCTGAGCACTCACATCCTTCCCCAAACACATTCCAATCCTGACCTTCAGTACCTGCATGCCATTCCCATCACGGGTGGTCTTCCAGCCCATTGCAAGTCAGAGCACAGCATCCTCTACACTTTCTGCTCTGGGCCTCATTCAAAAGCCTCTCTCTCTTTATTCCTCAAATGAGTAAGAGCAGAAGAACAAAACTACAGAACTCTGATCCTTCAGTACCTTTCCAAAAGTCCTTGTCCTACCTGACCTCTCCACTGGATATTAACTGGCCTCTGTTCCCTGCTGCTTTGGTGCATTTTAAGTACCTGGGGCAGGGCTCTGAAGTGTTCACACAAGCATCTGATGTAGCTCTGTACCTAAATATATAAGTGGAAGGAAACCAGAACTACCAGAGGAGAAGGACTGGTATAAATCTTAATGTACCACCAACTTTCTCTCTTTTTTTTCCTTTAACTATGAATTAAGTGGGATTCCTATAATCTGGCATTCACCTAAAGGTGTTGTATTGTATGCTTCGACATATATCAATATGGCACCTGGAGATAATTCCAAAGTTTTCTGCCCTACWGATCACCCCAGCATCTCAAAAGAAGGAAGCATATTCATTCTTCCATATATGAAGTTGAAGGTTTCTCTGACAAGTGTGTTAAACATGCATTTTCTATTCTGGGTTCTTAATTTTATTTCCAGAGCTGGACGGTCTTGGTTATCCACAATATCTTGCATCCGTTTGGGAATTGCTTGCCCAAGATTCCCCTGATGACAGTTCCCATTAGCACACATTCATTTACGCATACCTTTTTTTTTTTTTTTGGCATTGGTGAAATTCCTTTCTTSAAGTGGATATGAAAGATTATTCCTTTAATAGTCCCTTCCCCACAGGTAGATAAGTCTCATTCAGGGAAGCTGTCGCTCACCATGACCACGAGATCAAAGGGGCTGCAGCAGAAAGACAATCTCTGAATCTGTGAGGGGTCACTTGTCCCTAAGGCCTGGCTGACGTTCACATCAAATGATGGTACAATTCCATCCCGACCATTCTGACATTATRATGTGGCTGGAAGAGTGGGATTGCCAGGAATGCTGCCTCAGGTCTGATTACATACTAATCAGTCACTTCATAAATTAATGCTAAACTTATTTGATCAGTGTAACCTCCTTCTCCTGGGCACTAAAACACACAGAAAACCTTGGCTAGTGCCCACAGGTAAAGTGAGATGATTAACTGCAGGCTCACCCAAAGTCTGCTCTGTGGCCAACAGTGTATCTCAAACCACARTTGACTTCTGGTCCCTCTGAAAACCAAGTGCTGACACAGAACTGAAGACAGACCCTTCCTGCAAAGGCTGAGTTACAGGAGTTGTGGCAACCAARGCAGGGTCTGTAGGAGAAGGAAAGTTCTAGTTCCCAACTTCTGTGAGAATGGATATCCCATTGAGGTGTTCACTTCAAACCTGTGTGAATCCCATTGGGAAAGGGGAAGACTTTTGTGAATGAGATCTGAACGCACTGACATCCGTGAAGTTTTGTCTGAGTGAAACCCAGCAATTTTAGCCTCTTTCTGTATTATTTATATTAATATGTAGTAGAAACAAGTGGTATCTTAAAGGTAGATCAGGGAAAAAAGTCTAGTAACTACTAGTTCAGAGATAATGGTAAAGAAAGCACTGAATTTAATGTACAAAACCTTCCATCGTTAAAAAAAAAATCAAATCCTTACCTGTATGAGAGGGGCACAACAGTTTCTGTTCCAAAT
Organism: Amblyornis subalaris; assembly: GCA_018881555.1. Classification (NCBI taxonomy): domain Eukaryota; kingdom Metazoa; phylum Chordata; class Aves; order Passeriformes; family Ptilonorhynchidae; genus Amblyornis; species Amblyornis subalaris. The sequence goes on along the minus strand of JACAXG010000080.1, from coordinate 1,225,353 downwards.
GAGAGCTGAGTCCCCTTACGAAAGGTAAGATCCTGCCTGAGGAGAGAACAGTCTGTAAGCCCAGTGCCAGATGAACAGCCCTAGACAATGTTGTCTTTCCTTGATCACTAGACAGTGTCCCTCATTGACTTTGGACAGAAAAGATGACACTTGGAAGATCTTAAAAAGTCCCTGGCATACAGCAGAATTAGGACCAGTCAGACTCTGCTGCACTCAGCATTGACTGTTCTCCCAGTTTTAGAAGTCTATCAAATACCAGGCACCCTGAGTAGACAATTCAATTGCCCAATTTGCCTGCAGTTTTCTTCTTTCTGTAGCTGAGCCTGAGCTGGGAATTCAGCTGCAAGCATTTCAACATTGATGATTCACTGTTTGAAGCACCTCCAGGGAAGCCCTGCASTACCTCCAGACAAAGTTCTCGCCTCTGGCTTTTCTTGGCTTGCAGGTTTATTACCCACCAGGGAGTTGAGAGGTATAATACATCAAAACACAACGTAAATTCCAGGCTCATACATGTGCTGATGGACCCTGGAGCTTCTAATTATAATTACATATTCATATCAGCTGAATGGGATGCTAAACCAGCCTTGATCCCACACTGTGCCTCTGCACCAAGCCACAGCTGATGCTGATCCTCAGCTGGAAGAATGGGAGGGTGTATAGGAATATCCAGCTGTTGTGCATTTGACTCAAGGAATCATTGACTTTCTGATGTGCAAAATGATGAGAATAGAATAATGGGAGCAAAATAATATTCCCCACCCAGTGATTTTCAAAAAAAATTGCTAATGACTTCAAACCTAAGGCTGTAATGAAACAACAATAATGGCAATAATAATGGGAAATATTGCTTAAAAGCAAGGCTTTTTTCAATTAATGTGCATTTTTACACTTTGTTTCCTCCTTGAAAGTTTGGCCAAAACAAATCCTCTTAAAGTTAATTTGTCTCAGGGGTAACAGGGTCAATGCAGCATTACATGTTCATGCTCTGGATTTCAATAAAAGAGTTGTTACCATAGCAAAAAGTATTGTTGCAAAGAAAACACACACAATGTAAGATTAAAGAGAAAAACCTCCAGAAATATTTACAATGCTCAACAATAACATAGGATTTTTTCTTCTAATTACATAAAATGAGAATGTGCTACTGCTCTGATAGTGCCACTGTGATGAAACAGACTGGCTCCTTTAAAATTCATTTTTCAAAAGGCAAATTTCTAAATTATTTGGCTTTTTTCAAAATCACATCAATTRCTTTTAAAATTATGTACATCATAATGGCCTGAGGGCAGTCAAGGATTGGAAGAAGATACATTGTGTAAGATCTGTTCATAAAGTGTGAAAAAAGGCAGGTCATACTTCATAATGCAGGTTAATTTCAGGAAACAGGAATAAAGAGGAAAAAAAGGTGAGAGGTATGAATGGAAAGACAAGGCAGCAGGAATCTCAATAGAGATGCTCATATAGCTTGGCATGCCAGCCATGCTCAGCAAGCATTTTGATACAAGATGGTAYTAAAAGTTTCAAATAATAAACTGCGAGCTTTGTAGGCTTTCTGAGACACCCCAGAATGCAAGAGAAAGCATGGAAATGCTTGCAGGAGCAGACTCCCACGTGGGAAAAGCCTGCACTGCTGGAAAGTGAAGACAGCTGTAAATGATGCAGCAGCAGCTGAGACACAGAACAAGTGGAAGAGAGAAGAGCAAGAGAGCAGAACGTGTGAAATAGGACGGAGAGCCAGGAAAATGATCTAAGTAGCAGAGTTTGAATGGACTGTGCGAGGGCGAGGCTGCCGAGAGCAAGGGCAGAGGGGAGGGCACTGCTTTGCTAAAACCTGAGCCAAGGGGAGCCCAGAAACACCTTTGCACGCCAGGGCACGTGGTGATGGACAGGGCAGGGGCTCTGCATGCCCTCTCGGAAGGGGCAGAAGGATTTCCCCAGAGCCGGCCCGTGCCAGGCCAGAGAGAGAAGGCCAGGTTGAAAAAGAAACCAAGATACAGCCTTTAGCAACAGGAGAATGCTGTGTCTGTTCACGGGAGCGAAAGGAAAAGGGAATGCAACAGGAAGTGGAAATGTAGGAACTAGGATTTGAGGGAAACGGTCTAAAAAAGGCAACAAAGCAGTAGTGTGCAGAATAAGGGCGTGTGAGGGAAGGAAAGTAGTAAAGGAGTTCGCTGAAGAGGGCAGCGATGAGATAGGAACGCGCGGTGTGGGAGGCACACGATGAAAGGTGTAGGGCCAGGGCAAATGGACATAAGTGAACAGTTACACACCACAAGATACTAAAATAATGTTGAAGTTCTTAATTAACCACCATAAGACCTTTGAATTCACATTGTGAGGATTATTTGAATAGTTTGTAGAGAGAAGAGGGGTATTTATGGACTTCAGTAAGTTCTTTAAAACGCTTACACTGCACATCAAATGTCACGAGGCAGAATTGCACCCCCCCGGGTGGTCAGCCTGCCCAGGACACACAACACACTCTGCTTCACTTCACCACCAGAAAGAGATGGAGAAACAAACCACCTCTCTGGATTTCAAGTGCAGAGCTGGAGTGGTTATAAAGCACTTCTGTCCCTGTTTCTCTACACTATCTCCAGAGCAYCTTTTCCAATTTTTCACAACTATTTTTTTCCCACTGTTTTTATATCCTTACCTTCCTAAATTCTTTTTCTTTCCTTTACCTCTCTCCTATTGCCCTGCCATTCTTTCCCTCATCCACTGCCCTTCAACTTTTGCAGTACAGCAAGACAGACTCCTCTGCCTTAGCACAAGCCAGGAGGAGCGCAGGGAGCTTAGGAGCCATTCCYATTATTTACTCTTCTGACCAGACTTACTACAGCTACAGTGCAACCAGGGGGATGCAACTGCTTGCTAAGGCCTCTCCAGCCCATGCTGTTCGTCTGCCAAGGGGGCTGCTTGTGTGCTGATTCCATATTGGAGAGCTCCGGTGGCACCTCCCAAAAGTAGAGTTGAAAAATTCAAATGACTCTACCCTGAAGATCTTGAAGTTGTCAGTTTTCAGATTCAAAAATAAAATCCTCACCTCTTCACTACAGACCATGGAAGCACTAGKATTTCTCAAAAAGGTAGTTTCTTATGTATACATACACATGGCCATATTTACATTCATACCTACACACAGCCCTGTAAACACAGGTAAACAATATCTCTTTTTTTTTTTCCTAATYCCAGTTGAAAAAATGGCTGAGGATTTTGGAGTAAACTCTCAAAAATATTTGCCCAAGGCAGACAGCATGAAAAATTTTGGCCCAAATGATTTAAGTTTGGCAAAGCCATCAGCTACAGAAAACAGGACCTTATAATAGAAAGTACTGGGCAGCCTCATGGCAGACACCACTATTTGTGCTGCTTGCAAGACTTCATTTTTCTTAATAGGAGCTGCATGGCAGGGCTGGAATACCCTGGGGCTTCCTGTCTTTAATTTCCTTTGAATATAATCTTGGTCTTAAGCCTTCCTTCCTAAATAACCTCTGTCTTTAATTATTTTTTTTAAGCAAATTACAACTTAACGAGCACACATTCTCGTAAGGCAGAGCCTCTAATTATCAAAATGACAGTGCTGCTGAGAATCTGAATTTCACAGTCATTCAGAGACCAATTCTATAGGTCAGTAAATAATTATACACCACCCCTGCCAAAAAATAATTAAATAGGATATTATAAGATGTTGCTGTGTACACCTACACCTTGCCTTATTCAGCCACCTGGGTGACTCTTGCAGAGGAGTTTTCAYGAAGGGAGCAGCAGGGAGGTGCAGATGTGCAGTCCCAACTGGTCACACAATTAATGAACATTTAGAAGGTGTTTCTCAGCCCTTATTTAGTCATGACTGTCACAAGTACATGTAAGAGACACCAGGATGTAGATCGCCACTCTTGCATGCATTAGGCAAAATTATTCTGCTAGAAATAATTTTATATTACTTATCTTGCTGGGAATAACTTGTAGATCCTCAGAAAGGATGGGTTTTGCAGGTTTTCTAGACTTGCACTGCTTCTATGTTTCTTCATCCTCTGACGTGACATAGAACAGTCACTGGTTATGAAGCCAAGATCTTTCAAATTTGAACCAAGTTTGTCACAGAGTTCTTAACTCCTGAATCTCCCAGGGCTGTACATTTTAATCTAGAATATGGCATTTGGAATGTCTGCCAGTTGCTTTGGGCCTCTGTTGCAGTATTAGTGCTCAGAAATTCCAGCACAGTTTCTTCATGCAGCTTAAAGAAATGTACCTGACCCTAAATTGTGCTGACCCTAAATCCCCACCATTATGAACCCATGCATTTCCATTATTACAYACATCCCACACTCATACCTGAAGGGAGGAAATCCAAGCAGTGAACCAAGGAAAAGTGGGCACTCCCTAAACTGTTGGGTAGTTCTGAGACCACTCACTCTCCATGACCTACCCCCTCATGCCCCATTTTTCTCTTTGCTACCACACATGCAAATCCATATTACATTCAGATCTAAGGGGGAAAAAGCCATTTTCGTGGCGTTACCACTTTTTCAGGAAGGTTTGCATTTCTTGTTTTGGTTGCAGACTGCCTGGGGTGGCTGCAGGCTGCCCCACTAAACCCTCCTAACACGCTTCTTAGTGGCCAGCAGTCTTCAGTAGTTACCAAYTTCAGACCAATGTTGAATTAGAACACGACATTTCTTCATTCCTATGCCAATTTCCTGAATTTAACCATACAACTCCTTTACAATGCATTTTTAAGATTATTCTTTGTGTGATGTTAGGAGTTTCTGTATATAAAAAACCCACATAGCTTTYCTTTAGTGACTAACAAAATTATACAGCAATATCCTTAGAAAAACWATTGCCAGTTGTTTCAAGTAGTTATTCAGAGTGAAAATGAGTCTAAAAATTGTAAATCACTCCTATAATTAATCAGCAAAATTATACAACAAAGCTTCTAATCCCTACTTTGAATATGAATGAAAATTCCTGAAATACTTGAGTTGCCTTGTTCAAGGTAAAGACCTAACTCGAGGAAAATTGATCCATCTTGAAAGCAAACTGGAAAATAAGGGCTACACACATCTTCATGTGTGTTATGCTAGTCTAAGTAAAAAGATGACTAACATCACCCTAGATTCAACTTTCCACAGCAATTAGCTAAAGTATCTCAATTTATCTTTCCCTGACAGTTTATGATTTTAAGGAAATTTGAGATGTTTGGGTTGTTGGGTTTTTTTTCCTTTTAATGGACATTTTAGCACCATCTGCTGGTGTTAAAACTTGCTCTGGAAACTAAACACCAGCTTCCTCCTTCATTTTAACTTCCTTAAGGCCTGCTTCTGGCTCTTATTAGGAAAGGTTAATTGCTTGCTTTTCTACTAGAGRTTCCAGGGTTGGATAAGTAATTCAGCTGAATGAATCATCCAGATGGAGGATACCTTGTGAGCCCATAGCTCAGTAGCAATACACTATTAAAGAAATACCTCCTCTGCAGCTACATCCAAGGGTAGATGCAATTGGTTTTCACTGTGTAAAAATGCCAACCCCCAGCCCTCATTCCTTAAGAGGTAAGAGAGAGTTTTTCCTAGGGATTTATTCTGAGTTGACACTGGTATTYAGACTACAGAATGATGCTGTGATATTGGAGATTTAATGTCTGGGGTGCACAGTCAAAAACTGACCTGCTAGAATTACCTCTGACTGTATCCAGTTATACAATCATATGACTTATTCCATCTAAATCATCCAGTTGCTTTTTTATTTCCTCGGATTGCTTCTGGCTCAGTGCCAGTTCCTTCCTCTTTCAGAACCTCTCGTGGCACAGRTAGCCTGAAAGCTTTAGGAAATGGTCCCATCGGGTCTCAGCTGCCTTTCTGCAGCTCCTGTCCCGAATCCATGAAACACCTTCAGTGCAAGGTTGATCTCTGCCTTGCTGAAGCCAAGCTCACAGAATTCCTCCCTGCAGGACTTGCCAAATGCCTGGGTTTGAGTGGCAACCTCACAGAGCACTAAGAAACCTGCCATGCTCTTTGTGATCTCTGCAGAGGAAAGGAGTACGAGCCCCTTTGAGTTCAGGCAGGTCTAGCAGGCAAATGTGCCAGGGGAATTCCAAGTTGTTCACATCAATGACTCCTATGACATGAAAAATCAGAAATGGACCTGGGGGTCATTTTTTCAGTCTTCTCTTTCAATACTTAGCATGACTCTTTGTGGCCTGTACTTCAGTCTCAGCTCCCACCCACCACCCTCACAGCCTGTCTGCACATCTCTCACACCTCTTGCTCTAGGGAATACACTCCCTCTCTCAGCTCTCCTCTGCAGCCATTAGTTTCTCTTCTCAATTGACCTTTCTTTGTGTTGGAAACTCCTTCTTGCAGAATACCCATGGTTTAAAGCTGAAATTCAGTTGTCTGAACCTTAATAGGACATAGAGAAACAATCTCTTAAAAAGTGCATTCCAGATTGCTGTGAAAAGCTGATGTAAAAGCAGCTGACAGGTTGAAATGCCAGTTTACCAGCATGGGGTGTCAGGGTGTTATGGGCCAGCAACAGGGCTGGAAAGGAGCTCCTTGTCCAGCAGCAAGGCTGTGGGCATCCCTTCTCCTACAGATATCAGCAGGCTCCAGTATAAGAGCACTCTGCCACGGGCAACTTTGGCAGCAGTTGCTCCATGGAATCTAATGGCCATGAGACAATTAATTATCTTTTGCTTCCAGTCATACAGACAAAGTTAAGCAAAGTCCAAACCCTGCTTGTCCATAAATTCTCTRTTCTAGAGAGTGACTGAAGACTTTTCAGATAGATGTTCTTGAGTAAGTTTTCAAAGTTGTGCTCAGAAGGGTCAAGTAAAAAAATAAATCCTGTTATTTGTTAGAAAGATTCGTGTGTATACCTCCCACATTCACTGCTTTGAAATGGACCCCTTAATGTCTGGAGGGATACAAAACCTAAGGCTCTTCTAAGGTTTCAGAAGGAGGAAGAAGGCCATGACCTTTAATAATGATTATTCTGCAGAAATAKGACTACTTGCATAATCTTTTACAAAATAGCCTTGACAAAAGGTGCAATGCTGTGAGCTGAAATAATTCCTTAAGAGCTGCAAAGAATCAAGAAGGACCTTGAACACATTAGACACCTTGATGGAAAAGCTCTGATCAAGAGGTCCAGGCCAGAGATGGTTCCACTTGCAGGACCCAGCCTCTCTGGATTGCAAAATAAAGAGGCATATTTGGTGTAATTATCCCAACTGTGTGTGCCAACAGTGGTGAATGTCAATCCAAACTCATTTCTGAATTTCTTTTTTTCACACTAACATAATTCCTATCTAATTTCTGGCAATATCAGTGAGATTGAGAAAGAAGTTTATCAAGAAGAGATTATTTGGGTGGGGAGGGGCAAGAAGAATCTCTGCTGTTTCAGCAAAACAGAACGGTGGAAGCAAATTAATTTGGGCAAATTTCCCATTAAAACAAAGCCAAAACCTTTTGAAACTGTCCCAATGTCCTTTCCAAAATATTTTGAACACATGAGTTCCTTTGAATTGCAAGCTACTTCTGCTTTTCAAATTTAAATTAATATACATTCAAATAAAAGGTCAAAGTTGAGATGAAAACTTTCCAAATTTAATAAAAATAATTGCCCTGATCTCCCAGATAGCATTAGTGACAGGAAGCCACTGCCTGCCCTGGAACTTGCTGTGCACTGAGACTCAGACAGCAGAGATCTGCTGAGCCTCACCACACTTACACAAAACTTACTATTTGAGCTGTCAGAGGTCTTGAAGCAGCTCCACGTTAGTCCATGTCCCTTCAGTGTCTGGTTTCGTGTGTGGTCACTTTGTAAAAAACAAATGCTGTACTTGCACATCTCAGGGGTTCTTTCATGCTTTGGAAAAGAAGAAAGATTTTTTTTCCGTGTATAAGATATTTTAATGAAAAAACTTCTGGCTTAATTATGRTTTTTTTCTACCCCAAGAAGTACCAAGTTGCAAGCATTAGCCGTTTACACAGGCCACTCTACCACAAATTGCAGCAAAGACTATTTTTCAGTGTGACAGGTTCTCCCCCATCCATGGGTGCTCCAGCCCTGCCCTTTGGGGGTTTGTGCCAGTTCAGTGCCCTCATCCTTACCTTAGGCTATGTGAGATACTCACAGTGAACAATGGGACAGTTTAGGTGGATGAAGCACAGAGTTTTCAGTGTTGCCAGGAATAGGTTTCACTGGATGAACAGAGAGAGTGTTGGATCAGCTGCCTAATACAAATATCCCTTTTTGTGCTCATTCCCTTTCCATGGTTGATTATTAAACATGAGAAGTAATTACCCATCTTCACCTCTAACCTAACTTGGGCACTCTTTCTCCATGGCTGTGTTTGCTGCCACTGGAAGAACACAAATAATCTCCTGTTCACCTCTGATGTGATAAACTCTATATTTCCTCTCAGAACTAACTCAGCTTCCTCTGGAGGCAACAATAAAAAAATCATTAATGAATGATGAGAACCTTTAACAAGTATTGCCCTGGAATTTTATTAGCTCACTTCCTAACCAGCACTATTGTCCAGATAACTTCTGTTCCTCCAAGCTGACACAACCAAACTGGGAGTTCACTAAGCCTGTAGTTAGTTAGTTAGTTAGTTAGTTAGTTAGTTAGTTAGTTAGATAGTTATTTTGACTGAGGTAACATCCAAACGTTCCATTCACAGCAACAAACCCCTACTTCCAAATATGCTCCTTACTATAAAATTATTTCTTAATTTGCATTTAAATCAAAATGTAGTTGCAAAACTGAAACCTGAATTTCAAACTTTTTTAGTTTATGGAGGATCTATGCACTTTTCCTTCCAAAAATCACCTTTTGTGATCAGAAGAGGAAAAGCCAGGCAAAACTCAAGTATTAGAAAAAGGAACTACAAGTACATTGCAGTGAAGCCATGCTTAAGGTGACAACGAATTCAGTGGCCACAAAATGTTATCTTCATGAGAGTTTTTATTGCCACAATATAACCTGATAGCAGAAAAAGTGGTCTCCCTTGCCCCGCTCATCATTCTGGTAAAAAAAAAAAAATTAAAATCTTGAGCAGAAATCCCTTCAAACCATCGTGAAAAGGTCTGTGCACAGCCTTGGTACAGTGCAGTGAAATTAAAAAAGATGTCATGTAGCCATGTCAGCCACATCTGTGACCCATATGGTGCATGTAACARGAGCATATGTCTGCACCTAAAGAGAACATTATATGCTCTATAAGGCTGGGACAAATGTAAAAGCGAAGTAGAACACCTTCGCATTACAAACACAGTTTGTTATTTGTGTCACATCAAAGAAAGAGCCTCTAAGAATTATTGGTCTCTGAAGTCATTTAATTATGATTAAGTGAACTAAGAACTAATGTAAATGGTATTTTAYACCCCAGTGAATTAAAGTATGAGATCCAGTCAAGGTGAATAAGATTTACAGCCAAAACTCATGCAACCTTACAGTAATTTCATGACACTTTTACTACTAGCCTAGACATTTTGGTTCTTGAAATAATTAAAAGTACACAAACAAATTTTATTCTTTGGATGCTTATAATAAGCCACAAGCAGAAAAGAGAATAGGTTGCTTCTCAAGTGATCCATGCACTTCTAATTTTATTATAAAAGGAACAAAGATTATGCAGGACAAATACAAACTTCAGGTTTAAAAAAAAAAGGAAAAAAAGGAAATAGAAAAATAAGCACAGTAGAATGCTCAGAAATCTCTTCCATTTGGACTAAATCTGACACAGATTAAAGTCTCAAGACACATCTCTGGCTAATCCCAAATACCTGTCTGCTCAAGAACACCTCCGTTATGTTGAGACTCTGTGCATARTAGGAGCAAGTCAAGTCACCCAACTCACTTTAAAGATGCTAAGGGTCTTCTCATAGATTTTTAAGGAAAACTGTTTCCAGGTATTTGCCTTCAAATAGAATCAAGGGTGTCCAAGCAGAAGTGCATAACATATCAATGAATGAATAGTTATATTTCACAGCTTTTCCAGCTGGAAGTAAACTCATTTTCCAGTGACAACTGTTAATCCACTCTCCTCGAGAGTGGCTGTTTGAAAGGCTCCAGGTAAAGAACAGAAACTTGGCCGACAGAAGAAAGTACCAGATGGCTGCTGGGATGGGAAAAAAATTGAAGGGGTGAAAATGGTGAAATGTGAGTTGTAGAAATAAGGATCGAATCACAATCAAAATGTAAGTAGAGAAACAGAGCCTTTGGGTTTTAACAGGAGCCATGTTTGCAACGAAGCATCTCCGCGAGGCGTAAACTGGATGGCCTCGAGAGGCCCCTAAAATGCAACCCAGCATTAACAAATTGCATAAATTAAACAAATAGAGAGTGCTCTTTGAACAGTCTCCTTTGGCTTACATGGCCATACACTTTTGCACAGACTGATCCCCTCATACCTCTTACACATAAAGTGTGCACTTTTTCAACCTTGTAACAAAACTYTAAAATTCCCAATAACCTATTTAGGAATCAAAGAGATCAAAATCCACRTGCTAAAAAAGTACTAATATAAATATCCATGCTGAGGTAGTAGATCTTGTCTTTAGTAGAAAATGGTGTGGAAGAAAAGGAACTGTGGGGCCACAATTTAGCTCTAAAGATAAAACACGTAACTGATTTAGGAGCACCAAGGAGAGAGTCTGGGTTACTAAATCCATGGTCTTGACCTATTGATCACCTCCTTCTGGCTCTAGACACTAAAGYTAGTAACTTTAAATCTGTCTCATTTTAACTTGCCTTCAGAAATAATGTCCTAAAAGAAGCTACCAAYACTACATTAACATTCACAAGTATCCAGATCTGTATAAATTTTGCATAGTTGTAGAGTAGACCCCAGCTGGGGACAAGTATAGTGATTGTGGGATATAATCCCCTTAAAGAACAGGGCCACCACTGTCAGCTGGGCTGGGTCACAATAGCTCAGGCACCCGTTTTACAGCCATCCTGACAAACTATGTTTTTGGGGGATTTCTTTCGAATAGTTACTGCTAATGCTGTTTGGGAAATGATGAGTTCTGCACSTCATACAGCAAACCCAGCACAACGTGGTTGTTCCGAGCTAGCTCAGACACCTGGACTCATCACACCCGTTCTCAGACACACACTTCTGTCACCTCTTCCTGGACACAGCACTGCAAAACAGCCTTCCAGAATATCCCCATTTTCCCCTGACTTTCCTTCCATTAGATGATCCTCAGCCTGACTGGTATGAGAGACTTCATTAAAAAATTCCAGTTGAAGTGAACTAGCCGATTCCTACTGCCAATGAAATTGCTTTTACTAAGAAGTCTGTGTAAAAGACCAGCACCTGGAGACACGAGACTGCTCAAGGGATTGGTAACAGGCTGTGGAATATTTAATCTCTAGGGTACTGGCTCAAATCCAGAGTCAGGACCAAACGAGAAGCATCAGTCTCTTAGGCAGGCTGCCACATGACACCTTTAAAAATCACAGTCCTCCACTCAGGAGAGCCCTGACCAGCTCTCTGCTGRGAAACTTTCTCGTCTCTCCAGTCTCAACCTCACAGCTGAGACAAGATGGAAGGCTGTAATTCAGAAATGTGCAAAACGTTATGCCAATACAAAATAAAAGTTTTAGTGCAACTGCCTGAGCAATGCCATGAACTAGATTTAGTGGTCTTTCAGAGGAGGATGTGTAGGCTAATGATTTTCCTGTTGAAACACACAATAACACAAATGACAGCAGTTCTCCATGCCCAGAGCATAGAGGCTACACGCAGTTATGCCAATAATCTTTAATTTCCTCCAYAGTGAATCTTTATGAATCGATGATCCAACTAAAAATCCTTAATAATGATTAAATATAAAAAAGGAGAAAATAATTTTAATGGAAACAAAACCATAGGAACCATCAAAACTAAAAAAAAAAATCACTTAAAGCCAAACAACACAATGGAAGTTGAGTCTCTTTTAAACAAAAGACATTGCCCTGCACCTTTTCCCATACACAGCAGCAGCAGCTGTCTGCTCCTTCCTTGTGATGGTGTTGGAAAGAAAATTCCTGTGCCACTCCCTTCCCTCCTCCTGTGTTATCATTGTCCACAGCAGATTTCTTCACACCCTTCATTACTCCTGATCCTCTTACTATTTGAGTAAAGTCAAAATTATTTCCACTTGATGTTTGGTATCACTGTTCATCTCAATGAAAATCCAGTAACTCCCTCTATTAGTGACTGAGGAGGTCTGTGGCTGTACAGTATCAGTGAAAGCACAGCTGGAGAAATAAAACCCATGTAAATAGCTGAAAAGATAGGTAAAAGTCTGGGCACTGATCCAAAAACACTAAACTACAGACTCCCAACATCTGGCTCAGGGTGGATTCCAAGAAAGACAGAAAGACAGAAAAGAAAGACAGAAAGAAACAATTGATTTATCTGTAGAGTTTTTACATAAGGTTTTCATTTAATTTTTTAATTCATCAAAAATTTTACTCAATTATTGTGGTTTAATTTCTTCACCTTACTGCATCCTGTTGCTTCACTCAGAAGGAAGCAGTGCCTTGGACAGGAGTTATAAGCAGCCCTCAGTTTCATACTTTCATATTTTRCTGTGATAAAAGCAATTACAGGTAAAAACCTCTAAACCTTACTGTTCAGACTCTCTCTCTTTTCAGCTAGGRCTGGGTTTATGACACATGCATGACAGGCCTATTCTGATTTCATGGTCTTTCAGGCAAATCATAACCCTCTCAGCTCCTCAGCCTGTCTGAGTGAAGCTCACCTGGCCACGCACCCACCTGAGGCACCCAGTGCTCCACCAACCCAACCACTGCTGTGTGAGGAGTATTTTCTGCTTTGAACACTTCCATTAGCTGAGAGCTTCTGCTGAGGACTTCAGAGACGACATAATTTTCAAAGCTCGTAGATGACTTAAAATCATAAAAGCCCCCCTGTTTTTCAGGGATGTTTCCACTCTTAACGTACCTGAGCTCTTTCCAAACTCCTGCCTCCCCAAGTTAAAAGAGCAGCTCATCCATCCCACACAAGACTGCCTGTTCTGGCCACACAGAACGCCCCAGGTTATCAACACTGACACTGGGCCCTGCTGCAGGTAGGACTCTGTCCCTCCAGCTGCTGCCAGTGGCATCCAAACCTCAAAAACTCTTGATGGCTGCACCCGCAATAATAATTAAATGCACAAATGAGATAATGAGAAGCTCTGAAAAGTCTCCAAACAATTTCAAATTTGCTTACTTTGTGCTTCGACACTGCCTCGCTCAGAGCTGAGCCGTGAGTGTTTGTGTGCTTTCCAAGTGTTATTACATGCATATGCACACAGAAAGAGAAATAAATTCACATGGAGTAACTGTGTGATTCTCCTGCTCGAGGATGAATTCCCCCCTACACTGAGGCAAGGTGTGCATTTTCCTACTTTCTCCTCTCTCCAAACAGAAAGAAGGTTCAAGACAGAGTTCAGGGCTCAGCACTGAGCAAGGCTGGACACAACTCTCTTATCTTTTTGCCACTGCTGTGCCCTAGCCAAGGGTACCACAGAATACATTTCCATCAGAAAACCTTTCATGCAACAAGGTGGTGCCTTCCAGGCAGTACAGACTGSCAGGATGATGGCAATAGGGCACTCATGCCTCTGAATCTGTGATGAGCTTTCCACTTCGGAAAGGAGGCAGTGGCATTACTGAAATGAGAATCCTGTTAGGGCTCTGACASGTAATGAGGAGATGAATTCTGTCCCTCAGAAACAAAGTCCCCGAGAAATAAGGAAACTGCTGTTCTTGAAGATCTGTGCAATTTATTATTTAAGAAGGGAGCCTGAGGGCAGAAATTACATATGCATATTATTCAAATCTGAATTCTTTTCTTGAAACTCTCTTTAAATTATGCCAGTTTACAGGACCATCTTTTCTACTTGCTCCCAGCTTGCTGCCACAGAAGATCAGCTTTCTCCCCCCACCTGCCCTCCTCCCACCCACGCCATCTCACTTCTCCCTTTGCCTCAGTCCTGGCTCGAAGTGACCCTTAGGAAGCACATTCAGCTCTCCAGCCCACCAGAAAACAACTGACTTTCACTCTGAAAATACTTGACTGATGCTCCACTGCCCCAGGCAGAAGAAAGAGAATAAAGCAGCTTGCTGCATAGTTGACAAAGCACGAGTGCTTTGAAAAATGACTGATGGGCCCTCCACCCCATACCTTTGTGCTACCCACATCAGTCTACATGTGTATTTTCACACCCAGGCACCCAGATCACACACTGAACTAAAGGAACAGTCACAAATGAGAGAGGCAGCTCCAAATCAAACATCATCTCCCTCCAGGATACACTAACACCACTTTACAATGGAGGTGACAGGGAAGTTGCACGAAATGCCCTGCTTCAATCCAGTACCTTTCACCCCATTTCCTGCAGCTATTAGATTCTTCTGCAACCAAGTAATCTGGCAGAAAACAAACTCCAAAAGACAGGACGGGACAGAAAGTTTTCACCTGAAGTTATTTCTGATGTGTTTGGAAAGTTRGTTGGTTTGGAGATTGCAGGTACCAGCTGATACATAGTTTTGGGTTTAAAATGGAACAAAGGAGAAGAGGGAAAATGCCTAAATTCAGCCTCCATGACTGGCCTTGTCAGCCAGTATTAATTAAAGCATTTTACAAATATCTACATTAGACTAGGTAAAAATCTAGCATTACAGAATGTATTTTTGCAGCCTATGAGCCACTTGAAAAGATGAGTCAAGACAGTCAAAAGCAGATGTGTATCCTTCCTTTACAAGGTTCCTGCTTTATAGGCAAATCTATACACAGACAGGCCAAAATCCTCCCCGAGATTCATCTCCTGCACTGAAGGCAACACACCAAGYGAGGGAAGTTGAAAGGAAGTCCCTTTTTTCTACATCTCAGCCCTTTGGCTCTCCACCACCTGGACACCAGTTTTAAAACGATGACCTCATCATTTATCATTTTACCTTTCAGTGCTTTACTTAATACATGACCTGCTCAGTAAAATATTTGCAGACTTGGTACTCTGGTGCTTTATCCCATTACAAAGGCACGCATAACATTTCACATCTCTCTCATGCAGGTGGTCCTCTGTTCTGACTCAAGGCCAAACAGAATATAAAGTTAGGCCAGTTCAGCACTGTAGGTGAAGGCATCTGAGCTGAGGGAGGGGAGTACAGTAACTGGAGATGCCAGTTGTGGCTATACATTTCAAAGATAGCGCTAATTTATTTATTTGGCTTACAGTGACCAAATCCATCTGTCCAGTACAGATGATCTACCACAAGACGTCTAAGAATCACTACAAATCAACATTTTTTTTTTTATTAAAATTGTTCACATATGTACCAAGGAGCCACAGAAAGGTGTATTAAAAATGGAATGGTTTGGTTCTTTCAGGCAATTCCACTCTGTTACATATTATGAGTACACATGTCTGGGAAGGAGAAGAACAGAGGAAAAGAAAAAAAGCATGTTTCCCAGTTTATTTTTAGTGTTAAACAGTGCAAAACATAATGCATTTTTAGTTAATTTCTTCTCTTTTTTTTCTCCATTCCAATTAAATAGTTCCTGTGATAGAGGATCTCTCTCTTAATAGTTCTACAGCAGATGATCTGTTTCAAGTACCTTCAGACACAGTGATTTTGATTTACAACCAGCAAATAGAATGTGTCGATGGAAGCATAGACAGAGGGATTGCAGTGCCGGCAGAAGGCATTTCTTTTCAGCTTATTTACAGAACATGTTTGCCCAACTGGTTTTGATTTCTATTTCTATTCCCCACCAAGGACATAGATGTGAAATTTGGTGCTTATGGCTCTGAGAGTTCCTGGACTGTTGCCGCTCTTAAAGATGACRCTGCGAACTGGGGACTCAGTGACATACAGGTCCCTCCCAAAGGGATTCTGACCTTTCCAAAAAGAAACACAGAAGAGTTGGAAGGAGATTTTCTCTGCAGTCCAGCTTTCAGTAACACATCCCTTCAATTCTGGTACAGAGCTTGCCTGAGCAAGGACTGGCACGAGAGCAAAAGGGAAGGTCCAGAGACACACAGGTGACAGAATCTAAGAGTAAAAGGTACTTCACAGAGCCCTTTATTATGAAAGGCTGCTAAGGAAATTGTTGGTCCACAGCAACAGACTTCCTATTCTTTCMCTTTTTTTCAAAGCCTCAGCTATCCTGCTCTCAAATTAAGATCTGGCTTCAGCTTTTAAAAAGACAAGAATAATAATAATRAAACCATATTGCTGCACATATGACCTATGATTAAGCAGCTCTGTGGGTTATATACAGAGGAAATGTCTGAAAAGGCACTGGCTGACACTTATCAGAGAATTTGGAAATGGAAATTACAGCAAAAGAAAGTAAATTTGCCAAGAATTTTAAAAGAAACAGGATATAATGATCAAATAGATGACATCAAATTAAAAACCCAGATCAGGAATCAATGCACCAACTTCAGGAAGACAAGCTTTCAAGCTGGTGACATCATATTTATGTATGTCCTATGTCATTCAGACATTTTCTGGTGGTTTCATTAAAAATACAAAGCACATGATTTTGAACTCCTGTGTTTTTTGTCTGTGTTGTATATCACCAGTTTTCCAGGGCTTTTTAGGTTACTGAAATAAGTCCACAGTCATAATTCTGTTTCTCAAATTCTACTCCATGTCAGTGTTGGAAGGGGAGCTTTCCAGCAGTGTGCTGATTGTGAAGAAAGAGTACAGCATTTTTCAAGACATGAGTTAATGAGTCATACGGTTTGTGTTTCCCAAATAAATTAATAACAACAACTAACAATTCATTCCTAAAGTTCCTGCATGCCCACAATTCCAACCAACTGCAGTAGAAGCCAGAAATGCTCTGCAGCTTTGGAAATGAAAACTGTCCTATGCCCATTCCAGCAGGAATTTCTACAGATGAATCCAATGACAGTTAAAAGAGAATACTCAAAATCTTTGGAAACCAAATTTTAAAACTAAAAATTCTAAACCAGTAAAACACAATAAGCTTATTATAGAAGAGAGTCTTCTGAGACTATTACTCCCTTTACCTGTGCAACCTGCCATTGAGCAGGAAATTCTTATTAAGRGTATTGCCATTGACAACATTATCATTATAATTATTTATTACCAATTATTCCCAACAGATTATTGACAGCATGGGTAGACCAATCCAAATAGAAAAATGCTCACTTCTGTGGAATCATCAGCACCCGGCAAGAAAAGTTGAAACCTGAACTCATGTCCTGGATGAATATTTTAGATATGTGTAGGTACTCTTGGTGCCGAAAGCACAYCTGCACGCAAGGATCTCAGAGGTTTTGGGGGGGGCTGTTTGTTTGGGGGGTTGGTTTTTGGTTGGATTTYTTTTAACAAGCTGGGTTAGCGTTCCCTCCTGTGTGGGAAGAGAAGAGGTGGCTCAGGACTGTGCACAGGTTTACTCAGCGCGAGGCGTTTCAATGCGAGCAGCAGCAGCGTCGTGTGCCGGGCTCAGCCTCGCAGCACCCACACTGCCGCGCAGCTCTCCTGGGTGGGAGTTTTTAGGAGCTCAATTCAGGAATGTACAGTAACACACAAAGCCAGTTTGGCTTCTGCAGCTGCCAGACAACTGGCTTGACTCTGCCCCGAAAAGAAATACCCGAGCCTGGGACCGTGTGCTTGGCCGTGAGACACGGGAGCAGCGGCCCGGCGGAGCGGGGTGGCGGCGCGCAGGCAGCGGGGCCGTGGGTCAGGGCGCGGAGCCGGAGCCCAGGGCAGCCGGCACTTCACCTGCGTGGRGAGAGGAAGGCAGGGCAGCCGGGGTTATGTAAGCAAATTCCCGGCTGGAATGTGCAGAATGTACACAGAGGGTGTGCCGGGCAGGCCGGGAGCTGGGGGCCAGGGAAGAGCCTCCCAGCCCACGGGCAACAGGTTCCCTGACAAAGGGCGTTCCCGAAACGCAGCTCGTGTTCTCTGCTCCCGCTCTCGCACGCGGAGAACGAAAGTCAYCAGGGACAAGAGTGGGCAGTGCAGTGCACTATTTAATGCTACTAAGATAATCGTGAATAAAACAGTCAACATTTCTCCGGTGGCCTCCTCTCCTTCCTGAAAGGCAAGACTTCTGCAATTGTTGGCAAAAATCGTGCAGGCAAGATATACAATCAAAGGTAAAGAAAAAATTTCACACCGTTTCCGGAGCAGTCTGGGTTTTAGGCTGTTGCTACTTTGGATTTTTTTCCCATGACTAATTAACACATCCCTCCCTAAAATCTACTCAAAACCCCAAGCAATTAAAGGGAAAAAAAGGAATATTTCAATATTCAATGAGTCTGCTCTAACCACTGACACGCTCCTTTTGTTTTCCTCTTCAGGTGCCATTTGAAACAACCAAACCCARCTGGTAAAGGTATTGAAAGTAAGCCTACTGCAAATTTAGAGATGTTCATAAAGCAAGTGCTTATGAAATTATGGAATAAAACCTCATCCAGCTGAGAGGTAGGTGTATCTAACTAATGTGCAAACCCAGGGACCTGTGTAAATTTGTGCGTTGAACACATTTGCTAAATACTCGACCACTGACTTTGCAATCCTGCTGTGGGCATACAAAACTGTGCCCGAGTATCCTCTGACTTCAGTWCAAAGTGAGTTAGGGGCAGAATTCCACTCCTGCTCAACTACAGCACTGCATCCTGTAAGTGTTTTGTGACTGCCAACAAGAAATCCGAGTTAAACTATCTACAGTGGTACTTGAACTAGCTCTACTGATCAGAACTAATTATAAGAAAAGTTCACACATTGAATGTCAAAGATGAATCCACAGAGGAAATATAACACATGAAACACATGTTCCAGACGTGCTGTTCAAAACAGATCTGAAAAAAATAAGGTCAAGGGACCTGGAATATTTCTCCCAGAGATTCTGCAAGCTAAGTAGTGAAATGGCGTTAAATAAATTACACGGTTTCGAATTACTCACTCTGCAACTACAGACTACAGGAGAGTCTGGCTCTTTGGGGTACCTGCTAGAGCACAAATGTGTCTGGAGAAACACACAAAGAAGAGCAGAAATTCTCAGATGCTGTTTAACTGGTGGCCATGACTGACTTTCTGTTTCATAAACAGCAATCTCTTCTTCAGGAGCAGGATGTTGGATGGCCTCACCGAGCAGCTCTCTACTGGGAAATTGTGAAGACAACCATTAGCAGGCACTGAGAACATTCACATCGATCCCCTCAGTGTACACAGGCCCCCAGCAGCAAGGGGACACAGACATGGCATGTTCACAGGCTTCTCTGAAGCCCTCTCACACCAGCCCCGGGCAGACCTCAGTGTAGGATGGGGGCTGGAAGGTAAATYTAATTTAGAACCAGATGTAGCTCCCAGCATTTCCTTAATTTTGCAGGTCCAAAGCTTGACACAATTGTGTGACCACCATTTCCTGAGATAACAATGTTCTCTTTACAAAAGGGATTGTTCACCATRCATTCAGCTTCTGTTGGAAAAGTGATCCCCAGTTCTTCTGGAAATTTCATATTCTCAAGTGCCATTTTTCATAGAAATGGCCTCGTTTTCGAGTTCATAGAAAGCGGAAAAAGCAATAAAACCTTTAGATGCGAGGTGATTTGTCATCTTGCTAGAAATACTTTAACACAATTCTAATTCACCACCATCCCAGGAAAGGCTGCATATAACACACTGAGAGCCAGCTTGGGCTGTGAGCCAGCRAAGCACTCCAGCATGATTTCAGCTTTCACTGTACCACTGCCTGGAGTGAGATGACTTAAAAACCATTACAATTAAAAAGCCTAAATGGCTTGCTAATTTAGAGCCTCGGTGTGAACTTCCTAGAGCAAGTATCATAGCACACAGCTACACCATTTTGAGTTTATAATGCCCTASCACATGGCCCAAGCTGAGTAAGGCCCTGCAGATGAGCTCCAGGTGAAATTAGATGGGAATGGACAATACTTGCAGAAGGCCTTCAGCAGAGGCCTTTATATTCAAGAGTCTTTTATCCCAGTGTAGGTGAGAGTATACTTTATACATCCCAGGAGGAAAATAACTTAGTCAGAAAGCTCTCAAGGAAAGATAAAGAGTACAGACAGAAAAGCTATTGTGCATAAATCCAGGTGGAATCATAAGTCTTTCTCAAAATGCTGAAAGAATAAATCCCACTCCCACAAAGTACAGAAAAAGATGTGGTTCCCATACACATCTGAGTGGCAAAGCAACTTCCCACGTAGTCACATCTGCCTCCTTTTTCCTCTGTTCCATTGCTTACACTCTGTCGTGAGAGTAAACACAAGAGGGGGCAAGGGGCTGTATAGGCACCTGGTCAGGGCAAGGAGAAAAGGAGGGAAGGGACTTGGACCTTAGATATTTGCATATGAATTTGGCWTCAGCCTTCATCGAGTTTACATGCCTTTGAACACTTTCTGTTTCTTTCTGCATTCTTCACTGCCCCGTTTTATTTATTTTCACCTTCTGCTTCTCAGATCTTCTGCCAGACTGCTTATTTAATTCTACTTGTTGCAGTGAAAACACCATTGTTGTCATCCAAATTAATCCCTGAACATAATAAAAACCTCAAAATAGCTCAGACAACCAGTTTTCCATCCTTTGGTCTCACTTCAAGTACAGTATAAAAAGCCAGGACTTGGGAGCTCTGATAGTTTACACAGGACCAGTCCTAGGTACATTGCATTTTAGTAGGCACAGGAGGCTTTTCCTTCCCCACCAATCTTTTCCTTTCACCAGTTGAGACTGCTCAGAGTCCCCCACCATCTCTAGCCCAATTAGGCCCTCTTCCAAGGTAATCCGTTGCAAGACTTGATGGTTTTCAAATAAAGCTGGTACTTTTGAAATATTGCTTTCTGTGACAGGTTAGTCAAGAAGCAAGATAAACTAAGATTACCTTTACTTTTAGGGATGAGGGAAGGGAACCATCTCGTAAGAGTCTGTGCTGAAACGGCAGGACATTTTGGCTGCAGATTTCCTGTTAGGTCTTCTATGTTCCTCTCCATTCAAACTGCACAGTGGAAAAAATAATAGAAAAAATAAGACCAGACAAGAAAAGGCAAGACAAGACGAGGAAAAAAAAACAACCAAAAGAAACATGATAGGACCAATATTTTCCCCAAACCTGTATTGCCATTATCTGCCCTCATCCTCAACTTTTTTCCCTTGCAGACTTCCCAGAGATGAGAAGGGCTCTGAAAAGACCAAACACTCTTTTGCTGCAGATCAAATATCTGTGCTTTTAGCAGTCCATCAGGATGGAAGGGGGCTAAAGTGACTGAACAGAGCAGCCCACTCCACTGCCCCAGTCAGGTATKCATTTCATGTTCCTGCAGAACAAAAGGGGGACACTGTTCCTTTGGGAAGCTGGACAATCCTCCTCGGGGGAAGCTGCCGGTGCCAGCCGTGCACGGGGGCCTCTGCAGCTCTGTGCAATAAAAGCACAGGCACATGGAGACACCCAGCAGATGCCACAACGTGGTCACAGGACAGCACCTGGTCAGCCTGTCAAATTTATGCTTTTTAAATACTGTCTTTTGTGTATTGGTTTGGGGAGGAGAGGAAAGAGAAAGTGGCAGATGCTGAAAGAGGGAATGGCTAGAGGAAGGAATGACAGTATCTAGAGCACTCAGAGAGGAGTACAGACTCGGCTTAGTTTTCTTACAAACTTCAATCCCAAAACCYCTCAACAATAACTAAAAATCCCAAACTGCAAATTAAGAATTAATTTTTTCTTGCTGGCTTTGTCCAGTCTCTCAGTACTGTATTTTTTCAAAGATAGCTCACTAATTACCCTTCAGTGTTTTTCATTTCCTTGATTTGAACTAGATTGCAAATAAATATCATAATGTGAGTTTAAACAGCACATCAGTGAGAAAAATATTCACTTGAAATATAAGCAAAACATTCAAACTGGGAGTATAACAATTTTTGAAGCTGTTTCTAACTTTTAAAGGACTACTTTAGAGTTTTTTCTACAGTCTCCACTACTCCCATTTTATTTTTTCACATAGAATTTACAATTATTCCTACCATTTATGTCATCCAGTAGCATTTCTAAATTAGAAAACCAGACTGGAACTTCAGCAGCCTGTCTGAGAATTAACCAATCTCGGCTCCTCTGCTCTGACAAAGCCCTGGCTGACAGATAAAAAAGAATCACATACCTTACTTGTTAAGAGCTATTCATGCCAACCCTTCCTCTTGCTGCTATGCACTAATTACAAATTAGAAAGCATTTTCATGTTGTCAACACAGAGGCCTTATGTGAATAGAGATATGAGAAATAAATCAGAAAAGTAAYAAAATCTTTGTACGTGTCCTTATGCTAATTTAGCAAAGAATTAATTGGCCAGAGTTTGTGCAGGCTGCTCTCCAGTCTGTGGATACATAAGATGCTATTGTAGCAAACAGTCTATTTTTAAAAATGAGTCTTTAACCATAAAATGTGGGATTAAACCCAAAACATTTTAAGCATTCACTTTTTACACTCACTTGATTTTGCCATTCACTGATTTGGGGAAGCCAAATTGTAGTTTTCTGCGTCAGTTTCTGTTCATACCAGGTTCCCTTTTTAGCTCTGACACTAAACACAGCAGGTTTGGGTTTAAATAAAAACATGCAGTTTCCAGGGGTATTGTGGATATATTTTCCAGCTCACAGATATTCCCACTCATATCAAACTCTGCAAAAAAACAAAACAAAAAGCTAAGTCTAACCCACATTTTAATCCTAAAATATCTGCCAGCAGTCCTCTAATCCTGAAAGAGAAAACCAGAATAAGATCACTACATTTATGTGGAGCAAAAAAGCCCTCCTAAAACAAAGCCTTGAAACTGTAGGGAGTTTTCCTGAGTATTTTGCCATGCACTGAAATAGCAGATTTCTTCAGGAGGTCTGAGGCACGAGCAAAAGTTCAACATTGACACTTCCAGCCTCAGCAGAAAAATTATCCTGTCATTTCAAAAAGTATTTACCACCTTGTAACTGCTCTTTCCCATGCCAGTGTTTCTGTCCTCTCAGAACTGCTTAAGAGGGATATTCTTCCTTGTTTTAACTTGGCTGCCATCAATAAGGGGTAACTGATAGAGAAGAAAGTAATGTGCATAGTTGCCTCTCCACAGTTCTGGAATCCTTTGAACTAGAAGCCCCTCAAAGCTTTCACAGAAAGGCAGGTTTTTGCACTTGGACTGGGGCTGATATCCTTGAAACCATAATATTTACATTCTTTCTCTTTTATACTGCTTTTCCTAAATGCTTCCATGAGACAGTTAAAAATAGAAGGTGAGACACTCTAACTAGACAGAAGGCTATCTGGTGGCGTGGTGCTCCCTGTGGCTTCTCCATGCCTGTTCCTTTTTGATGAGTAGGGGAAATACCTACTAGGTCAATGTCTTCCTGCTGCTGCCAGTGAAGATCCCTACACTGCAGGTCTCCACCCTGGCTCACACCCAGGAGGTGACAGGATCTCTCACACAGGTTACGTAATGAAGGCTGCTGAGAGCTTCGTGCACTGACCTGGAAAACTAAATTGGCTCTTCTCTGGAGGATCTGTTTGAGGCCCTTCCTCAGTTTATCTGACTTCCATGTCACCTTGTCCACCAACCATCCCTGTTCCAGGAGGTTGACATTGCAGCACTTCAGGAAAATTTTAGGAATTTGCTCTTTCCTGTTTCATGTTGTCAATATATTTTCAAGCAAATTGAGTTGTCTTTTCAATGTCACTTTCTTAAGGTCTCCTCATAGTAACTCATCTCTTGAATGTTGAAGTCTAATAYAGAAAGAAGTTTCATCCTATCTCAGGCCTTTCCTCTCAGAAAGTTTCCTGCACATGTGATCTGCTTCATTTGGGGAATCTCCAAACCTTAACCAGTGTGGGAAGAGCAAGACCTGTCACTCATCTTGATGAAGGATACAGCTGAAGGATAATACACAGAGGGAATGGTTCTTGAAATCTCCACTATCAGTCACTATTTCTTTATAAATCTGTATTTACATGGCTTAGAAAGCAGCAATGTTCAAATACATCTGATGTTTTTTCATTCCAAATGCATTTCTTTCCTATGAATAATGTTTAGATCTGTTTAGCTGTATTTCAGCTGTGAAAAGGCAAATGTGACTAAATGATTTAACTAATTTTACTTCTTCACTTTATTTTGTGACTGATTTTTTGTGATTCTTTATGCTTGATTAGTCTTTTATCAAATGCCCTCTCAATTTAGATTCCTCCTCAAAACCAGTAATTTCTCCACTTCTACCCTTTCCTTTAAACTCAGGCAATGGCTTGTCCCTTTTAAACTTCAAATCTTTTCACTAGGCCTACACTTTCAGTGTTTATTTGTACAATATCTGATTAATTTGGAATCCTTTGAAAATTCTTACTAATATTTTAGTAGGGCTTTTTTTTCCCCTCACACTTAGGAAGTGATACAGTGTTTGTCTTTTCTAAAGCCAGAGAGATAAAACAGTGATCCATAACTACATGGACAAAGCACAGTGGAAAAATTAGGTGGTTTCAGCCAGAAAAACTAACAATCAAGAASCTTTTGGCAGGTCTGAATTTTAACTTAAAGCTGCAAAATACATCATTTGAGACAGTTTCAAGTCTTGACCAAATCTTTACTGGAAATTACAGTAGCAAAACAAAGCAGAGTCTCCTGAGACACCCTCACATCTCAGCTAACATAGTTAATCACCTGGCAGCTTGCAAACATTTATTTCACGTAAGAGGGAATGTTCCAGATGATTCTGGAATTTGATGGAAAAGATTGTTGAATTCAATAATATTAAAACTCTGGCAGCACTAGTCAGTGTCAGACTTGCTGGGCCCAAAATATGATTTCCCTTCAAATATTATTTCCTTCTCATTGAGTTTAAATGCTGTGAGGCTCCAACTTACACTTGTTCTTTGCAAGACCAACTGGCCCAAAATTTTACAGACAAAACCCAAACAATTCACCCTGGGGCCTCACCATAAACAAAGTCATATATGATTGCTATTTTTATTACAAAAGCTGTAAAGATTTCCTGGAAGCTCATCTGTGAAGTTGCTGAATACTACATACCTAACTGAGGTTTCCATGATACTGCCTCCAACTCCATGGACTTTCCAGGAGACAGGAAGATTTTGAATATCCTGCTCCTGTTCCAGCAGAAGTGCTCAGGTTGAAGGAGAATATTATCAGCCAGAGCTGAATAAATTTATAATTCTGATTAAGCTTTTTTTCTTCTGGAGATGGCAGTAGCATCTATGCACAGATCACTTAATTGCCTTTTTGACTCTTCATTTGCCTTTAATAAAGTGGAAGATGTGACAAAGAGAGAGAGACAATTTTGCAACATGTGACAAACTGGTTTCACTCTCTCTCCTCCCCATCTTAGATCCTCAGCAGGAGTCATTCCTTCATCTCTTTTCCASTTTGTTTGGCAATCATAGTAGCTGTCAGTCACCTTCACACACAGGTCACGAGCCCTGAAAAACAGTGGGTGCACACAATCATGCAATTCTCACGGAGCTGACCTTTTTCAGTAAATTGATTTCATTTTTCCAGACCAAGCTTGTATCAACAATATCCCACCAGATAAATATAACTGAGGAAATATAGAGCCCAAACACCATATGGGCAAGCTGCAACAATGCCATTAATCTGCTCACCTGCCTGTCCTGCCTCCTCCCACCCCAGCCCCACATCMACTTCAGATCTTTCAGATGTCTTTAATGTTTAGTTAAACAAAGAAGGTCTTTTCCTCTGTTCCAAGTCTTTCAGTTACTTGCCTAAATAGTTCTAAGTGACAGTTTTTAGCATACAGCTCTGCCTACTTTCCAGCATTATGCRGACCACCCAACACTTCAGCTCCTTTACCCTCCCTTCTCCTCCTACAGCTCTTTGCATCTTGGGTTGAAATTTCTCAGAGGATCAACAACACAACACGTGTTCAACTTGTAATAGATTCAGCATGTAATAGATGAAGCCCTGATCCTAACTGGTCCTTGGATGCTATCATAATACAAAGTGACACCATATATTTTTGGGTTTAAAATAAGCTTCTGATWCACACTCCCCTGGTATTGGCACCATGTGAGTGTGACAGAAATAAAACGTGTGACCTCCATATCAGCAGGGGATCTGCTTTAAGTTGTGCTCACAGAGCAGAAATGGGAGAAGGGGGAGCCAAACAGGCAGCATTCAATATTCCTCCTCCCCCTCCCTGCCTTAGCTATACCTTAGCCCTTGCAGGGCTATGCTTCCATCCTCCAGGGCTTCCTTCTGGCCTAAACTTCTGTTTGCTTCACAGCGTCCTCTCAACACATTTCCAAATTCTACAAAACAAACAGCATTAGTCTATTTTTTCTTACAATCTACAGATGAGTGTCAGAGAGCAAGCTACTGTCAAGCAGGCGAGCCCTAAATGTCTTTCTAAACAGAGATTACTTTGTTGAATAAAAAGCATTTCAGAGCCAAGGAATGATCATGTTTATTTTCTTATCTCCTTGATGAAACAGAACTAATTTCTCTTACGTTCAAAGAGATTGTGCTCAGAGAGCTCTGTTTTTAGAACTGCAACTCCTAACATTCCCATTAGGTTCTCCTTGCAGTTTAAACCTTTACCAGCAAAATACAGACAAGCCTGTTGGGTGTGCTCTGATGCCCATCCAGGAGGTCTCTCAAACCACGTGTTTCTAATGGTTATAATCTATGATTAAATCAATCTAAAAGAATAAGAGGTGTGTGAAAGGAGAAAAGAACTTTATCTAGAAATGACAGAAAATTCAATCAAGTGTCATTTTCTGAGACATTTAAAAGGTGCTMCATCTACCAGCAGGTGCTAAAGACAGGAAAGCCTTACTCAGTGATCAGTGCTTTCCCTCCCATGCACAGAACAATGGGTTCTGCTCCTCATCACAAACCACAAGACCAGTGAGCAGCTCTTCTCACAGAAAACATAAAAGAATTTGCCTTAAAAAAAAGACAAAAAAGACCCTCTCACAAAAACCTCACTTGTCCTTTGGAACCACCTAGAAATCCACTTGTTAGTCTTTTCTTCATGTTTCCAGTTGTAGGAATGTAGAGAATTTCTACAATTAGGCAATAGGCAGGTTTGAATTGTGTGTRTGTGACATGATGCACTTACTTGTGCAAAGGTGCAGCTTTACTTACACAGAGGTACAGTATATGTAATGATAGTATCACAACGTTTTAGGGGAATACAATAACATGCAACTGCTGGACCTCAAGCCCTTGAGATTAAAACTGTTCAAACCAGCAAATGTGCTTTTCAGAATAACTATGTTTACAAGAAAAACATGACGTACTTGATTGTTCTCTAGTGGCACCAAATTACAGTGTCCAAATTTGAGGATCCCGCATAAAATATCCTATACCAGGAGCTCATAGCAAGAGAGTAAATTCACAACTGAGCCATCTCTAGTACTTGCCTGGATGTCCTCCCTCTGGGCTAGTGCCCCATCTCTGTGCCAGCACACCCTCCCCTGGCCTGGCCAGCGCTTCCATGACACCACACGGCCTTTGCCTGGCTCTGCATTGGGTCTACTCCATGCCAGGTACAGCACTTCTGTGCCCTCCCTCTTGTTCCAGTGTCCCGAGGACACGGCTGTGCTGTGAGCAGCAGGACAGGAGGACACAGTCTGCTCAGTGCAAAGAGACACCAATAAACACTTCAGGAGACAGGCAGGTCTGCTGGTATCCCTGCGCTCTSAGCCTCTCCCTGCTGCATCCCTGAGGAGCCAGGCTCAGTCTAACCAAAGAGGTGGATGAAAAGGATCATTGGCTTATTTTGCTCCATCACAGCACATTCCTCGGACCCCAGCCCTCAGGGGCTTTACTGAACTTGCTGTACTGAACTACACACACTTGGCTGTCTCATTAAACACCACGTTTGGCAAACTCTACCTGCCCTAGGCCATGTCTACACGGTAAAGCTTCGCCAAAGTCTTGCACGCCCAAGGTCAGCTCAGGGCATGGAAAATGCACATCCTGTAGCTGACACTGTTACAGTGGTGGGACTCCAGGGGCTTGAAATTATCTGTGCTACAGCAGAGGCCAGGTCAATGCACCTTCTGCTGTTTAGGAAGGTGAAGTCCCTAAGCCACCAAAAAACCTGCAGGTAGAACATGCTGTGCCTCCACAAGGTCGTCTGTCCTGTAGCCACAGCACAATAAATAGCTTTTGCTGGGTGCACAAGACATACTAATTGCAAGTTCTACCTGTACACTCCCATCTGGCATCTCTTTGTTCACTTTCTCTTCYTTATACACCATAGAGCTCCTTAGCCTTTACTTTGGAAAAGACTCACAGTTGCCTCAGGATCTAACAGAAATTCTCTGTGAATTTTTCATGTTGTGTTTACAAAATACACAGGTTAAAACATGCTTTTGGAGCTCAGTTTCTTGCAGATATCAATTATACGAAGGCTCTTTTTGTTAAAAATACTATCAACATTTCASTGGGAGAGACACATTCGATACCAAGAATGCAAACTGATGGGAGCCAAGGGAGTCAGTGATAGGCAAAGAGGGCAACACCAGGTCTTTGGGATTGTCACTGACRCATCATGACAAACATTCCCAGGCATGTTCTGTGCAAAATAAACTGTGCCCTTTCTCCTTAAAATAAACATCCTTGATATACTTACTGAAACCAGGAATGTGCCATTATTAATGATAAYGTAGTGCAGGAGACAGCTTTTCTTAAGGTTGCCCAAAATATTTTTGCTGCTTCATCAGATGTATTGTTAGAGCTCACCAAACCCAGAGCTGTGATGCACCTGTTTTCTCTCAGACACATCTTATTTTTCTTCCTTGGAAGTCCCAGCTGGCRTCCAGGTTTTCTTAAATTGCTACCAGAGCTAATTGCTAAATTGCTACCAGAGCATTGCCCCAGAAGATGGGAGTTGCTTTCTGCGGTGAAAGGTGAACAAATGGGTGGACTCAGTGGGCCAGAATGGCCAACGAGATGGAAAGAGCTGGTGCTAAGACCAGCACAAGARAGAAGAGGGGATGTGGCAGCTGGAGCCAGGCAGGCAACCACAGCGGTTTCAGGGGCTTTCATTTGGGGGTGCTCAAAGCAGGAGCATTTTAGGGAGGCTCAGGGAAGAAAGGAGTAGCTTGGGGCTGGTAAAAAGCTGGCAAACAGGTGGTTCTGTTGGGAGTCACTCAGCTATGAAATCACAAACCCAGGGAAAATATTTACTGAAGCCCAGATTTGCTCCACCTGAAGGTACAGAAGGCAGTCTATTTTCTTCATTTGTTTTTTATTTCTTTTTCTTGTTTGGATGCTCTGTGATATTATTCCAATATTATTTTTAGGTGGTTTCTCATTTAAGAAGACACTGTATTCAGTCTAATGGAAGGGCTTCCCAACCTCTGTCTGTCCTTCCTTCACAGAAAAATTAATCTCACTGTAGTAACTACAGCAAACCCAGCAATGGAAAGAGC
Source organism: Amblyornis subalaris (assembly GCA_018881555.1). NCBI lineage: Eukaryota > Metazoa > Chordata > Aves > Passeriformes > Ptilonorhynchidae > Amblyornis > Amblyornis subalaris. The sequence continues at coordinate 1,195,892 of JACAXG010000080.1, read as the reverse complement.
AAATGGCCAAAGCTAAGAGTAGGCAATGGTTTTGAACTTGCACCCAGTTAGGGAAGAGAAACAGAATTCAACTCAGTCAGCAAACTCACAACTTGGTAAAGGCTTTGTTGAAACACTTGCAGAGAAATTATTGACCACAAAATCATGTGTCTTGTTAAAACCAACAATAACAACCACTAATAGCCTGTYCTGAGGGGCCTATAATACTAAAATGATAATGATAATTTAAAAATTTAAGTAAATCTGGGTAATTGTATGCACACACAATGGAAAAGACTACTTTCCTGTGATATTTATCTCAAGAGGCAATATCAACATTTTCACACTGACTTCAGGAACCACATCAGGAAATCAAACAAATATTATCCCATGTGTGCAGTGAACTTCTTTCTTCTTGCAACGAGCAAACAAAAGTTATTTTCTTAATAAACATTCAACAGACAAAASGGCTACTGAGAAAGATCATAAGAGTAAGAAAAAAATAGTGATATTGATGAAACAAAAGCTTTCCTCCTTCCAGTCAGGAGYAGCTGGAATTGACAGACATGGATTACTTATGGCTGGTGTTGCACRGGGGCAGCTTTGCAAGGTGTTCTGTGGATGGGACTGAGATGAGCTCGTCATGCTGCTGGGGACACCTTRGAAAACACCCACAAGTAATAAAAACAAATAAATAGATGATGCAACCAGACACATATAYGCTCAAAATGCCCAGTCAAGGCTAGCTAAGGATTCTCATTGGGGATATGATCTCAAGAAGAAAACAGCTGTGCAGGAGAAAACTCCCAGGCTGATAAATGCCAAGACTTGTCATTTTTCAGCAAACACACTCAAGGGATTTCAGGGAGTATCCCTAGAGAGCCTGTACTGCAGGACATGCTCCATGCATGCAAACCTGCACAGCCTGCTAAATTGTGATGGGCATTAGAGGGGACAAAACTAGATGAAAGCCTCAGTCCCACCACACTGGATGTAGATTGTTRTCTCTAAAAACCTGAGCACAGTCAAGTCATGTTGAACTTTGTCTGCATCGTGTTCCCACTGATTTTACACATGAAAGAGAGGTTGGGATATTGCATTAGCAAGCAAGGAAAATAGCATTAGAGATGGGTTTAAGAGTAATTTTAGGGTGGGTTTTTTTCTTAGAAGTCTTCAATCCAAAGACCATTCATTGCTACCAGACTAAACCACCCTGAAAACAGCACAGGGCAATTGTTGCATTTTCCTAAGCAGCCCAGTATCTCTAGATTTATATTTGCCAGGTTTCCCACACTTATTATCTCCCTTATGTTAGGGAATGGATGTTCTTACCAAGCAGGATTAGCCTCCTATGAGGGTCGTTACATTGCCAACAATAATAAACAAGCAGTAACCATTTTAAACTTAGGAAGATTTAAAATGAGATTCAGGGAAATGCTCATTCCCTGCTTTCATTTTCAGGAAAAAAAAAAATCTTCAGGGGAATTAAAGGGGAGAGGGCAATTCTTCCCTAGAGGTTCAAATATATCTCCCAGGCAGCACAAAAAAAATGTTGGTATTCTGTACCACCCAGTGCCTGCCCACTTCTRTGCTTGATTACCCCGATAAATCAGAAAACCTGTTTGTTACAGACTCTCCTTCCATTACAGCTGCTGCTCTGGTTAACATCTTCTGAATCATCCAATTCATCAGGATCACATACATGGGGCTTTAATCCTTTGATTTTTTAAGTTACTTTGTTCTGAATTTTTCGCTTCATCCCCTTACTGACAGAGGAACTGGATAAAGATAAATAAGTCAGAGTAGCATTGTTTTTCTGCCCTGCTTTTTATTCTGCAAGGGGAATAGAAAGGGGGGAACAGGGTAGCTCTCCATTTCACAGTTCTTTAGTGGTATCACTCAGTGTTGATGGTGCAGCCTCAAATTTGAAGAGTCTGAAAACCAGTCCCAAACTTCTGAAGTACAGTCAGCTTCATTGTGTTCTCCCAAACAYTACAATGCTATCTTAAAAAAATGTATATTAATTAGACAAAGAACTTGGTGGTTATTCCAAACCCTCCATCACTGCTATGCCTTTCAGTACTAATTTCTGTAAAAGGAACAAAAGTGGGAATTGAGTTACAGCTGAAGTGTAATAGCTACATAAATTATAGGGAGTGTCAGAGCTGGGAAGGGAAATGGGGAACACAGGAGGTCAAATGCTTGCTAATGGGCTCTCGAGTCATTCACCTGCTCAAATCAAATCAGACATGAGTATAGCACTGAAGGACACAAGAGTACCCTAGAGCACTGTTTCTCTCAACATTTTAGGATTAATGCACACAAACACCCCTCATATTCATCCCGTGCCCTTGGCAGTCACTCCCAGTGTGTCTCTGGGCTAACCCACTTTGGTTGATTCCCTGGGTTTGTGCCAAGTGAAGAATATGCCTGAAGAGCAGTGACAACACAAACCTGCACCCTTTGGGGGACTTCAGCAGCAAGGCCACCTCCTCGCCAGGGAGGGCTGAAGCAAACACAAAGTCCTCCCTGAAGGATCCAGCTTCCTCCTCTGCCTGCCCAGTATGCAGCCTGTGGGAATCCCAGCATTGCCACGATAAAATAAATCATAATAACAGCCTGTAACTAGGGGGAAGACACCAATCTCTACTGGTGTTAGTACATTTTTACATAGCACGTATCTAACATACAAAAATATGAGAAAATAAAGATGATGATATAAATAAACCTCAAATTGTTCCATAGTTTTACTGTTGATCCTGACACCCTTTCTTTTGAAAATCAGACTGTGTATTTCTTTGTGAAAATGACCTCTACAGAGATTCCTGAGACTGAGTTGTTCCAAGTCTTAGCAACGCTTAGGATAGATTTCAAAATCTAACGCAGACTATTTATGAGAGCAAAAAATGAATTTTGATACAGAAGGAACATCTCTAATATTTTACATATCTCATGCTGGATATGACTCACACCAACGTTTATAAATTCTTTAAGAAGAAAATACCACAGCCTTCCTTTTCTRTCCTACTCACCTGCCTTTTTCCATCTATTTTTTTCTCTCTTTTCAATAATGGCAAACCCTTATGTCATTGCAAAGAAGTATTTTATTGAGCAGTATAATGGAWTCAAGATCTGAATCCAAGGTTACTAAATGAAAAAGTACCTGTCTAGCCATATTATGTCAGAAGGGACAAGTCCTTAATTATCAAGTTCCTATAATTATGATCAAGTATTTTGCTTCTGAATAATTTTCCAAGAGCCATAAGGAATATATGAATCCAAAACCAAAAAGTCTATGGCATCAACAAAAGTACAATTTCTGGCCTATCCCATTTAAGGTAGAGAAAGGCAAAGAAAACATGAATAAATGAAAAAAATAAAGCATATACACAAGCCTTCCTTGAGAAATATGACTGATATTTGCCACAAAAATGTTTAAATAGCTGCTTTTGATTAAATTTATCTGGTATATTTAAGCTTTCATTGAAAATATTTTGTACGAAAGGCTTTAAGATCTTGTGTTGATTGGACACGGCTGCACAGTATAAATCTCATTTGTAGTGGAAAACCATAAAATAATCAACTAAACTTGAACAGGAAAAAGTTTGTGAAGATCCTCAGAACCAAGCAAGCAGTTTTCCCACAGTATCTCTCTACCCCAGAGCTTTCACTGAATTAAATTGATTGACAGAATAGGTAGCTGCATTRAGACTATTAGAAATATGAAAATGAAAGCAAGATTTTCAAAACTCTCAAAACCTAAGTGGCTGACTGAGAACACAATATCAGTTTCCAGAGAAGAGAGTACGCTCCTTTTATGAGAAAAAGCCACCTGCTTGCTATTGTAGAAAACTTCCCTCAAATAGAAGAGAAAGATCCAAAAGGAGCAGTACCATGCAACACCCACCTCCATCTGGGGAGCAAACATAGACCAGGGCCAAACAACACCCGTAAGGATAAAGAAATGAGACCCACACTAAGGAGGACAAAAATGCAGCACATGGAAAGGTGACATAAATAGTCCAGCAGGAACATTTACCAGACTGTGACGAAGCTTGGGCTGGAAACAGAAATGGCATTGCTCAGAAAACAGACTAGGGAAGATGATACTGTTTTTTAGAATCACTTGTTGAAAAGAAAGTAGAAAAAAAAAGTTCCAAGTAGCAACACATCTCTGAATATCTGCCTTCAAAAGTAGAGATTGGACTTGGTAGAGGTCACTATTATTCTTTATAAAACAGGGAAGACTTTTTTACTTTTAAGTCTATAATTAGACTTCAATGGAAAGTTACATTGTAAGCACAAGAAAATTGCCAAACTTTCAATATAATGCAAAGAATAGTACAATCTTTATTCAAGTCTGGTCTGGACAYGTGTTATATTTTAACAAGTACTTTGCACTGGAAAAGTTCTCAGTCACAGCAAATTTTTAGTACCGTTGGAACCAGATATTTCAAAATACATAGAGAAACAGATCATTGTAAAAGAGACATCAAAAGGTTTACCTTGAAGCTCTCCAAGGCATCCAMGTATAGTGGGGATAAGAATAACACAGGCCTGCTGCCGACCCCCCTGTCCCCCACCCCRTGGGACTGCTGATTTTGGAGTCCTCCATGAACATCCCTGGCTGATGGAGGCCTCACTGAACCATGGGTCCTCGTCACATCATCATCGTAACTTTGTACAGTTGGCAGTCTGTTTTCCAAGGAAGTCAGAACACACTCAACTCAGATATTGAATTTCCTTTCACCTCTCCAGAGTATGGTCTTTCCAACTCAGGGTTAAGCTTGTTTGCAATTCCTGGGGAAATGGATTGCTGCTATTGCTGCTGTCTGCACTGTGCATGGCTTGTGAACAAAGAACTCCGGTTTCTAGGGCTCCTGCAACTCTTTCARTAGTCACTCCCTCAAAGAAAATTTCTGAAATCCAACCGTCAGATCTGAACCTCTTGACAAGAAAGGGATGAACAGTCTGGATTTAAATCCTCTGAATCAAGTACCATGCTTCTTAGTATTTCATTTATCCAGACCTTGATTCAGAAGAAACAGATCTGATTCTAGCATGACCGAAACAGAGTCTTGCCTTAACAAATCTCATCCCAAGSTGACAGGACCATCCGTGAGGGAGAAAGTCACTGCTGCAAGATTTCTGCCACCTTCTACTCCACTCATGCAAGATGGAAGGCAAGATTTCAGCAGCCAGTAATCCAGACTCAGCCAGATCAGTTTGAACATGCAGACTCAAGCTAAACACCACCTCTTCAGGACCTCTGCAGTCCACTGGGAACTGGACACTACTTCAGTCAACAAAGCCATAAGCACTTCATTAAAAACTGCAGTGTCTTCCCCCTTGCTCCAATGTAGTTGCAGTAATGTTAAGATATACTTTAATACTATGTACTAGTGCARACATTCCATAAACACCTAATCCTGCTCAGAAGACCTTTATTAAAGTTTAAATTTAGCTGCCATTCTCTGCTACTTTCCAACAAGCCAAGGGACTCTCTCCAGAGGCAGTTTTGATTTTCCAGACAGTCGGGGTCTACAGTGGTCAGACAAGAACCTGAACTTTGGGAGCTCTGCAGCATTCCCTCCAGTCATCATAAACCAGCTGTGATGGGTTCAAAAGGAAGTCGTATCAGATGAGACTCATGGGAAGTTACATCAGACCTTCAATTGCCCAAAGAAGGTCAGCAAGTCAGAGTGTTCAGAGAGAGCATGCAAAACATGGCACACATTACAGGGTGTGGATAAAGAGGAAGGATCTTTCATAAGAAAGAAAAATAATTGACATGGCATATTTCATCTGACTGCAATTTTTCCCTGTTTCCTGGAGAAACCAAAGCACAGACAGAGATAACAATTTGCACATATTCATGCACAGTGAGTGTACAAGAACACACAACTCTTGCAGGACACRTCCTCTCTCTCTGTTTCTCCATTGCCTGGAGAGGAATGATTAGAGACTCTATACTCCTAAATATCCTGCTTTACGTGTTACTGTGTTTGTTACCCTACTGCTTGAAAACYGAAGCATTTCTAACTGCTGGTCTTTTTAGTCACAAAGCTGTTCAGTTCCAACTAGCTGGGAATGTATTTACACCCTGGAGCTGATTTGTTGGTCAGAGATACACAGGGGACTGCAGTGTGAAGCAGCAAGGCCTCCTGGCTGACTTCCCAAGGAAGAGGTGGATCCTCTGTTCTGGCACACCCAACACCTGTTGAGGGACACTGATCTCATAGGGTAGGGGGTGCTGGCCCAGCTTCTCCTGACACTCCATAAGGAGATGGCCTCATTACAGATTTGTAAGTGCTGGCAAGTCCAACATCTATTCCAATTTTTTGCAGAAACTCAGTAGTAAAGAGTGCAAAGTCCTGCACCTGGATCAAGGCAACTACTGCTATCAGTAGAGGCTGGGAGATGGACACACTGGGAGCAGCCCTGCTGAGAAAGACTTTGGGGGTGCTCATGGATGAAAAGATGGACATGCTCCAGCCCGGAGAGCAAACTGTGGCCTGGGCTGTATCCCAAGCAGCACAGGCAGCAGGTGAGGGGGGAATTCTGCCCCTCTGCCCCGCTCAGGTAAGACTCCACCTGCAGTGCTGTGTCCAGCTTTGGTGTCCCCAACACTGGAAGGACATGGCCCTGTTGGAGCTCTTTCACCTCCACACTGAAACTGCCAATAAATTGGCTTATTGCAATTCTGTCTATAAATAACAACAATAATCACTCAAGGAACCCCTTGCATTTGTCTCCCAGAAAAAAAATAGGTGTTCAGCAGCTCTTTTCACATCAGTTACTATAACACACTAAGGTGGTTTCATTCTGCCAAGAGGTTGAACAGAGGTTCATTAGGGTGAAAACTCACACTTGTTACTTAATAACCTCTCCAGGGTCTGAAGGTCATCTTCTTTTCCTATCTCAGTATCTTTAAAATCCCCTACAATGTATGTAAGCCCGAATTCTCATACCTCTCATAGGAAAGCACAGCTCAGGTTTAGAGAGACCTATTTAAAATGAGAGATGAATGCATCAGAAATTCTATTCTGCTGTTGAAAGCACACTGACCTTGAGGCTCCCAATAATGTCCAGAATTAGCTTGTCAGCAGCCCCGAGATCCAATCTCAGTTTTCATGGAACTGTTCCCAGAGCAGGTAGATAATGCCCAATCTTCAAAGTAACTATGTCTCAAGTTTATCAAACAAGAAGGAAAAAAAATGACACACCAAAGGGCCTATTCACTAAACAGTGGCTTACACGAATCGGCCAAGCATSTGAAGATCTATTYTTCTTGCTTGGGTGACAGAAATGTTGCACTACAAAGGGCAAGAATACAACTAGCAAGTAGATTAGGTGGGTTCAGCATGGAGAGAATGAATTATTTCAGCCCAATCACAAATCTACATTGAACATCTGAGTTTAGAATTTGATTTAAGTATTACATTCAGATTTGATTAGCAAAGTCCAARAAAAGGAAATCTAGGGGGAAAAAAAGAATAAAGCTAATGAAAAATTACACTARCTCAAGAAAAGCAAATTCCTGTAAGCCAGTGTAACACATGCTGGACATTTCTAATCCAGGAATGAAAAACTAGATGCTTCAGGGTTTAGTTAGACAAAATTTAAACCCCCTCAAAGAAACAAAAAACTACAGCATAGGCTTGACCCACACGAAACAGGCATAAGGCTCCASAGTTCGGTGTCTCTCTAAAAACAACACAAACACTTTACAAGTTCTCCAGTGCAAAGCTGACTTTTTCTACACTTTAACTGAAGCCTGGTGTATTTGGAGCACAGAATGAATACCAATCACACCTTGAGTAGGGGTGGCTAAGCCATCATTAGCATAAAATTAGTATCTGTACTCCTGAAACAAGCAATGAGGACAATCTCAGACTCCACCAAAGCATTTTCTGTCCACAAAGGAACAGAACTTCCAAATCTGTGTGTCATTTTATGCAGGTTGCTGATGCTTTTTCCACACACAAGAGTATTTCATTGCTAACTCTATTGCAAAAGGGTCTGTACTTATGTTCCAGGAAAGGTGAATTTATACCTCAATCCTCATTGCTTTAGCTACATACATTTTACMCTTTGTTGCCAGTGTATGTCACCACACAGGCTTGATACTCTAGACACAGTTTTCAAGCAATTTACTGCTTCTAAAGTCTTCATAATGAATACTGTAATCTCATATAATTGTGTTCATCTCAAAGCAACAATCAAGACAGTTTTCAGGCCTTGGTGCCACTTCTAGCCTTATCAGTCTTCCAATCTTGGAGGTTCCTGTCTCTTCTCATCCTGCTCTCAGCTGAACAGCACRCATAGGGGTCTCAGAGAAGATCGGTTCTTTGCAGTTTTATTAATATTGGATTATTTAGGAAAAAAACATACAAAACCAATAAAAAAACCAGTTTCCTTTAAAATTAAAAAAAAAAAAATTTAAAACTGATTTGCTCATAGGCTTGGGTCATGCTATTTCTTGCTGTTCCCACTTGGCATAAWTAGAAATACTCTTACCGAGAGAGAAAGAAAAACCACACAATTCACACCAGCAAATACCAATGCAAAGTAGCAGCAAAASATATTGGGTCAAAACTGCAGCCTGAATACATTTGTTTCTATCCATAATAATGATTATTATTATGGCAACACCTTGTATTGAGGATATAAAAACAAAATCCTCTCCCAAGAAATGACTCATTGTCTTCACTCCCAACTATCTGCAAAATTCCTTGGAAAGAATTTGAGATCCTCAACGCACATCCCAAAAAGCTGTCAGACCCCGAAGAGATGCAGGGGAGTGTTTCACCACAGCTCACACCTCTCCCTGCACCTCCTGAGAGCCACTGCAGCTTTATAGCAGAGAAAACACCTCTCAGGTTCAGCTTAGGCTCCCAGGATTTCTAAGTGTCATGACATACACAGAAATTTCAGAACATTAAAAGACAAGTCAAATGAACTCTGGTTCAGAGCCAAATCCCATTGCACTCTACCGGAAAGCTCTGCATTAACTTTCTTCATGGTTCACATTTTTGTACTCTTTTTCAGGATTATCACAGAGATACAGGACTAAGTGCTGCCTTGTTTCATCACTATCTCTACAATAGTCATTTGTAATAATGTCTGTGTTCCAAATGCAGTTCCTGGGATACATCCCTAGAAATAGAGCAGTTTTTCTTAGGCTTGGCAGGTCTACTGATGTTTTATTTGCACAGACCCAGGGTCCACACCATGGCTCCAATATGCCCAAATGGCCTCCACCACTCAGTATTTACTTCATTTAGTGCATGGCATCTACCACCTCCCTGGAGAAGCAAAACTGAAAACAGTATTTAAAAAAAATAAAATAGTGTTTAGCTCTCAATTTGGGCATAAAGTACAATGTCCAAGAGCTAAAGGAATTACACTGCATGTGCACAGAAAGCAAATTAATAGARCTTCTGAATTTGCCTCTGGTTACAGCACCCAGAACACCTATTGCTCAAGACTGTCTTACACACTTAATCTCCTCAAGCATATCGTTCCCTGAAGGTGGAAAATAATTYACATTTTAGCCTAGATGGACTTCAGTGACTTTCCACCAGATAAGTATCTATCTTCCCAGGTTTGATATCAATTCTAAGTGCTGTAAAATTAAGGGTGTTAAAGTCTTGGCTTAGTCTTTACATTCTCAAAAACAAAACCACAAAAAAATAAACAGTCAAAGAGAAAACATCAGAAGCAGCCACGTTTTTATCCTTTCCCTAATTTTTTTACTTGAATACATGGGTCAAATTCTGCAAACCATCTTTATGGCCATCTCTTCAAATTACAGAACCCCACGTCAGCTGMAACAATTGAAAATGTGTCTGATAATAGAGCTGTTTTAAAGCCAGCCAAGTTGATCTCTCATGTAATCTTTCACAGTGATGAGATCATATTCTACTACCAAACTAACACTATAATCAAGATAAGTCCCAGTTTTAGAGGGGCCATGACTGACACATTCCTTCCATCTGCCTTAAAGGCACAATCCTGCTTCTACAGCAATCAAGGGTCCAATGTTTTTTCTATCATTTCTTTGGATTTTAGGGGAAAAAAATACTTATTTTGCCATTACATACAAAACCAGAAGAATGAGCTAATTTAATAAACAGAATATCCTTGAAATTCCAGGTGAGATTTGAACTTGTGTAAATTTAGCTAATTTCCACAGTGGCCCACARTCTGCTTAACCCCGAGCACATCGCTGCCTCAATATCCAGGAATGGGTCTTTAAAGAGCRGCTCCCTTCCTGCCTCCTGCAGGAGGATCTGCTCAGGCAACCCCTAAAGAACTGGCACTGCAGATCTCTGCACTTGGTTTGTGACTGCTCTACCSAGGCTCACCCAAGCACATTTAGCTGTCAGTCTGCAAACAGGCAAATGTGTTTGGAATTAACAGAGTCTTTAATTTACTGTATATAAATCAGGAAAAGGGAAAGATACTGTTAAATGAAGACAGCTATCAAAGGAATTACCTTGCTTCCAATTAGGTTCATAAGGCAAAAGCCTTTTCAATGGCCAGTTTCTGTTGGATCTAACTAGATGCTCTCATTTGTTTTGCAGGAGTCCAGAGATYAGCCCTTCATTAGGGCAAAGTTAAGTGAAATGGCTAATTTAAAACTCATTCCCCTACTCCATAGATTTTTGTCTTCCTTTTAACTGAGAGGATTTGCTGGTAGGTCATTTATCTTCCCTGACAGATGCTGCCATTTAGCTCTGATCACTTTATAAAGTGCATACACACTCAAAAGCAAAGGATTTCAAGGAAATTTTATGTCATGGAAACAAGAAAAAATGACAGTTTCATAATGGTGGGGTTTTTTCTAAGACATTATCCTGCCACAGTAATTAGCTGGCTATATTCTGCTTGTTACAAACTCTCCTTCATTTTCCTTTTTTCCCTGTCTGTTTTATATTTCAGACATAACACTTACAACTAAGCAATCACTCAAACAGGCATAGTCAGCATGTGACAGATAGATTTCCAAAAAGCTCTTATGAAGCACTCTGGAAATTCAGGTAGGCAGACTCGACACACAAAAAACCTTCCTTTCAAAAAGTGTTAAATAAAAGCATTGCAAGTGAAAAACAGTAACTCTCATCATTTGTGGCCCTTAATATAATCTTTTCTCACTCGAGAAAGCTTTTTTTTGGTGCAAACCATATTTCAGAAAGAAGAAAACAACTTCATAAGGAAGAAAACAACTACTTCCACAATCATATATGAAGGAAAAGCTTCCCTGCCCTAATTAAATTCTACTACAAGAATTGCTTCCACCATCTCAGACTTGTCCCACCTCATCTTCACTTCCTGGCTCACACAGATAAAGCCTGGGTGCTTTGGGACCATCCTTCATTACCTCTGCAGAGGCAGGAGCCTCACTCAGGCAGGTGAAAAAAGAAGGCTCTTTCTCCAGGATGTWAGGTTCTTAGGCATCCTTGCAGGTAACCCAGACTATTCACTGCATGAATGAACACAGCCAGTGCTATGGGCTCACTCTCAGCACACAATAAGACCCTCAACAGCACACGACGATCACACATTGCCTCTCTTCTCTGAACTTTGATGCAGAGTTTCTCCCTTACCCGAGGAAAGCTAAGCAGAAAGGCACTGATGTTGTTTCTCAGCCGTGTGCTATTTGATTAAATCCTCATTTGTTGTGTTCCTTTGCCACCCCTTTTCTCAAGGCTGTATCTCTCACACAGCTGTTCCACATTGAGTTGGGGAATTCATTTGGAGACTCAGGGAAGCAATAGCTTGGCAATTCCAGCACTGCAAAGGCAAAGCTGAAATGCCTTTATGCRGCACCTGCTGAGGGGACCTTTTACTGCTTTCATAATATGGAACAGGAGTTTGGCCCCAAGGGGAGGATCTCACCATACACATGCAAAACCCCAGGTTCTGCCTCATTATAGTTATTGGCCTCCCAATTAACTTGCTTCCTGTGAGAGCTGGGAGGAAGGCATTCTGCTTGCTGAGATTTCAGGCTCTACAGTTTGTGAAGTCTTTTCCTTTAAGGACTGTGTATGTGTATGTCTCTAATTGGTGTTTGTCACTAGCAACTCAAATACTTTACCTAGGCCAGTTGCTACACAGGGCATCACACCTACTTTTTACAGATAGGTAAAGATGGGACAGGACATCTCAACGTGGTAGTGCAGCGTGTCCATAATCCAACTCTCAGGACTCAAGGCACTGTGTGCAATCTGCCTCAACACAGCTTCTCTGATTACCCAGGTATCAGATAACTATTTGTACATGGCTTTAATAAGGAGTGTCAGAAACACTCATTCCTGGAAATGTTCTGTGTTTGAGAAATAACTGGGATGCCGAGTCCTCTGCGAGTTTAATCTAGGTCATCTAAAATGTCTTTATGGTACATCATTCAGAGTTATCCATTGGCAATATCATCTGCAACAGTAGGATATTTCATTTGTAAGTACATTAACAAATGTAWAAATGCCTGAAATAAAAGTTATCTTCTAAATAACCTGTGTAATGCTTGCAGACTACTCAATATAAGCGGCATCTAGGATGCAGCACATACCTACAAAGTGTTAAACAGTGCTACTGTAGTAAAACTGTCAGCCTTGATTATTTAAAAGGTGTCTACCTGCAGGCTTTGCTTTCATTCCCTGTTGTTGTTAGTACATCCCACATGTCTGACCAGACTGGCCAATGCTCTGTTCATATTACACTTGGACCCTGTTCCTCATTTATCAGCCACAGAGACAAAAGCTTGGCTTACTCTTTCTGAACAACAAAGATTTATTCTTGATGGCATCCCTCTGCAGTCAAATAAAATTCTTGTATGCATTTCTCAACAAATCCACACCAATGCTATAAACTCACATGAGGGTTACAGCCAAGACAATGACCACTTGTTCTGATAAAAGACAGGAATCGTGCAAGTGCTGCAGTTGATTTTGACTTGTAATAGAGTTGACATTGCCTGAGCCATAGCTTCCAAGCTCGCTTATTCCTTTCTGTTCACCACTTTCCTTCAAGTGTTTTCAGCTCTGTCTGCAGCCCCCACCTCATTCTCCACATCTGCAACTCCCATTTGATCTCAAGTCTAGCCCATATTAATTCCATGCATCACTGAAAACAGGAACACTATCTAGTCAATCTCTACACCAGAGTTAAACAGTTTATACAGCCTTCACACCATGGCAGAAAGAATGTTTATGCAATCTTTATGTTTCTATAAAACATTAACATGCGTGAAGCAATATGGGCTTATTGTCCCTGGTGGACATGGGGAGTAAAATACTCTCAAATGTTCTAGATTCTGTCCTTTCRCAACCACTAAAATAACTTGAAAGTTTAAAGGGAGCTCTGTCTGATTCAGCAGCTTTTAGCAAGAGTTTTTTAAAGCAAAACATTAAAATAAACAGTCTAGATTATCTTTGATGTGAACCTATAGCTGAGATTTATATTGCTTATCCATATGAATTAGACTAGCCAAAATTTTTAATACCATTTTGCATGCCTCGGAGAGACAGAAAGATAAAGATTTAATTTTCTCTGAATGGGCCATTACTAGCTGTGAAATTGCTTGCTGTTATCTACAGCAAAGCTCTTTGTGGTCTAGCTGTATTTGTTCTGCATAATGAACAGAATGCCAGTGGTTTCCATCTCCATACAGCTCCTCACTCAGGGCACTCCACAGACACGGCTGACTACCTTTGCTAGTTAAAAATGGAGTTACCAGAGGCAAAGAAGATTTAGCGGTCAAAACCCAAGTCTGCGGCAGAGTCAAGAATAGAATTTCAAGCTTCCAAACTATTCCCAAAGGCCTGTTTTAACCACTACACAGCACTGTGCTGGCAGGGTGCAACCACAGGTCGAGTTCTGCGCCAAAGGGAGAAGCCGGCTCTGGTGCTGGGAGCTCCACGCGCGCTGCTGAGCATGTGCACACTTCCTTCCCATCCCCCAAATCTTTACGGAGCTTTTCGTGTGTGTCACAGGAGAATAAATGCCTGAGACATTATCTGCCCATTCCAAGAGTTCAGAGAATGTGTATGACATCATGGGCATGACTCCCCCACTAATCACATTATATGCTGTTTAACTTAACACTGCTAAGCTTTGTCTGATAACATTGTAAATACCATTTTATTGCAAATTAGATTATACAAACCTCCTCAGAGTTTAGGTCAGTTCTTGTGTGAGGTCCTTGTTCCCTCTCCTCTCTACTACCCCAAATTGAATCTTTTTGGTGCTTAAACCAGGGCATTCCTACAGAAGGAAGCACAAGAAGAAACAAAGGCTAAGGCATTATCTCTTTCTAAATCAGCACTGCAGATTGCAGTAAGTGGACAGAAGACTCCACACATCTGCTCTTTTTCCCTCTCTTCCCTTGGAATAAAATCAATAGGTTTTGTTTTTCCCTTGAAGCTGGCTGGATTTCATTACAATTTTCCTGTGAGGTAGCATATACTTGAAATCTATCATCTCCTTCTATCAAACCCAAGCTGAGTTATACCAGTTGGTAGCCACAGTGCTCTTCTCCTGGCCTTAGTGTTCCTGATTTGTTTACAAAGGCAGCTGCAGAAGTGTTAGTTTATTTTAATTTTTGCATTTGATTCTGGTTTTTCTAATGAAAGAACCAGACTCCAACTACATTAATCCATAGCCCCAGCATCAGCAAGATCTTCAAAGCCATTGCCACAGTGATACTCCCAAGTTTTTGAGAAGGATATTTGAATTTTCATGTTTTGACAAATATAATGCTGAGGGAGATACCTGAGAAGTTTCTAATCTTTTAGAAAACTTTAGCAACAGGATTTTGCAACACTACTGCATGAGAAGGTGCTCCTCATTCTTCTCCCCTATTTTTCTCAAGGCCATAAATAGCCAATGCTATTAAAGCAGAGGTTTGAGAACCCAGAGTTCTGCTTGTTGCTCAGGACCCTACACATCCTCAGGGTAACTTTGTTGCAGTACATGGAGTTAAGGAATGCCAGAAGCTTACAAAGGGAAGTAAACACAATCCAGGTGACTGCTCAGACCAAAGCACAGCTAACACGAGTGCCAGTAAGGCACTGGTTAACTGCACTCAAGACAAATTCTCATGTCCTTGAGCAAACCACCTGGCTTCTGCATTCCTACATGTTCCCATCTGGAGAAAGGCAACAGCAATGCTGCACAAACACAGCAAAGGATGCTGTAAAATAAACATTTTGAGATCTCACATGAAACTCAATCTACCAGAACTGTGATTACTAAATGCAGGATTTGTGAAAGGGTAAGGCTATAGAAACTGGATTCTGTTAACTCCTGATTTCTCAGGGCAGATTTTAAGGAAACTCATGTTATGAAACTCAAGTGGCTCCCCTGAAAACAAACACATCTCATCCTGCAGGAGRGTAAAGCACATTTCTGTGGGTGTCAATCTGATGGAGCAGGACTGTGCTCTCTTTACTATGTTCTCCCTATCCTTTGGCTGTTTGCAGAACTTATCACAAATACACCTTTACAGAGCTTTTCATAGCCCATTTGTTCCCCTCTCCACAGAGATATAGTGATGAAGCAACATGATTTGTGGGGCAGTTGGTTGCTTGATTGTGGAATTATTTTACAATTATAATTTGTAAAGTTTGCAAAGTATCTGGCTCCTTTTTTGAAAACAGGAGAATACAGATTCATTAGAGAAAAGAACAAACCTAGCAAGGTACAGAGAATTTATATACATAAAAGAATAATTACAGAATAATTATCAAATCAGGTTATTTACATTTTTAAAGTTTTTGTGTCTCTTTATAAGCATAATATACAAATTAACCCAGTACTATATCAATGAATTTGAGTAATGTTACTCACATGAACAGCATGGTCATGTTCATGTTACTCACATGAACAGCACTTAAGCTGAAAAGCTTCAGTCACCAAAAATGCACAAATTGGAGCCTTTTAGCATAAGGAGGAGAAGGTTTTTTGTTACTTATTTTTCCCTTTTTTGTCCTTCTATTCTTTATTTTAGTATGTCCCATCTAATCATCCACTTCTAGAATAACTCTGAGCTCAGATTCCTAACTCCACCTCACACATGAACGTATTTCAGTTTTAGTTCTCCAGTGAGAGAAGCGGTGTCATCCCTAAAGACAGATACAGAGATACTGGGCCAAAAGTCCCAAAGCAACTTGACCACAGAAAATTACAGACTCTGTTCCAACATGTAAATCTGTGCCTCAGTCTGAACRGTCACAGTACCAAGAGTTGGCTGAGGCAATGAACAAAAGGTCCCAGGTGATAAAGTGGTAGCAAGAAAGCTCAATGAATCTTTGTACCAATGTTCAATACAGAGCCCTACGGCCATTTTGCAAGGCGAATGAATTTAATGCAGCAGCACAGATGAAAATAACACAATGATATGAGGATTAACTGATAATCCCCACAGGTATCACCTGGAAAGTTGCCAGGGTATTAACTATGGTATGAAATCCAGCTCCTGAAAGAGCTTCACTGCAAGAATGAACAAGTGACATAACTGGTAACCATAACCAAGAGAAATAGATGTGTGACATCAGGGGTGTTGGGAGCTCCCCACAGACTCAGAATAGGGTCTGTGATGTGACTTCTGCTGCTTTGTATTCCATAAATGATCTGGAAATGCTGTAGGTAGGTGGCTGATGATACAAAACCAGTGGGTGTCAAAATAGTAAATCTAACTCAAAGTTCATGGATAAAAAATAACAGATGAGGAAAAAGGCATYCTTGCCATGTTTTAAATCCTCTACTACCAGCCATGAAAGAAATCTTGGAGAAGTGGATCATTCTCCAAAAAAGACCAGCAGTGTCAGCTGTCAGCATTTGGGGAAAACCATCTGGTTAAGAATTTCTAGAAGAATGAGAACAAAGCAAAAAATGGTATTATTTCTCTGAATAAATCCATAGTATGCCCATCTCCTCAATAYTGAGTACAATTCTAGTAATTGTGGAAATACAAAGCCACAGAAATGGCAAGAACCACAGTGTACCAAAGCTGCACATGAGGTGTTAGAAAGCCTTAGCACAAGGAAAACTTAAGCAAGAGCCTTTCAACCTGGAAAACAAGGATAATAACAATTCAGTTCTAGACAAGCTGTTACAGCACAGAAAAGGTAAACAGCAATGATTATTTTAAAGTATTCTTAACAGAAATAATAGGGCACCAACTCAAACTGGCAGGCAGCAAGCAGGTTCAAAAGCAAACAAAAGGAAGTTCATTTTCACACAATGCCTAATGATGTTGTGGAACTCATTGCCACGGGATGTTATGGCAGCCAAAAATACAAGTGGGTTTCAAAAAAAAACGATTAGACAATTTTATGGAAAAAGGTCCATCAAGGAATATCAAAAACAATGATACAGCTGTAGCCTCCAGCTCAGGAAGGTCTCTAAACCAGAAASCACTGGAAGCTGGGAGGGTTTACCAAAGGAAGTATCACTCTATACTCGTCCTGTTTTCCATATACAAGTTATTAGCCATTATCAAGAGGCAGGATATGGGGCTAGACAGAACTTTGCTGTGACTCTTTTTTGTATTTGACTAATACTCACTGATGCACACACCCCTCCATGATGATAACTCCATTGGAAGCTGCTACAGTTCAAAGGTGCACACTTGGAAGAGTAACATAATACAGGACAGCATTGTTTTATTTGAGGAGGACTAGAAGTGGTTCTGGTATTTAATTTGGTGTGTTCTGAATCTGTGTTTTCCAGGGAAGGGTTATGGTGTTAAACTCCTTTTTACTCCCTAATTACAGCAAGAGACAAATCCAATGGCAAGAACTAGCCCCAAATGTCAGCTGTTAGCCACACAAYGACTTGCACCTGGGTGACTGAGAGCTCAGCTTAAGAAACTCCAGAAAGCCACTGGAGTARCTGGCTACCAAGTTTATTGAATGTGGTGATGCTGCAGAGGTGCTTTAAAACACAGGCTAAAACTTCTAACCCTGCTCTAGGTGTAGGGTAGAAGTCATGGTAAGCCTTCAACAATAGAGAGAAACAGTCCTTTAAGACATTGTTCCTTACAGACCCCAGCATCCTGAGCATGCTTTGCAGCTTGAATGGCATCCTCATCTTCTCCATCAGGGAGAACAGACTCACCAAGAATTCAGCATCCCATCCCACAGCAGCTCTGAGCTATGAGCTGGATGACAAACCTMCTATAACAGATTAGTTACCACCATTTTCTTAATTGTTTCTCAAACCATGGCTAAAAAAAAGAAAAAAAGGACCTTAAAAAAGAAGATACCCTTATCGTAACTTCTATCGTGTCCCTTGGTTCAACAGCTGAGAAGGAAATGCTGCTGTCTTGGCATAAAATTACAGCATAAACTACAACACAAGATACACACAGGATACAAACACTGTAGAGAGAAAAATTGTGCATCAATCAGTAGCCAGATGGCAAGTTGCATTGGTGTGTAATATACTGAAGGGTAGAAATAGACCAGTACATGTTCTCTGGTACAGCTGGCTGAGTGCCAAAGGCCTAAAGACTCGGTGGTCCTGTAATTCTAGCCCAAATCCCAAGGAAAAAAGTCACAAGTGCAGATAACAGTATTATGCACCCCTTTGCCCCAATAAAGGAGCCTTCCCCATTCCTCAGTCAGCATCCAGTACCTGGAGATGTATTAGTGGAAATAATTTGAGTAAGGATTCAAACCTGCTTAGCCATGCCAAGGAAAGGTGTAATTTTTCAGGGAGAGTGAGAACCTGCAGTTTTCAAATGCGACAGAACCAAGGCAAAACAACCTACCTGAGGGTCAACAAAGCTTCGGTGTTCATTTGCACATGGCTTGTCATTGACTTGTTCCCCTAAGGACTACAGATCCCAGTTACAGCAATCCTCTCCAAATGGGGGTTCCCATGAGTCAGAGTTGAGCCAGAATGGTTCTGCTTCCTACTTGTTAATCCATACTGAGATTATTAAAACCAGCGGATCCATGTTTGACACCAAACTATCAATAACTAGAAGAGGTGAGTACTTCCTTGTTTGAAAATCACACCATTTATTTAGGCACCTGATCCCAAGACCCAGATAGGCAAGTCTGGAGCTTTATTCTTAGACCTTTACCTTCATTCTGTCACCAATTCTAAACGTGTCAAAAACCAATACTTCTATACCTTGACAAAAGTTCTGTTGCCTTCCATTAGAAATCCTTCCACAAGGCAGAGCAGTGAGATTCCTCAGGTCAAGGACTGAGGTCAAGGTTTGTTAACTCTTGTTAATGCAGTAGCCAGCACAAACAGCGTCTAAGGTCTGGAAGTGGTACTACAAAAGATGACAATAATAATAGTAGCTTAAGTAAAACCAATCGAAGTTAAAAACCAATAAACCATCCTCTGCTCCCCTTAAGAAAATTTGTTTATTCACCCCCTCACAAAGGAGGTTGCCCTATYTATCTGCCGGGGGAGCTCAGACATTCCTGGCATGTGCAGCACAGATGGTCACCACACCACAAAAGGCAGAAAGGCTCACAGTGGACGTGTCTGGTTTCTGGATATACAGAAACCTGGTCAGAGCTGCTGCTCCAGCAGGGCTGCTATGTACCCAAAATCCCGAACAAATATAGAAAGCTATCAACATCCTTCGGACATCTCTTAGTGGAAAAGGAGACTGTCCAGGGAAAAGGACTTGCACAGTGACCTTGGTTGTGAATCTTAATTCATTAGTGTACTTARGTTGTTTTGAGATCATGAGGTGGGAAGTGCTAAGGAAGTAGAAGTATTATTTATTAAAGCTCAAGGCTCTGTTGTTTCTTTATCCTCAAATATTCTTCACATCTGATTTTTCATTCATGGCCATTGCTACTTCAAATTATTTCAGCTGTCTTGATCTTTTCTTTACCAAATGGAATAGCCCCAGGCAGAGGATATGCAGTATCTGGTAGCTCAGATACTAAGTTTGCTCATTGCATTTATTTATCTTATTCTTTTCTAATTAATTTACTGTTCTGATCCCAATCCTGCTCTTCCTTTGATTTTATAGCCAGATATCAAATGTGGCTGTTCTCCATGGATAGAAATTACTCTGCAAGTAAATGCCATTAATATTTTTACTACCTCACTAAATACACTTCTACAGTGTGTGGAAGGGGTCTGCAAGTTGTGTTTTAGCAAACTGGGTATAAAAGTCATTGCTAATTCTTCTCAAAATTGAAAGGCAAAGCAGTTTGGCAGTAACCATATTAGTTCTCGAAGTGGACAATACAAACTGTAATCAAAGAATAAACCTGGGGGAACTGCATGAACTGAAACAAAGCAGAGCAGAAAGTTAATTTTRCAACACTTTACGTCCTGTGACACAAACTGTACATAAGTTTTTGTCCTCCTTTAGGAAATTTCTGAGTGCAGAACTGTGTTCTATGGAATACACAAAAAAATTACTAAACATGTTTCTGCCTTTGGAGGAGCCATTCTAGCTTTCAAGTGCTTAAAATACATCCCTCTTTTTCTTCAAAAATACAGGGTACAAATCTCTCTGCTTTTCCCTTAGCTTAGTAAAAACATAAATAAACCAGGAAATTAAAGACAAAAAAAAAAAAGGAGAGAGGAGAAAGCTACCTTTTCCACATCCTGTTGTGCCTAAATAGAACATGTTGTACCAGCATGTACAATTTCTCAATAAAATGTATTGCGGACACTTCAAAAGCTGACCATAATCAGGAGAGTTAAGTGAGGAATGTCAGCTTRGATGGGGGATTGTGCTGCTTTTGTTATACATTAGTTAAGCAYGCAGGTTTGTGGGTTTTTACTTTATCTTGGATTTTACTGTAGTGTAATTGAACTCWGTTACCTTTTTCAGTATCCTAAGCGTTCCAGTAAGTGCTTGTATGGATTTGGGTTTAAGGACATTGTAGACGGATCCAGAGGCTATTGAAGTCGGTGGCAGAGGCCTCTGCAGAGTTTGGCTAGTCTTTCAATGCGGAAACTGGGTTTTCCTCTCTCTTGTTAATCCCCCTGGCATCAGCCTTCAGACATGTGCAGAAATAAGGATTCAGAAATATGAATTTGCTGTGGATCCACAGGCAAACCTCACACTTACATCAGCAAAACCAGGTTTTACAGAAGAGTGTATTTGATTGTAGTGGGATCATTCACATTATATTAATTTTATGCATTAAATTCATAGCATTTACAGGATTATGTCCTTAGCAGTAATTCTGGGTTCAGGGTATCCCATCAGCTGTGTCTGTCCCCTCCCCATCCTGGGCCTCTGTCATTTTCACCYAAGTACAATTTATTTCCCTCAGTTCCTTCATTACACCTGAGTCTTCATATAGATACTACAGCAATAAAGTCATAATCTTTGCAGTGGGATGCTTGAACTTCTCAGACAGTGGTATCTCCATGTAACCACACATGATAAACACATAGTCAACAAACACACTTCAGTAGATTTTACTACCTCTGAAACAGCCTATATTTCTATAAAAACCCATGAGTTTAGGCTTCATGTGTCAAGTTCTGCATCAACACCCCTTTTATAGCCACAGCTCTGACAGGAAAAACCAGCCCAAACCCCACTTAAAAACCAGACTCCTCACCCACTGCAGGCACACAGGCGGGTGTTTCATGTCACGGTATTACAATTTCCTTCGTGTCTTCATAAGAGAGCACTGCMTGGGCCTGGGGAAAAGGGGCCATTTTAACCATCCCTCTGGGGTGATGTGGGGAGCAGCACCTTGCTGAGGGGAAGAGACCCACTGAGGACAGAGACCTGCTGAGGGCAGACCCATCATGGTGGGAATCCACTGAGGGGGAGAGACTTTCTGAGGGCAGAGACCCACCATGGCAGGAACCCACTGAGGGGGAATTCACTGTGAGGGAGACACTCTGAAGGGGAAGACCTGCTGAGGGGAGACGCATCATGGCGGGAACCCCCTGAAGGGGAGAGACCTTCTGATGGGAGAGACCCGCTGAGGGGAGACCCACTATGGTGGGAACCCTCTGACGGGGAATCCACTGTGGGGGAGACACACTATGAGGGGAGACACCCACTGTGAGGAGACTCACCATGGGATAGACTTGCTGAGGAAGAGACTTGCTGAGGGTAGAGACACTCTGAGGGGAGACTACAATGGCGAGAACCTCCTGAGCAGGAATCCACTGTGCAGGAGACACACTCAGTGGGGAGAGACCCACCGAGGAGAGACCCACCATGGGATAGACTTGCTGAGGGAAGAGGACTGCTGAGGGGAGAGATGCACTGAGGGGGGACTCAGAATGGGGGGAATACACTGAGATGCAGACTTTCTGAGGGGGGAGACCCGTAGAGTGGAGACTCACCATGGCGGGAATCCTCTGAGGGGGAATCCACAGTGGAGGAGATACTCTCTGAGGGSAGAGACCCACTGAGGAGAGACCCACAATGGCGAGAACCCACTGAGGGGGAATCCACTGGAGGGGAGACACACTGACAGGAAAGACCTGCTGAGGGGTTAGATCCACCATGGGATAGACTTTCTGAGGGAAGAGACCTGATGAGGGGATAGACTCACTGAGGGAGTACCCATCATGGTGGTAATCCATTGATGGGGGAATCCACTGGAAGGGAGAGACCTTCTCAGGTAAGAGACCTGCTGAGTTGTCTACCACCATGGGACAGACTTGCTGAGGAGAGACCTACTGAGAGGCTTGCTGGGGGAAGAGACCCGCTAAGAGGAGAGACAGACTGAGAAGAGACCTGCTGAAGTAAGAGATCAGCTAAGGGGGCAAACCTGCTGAGGGGATACCCACCATGAGGGGGGATCCGCCGAGGGAAGAGACCCCCTGAGAGGATACCCGCCCAGGAAGAGACCCCCTGAGAGGATACCCGCCCAGGAAGAGACCCCACTGTGGGGATACATCGTGGGGGAGACCCGCTGAGGGGGACATGACCGATGCCTCAGCTCTGCACGCTGATGCCCCCCGGAGGAGCCGCTGCGGCAGATCGGGTTGGTGGCTTGGGGGCAATTTTGGGTGCTTGTGGTTGGTTGGTTGTGGGCTCTCTGTCCCCCGGCGGGGCACGGTGCGGGTGCGGGCGACACCCCTCTCCAAGAACACTGCAGCCCAGTCCCAGTCCCCCGCCCACCGGGGCCGCCTCAGCGCCCGCGGCGGGATCCCCCCGGCCCCAGCGCCCCGGGGCGGCGCGGCACGAGCAGCAGCGCCGCCTGCCGGGCAGGGCGGGGACCCTCTGTGCCCTCGGTCTCTCCCGGGCCCGTCTGTGCCCGGTTCCCCCCGGTTTCCCCCTCTCCGCTCCGCCCCGCCCGGCTCCGTCTGTCTGCAGCGCKGCCGCAGCTGCCGGCACAGATACGGTGTCGGCGGGCCGGGAGAGCGCGGAAACACCTGTTTCCAACATGGGGAAGGTGGGGAGGGAGCCGGCGGCGGGGCCGGGCAGAGCCGCTCGCCTTCCCTCCCCTAACGCCGGCTGTAACCCGGCCGTACTGCCCGCGGGATCGCCTTTCAGAAAGATCGCGTTCCGTTTTTGTAACGTTCGGCTGAAAAACGCGTCTCGACCCTCTCCTCACGTGTTGTTTTTTTCCACCGTGTCCGTTCCGGGGGGTGGCGGGTCGGGGGGCACGGCTGGGGCTGAGGCGGCGCCACCGACGGACCCGGGGGTTCCGACARTCCCCGGGGCTGCTGACCCACTCGAGGGCTCCGACCGACCCGGCCCGTGCGGGGTCTGGGGTCGCGGCTGCGGGGCCGGGCAGGGCCGGGAGCGGGGCTGGGGCCGGCGGTGCGGGAGCGGGTGCGTGCGGGGGCTCCATGATTTCATCGTCGGCTGGCGGGGACCTGCCAAGAGCTGTTATGCCTCACTGCGATGTGTAGCTTTTTCCTGCCATTTTTTTCATAATAAAAGAGGGAGTGAAGCGGGCCCTTTTTTTTTTTTTAAGGGAAAAAAAAAAAAGCCAAATGGATCAGAGAAGGGGGGGGAAGCAATAGCCACAGGGGATGCCAGTGAGGTGTGGCTTGCATTTAAATATCCAATATGTCAATGTAAGGGGAGTGTGTACGTATATAAAGTGCAGTTCGCATCCGACGGCGGGACACTGGATCCAGCGATGGGAGGCGCGGGCGGCAGCGCGGGGCCGGGCCGGGGCCGGCAGCGCGGGGCCGGGCGGCCGCAGCCCGCGCTCTGAGCGGCCGCTCTGCCCGCGCCCCCGGGGCCGCTCCGCTCCGCGCCCATGGCCGAGGTGGGCGGCTTCCTGGGCGCGCTGGACCCCGACCTGCACGGCTTCCCCCCCGCGCTGGGCGCCGGGCTGCCCCTCGCAGACTCCCCCGGCTTCCTCAACGAGCGCYTGGGGCAGATCGAGGGGCGGCTGCAGCGGGGCTCCCCCACCGACTTCGCTCACCTCAAGGGCATCCTGCGGCGGCGGCAGCTCTACTGCCGCACCGGCTTCCACCTGGAGATCTTCCCCAACGGCACGGTGCAGGGCACCCGGCAGGACCACAGCCGCTTCGGTAAGGGGCCGGGGGGGTGCCCGGCCGGGCCGGGAGCAGGTGCCCCGCGCGCACAACTAATTACCCCGCTAATATAAATCATCCCGGGACGGATATAATTGGCCTCCTAAACAAATGCGCTCACTCCCCAGCAATGCGGGAGTTTTTATTTCCAATTTCCTACTCTCCCGGCGCTCAGCCTGTCTGCAGGTGCACTAAAACGTGCCTTAGCAAGGGGGGAAAAAAGAAAAAATAAAAAGAAATTTAAAAAAGAGGAGGGTGACCAGCTCTAGCTGCGCCTTTGAAGTTAGTGGTGAGGGAGACAAAACAAAGACGTTCCTCGGTGGAATTTCTTGGAAATTCCTATGCTGGAAAAAGAAATTCCTTGCTTTTTTTGGTTGTTTCTCTTTTTTTCCTTTTTTCYCCCCCTTTTTTTTTACTCTTCCTTCTTTTTGGCCTCTGGACATATTTGTGAGCTGCTTTCTTTTACATACATGCATTTCATTAGAACAACATCTCCCCAAAGCAGGCAGGGATCAGTTGGCTGGATGGGTGTCAGGAGCTGGGTTTGGGAAGGTTGTTGGAAAGGAAAGAGGGAAGCTGAAGGGGGAAAAACACTTAGGGGACCTTGGAAAGAAAGAAGATGGAACAATAGGCAGAGCACCGTGGATTTACCTTGTCACCCGGGATACAGCTGGAAGACTGCAGTGCCTGTATCAGTGGCACACAAGAGCAGGGACCTCTAATGA
This sequence comes from Amblyornis subalaris, assembly GCA_018881555.1. Classification (NCBI taxonomy): domain Eukaryota; kingdom Metazoa; phylum Chordata; class Aves; order Passeriformes; family Ptilonorhynchidae; genus Amblyornis; species Amblyornis subalaris. The sequence goes on along the minus strand of JACAXG010000080.1, from coordinate 1,170,720 downwards.
GACTATATGTAATCTTCAAAAAATGCATCCCAAGCCACAGGCAAAAGAGTACAGTTGGTTTGAGCACAGCTAAGAGAAATTYCCGCTACTCCAGCATCTCGTGCAGGTGTCTGTATAAGCTATCAACAAGTCCCATGCCAGTGAGCTCAGCTATGTTGTCAACAGGTTGCAAGACGTGCTTGCAAGACTTTTTTATAGTCTTCAAGTGATTTAACTCCCCAGTGAAAGGAATTCTTTTTTTACCTTTACTTGTTTGCAACGAGTCAGTTCTGATACTCCGGGAAGTGCTGCCGCTGCTATTGTTGGAGGTGTAAGGCAGGTTTCTGGAACAATTGGGAAGCTTATCTCTGCACTGCGCTTTCCATAAACACCAGGTGTGTGCATAGCATGTCCCTGCCTAAATCAACAAGAAAGTCGTAACCCTCAGGTCAGASTCAGGTACTAATATGCTCGTGGGGCAAGCGTTCTTTAATTACCTCCTGAAAACACCCATCTTTTAACCTTTCATGCTGCAATACCCAATGGGTTTCCACGTTAAAAGAATTCAAAGCAAACCCATTGCATCTGGCTGGTTTTAGTTCGAGCTGCCACGTAGTATTTCTAGTCTATCAGTTCCTTTTRCTTACCGTTGTACAACTAAACAGCCAGTTTCAAATGGCAGCGTTTGTCTCAGGCATATTTTTTATAAAGATTGAGTAAAACAAGTGTATTTTCAAACTTGGAAAAAACGTGTTAAACATGCTAAAACTTTTCATGGATTTTGCATGCTGAAGCTTAAGTCACACAGTGCTTTCAATAAATTGAAACATTGGCATTCCCTAAGTGTTTTAGCAGTCCACATCCAGCTCCGTAAGCTAGAMCAGACTTCAGATATTATAGTTTTCTGCTTCAGGGTTTTCCCAGAGGCAGTGTAAAATAAATAGTTATTTGTTGTAATTGCAAGACAAAGCCCCAAAGGATTAGGCTGGAATCCTTGCGTTCAGATCAAGTTGGACTAAGCCTTGCTTCAGCAGAGACTCAAAGCAATAACGTATTGGCACACAGTATTCACCATCTGCGTTCAGTAGCCATGAATATTTAAATTCCAATGTTACTGGTATGGTTCATATTAGGATGTCATGTATGGGTGCATTCCTAAATTTTGCATGCAGCAGTCAGAAAGCAGTAACTTTTAACAGGAATAGGCAGCCTGAGTGATTCTGGAGACTCCAAAACTGAGGTGAGGGATGCAGAGGTAGACGAGGGGTTCAGGGAAGCACTTTAAAGCTGCCTTAAATCTTGGGCCATCTGGAGAAATACTTAGAAATCCCATATGATGGTTAAGTGGATCAAGCCCACGTGGCTGGAAGGTGCTCCCTGGTACATGAGCAGATAATTAAGGTGCTCCGTGGATGGCTGCGATGGCGCAGCCAAGGCACGTGTCCAGCTGCAGGTGGGATGTAGGGTAGAACCAGACTTGGCATCTCTGTCTCTTAATTTGGAAGGGATTCAGGAATAGACAGGCAGTATCTGCACCCTCCCATGCACAGCCATCCCAAAAGCTACCAGATGTGCAAGACGTCGACATCTTTCAAGAAGGAAAATAAAATATAGAGCCAAAGCCCCACTGATGCAGAACAGAGTCCCAAAGTCCCAACAGTCAGGGTTAAAGGGAGAGATTCTTTTGTACCACAGCACTCAGGGGTGTGACTGTAGGACACAGGGGAGGTACTGCCATCATCCACCCACACTGCCTGAGCAATCACGGGAACTACTGCCTCTCATCTGTCGAGAACTGGAGCCGTCCTAAATCACACCTGTCTTCTGGAATGTGCAATTTTATACTTGTAAAAACACAGATTCATGCAAGAACAATGGAGCACAGCTTATTTCTCCTAGAGGAGATTTAACACAAAATGTGATGAAGCCYTCTAGGTTTGTTGGAAGAAAGCTCATTCTCACACTAGAGAAGTGCTCAAGTTCATCCTCTGAACTGGCAGCTCTGACAAAGTCACCCCAGAAAGAATGAACTGTTTTCAAAAATGTCTCTCTCTCACTGCATCTGCTCAGGACCTTTCTCTACAAAGAAATAAAGGACTATCAAAATCTGGAGGGGGTCTGGACTGACATTAGCACCCCTATGAAAATCCTTCTCAGAATGAAACTGTGAGAAATTTGCCAGGAAATCCCTGCCAGGGCGAATTGCTCCTTTTCTGCCTCATGTCTCTTTTACAGCAGCATTAGACAAGTGAACCCAGTGGTGCTACTAACTGCAGTGCAGGAGAGAAAGAGGCCTTGAGGTTGCACTGCAGATGAATAAAGGCAGGAAATGAAGCTCTTCTGGGGTACAAACCTGCTCATGGATCTGTTTCACAGACTCCTAGAGAAGCTGCTGAGACCTCCAGAGAAAGTTTTGCTTTAATTTTGACATTCAGACCACAGTGCACCTGTTGCTGAACAGTTGTTGAGGTTTTTAGCCGAAGCTTTAGGTTTGTAGCCATTAATACAACATCTGATGTTTCTGTACCCTGGCTCCTGAATGCAGCCATGTAAGAAGAGACAGGTGCAGGGAGCTGAATCGTTCTTTGAGAGGTGGCTGAGAGYAAGGCGAGAGTGTGCGGGTCCGGCCACGGCAAAGCTCAGGAGATTATTCAGTGCTTTGGTGGTAAATGAATCCAGTTGGAGTCTTAATCAAATCTCTCCAAGTCTTATCTGGAAAGGCTCGAGGAACAAAGAGAATGAATAATCACAGTGAGGAAAAAAAAGAGGCAAGTCCTGGGGGAAAGAAAAAAAGAAAGGAAAAGAAAAAAACAAAAGCATGTTCTACCACAAAAACACACCGCTACAATTGGAAAGAGAATTCTTGAGCTGGCCTCAGTGGCCACTCCCTGTGCTGCTGGAGATCAGATGTACGAAGCTGCAATTTTGTCTAGAATTGGAGTGAGTTAAGGACAGGATGGATATCCGCCCACATTTTTTCAGCCTTCACTCTGTCTCCTGACTTTCGTGTGCTCAAGTTACGTTCTTAATGCTGTTTCAACACAGTCATCTTCCATGCATGTCTCCAAGTGCCACTCAAAGATCAGAAAAGGGAAATACTACAAGGGACGTTGTCAGAAGATATTGTCACGGGCACACCTTGGAAGAAATTTCATTTGCAAAACAAGTATCTACCCAACCTGCACCTTCCCACTGTCTCACCTTCCCGCTGAGAGAGGGAAGATGCTGATGCTGCTCCTGGCTTGGTCCTTACCAGGTCTTTGGAGATCTGGATTGATGCGCCTAGTACAGAGCATGCTTGTGGGCATACTCAAGAAAAGCTATTTGTTCCCCTGCCTTAGACATCCCTCAGTTTCTCAATGGAACCAGCAGAGTTTTCTTGCTTCCCAGGGGTGACAGGAGACAAAAAAGTGCTGATGCTGAGGACTCTTTCTATACCTATAGGAAGATCCATCTACCACTCTCCAGTTACCTGATATTTTTCATTTCATCCTTGTCTCCAGCCTGGGAAAGACTCCCCCATTCCTGGGTGTATCTCTGTACTCCTGYATCACTTTTTACACTCCCTGCTTTTCAAACAGTGGCTGTGGCCATTTCTGTTCTGCAGATGGGTAGAAGCACTCAGCAGTTCAGTAACTCCCTCATGTGTCAGAACCGGTGGGTAGTGGAGGGAGGAGACCACTCCTCATCATGCACCTCTTTCCTCCCTCTGTGGGATTCTTTTCAGCTAAGAAACCACAATAACTACAGAGGGGAGAGCAGACCCGGGGTCTGTGCCTGTCTGGCTTGGAAGGGCTGCCTTCCCTGCCTGTGCTGCCTGCTCCTGGTATTTCTGCAGGCAGGATGTGTCCCCAGGCCAGGGCGTGTAGCTGGGCATATTTCAGCCTGTAAAATGTCTGCATTGGTCCATAAAGTGTGTTTTGTGTTGTGCTTCCCTGTTTGTCTCCAGGACTTGCCACTCCCAAGTCCATATTTCATCTCCCCCAGCACCTGCTGGTTACAGGGYGAGCTGGATTCGAGGCACAAGCCCCAGAGTAGGCAGGGCAAAAGGAAGAGAGAAAATCCGATGGAAGGTAGGAAGACTAACTCCTGCAGCCAGCTTAGCTGCCAGCTCTGGTGATGAGACTTCACTGCATGAAGGGGGACAAGGGTGGCCATCGCCATCTGGTCTGTCCTATATTTAGGCGGTGATGTGGTGTTGTCTGAGAGTTGTCACATCCACGCCTGGCCAAGCAGAAGACGTGCCCCAGTCTGAGGGGTGACCGGGAGCTGCGATGCCACCGAAGTCGGCTGGCTCAGGTGGCCGCTCGTCACGCGCTGGTTTTAAACCAAGGCAATACTTTTAAGAGGAGCTCTGGGAGGTAACCTGATCAGAGTGGCAATTGCCCAGGGCTGGATGTTTTGGGAGCTATATTAGGAGAGCTGGAGCCATGCTAAAGGTTAGAGCAACTTTCTCCTCTGGTCAATGGAGACATCCAGTCGTCAGATGAGATGAGGAAAACCCTCTTCCTTCTACTTCTCAGTTAATTAATCCTGCATTGGACACGGGCAAGGCTGCCCGTGACCTCTAGACTAGGGAGTGTGTGATACCCATAGTAACACAGTCTCACCACTGCCTTCAGGAGGTTTTCCTGGGAAGTCTGAAGATCCCCACCACTTGTGATGTTGAGTAGGGGCTGTTTCGTTTTAAGTGCTTCACCAAAGGTTCTCCTATTACAAGTCTTTCCCCCATCGAACAGCTGCTGGTTGTGGGGGTGCAGCAGACAGACCCTGCTATTTCTTTGCCAGAGGAAATGAGGCTGCCCCTCATTTTTAAAGTATCTGACACCATTATAGCAGGCTGAAGCCCATGGGTAAAACAGTTGGCTCTTGCAGGGCTGGGGATGGCTGGGACAGATGCCGCTGGACTGGGAAGAGGCTGGCAGAAGGCCGGGACAGGCAGCAGGACATATGGGGCAGGAGGGGGTTCTGGCAGTAACGGTGGCAGGATGGTGACAGAGGAAGGACTGGCAACACCGTGGCTCCTAAGGCTGCAGAGGAAGATGCATTTCTACCTGTGTGCTTTGAAGCTGGATTTTATCCCTGGGGCTTGTTGGGTTGGCAAGTACYCCACTGGAGTGCCGAGGTGAAGATGGTCTTCACAGACATCTCTTCTAGTGCTTTTTACTTATTTTTACTGAACTCATCACTTGAAAGCCTCTGGGACGATCATCTTATTCCAGAGGACAAAATCACTCTCCTTTTGGTGGAGAATAAAACACAGCATGGTAACAACCTTCTGAAATTTCTAGTGGCCAGACACAAGTTTCTACATCTGTCTTCTTGGTGATAATTAGGAAAAAAATCCAAACCCAAACCAACAAAACCTTGCAAAGCTTTTCTCATTAGAAAAGGTAATTCCTCTTGGGCAACTCGAATTCACAATGCTGGGGAGAAGCCCAGACTGGAAATCAGAATATTGCACGCAGATGGGAGTATAGATTTAAGAACTGTATTGTTATAAATAAGGAAAACAGGGTCTGTAGGAAGCTTTGCAAAGGTTGGGAATGGCTGGTTTATTTTTGTTGCTAGAGCCCAATGTTGTTTTTTTCCTCTGTATAATTTGCAGTCCTTTTCTGTTTTAGGGATTTTGGAGTTTATTAGCCTGGCAGTGGGGCTGGTGAGCATCCGTGGGGTGGACTCCGGACTCTACCTCGGCATGAATGAGAGAGGCGAGCTCTATGGGTCGGTAAGTTCAGTGTGTGCCGATTCCAGCCKGTACCACAGCCAGCACTGCAGCCTGGGGGCCTCAGCTGTGTCATGAGCTGCTCTGTCACAGTCCTTGGGCTGCCACCAACCTCCATCCTGCCCGTGATGCCAGTGCTGTTATAACATAAATGATCTTTATGAAATAGAGTTTGAGGGAGGATTCACTCCTGCTGTGAGAGCACCACCTGGGGCTGTCCCAAGGAGCTGGGGGGGCTCGCTGAGGTTTTGCCTTTCAGAAATAGTGTGGCAATGGCCGGGTAAAGGCAGGGGGACATTTAGCATAAAACCAGGAGCTGCTTACATGTTTTCACGGCCTGAGTAACACATCAGTTGTATTCTCCATGTGGTCAGGTCTGCACCTGTCTGCAGATCCTGTCTTTGTATKATGGCTCTTTAACCGATAGAAGCTGAAATTGTAGCCTGAGTGTTATTGTAAAACTCTGTTTTAGAAGAACTCCTTTTAGGAGTTTAGGGCTGCTGCTCATAAYTTCTTAGAAGTGCCCCTTTCAGACTAAAATTTTCCATGTTTTGACAAAAAAACCGAAGTGTAAACTTGTTAAGTGTTATGACTTGCAGTCAAAATGCCAGGTCCTAACAGCTGGACAGAGGTGCTTCCTACAGGTTAATTTAACTCAATTCCTAATTATTTAGCTCAGTTAAGGGTGGATCACAGTAAATGTAAAATAAAATAAAGTAAACCAATTTTAAACCAAAGCAGAAGGCAGTACTTCCTCTCACCAAATCAGATCAATCTCATAGTGTACAAGTTTAAACTCATGCACTCTGCATACAGAGAAGCCGTCAGAAAACCTACGATTAGCAAACAGTAAACCATGAGTTCCGCTCGTCTTTTCTTCTCCCATTCYCACCTGATACTGCCACAGACCCTTTCACCATTTAAGATGCAGTTGCTGATGCTTATATGAGATAGTTACCCAGAGAAGCTGTGGCTGCCCCATCCCTGGAAGTGTTCAAGCCAGGTTGGATGGGGCTTGGAGCARCCTGGGGTTGTGGAAGTTGTCCTTGCCCGTGGTAGGAGTGTGGAACAAGATGATTTTTAAGGTCCCTTCTAACCCAAACCACTCTATGATTCTCTGATCATCAAATACTGTATGCACCAATAACTTTTTCCACCTCATTCCTGTAATAATTTCTACCCTAAACAGAAGTCAGGTGCAGAGACAGTGGTTAAATTACAAATATGCAAAACAGAAAAAAGAAAAATCACCAGGATTCCATAAAAAACTCCTGAAGCACACTTCATAAAGCAGGGCTGGAGCAGCACCTCTCSTGTCAAACCCCAAGGCTGCTCAGCAGCTCCTGGAGTTGCAGCTTTCACTTGTGCCTGCTGGAGAACATGAGACCATGTATCCCCCCCCTCTTTGCCTTGAAACCCTGCAGCTCTGATTGTGAATTGAGTTTCACGATGGGTTAATTAAATTCTAGAGCCTGTGTTCATGTTACAACACTGAAACAAAAATAGGATAACATTTTACAGCCCTGAGTCTGGAAACAGAATTGACGTGAAGACAGTCGAGGGAGCTGTCCCTGCCTATGGCAGGGGGTTGGAATGAGGTGATCTTTAAGGTTGTTTTCATCCCAAACCACTCTCGGATCTTGTGCACCAGGCAGGACACTGCAGGGACACAGTCAAACTGCTGCTCCAAACTGTGGTGGAGTCACGAGCCAGGTCCCCAAATAACCCTGGAGATTTAAAATCTGGGACACGTGGGTTGTACAATGATGGCTTTTCGAACTCAAAAGCCACTACAGTATTCTTAATTAAAGGTCCATAAAACAGCGCCTGACAACAGCATTAGCATTACAATGGTATTTTGGGAGATCACAGTACAGCAGTATTTTTAAATTTTCAGCAAGTTTATTATTTCCCTCTGTGCCAATTTTGCCTGATGCCTGTGTTGATGCAGCCAGAGCCAGCCATCCCCACAGCGACACGTGGAGTCCCCTTGGGACACACAGCTTGTCCGCCTGTCCCTGTTGACCTCGTGCCAACATTTCTGTAAAGCTTCCCAATGATTTCAGAAATGCCACTAATACTTAGGGCAGCAAAAGTCACGGACAGCACCTTGCCTGCTGCCTGTATGGTGTCAGGTTCAGCGAGGACATCCCAGGGCTTGGAATGGAATAAATCACACCTTGCAGAGTCACCCCAGACTCGCCAAACATTTTCCACAAACACTGTACTCCAAACTGCCCAGTGAAGCACGGGTGAATGGGGCGAAGCAACAGCCAGAGYTCAGCCGGTCATCAGGTTCCAACATATTCCAAGTGGATGGCATCTGAGAGGAGGGAAAAAAACCAGCCTGTATTTATTGACAGATCTGGGAAGAGAAGTCCACGGTTCCCTGTGTCTCAGATGGCCAGGGCTGTGGCCTAGGACTTTTGGAGGGCTCACAACTCACCTCGGGGTTTATTTAATTAGCAGCAAAACATTGAAAACAGGTTCTGAGCACAGGTGAGCTCCTGGATTGTGTTACAAAACACATCTACTGCGGGCAGTAACATTTACTGAGCACTCCGTGTGCCGCGGAGGGGACACATTCCCTGCCCGGATAGTTTACAGTGGAGGTACAGCGGGTGTAATATTAGAGCACTCTACATTTGCAGACAGCCTTTCAGCTGAAAGGGCTCCCAGTCACCCTGGCAGTACCCCCGTGGGATGGGATGGGATGGGATGGGATGGGATGGGATGGGATGGGATGGGATGGCCAGACCCTTTGTGACAGCACGGCAGCACTGGCCAAAGCCAGCCATGTCCTGGTGGGGCAGGGGGACAGCCCTGCTCCCCACTGCAGCCAGGCACATCCCTGTAGCTGGCACACAGAGATGGGAAGGAGAGGGAAGGAGCACTGGGCGTGAACTAAAAGTCCATCATCYGGCAGCTGCTGCCAACAGCCCCCAGCTGTAAGGGCTGGATGGAAAGCCTGGTTGTGGCCATGGTGACACCAGTGCCATCTGTCACCCATCCCAGCATTGGGATGCACACTCCTCACATCCCCTATAACAACCCTAAATCTTCCCTGGGTGTTGTTACAGCCTCCCATCGTAGCTCACTGGCACTCCAGGAGGTAAAACCCTCAGGAATGCTTTCATTCCTACCACAGCACATCCAGCTGTGTGCCTGAACTTCCAAAGCAGTGCTTGYTCCTGCTTTCCTGTTCAGACTCTTCAGATGTGCTGCCTGCTGCTTCTCTCACCCAGAAGAGGGGGTTTGGGATGTGCGGTACCTTGGAAGGGGCTGCTACAGGGGTACATGTCCCTGCCTGGTGACACAGCCAGCCCAGTGAGCTCCAAACTCGCACAGGGGCAGATTTAGAGCTTTGCTGTGTTCCTGTCTGATTTATTTATGGGCCACCTTTGCAAAATGCACACCCACCTTCCTCTTCCAACTCCAGAGTTCTTTGGGTCTTGACTTGTGCCCATTTCCAGCTGTCACCAGGGGAAGCGTCCCCACCGGCGCAGTCCCCGTCCTCAGGAAAGCCAGGGAAAGTAGCTGGGAAAATGCTAGAAAAATAAAGGAAGGAAGGGTGAAAATGTGTTCTAGTTTACATTTTTGACACCAGTGTCCCTTTGTTCCCCTCCTGCACTGCCCACGGCAGAAGAAGCTCACCCGGGAGTGCGTTTTCCGCGAGCAGTTTGAGGAGAACTGGTACAACACGTACGCCTCGACCCTGTACAAGCACCCCGACTCGGAGCGCCAGTACTACGTGGCCCTCAACAAGGACGGCTCCCCCCGCGAGGGGTACAGGACTAAGAGACACCAGAAATTCACCCACTTCTTACCCCGGCCTGTGGACCCTGCCAAAATCCCTGCGATGTACAGAGACCTCTTCCACTACAGGTGATGGTTCCTGCAGCCACAGTCAGTGTACATACTTGGGCTCCCAAGCTTTTTCCCAGAGCACTATATTAATAGTCATTCCATCATTCCTGTAAGCGTAGATGACCTAGGGAAGCACTTACGTTGAATTCAGACACTGCTGTTCCTCCTTGTTTCCAGCGTATATCAAACCTGGGTTATTTATGGGGTGGGGGTAGGGGAAGGGAGGGAACCCTACATTTAATCTTTCATTTTCATTCACTTTCGTTACCCGGTTGCTACAAGAGAGGCTGAATATTCAATGTTATGGTTGCTTAAAGGAACAAGCAGGTGAGCAAACCTGACCACTGGGCAGACAAAACGCCCCAAAATAACCTAAAAATGAAGAGAAGAAAACAAAGACCACAGAACTGCTGCAGATGCTGCTGCTGAGCTGGGATAGCTCTCTGCTAAGGAAAGCCTTTTGAGTGGTGCCCTGCTTAAGCAGCCTGGGAGTTTTCTATATGGATGATGCTCCATGGACTGGTCCTGATGTGTGGGGTTCTTCCTGCTGTTGGGGTGGGAATGGGGCAAGGAATATTATTCAGAGGTAAGCATGGATACTGTGCATAAGGACAAAACTATTTATAAAATGTATATGATATTTATTTTATATATTTATTTATTTCAAAATAATTTTATTTTTAATGAGAGATGCTATGACCGGATTTTCATCAGGAAGAATAAGGTCCTACTGAAACAGGGAAAAAAATGAGTTTTAAGAGCTTATCGGCAATAAAATTGTCTTTATATTGTAGATTTCTTGCTAGCCCTTTTTTTTGGCACTCTTCAACAACTGACCCAGTATTTCCCCATCAATATGAACATTAAAACCACCCCTAAAAGGGCTTTGTACAGTAAAGATCAATTATCTAAGCCCCGAACTCCTTCAGAAGGATGACATCGAATCACAGGTCTGGGATCACCAGCTCAGCTCTCCGCAGGAGTCGTGGGCAGCTCAATCTCCTTGGGGCATGATGCATCCCCTCTGGATTTACTGTCCTGTTCAAAACCAAGAGGACAAACATTTGGAGCATCTGTTTTRTTTTGGATGGACCCATCATTCCTGCAATAAAACCAGCACATCTCACATGAGACTCACCTGCAGCAACATGAAAAATCAGTGGAGAAATAGAAAGCAACAACAGCAATTCTAAACCCCTCAGTTTTAGGCAATTACCCTGGATGAGGATCATCCCTGCAGGCAGCACTTGGACGTTCATGGCTGTGTGGAATTTTCCTCTGCAGAAGCTGCCTGGTCACACAGTCCTGTCACCTTTCCTCTGCMTCCAGCTGGGCTCAGCCAAACCTGCCGACAGCCCTGAGCCAGCCCCACRTTCCCACCTGGTGCCAGAGAGCCAYGGTCCTTCCCCAGTCAGGCCYGGCCAGGGACACTCATCGGGGAGGCTTTGCTGTCCCACCCCCGCAGCCAGCACAGACCCTCTTGTGTCACGTGTCTGCCTTTGCTGCCTGCTTGGGAAGTCACAGAACTGCAGGGAAAGCTTCCAGGAGTGATCCCAGTTTATGTTTTGTCCCCTGTGATCAGCAGAGAGGCATTTCAGCACACGGTGGGAGCAGGAATGTGTTGCAGAGGCACTTTGCAGCACGGAGGAGAGGCTGATATCAAATGGGGTTCTCTGGAGTATGCAAAAATCTGAACAACTACAGCCGTGGTGKCTTTGGGTTGGGGTTTTCCTTATCACAACTGCTTTGTTCACAGTGTTGTTTCTCAACCTCCTCCTTGCTAAACAGTCAAGGTAAAACCTCAGCTCCTTTAGCTTCAGTCTGTGAATTCCCAGGACACTCTCACTGAYCACGGGATGGTCCACACCAGCTTCTTCACGAGCTACATCACTAATGGAGCAGGAGCCCTAGYGCCCAGCTCTCCTCTCAGCTGTCTCTCACCCTCTCTGCTACCTCCCATGTCCCTGCCACGTCCCTTCGCTGTCCCAGTGGGTCCGGTAGCCACCAGAYGACAGGCTGGGGATGGCAACCAAGAGATTACAGGAGCTTTACCTTCAATGATCCAGACATGAAGGAATTTAATCCCCTGTTTGAAATAAAAAGAGTTTATTTAGCTTCTTCCTCTGAGTCACTGGTGAAACATCTCGTCCCCGGCTGCCATGTCGGGAGCTCAATCGCTCGCGAGACGCGTCCTCAGGTGCACTTTTGACCTTCCCCTGCATGAAGGGAAATCCCTCAGACCTGGAGCCTCAATCTGCCCCCTGGCACTTGAAGATAAATCTGGTGGTTAAGATCCTGCTCTGTTGAAAATGAAGGTCAAAACCTGATCTCAGCACTGCCAAGCACATTTTTTACCAACTCCAAAGGGAGATGATTTGGCCCATGGGCGCAACTTTGGACTTGTTCTTCTGAYACCCAATTCAAAGAGCTGCTGTAGCAGAGCCTCCTGCCACAATGGTACACACAGGTGCTGTAAAACAACTTTTCAGGATCTGGGTTCAAAAAACTCAAAAAGCAAAATCCACAAAGAATTTACTGGAACCCCCTTGGTAAAGGCTGGTGTCCTGTTCCTGTGTGGGACATTTGTTAAAGGGGAATTCAGCATTGTTAAATCCCACCCAAATGGTTCTTTCACAGGAATTACTACATTTGGTTCTGGTTCAACAAAACAGCTGAAGACGTGAGTGACCTGAATGACCTGGGAGCTGAACAGGAGCAGAGGGAACCACCACAGATGTCATCGGATGCCTTTTGAGTGGCWCAGGAGCAGCCAGCAGTGCACAGGGAGTTTGTGGGACACACTAACCTCTCCACCCCWTCCATCCCCCTTTGTCCCGCTGTTACCCCACCTGGAGATGCCAACTGCTCCTTCGGCTTCGAGTTGTTACAGGTCGGGCAGATGGACCCTGYTAGCAAAGTTTGAGAGGAAAATACATTTGTGATGCTTCAACCTGACAGAATCTCCTGAGTTAGCAAAAGAAAATAGCATTTGCCTGGGGTCTCAGCTCATGTAGATTCCATGAGATTCAAAGTCACAACAGCCAGCTGGAAAACTTCTCCCAAAGGGAAGCAAAGGCTGGTGCAGTGGGTGGCCGTGGTTCCCCAGGAACCCCACTGTGCCCCCAAGCCCCCGAGCTGCTTTACACACAAAAGGCTGCGGGTCTGGAAACACCACAGCAAACGGGACAAAAGGCATCTCTTTCAACCCTTCTCCTTCCACCCGAGAGGGGTGGGCACGTTGTATGGGAAACATTATCCTGGGACAGCTGTGCAGAGCACGAGGGAGGAGGTTGGCAGCAAAGAGGTGGGAAAGTGCTGGAGTCTCCCTATGGAGGGCGCAGAAACAAAGGGGAACACCCTGTGAGAGGCCAGCGTGGAGCCCGGCACAGCAAAAGTGCCCATCTCCCCAGCTCTGGCTCATGATCCAAGGCACAGGGATGGATCAAGGAGACAGACCCACAAGTGGCAACATACACATGCCCTTGGGGACGTCCCCACAGAGACCCCGCTGCCCATGGGGAGCTCTCCTGGGTGGGATGTGCAGCTTGGGGCTCCTTTCTTTAAGGGGASAAGGAGAGGAGGCCCCAAACACTCACCTCCTGAGGAGACAGCAGAGAGCCTCTGCAGAGGGAATCCAGAAACTCRGTGCAGGAAGGCAGGGAAGGTGTCCTGGTGCTGTCCCACCTGGCCATACATCCAGAGAGAGGTGCTGCAGCTGCTGGACCGTGATGGAGACGTTCCTGAAAGGGCACCCAGGGATGGAGCATTCCTGAAGGAAAAGGGCTGAAATTCCTGCTGATGGGAGACAAATACCTCTGCATCCCTTGGGATAGCACTGGTTTTTTTTCTCCAAATCAAGTAACTGCCTTGGAGCTGCTRAATTCTCATCATGGAAAATACCAAAGATGTCACCTCGTACCTGTGCTGGGTTTGAGCAGGAGCCCTGGGAAGCCGATTCCACTGAGGATTCTCAGGCTCTCCCCTCACTGTGCCAGGAGGTATTTGGCACCGAGATGCCCGTGACTGAGCAGGGCAGGTCACCACGCCACACGTGGCCAGCCCATGGGCCTGCCAGAGCTGCTGCTCGTGGGCGTCGGCGAGAATCCACAGAAACGAGCAACACACTTTGTGCAGCTCAATTCCAAAAGCGGCTGTTGCGGCTGGATGGGGCTTTGAGGAGTGCCCCAGGTATGTTACTGTCTCACACTCAATCTCAAGTTTTTGTGCACACACAAAGCCAGGGCAGCATTTGAGATCAGACCTTGGAAGTGGCTGAGCACAGACAGAGGGGTGACTCCACCTCCCCCTGCACACACCTTACCCGAGCCCCTGCCCTCCTCCAGGGCAGCACCCCCATGTCAGGCCACAGCCCCTTCCCAACACCCTCCTCCAGCCACCCCATCCCTGGGGAAAGCAGGAACAGGAGCTGTGTCCGGATGAAAACCAGCTTTTCCACATCTGCTGCACGGCAGCCACAGGATCACGCAAGGACGGACCACTCATCCTACCCGCACACAGCAGGGCAGGAGCTTCTCCAGACCCTTCACAGCAGCACAGCTCTCCCAGAGAAATGCTTGGGTGGACTTCTGCTGGTGCTCAATCCAAGGCCCCATCTCCAGGGTAGGTTCTACAGCACAAAGGGTACACAGGAGGTTATTCGACACCTGAGCAGGTCTGGGAAGTTCAGCTGCCACGTGATTACGTGGCYGGTGCTGCAACACCAGCATTTTTCCATACTCCTCCAGCTGGGAACATTTAGGACATTTGGCTTTCCATAAACATTGAAAATCTATCYAACTTCAAAACTATTTTTTGCTTGAACTGATGAATTTAGTTTTATTTACTGTGTGCAGAGTGGTTCTGCTTTTAAGATAAAAGACAAAAGCTGCTCAGGGTGGGCATTCAGCGGCTGACACAGACATGGGGCTGGTCAGTGTTGGGACACCTCGGCACCACCAGTGCCAGTTCTGGGCAGGGGACTCATCCCAGGACACTTCCAGCCTGACATGGTCAGCCACATCCAGCCTGAGCTGCCCACTGCCCTCCATCRGAGTGTTCAGCCAAGTTAGAAGTCACAGAGATATTTAAAAACACACTGCCCACAGTGGCCCTTGGAGCACAACTCCATCATCTTCAGCCCATTTCCACTTCCCTCAGCTTTACCAAGATGAGCTGTGCCCCCAAGCAGCCCCAGAACTGCAAGGGAAYGCGCAGAGGGCACATTTAAACACAACTGTCACACTTTTTTCTGCCTAGGAAAGAGGTTTTTTTGCCCAGCAGGTGGGATTTAATAACTAAGGAAGGGAAAATTATAAGGTTAAAATATGGCAGTACGTTATTCTGATTTGACCAAGTAGAACTTCACCTCACTTTTAACCATCTCACTGCTGGATAACTCACTTTAACAGATTGGCAGAAGCTATTAATTAATGTAATTTGAAAATCTGAACCACACCTATTTTCCCTAAATGAAATCAATGACTACATCCACTAAAGTCATTTAGACAGAAAATAGTAAGAATTTGAACTCACAGCACACTTCTCCAAAGACACATTCCCAGGCTGAATTCCTGTGGAGTTAATGCTGGATYGTGAATGTAGCACAAGGCACGTTGATGTATTTTGGTCACTTTATTAAATGAGATATTAAATAGTTTAAGTTTCAACTACTAAAACAGCACTTTGAATGGTGAAAACACAGATAGTATATCGTCATACTTGAATGCTTCTTCTCTTTAAAAACACATTTCCAGTCCTTATATATATTACAAAACAGCCTTATAGGAAGAGGGGACACCTTTTCTATAGTACTTAAGATATTTAATACAGAACTGAAAAGCCATCTAATAGAAACAAAGGCAAGTCTTCACAGCTGTATGATTTCAGCAGCCAAAGCTGGTTGATGGACTGAAACATTACTATACAACTGGGACAAAACATATACAATATCACAATACTAAGCAAAAACGCTTTACATCCAAAAGAATAAACAGGTTACAAAATGTGGATAATTTAGCAGGCAAAACTGTATTACAAGCAACATTTTTATTTGTCATCTTAAGCCATTTTATCTACTTAAAACATCTAAAACAAATATAAAAATGAGCCTTTTATTATCTTACTCACGTATGTCCTGTCTTTAAGTACTGGTTAAAGCCTGATGTTATACTCAAAGCACATTGTTATGCAGCTAAAATGTCGAGTGAGAAACGTACGCGAAGTGGTCCAGGTTTTACTTCAATGCTTATCTAGGATTCCTTCTTAYGCATTAGTCTTCTGTTATCCATAGGTTTGTCCAGGATGAAATAAAATGTGCCTTTCAATGTTGCCTAAAACTTCCACATTTAAGTCTTTGAGTTACTGTAAAACTCCATTTCAGGTTTGGTAGAAAGTACTTCTCTTAATCACAACACGTAGGAATATCGGTGAGAGTTGCCCAGAGTACATTTGCCTTCAAATTGTCTCAAAGTCTCACGTTTTGTCTTTTCTAGTGCCAACACACCTCTCTTTGCTCCCTCCCCCAGATTAGAGTCAACTGTAGAGCTGGCAAAGCACTAGAACACACTGAGGGTCTTTTGTGAGGGTCTTTTGTGGTATCTTGTAACCAAAGAGTCCAAGACAGCAACTTGTCAGCAGGGTTTGCACCAAAGCAACCAACCTCTGTCCACATCACAGCCCAAGCGTCAATCACAAACCGAAACAYTGTGTAACATCTGCAGTTTAGATGCAAAACCCACTTGTCCATTCAGGGCAAGAACTCAAAATCCTGCAAGAAACTTTCCAGAAACCAAAACGATTTCAGTTCACGCCAGCACGTCAGAAGAGTCCAGCACAATCTGGAGCCAAGGCCTCCATCCGCCTCCAGAGTCCTCTGTTGTCCACACACCACYGCCTCCATGTTCCTGCCACTTACTTGTACCCCCAGGTTATCAACGGCTTTTTTTGGGGGGGTAACAATCAACYGAACTCTAGTCAAAGAAAAGCCCTATTTGTATTTAATTAGATCTTCACAAGCACAGTAAGTGTGGGCAAAGAGAGTGCTAATGATATAGAATAAGCCAGAAATATATCTCTGGCCTACATTAAAGAAAACCCAAAACAGAATAAAAAAAACCCARCAAGCTCTTTGTGTCCTAATCCACGTTTTCACACAACCAAAGGGAGGGGGAGGAGTGCATAACCAAATCTCTATCAACAAAGTCATGTCATTGTTCTGGCAGCTCTGGAAGTTGCTACAGCACTTTCTGTGTATTGATTTTCAATCGGCAATGGTTCTGCCACGTTAGAGGGGTTTCTCTAGCAGGATCTGACCCTGGCCACCACCATTATTTTAACCCCCAAAACACCAGGAATTGGCTTGTGTTGGCCCGTCTCCCATTGCCGGCAATGGGAAGAGACAGTAGCACCAGCATTAAGGAGTTACCAGAAATGTGCTTTGTGTTGGACTCCACATCGAGGGAGTTCGTGTGAAGGAAAAACATCTCCCGCTCCGAGATCATCCGCTGTTATTCCATCAGATGGAACTGAAAATAAGAAATGGCAGAGGACTGGGGAAGGCCCAGTCGAGTTTAAGGCTGGATGCACAGGTTCCCTGTGCCTCAGAAGGTTCAGAGCAGTAGTATTTACGAATATTGCACTCAATTCTGTTTCAGAGAGTATTTTCAGTTCCTGTTCCATTCAGCACAGATGATCTATGAAGGAAACTAGACTATTTCTGTTACAACGCTCCCACTAATAGAAAGAAATGGGTAAGCAGAAAAGTATCCCATAATTTGAGGAATCAACTCTAATCAAGAACTCAGCTGTTTACAATTCACATATGTCAGACTGAACATACAGACCTGCAGTCSTTCCTAAAGCTTCCCAAAGCCTGGCAGCCATGAAAAGCAAGCGTAGGAGTTTAGACAGGAAACCTGTGGAGATGCTACTGTAACGGGAGGACTTGTTTTCACTGAAAACAACTTGTTATCTCCTGTACTCAACATATGTAAGAAGATTCTAGGCAACATCACTGACAACAGGGAAAACATCGTGTCCTATTTAAACAAAGCTGAAACACTAATATGGAACATGGTATTTAAGGGGAGCAACCAAACTATTCTTTTTAATTTTTTTTTTTTACAGTTGAGTTCTGTTAGGCCATTGATTCCTAAAAAAATAAAAGTTCTTTCTCTGATTTTAACAATCCTTTAGGCTTTTAGTGCAAAATCACATTGATTTCCCTTGGGAAGGCCCTGGATTTTTGCCTCTCATTGGGGGTGGTGCTCGTTGTAGGGGTGGTGGCTGCATCCCACCAGACACTGACTGATACATTCCTCTCACATCTATGGATTGGTAGCTGGAAGGATTCATGATTAAATTTGGAGGCTTTGGCATCATGAGGTGGCCCATGGCTGCTTGCTGGTAGGACATCTGCTGCTGCTGCTGCTGGTTGTACTGGTGCTGGAGCCGCCTGTTCATCAGGATCCTCTGGACACAACCAATTAACTGTGAAGGGAAAGCAGAGCTGGGTGAGTGCACGACCCCTCTCACTGCTCCAAGGATCAGGTTCAGAGCTGAAATCAATTTGTTAGGGACAGCATGGCTGGGGGAAAAAGCCCCATTGTTACCACCATCCCTAATGTGATGGCATTCACGAGCCCATTACTGGAGAAACCATTTAGTAACACCATTTAGGGCTCAGTTCTCCCGAAGACTTGGCTATTGTACTGCAGGCAGCATTTAGGTGAGTTGCCATGGTAACATGTCCTCTGCTGTGAAATTATTCCCAGGTATATGTTACATCACCATTTGTCAGGTACCATTTATCTYCCCTTTGAAAGTCCCGCCTGTGGACCGTGTTTGTTTGCCTGAGAGAAAACTCTTCCCTCTGACATCATCTGGGTGACTTTCAGATTTTGCAAAGTAATTTTAAGCTAAAACAACATTACCAACACTTTCTAAGATGTGTTCCCTAAGTGGCTGGCTGAGCTCTGGGAATCAGATTTCTCTTTAYGCCTCATGACCTTCCAGCAAAGCACTTCAGCTCAGAAACCTGGCCAGTGTTTTTTGATGAACCTCTCCCGAGTCTCCCTCACTGAGCGATGAASTCCAGCACACTCCTGACCATTCTGGGAGGGATATTTACGTACCCAAACACGCACTTGTAGCTTATGAATGAACACACACRAGATCCTCGTTCAAACACGGACAGTAGACAAATAAATGTGAGCTACTTTACCATCTGCTGTTTCCCAAGGACRTCGTTGTAAATGGCTTCTCGGCGCTTCACATCCAGCTCCTGGCTCGCCTGTCTGTTCAGGGCCAGGGCCTGCACCTGGCTCTCTGTGAGGGTTACGTTTTCTTTCCACTGAAAAGCAAAAAATCCTTCTTGGCACTGGTCGTTTTAACAAAAGCCTGACGGTAACTGAGGCCTTGTGTCAGAGCTGCATCAAGAGTTAAACCAGCCCAACTTCCTCTCAATGCAAAACTACTCTTCACCAGAAGCAGAACTATGAGTTCTTCTAACTGGTAATTAAACAATACACCTCTAGATTACTGGGAGCAAGTGAGAAATGTGGCAGTCCACAAGATACAATAAATACTTGCCTATAATTGTTATTCTGATTTATAGAAAAATCAGCATTTTCAGAGCATGGCAAATTATGCATCTAAACTGCCAGTCCTCTAAGGCTCTAAGTCAGCTAAATACCATTAACTGGTAATTATATTCATTAATACTGCAACTCATTAGCTGAATGACCACATGCAGTAGCAATATCTTTGCCTGATAATGTTTAATATTTTTCACTCCTGATCTAAACCGAGGGTTATCCATTCCACTCACTATGGCTGAAATGATGTCTTCAAGAGGCTGGATTCTTGCTGCAGCCACACTGTTGGTTGCTTCCACAACCTTCTCTCTTCCTTGATTAATAAGGTCCTGAGAAAACAGCAGAARATCAATTATAAAGCACAGATACAACAAACACGTTTCTTCCCCAASCTTTTGTAAGTTCTTAATCTTTCTCTTGTACATACCTAGACTTCAATTACCTTTTGCTCTCAATTTGCACAAGTCAATGAGTCTAAGCTGCCACCCATCTGAATTTCAGCACAGAGCAGATGAACATGTATAGACCTGGCAATTTGTAGACAGCATTTGTAAAAACCTATTTTTGCACCCACAGGTTTTCAGACCAGCACAAGAGTGCTGCAACCCAGGCAAAGTTTCTACCATACAGACTTGATGATGTTACAGTTTCAAATGTGGTCATTAAKGTCTGCAAAGAATGCAGGTCATGTTCCAGAATCCTGACAGACTGCCCAGGTATAGGTTTACATACATGCAAGTTAGACTTCAGTAGAGCTACATGCAAAAAATCCCCCGAACTATTAAAAAGAGGATATAGTTAGATAAAGATGAAGATATTTAAGACTGACTTTACCCATAATTTGTGACAGAAAACCCCTGCAGCAACACAAGCCTGTTGTGCTACTTACCTCCAGCTGTTGGTTACTCATTGCTGACAGGGCACCCAAATTGTAAGGAATATATGTCTGAGAGTTGAAATTTGTGGGAATCATGTTGGTCCCAGTCGGCATGTTGAAACGCATGGTCATGCCCTGAAAAACACAAAGTGCACTTAGCACTTCATAACTGATAATTCATGGCCTTCTGCAATAACCACACACAAACAAACCAGAGGGGGCCACGGGCACTGAACATTGATCATGGAGGTTTCCAAACCTCAACTCAGAACAACATTTTAGTAACAGAGGAACCCAAGTTTTAGTCTTGAGTAATCTGTGAGTTTAGCTCAATTATAATTATTCGATACAGTAAGAATAAAAATTACCAAGGCTTATTAGTATAGCTGAAGTTGTTTAAGATGCATTTTTTGTACAGAAAACCCTCTACTCAATGTTGAGTTTGACCAGACTGTAATCAAATTCTGAAGAGGTGAAATGCATAATTTATTACCAGGAATGTAAAGCTCATGGCCCATATGGATTTTTCATCAGGCAACTTCAGACTTCACCGTATTATATCTCCCTATTTCTTCTCCCCCCCCAAACCTTTTCACCAGTTCACTAATTATGTCAGTGGCAATTTATACACCCACTTTTTGTACTTTTAGGGAAAGGCTTTTGAAGCTACCTGACCCACTGAAATTCAAAAGGYAATTTGGGGCAACACAAACAAATTTGAAAGAGTGTTTCAATCTTGGTGGCATCTCATTACCTTCCCTTATGCCCCTGCCAAGGGTAAAGGCACAGCTTTTGTCCTAACAACACACAGTGCTTTAGTAAASCMCACATACCCARTTAGTGGGGACAAATCACCATGGAACTGTATCTGATACAACACAGAGTATGGGCCCAACAAAATGGGAACAACGCTGAACCTTACTGTAATTTTACTGATTTCTGTTGTATTACACATTGTTAAGTGCTGTTTTATATGTGAGTRTGTGCATTAGCTAAGAGAGGTAACACTGTCACACAGAGCCCCTCAAATGGGAAAAGAGGGATTACACAGGACACCAGTTCAGTTTGATCACAAAATGGGAAAAAAAAATGCGGGTGTACAAAAAACTTTCAAATGAAAGTAACAAACAAAATACTCAGAAAGAACCAGCCCTGAAAGAGCAAACAAGACACAGTATCTCCATTTTTCCTGTGTCAAAATTGGCTTTACACACTCATTTCTTGATCTGTAAGAAAATTTAATTTCCCTAAGACAAACTGAAAAGGTAATTGGGACTCTAGACCTGGAAAGGTTATTTTCATATACATAAACCAGATTAAACAGCTTTACCTTCTTTTCTGCTTCATATTCTGCCCAGGCTGCCTTCCTTTCTTCTTCAGTGAGTTCCTCTTCCTCCTTATGGTCCAGGAGTGAATCATGTTCGTGGTACCCTACTATGTACTCCTTGTTGATCTGGAGCAGCTCTGCCAGGATTGTGTCCTGTTCAAAGCAGGAGATAAAGGGAGGAGTCACTCAGCAGCTCTGCTCTATTTGCTCCCTGTGTCTCTCCTCCTGCTTCCACCCCATTCCACACACAGCAGCTCAGAGCACTCCACAGCACAATGAAACTTAAATATAATTTAAAACTACAATTTTCCTCAGAGGGAGAGCAATGGATCAACAATCTGTTGCAGAGATGACAGTCCAGTCACCCAATAAACCACAGGAATGCACTTGGATTCCACAACAATAAATGCATTTTAAGAACCTAAAAAGAATGGAATGTGCTCACTGATTTTTCCTTTGCTTAAGCTGGACAATGCAGAGTGCCTATCAATAATCTGCATTTATTATATATAAAYAGTATCTCTACAAGCTTTAAAACACTGAGCAGTACTTTGGGTTCAACATCTCCAATTTTCCAAAGTTAAATATTTTTGGCTGAAAATCAAGGTSATGCTGCAAAGGATGAAGAAAAACATGCTCTACAGGACTATGAAAAACTGCTCCTGCTGCACCACAGGAGCTCCTTTTATTATTGAACATGGGTTTTCTAAATGACTTGTATGGCTAATGAGCTGGATGAACTAAGGAAGCTCCAATACACCTCAGCACTCAGTCTAAAATTCCTAACGTGAAAACACTGGTGAACTTCTGGACCACTCCTGAGAGGCATTACAGTACAGGAGTTATCTGAGTGCCTACAGTCCCCTCCATGTCCTGCCCTTATTCTGCCAGGATTTGCACAAGCAGGAATCCAGCCCATCCTACCCTGGAATTTTATTATCTCAACTGAACAATGACTGGAAAAAAGGGCCTGTGCCCACAAACAAACAGATTTTTGCAGCCACTCTGGGAACAGCATGTGGAAGTCCTAACCAGGGGTTCTGTCACAGCAGCTACAGAACGTTGTTTGTTTCTGTGTGTTTGAAAGCTTAATGATGTTAACCAATTATCAATAAGCTGCTCTTTGTTCCGCCCTTCCACTATCTGGTCTGMATCACTGTTTCCACGCCAGCTCCTCAGCAGGGCAGCCCATGTGGTGTCTGAGTGACAAACGGGCACAGGGAACAAAGGCTGCTGGGTTTGGGGTGCTGGGAGAGCAGCAGAGACCCCAGGGCTGGGGTGTGACAGAAATCCCCAGAGGAGGTGGTGCGGAGCTCAGGACGTGTTCCCAGGCGAGGCTCCTGGTCGTGGAGGGACTGTCCTGGAACACCAGGCTGCAAACAATCCTGGAATACAATCCAGCCTCTCTCAGCCAGCACAGCCCTCCAAACGTGGTTTAAATTACATCCAACTGTGTGTTTGCTTTTCTTTGTCTAAACTTTATTTTGCGTTGACTTTAATGATGGAGCTYGAAAAGGGGGATATGGAATAAACTCCCATTTAGTTTGATTTTACAATGAAAAAAAAYAATAAATTCACCTTACACATAAAAAGTCGTCAGAGTAATTATTTCTTTATATTTGTTTAGCTTGTTGATAGAATAACGATTATCAGTTGGTTTCTAAGCTTTAGGATGAAATCCTGGTGATGAATGAAAATATGAAGAGAGACTGAAAAAAGGGTTTGAATTTTAAAAAAGACATTTGTCTTTTTAAAATCCTGATGGAAATTTAATGCTATGGAGAGATGAATGTATCAGAAAGGAAATCTTCCACGAAGGAATGTGAGTTATGTTGTAATTCACAGGTTTTTCTCAACCAATTGAACATTAAGGTTAAAAATTAAAAAACGAAATAAGCAGCAGATTCTTCTGATTCTGAGATAAAAATTCATAAAGTTGTYCCCTAGTATAKAACTACAATAAAACACATGTCCTGGCTACGTCCTCAGGTAGTCTAAAATAATGATATACAATATCCAACTGCATCTCAACTATGATTTTAATCTGCTTTTCCAATCTGTATTACATGTCCTCAACTGAGCCAAGTTTTCATCTGACATAAATAAAAATGTGACTTCAGCTCTAATTCCCTGGAGAGGCTGATGTGGGGAATGAGCCCAGGGCAGAGGGCGCAGMAGTGCCAGCTCTGAGGGACACACAGTGCCCCAGTTCTGTCTTTGTCCAGCTCCCAGCTCATCCACCCCACATTTGCATAAAGCTCACGGTTTACACTTCACTATTTCTGTAAATTGTACTGTAACTATTTCTATACTTAAATACAGCAAAGGTGACCAAGTGATTGCTCAGACTTCAGACACCCATTACACCTTCTWTGGACTGAAATTCCAAAGCAGCCCTTTCCAGCTGATGAATGAATGAATGAAATCAAACAGTGGAAGTTAAGACTAAATAATTCATGTGAACCACATTCACATTMCAAATACTCTGTTAAGCCCAAGTATTTGTGGAGTTGAAGACCAGAGGCTGCTCCTGAGGGATGAGGGCAGAGCCCTGGAGCTCTGGAGCTGGRGCTGTAGCACAACAGGCACTTTCCTCTGAGAGCCACCACACTGGTCCTTGGCACCCTGGAGGTCTTGTCAGACCACAGAGGGCAGAAAACTGCTGCTCCMATTAAAACTAGACATGAAACTTGGACAAAACTTCCAGGAAAACGACAGCCTGTACATCTGCACTGTGATTCTTTATAGAAAATAGAACCATTCAGTATTTTCCCCCCCCTTAACAACACTTTCTAAGAAAACTGGTCTCGGACTGAAATTTGGATTGTTGTAAAACCAAAATTCTCAAGGATATAATTTAAAATCAAGCAGTGTTTGTTTCTTCACTCATTGACTTTTTACTGACTTTTAAAACAATACAGAATGAGTTCTCCTATCCCATTAAAAGCAGCAAAATGAAATATTTRGTTTTTTCTTACATCTGAGAAGTTGAAAGGTGTGTTAAAACCAGGAGTTGGAAGAACCCAACACTCCGTTCTGAATTCCTCTTCCTCAACCCACACAAATCCTGGCTAAAGGATTCCAAAAGAACCTTCCCACTGTGGGGTGTTACCGGAGTCCAACAGGTCTCTGAGAAGAAAACCTACTATCCCCCCAGGTTTTTCCACGTTCATGCTTAGATGGCTGGAGAAAAGATGGAACACATTTCCCCTAATTCCTGTTCAGAACTCCCTCCAGAAAGCTTGGAAGGGGCAATTCTAAAAGGTGCATTTTCRAACCTCTTTGTGCCCATGTTCTGAGGACTCTGCTCTCCCAGAGCCTGGCTGGATCTCCCCAAGCATTCTAAAACCGTGTAAAAGCACTAAAGGTTTTATTTTTACCCTGCCGAGGACTGCAGGGGTAATTCCCTGAGCTCCCTGCACAGTTCCACAGCCACAGCTCTGCTCAGCATCCCAGGCTTTGAGGAGGTAAAAAAGGCCCGAAGACAAAGAGASAATTACAGACAAAACCTGTCAGGGGCAGAACTAAAGCTCCTTTTAGCCCAAATGCCTGTTTTGCTTTGCTGGTAATTACAGGGAACAGCTCAGGCTCTGTGAGCCAGGACAGCTCCAGGATGGAGCAGCCACACAGGTGGAGCTGCAGGGGCCTTTGTTTCCAGGGCAGAGCTGCAGACACGGGGCTGAGGGCTGAGCTCACCCTGACACAGCTTTGAACCTCATGGAACAGCACCTTAAAGAGAATTTTTATCTGTAAATGCTGTGTAATTACTCGATGTTACAATAAAAGGTGTTCACATCAACAGGCTTTTTAATCAACCTTAAAAAATGCTCTGTGTTGTTAAATTCATTTTTTAAGGAGATTTATAATCATTAAGCTGAATCATTCATCTTTGCTAAAATCACACTGAAATAAGGAATAGTTAACTGAGCTCATGTCTGAGTAACCTTGCACAGATGAATTTACTTGATGATTTATAGCCTTCTCAACCAACAAATAAAAAGAGATTAGAAATCTGCACACAGCATGTACTGAGATGCACATCTTCAAAAGGATGAAATACCATTTGTTCAAACCATGAAAAAAACCAAAAGTAATTCCAGTCCCCAGCCTTGCTCTAGTTACAGGCAGGAAATGGTTAAAAGTTTGTAYTCAACTTGACTTACACAAGCCTTACACTGATGGTGGCATTAATATGGAACTTAATACGTAAAACTGAATGATAAAAGCAAGTTTTAAGTTTATAAACTTTCTTTTTTACATTACACTTATTCGTTAATTGATTTATTTTTGTAAAAGAAAACCAACAACCTTCAAAATATAATAATTGCATTGGATTGATCAATGTTTGCAGTCAACAGACTCAGCTGCCTCACAGGTTTTTGACTAATTTTTTTAAATAAGTAGCAGCATCAGTAAATGGTGATGCACTGGCTCTAAGTTTGTGGAGGCATAAATGCACAAGGCATGAAATAACTAAGAATGTAAAAAAGATAAAATACTATTAATTACAATGTAGGGGAAGATGCTTTAGGAGGTAAAAAACTGAATTTTCAAAAATAAAAATGTGTAACATGGTAAAAATAATAATTTTTTCAGYTATCTACAACTTCCTGCTTACAGTGAGAAACACTGTAGATGAAATGCTCAGCCACAGCCAGGACAGTTTGTTCCCAAGGGTTTCCCAGTGCCTGTGGAGCAGTGACCAACACAAGGCTCACACTCCCTAAATCCCCCAGCTGTGCCCAGGCCGTGGGTGGTCCATGGACTGGGGCAGGGAATGGCTGAATATTCCCAGGGCCAGTGTGATGCCTGACCACAATTTATTGTATTAGAGGGGCCTACAGACAGCTGAGAATGGGAAACAGACCATTCTTCCTTGGAAATGAATAGATTTACAAACTGGAAAACCTCCCTTCCCACACCCAGACGTTGCAGAGTGACCCAAACACAGAAATTTAACCAGTTTATGAATTACAGGGCACTCACTGAGGTGCTCCTGTTTCCCACCTGGTAAGAAGCAGAGAATTCCACAACAGCTTTTAGTCTTTGAATTAGTCTTTAGCAATCCACAAACAGAGAGACTAGAAATGAAAATATAACCCCATAGCCTAATCTTACACATAAATTGACTTGGAAAAARAGAATAAAACAACAAGACCAGTTATTCTTTGCCCTAAAGTTTATTCCTGTCTGACCTGTGCAACTTTTCCCTTATCTCTGCCAGATCTCTACTAATGGTCCCCAAAAGAAGAGTTAAAACAAGGACCTAAAAACCAAAAAAGGAGCACACGGATTGGCAAAGGAGAACGTGGATTGAGTTGACTCTTACCTATAGAGTCACCTCACAGATGTGTTATCAAAAATTGAGGCTGTGCTGGGTATCTCCAGTACCCACTCAGATGTTAACTGGAATTCTGGCCTCCATAGTTCCATGCAGTAAAACTGCTATTCATTCAAAACGTGAAAAAGTATCTTTGTTCTGATTTAAAAGTTTGGTCTTTTCATGATCTTTCTCTTATAGTGTTAATTACACTGAGAGGAAACTCCTCATATCCAGCTCATTACAGGATTTATTATATTAGTTACGTATTTTATCGTGTTACCTGCTGTTCACCTCCATTCCAAGTGGACAGCACTGCTCTGCACTACAACCATGGAATATCTCATGCCCTTAAGCAGACCCAGGTTGCTTTCACAGCACACGACTCCTGCTGATGGGCATTATCGCTGTTGTAGCAGGGTCAGAGCCAAATCACCACATCAGCACGATCCAACAGTCGGTGAAAAGTGGATTTATTTATTAATATAAAACCTATTTTATACCTTAATGTGCTTGAATGTCGTAAGGTCATTGGTCCTTTGGCCATCCACCTTTCAGGGTGATTGGCTAAGTTACTACAATGCCTTATTCCAAATATTTGTACATTCGGTATAATAACAAGTCCACAGGTGCACGATAAGAAGTGTTCCTTTAGAGAAACATCTTTGTTGTTTTTCATAGCTTCTGTGAGAAAGGACAGCTTCTCACAGGATGCAAAATGCTGAAGAATTTCTCTGCTGAAAGCTTTTCAGCATCCACAGGGCATCACTTACTTTTGGCAGCATGGGGGTGTCTCTCTTCTTCTTCTTTTCCGAGTTGGGATCATCCAGCAGGTCTGGCTCGAAGGTGTAGAGCTCGGTGAGCTCGTTCATGGTGAAGTGCCGCTCCACCTGCTGCTGGTCCACCACCCTGAAGGACAGCGACTGCTTCGTCACCTGCCGGTCGTAGATCTTGTCCTCCATGGTCCCCTAAACACAGACACACCCGCTCCACGCACTGCTCAGACACAGAAATACTCACACACATAAACCRGCACAAATAACAACCCAGCAGGTCTGTTTTCCTTGTTTCCCTGACCAAGTTTCTACCCCTTTCAAGCTCCCTTTGTTTGTGAGCAATAAAAGGAAAAACCTGCTGGAAGCAGACCCGGCAGGAATTGTGCATGGGACAGATGTCATCTAGCTGTTGAGCAGAGAAAGAAAATTATTCTTTTAGTGGTGTTTTTAAGAGATCCAGTTTTGTTTCAATTCCCCAAAGTAGGATTACGACCAAAAAATGGCGATTTTCACAGCATGTACCTTATTTTGCTGCTTTGAGCAGCCTGTGAAAAGGAAAACAGATACCATATCACCGTGGTGGAGGGGAGAGGGGAAGGGAAGCAGTCAAGTCTAATTCATCACAGCTGTGTACAAAAAAATTAGATCTTTGATGAAAAAAAGGAAAATTACTTATTTTTTGAAAAAAAAAAAGACTATGACTGAGAAGGACAAGAACAGCACAGCCTGTTCTGAACAGTATAATTTAAAAAGGATATCAACAGTTCAAAAGTGCACAGAGAAAACTACAAAAATAAACTGAAGCCTGAAGAAAAACCCCATTTCTGACAGTAGTGTGTCCCAGACAAGGATCTACTTCAGCTGGGATGGAAACAGTGACTGGATCAAGGGTTAAGTGCTACTGGGGAAAGGTCTCCAGGCTACTCTGTCACCTGAAGAACCAGAAGCTGAAGCAAGACACTTCCTAACACAAATAATGGCCCCACATAAAGCACAGATCAGCGTCCATCAGAATCATCACRCATCTTTAACGTCTGCAGGGTGTGATACAAGTTTTCAAGTCGTCAGGACTGGAGGCCTTTTTATAAGAATTTCCTTATCTGCCTGTGATTTCATTCCAGTTGGACCATCATGGCTCCACAAGCAGGGGCTGTAGAAGGAGCTGCCCTGCCCCAACAACAACAACATCCTCTGCAGGGTCTGCTCCATTCAGAATTTTKAGTGGTGTGCAAATTAAAAAAGCTGAGACCCCTGTTCTGAGTCTGGACATGTCAATCACTGCTAGAATTTCAGAATCTGTCTTACACGAAGTGCCAGATGAGGTGGACTTAATAAGAAATACTTTCTGTTGTCAGTTATTTTATCATTATTTCCTTCAAGAGCTGCTTCAGTGGCAAAATGCTGCTACWGATCAGGGCTGGAATATGCCTGGATCAGTGTGGATCATTACAGACTCCAACACCAGCCCAAACAGRTACAGTCCCAAGTGTCACAGCTCACAAATTTGACTGTAGGATGAAACATCCCAGAAGTACCAGCCAGAAACGTACCTGAGCCAAAAACCTGTACACAAACACAGGCTTGTTCTGCCCAAAGCGATAAACCCTGAAGATACTCTGGATGTCATAGGAGGGGTTCCAAGAAGCATCAAAGATGATGACTCTGTTAGCAGCCACCAGATTTATTCCCAGGGAACCTGCTTTAGTGGATATAATAAACAAGCGGCCTCTGGAACAGAGAAGAGTTGCAAAATTTGAGTATTTTGGAAAATAACTTTTGTTCCTGTGTTGCTGTGTTACTATGGAGTTGTTCATACACTGAAATAACTCTCAAACTTCATTAAAAGAAGGTATTAAGCATAAAACAGATACAGATTTTACAAGAACACCACTTTCAGCAAAACACACACTCCCAAAAATACACATCGAGGGCTTTTGCAAACCAGCTGTTAACAGAAACTGGCAGGGAAGAGAGAACCTTGGGGGTTGCATTTTCAAGCTCTAATGAAATGAGTTATATCAAATTAAACCATAATTTTAAACAGGCAGATTCCATGCTATTGAAACTCTTTTCTGGCCTGCAAACTTTCAGGGTAACTCTCCAATGACACTGTCTCTTTAATATATCTGCTTTTTTGAATGCCATCTCACTCAGGTTCAATTTGAAATCAGTTCCTGACAGATACCTGACAGAACAAACTATTTTAAAGTATTAACACTGAATTAGTTTACTTCTAAATTTAACTTTTTTCCCCTGAACACTCTAAATGACTGCAATATAATTTGATACATTAGTTTTTAACCAAATCTAATAAGGTGAAGCTTCTTAACTTCATTCAACTACAAGTTTGTACCTCACTATCCAAATCAGAGTTGAAAGTCTCATCTGGGATGAGCACTGGAGGGCTGGGAGCCAATTCTGGAGACAGCTAAGAGAGTTATTTGCTTCTGAGTGGCCCAGGGACTGCGGCCTCCTGGTCACACCCTTCCTATGTCCTTATATCSTTTTAAGTAATTGCAATATAAACGTTGTCTCTGATTTAACTTGGTTACAATCTAAAGGACAATGAAAACAGCACGGAAACACTGATCAGTACAAGTGGAATTAATCTAAGCAAGTCAGTAACACGTTTTTTGTGTGAGTTCAGATAACACTGGGATCATTATTTGCCTGGTCTTGCGGTCATTAAGCTAATAAAAGTAATAAAAAATAAGGAACAAATGAAAAGATGGAAAATAAAGTGTATGTATCAGAAGAGATCTCACCTCACATTAGTTTCATCATTAAATTCTTCAGCCCATTTCTTTCTGGACTGAGCTGTGGTTGAGCCATCCAAGCGATAATAATCAATATTTCTGAACCATTTTCCTTCACCTGTAAATGCAACAGTCAAGTTCTTAAAATGGTGTAAATAACCAGACTGGTAACACTGGATATACACAACTCCCTAAATAGTGAAGAACAAATATGGGACATAAAATACACTAATGTGACAATGGGAGAAGACAATACGTTTTTGGAGGACACAGGTACTTGCCACAGATGTTCCTTGAAAATTATGTAGCAGTTTGCATAACAATACATAAAATATGTATCATGCCAGAAAATAACAGTATGACAATGATCATCCACAAGCCTGCAATGGCTTGTACAAGCCTTAAGCCAATTTTGTCTCAAATTATTCAAAGTCAGAAAAAACCGCTGTCAATATCATTTTACCTTGCAAAATGCATCCAGCATCTATCCCTACCTATTCCTTCTTAAAGTTTTGTTATTTTCTTATGAGAAGATCAACTGATACTAAATGAAACTCCTCAAAGCAGTTTTATACTAACTGGAATTTAGAGATAGAAATTTATAATCGAAAAGTGTTCTGAGGTTATATTTAAATTTAATTATTTGAAAATACCTGAGCTTTTTTGGAGGGTCCTCTTATTTTTCACTATTTCTGTTTGTATATATACATTTGCAGAGCTATGCCTTAACTTGGAGCCAAAGTTAATTTTAAAAGCAGTTACATGTAGATGTTGTTACATTTAATCTTTAGGTATTGTAGCACTAATTGTACTTTTCCAATTGATCCATGTAGCTTCATGTTACAGCACCAGTGTAAGTCTCCCACACAACCAGCATCGATAAGTCAATGCTCCAAAGGAGATTTCAAAGGTCAAGCTCTGCTCATTTTGGAACTGAATTTCAGAAAAATCTTTGGGTTTAACTACCCTGTGAGTTACAGCAACTTCCTGCAGACTGGGGGGAAAATAACTACAGGTGATAGACGATTTTTTTCTCTCCCCAGTTCACAATAATCTTCCATTTTCTCTGGCCACCAAGGTACATGAACACAAAACTAATACCACTGAGCCACCAATTATAAAGAAAAGAGCCTTTCTTGGAGCCAGCACTGCTCAGTTCAATCCACTAAGAGACAGATTGCTGAGTTATATTAGGAAGGGTGGTGAATCTTGCCATGATACATCATCTAACTGCTGACCAGAACTACCACACACGATAAAAACCAAAACTCTTTAAAACATTATCCCAGACTAAAAGCACAAACTCCATAAAAGGACACCTTGTAACATCTGAAGATGACAAGAGTTCAGAAAAGGGAGCAACAGCCAGAAACAATAAATGTGTGAGAGACAGATACTGGAGATGCCCAGTAACTGCAGTGTCAGTATCACTAAGCCACTTTGCCCTTATCTCTAAGTGCAAACACTCCAAACACTTGCATGACAGATTTGAAAGGAATGGCAGACTTGAAGGAATTCTTCAATCCACATGTACTGGGAATAAAGCTCTGCACAAGGATGAACAGCATCATCAGGAGCTCTGGGAACGTTCTAGTGAGAAATTCCATGCCATTTGAGCATCAGTAGGATAAAAATTCAACATTTGCTCCCTTATGAAATCCATAAACCAACCTACTGCTGTACATATAAAGGCTAAATTCACATTTTCCACTGATTCCAAGTAGCCTCACTTTCATTCACTCACTCTCTCCCAGGAGGAAGGATCAGGATTTGCCATGCACCAGCATTTAACATCATTTTTGTGCAGCGTTTAACAAAATTCCTTCTCTCATATGTGAACATTTGATCTGCTCAGGCTACAACATGGATGATACAGAATGAAATGAGAAGAGTCCATAATGGGACAGCAGAGACCTTCTGCAGAGGAGACCAATAATGCTGCCAGCTTCAGGAACAGTCCAGAGCATCCAATATTCTAATGAAAACACTTACTCCAAATTCATTCCCTGTGGACTGAATGTAAAAGTCTTGTAAAAGACTTATGAGCATTGCAGTTGTTCAAGGAGACACTCACCTTTATAGATAGGAGGCTTATCTCTGTCAGATTTCTCCCTGTTAGCCAGCTCCAGGAAATCTTCTATCAAATCTAGAGATATTAGGGACTGGCTGAACACTAGACTGAAAAAAGAAACAGGGAAACACAAAATTCATCTCTGGAGTTATTTTAATTATTGCACTGCTTTATTTTTGTTCCCTCCTCCCTCTGATACGACCTTTGAGACAAAGAGCCCTTCCAGACACASAGGAAGACTTTGGTGGAGCACATGCAGCTTTGGGAAAACTCCCTGACAAAAAGGAATGTAATATACATGTTTGCTTCAGAAAACAGCTCCAGCAGAACGGAGAGTGAATGGAGAACACTGGCAGACCAACGTATTTATTTACAAGGCCATTAAGAACATGCCCAGAACTGACTTACACTTTGTCCCCGAGCTCCTCTGCCATCCGAAGAATTTCAAAGAGAAGCACCATTTTCCCAGAATGTTCCAACACTTCAGCATCTGCATCAGTGACAAAGTCTTTGTACCAATCTGGTGCTGGGCTCCCGGGATTGGAAGAGGATGTAGCTTTGCCTATAAAAAAAAACAAAGAAAAAGGAATAAAAATCATAGATGAAAACATAGTCTCCATTTAAATGCTTTGAATGTCTCAACTACAGAATTTTCCCCTCATTATTAGACTTAAGTGGTATGAAAAGAGTTAAAAAGGCAAAGAAAAAACAGCCTTTGCACTATCAGCAATTACAAGGCTGCATGAGAGTTCAATATTTAAGTGATGTAGAGACAGAAACTCACCCTGCCTGTAATGTAATTCCTTTAACACATTTAATCTCTATATGTAAATGTTTTACATACACAACCTCCTTCTCTTACATATTTACAATATGTTTGCCATTGGAATGGGGGCAAAAAAAAAGAAAGATTTTTCACCTTAACTGTCTCCCAAAAAATTACTTAGGGACAAGGATTAGACACACATGAAATGACAGAATCAGAAAATTATGGTATCAGATACAAGACAAAAGCTAGACTGTCTAAGGAAAAATCAAAAATGAAATGTACAGCTGTAAGGAGCTTGAATAACAACTTTAAAAAGGTCTTGTATTCCTGCTGCATTGGTATCTGCTTGCTCAACATCTAATTCAAATTCCAGGTGCAACAAATTATGACATATATTTCCTAACCTTTCCGCTAATCTTATGCAATATGTTTTAAAAAGTTGAAAAGCAGCACAGTTCCTCTTAACTTTATATCATTTTGTACTTCTGAATTAAAAAAAATCACTGTGCAGCTTCTCTGCCTCAAAACCCCCGAGTTCTAAACTAATGCCCCTTGTTTTTCCAGGATAAATACATAATTAGAAGTAGCAGGAACCGTAAGCATGGAATTAAGGAATTTGCCATTTTGCAATACAGCAGAATTCCTGACAATTCCCTCTCAAACTGCCTTTTGCAAAATAAAGCTGTCTCACATTTTCATCACTCTGTATTATCCTCACCTTCATCTGACTTTGTTGATGCAGGGTTGTTTGTAAGATCTTCTACATTTCCGTCCCCACCTCCACGAGATCTTGAATTCCAGACTTTTATGACTTCAACATCATTATCACTTCCACTTCCACTTGAGCTACACTCTTTCTTCACCTTTTTCCCCTTGGATTTTTTTTTCCTAAAAAAGCAACATTATACACCCCATTATTTTTTTTTTAAATCCACTGCTAGAGAACATATTCTAACAGACACATAAAATACAACATAAACATTCACTTTCTAGAAATCACTTCAGGTCTATCAGGGAAACAAAACCAACAAACAAAATAAAAGCTCAATTACTTTGCATAATCATCGGAACTCAAGCTCATGGAAGTTTCATCGGAATCTGAAGCTATGAACTCATCCATGCTGTCTTCATCAAAATAGCCCTCAAAAGAGAAAAAAACAGAAATCGTTAAGTATGTTCATCCAGAAGCTTTTATTAAACCTTTAGCCATCTGTTTACTCCTCATTTAAACAATGGTAAGTTCTACAAAGGGTTGGCCTTG
Source organism: Amblyornis subalaris (assembly GCA_018881555.1). Classification (NCBI taxonomy): domain Eukaryota; kingdom Metazoa; phylum Chordata; class Aves; order Passeriformes; family Ptilonorhynchidae; genus Amblyornis; species Amblyornis subalaris. The sequence continues at coordinate 1,136,399 of JACAXG010000080.1, read as the reverse complement.
CAGAATGTTTTAAGAATGACAACATACCCAGCAAGAGAAGTATGACAAAACCAGCAGCAAAATTACCCCACAGCAACAAAGATTTCCATTAATTTGACGAAACTTTACCTAGAGTTTGGCAGATCTCATTTGGAAAGTTCTCAAGTGAGAGTATTTTGATATATCTAATTTACCTTATTTTCTTTGCTAATATAGTCCAGCTGCAAACACCAAGGGTGAGTCCAGATTCTGCTCAACATCTGGAAATCCTGGAACAGTTTAGCTCCAGCTTTGCCTCTTCCACCTTCATTGCCACCACCTACACCTGACAATAAAGTTCAGGGTTTAGAGTGGAACCCTAAAGTGAGTTTGCCCCACACTGCTCCCCTTTGAAGGAGCCGTCAGTGCAGATCTGAGTGTTCCTTCCAGCTGCACATCGTTCTGTAACATCTCTTGTAAAAGGGCTCAAATTACTCAGTCACAGGCAGTTTTTTCCTAGTTAAAGTTGTCAAAATTAGATTTTCCCCTTTTTCTTGATAATGAGAAACATGATTACATTTTTTACATAAAAACACATTTCTCCCCAGCACAGGAATGAATCCGAATCCTCTTAAAAAGACAGTCACATCTATTTAGGTTTTGTAAAAGCAGCCCACGATGGAAAACACAAACTAACATTTGCATTTAGGTTTCAATGAATCTGCCTTACTAAACTGAGCTACTTTTAATGACTTGTAATGCTGCAGCATTCTGCTGCAAAAAAACCCTAAGAAACCCCAGCCTATTTGTTCATTGTCCAAGCACAGATTAGTGCAAAGTAGGACAATGTTCTGAGAGTTAATTTTCACGTACCAAGTGGGGCAAAATGCCCCTTATTAAATGCCATCAATGCTGTCATCAGGGAGAGCTGCAGGCACATACCTGTCAAATGGTCCAGGTAGTACTGGTACAGCTTGCACTGGATCGGGGTCATCCGGACTTCGAGCACGTACTCGTATTTGGGGGGCAGGAACTTTGTTAATGCTGTGTAATCTTTCCTCTGCAATTTTACAAACACTGCTTTAGTCACAGAAACATGAAAATGACTCCTGAGAGCTTAAGAACTTCTGGCATCTCAAACCACAAAGCTCCGTGGATAAATTGAAACTATTCCGATGCTTTCCAACCAGAAAGGAGGAAAAAACRGCCCAGTAAATATAATTCAACTACAGGCCCTGTCAGCAGAAACCCACCTTACCCAGCCAGGTGGTTCTCTAGGCCAAAGTCTATGACCTGTTAACTCCATGCCCAGTTCCAAGTCCTTGCAGAGTCGACTGCAATTCCAGTAGCTGCTCTGGGAACTACTTTTGTGGGGTTTTTTAGAATAGTAAAAGCTTTCCTTGTGAAATAAGTCAAGCAGCTATCAATATCAAAATATCAATGTTTGTGTCACAGAGGGACTCACACTCAGGATAACATATTTCCTGAATAACTTGCTTGGGACAATGCAGATTTTACTTCTGTTTTGGGTTTTTTTGACCCTTAGCACTAGTCTGCCTCTCCACTCACCCAATAACCAAAAGAGAGAGTTGCTCTCTATGGACAGGATCTGCTCTGCACAGTGATGGGAGAAAATCCATGTGGGCTCCATCCAATGCTTTTTTTATCTAAGGTCTGTAAGGTAACATGTTCTTCACCCTTTTGGACCTGGATGATTTTTTTTCTCTCCTGTTCCCTSTTGTTCTGATTCTCATAGAGCAGAAGAAACAACTGACAAACTATGAACCACCAACTTCCTGTGCAGACTTTAAGGCAGTTCTTAAGTGTGCATATGGAATTAAAAGAGTATTTCAAAGCAACTCATGTCCTACTCTACCATGAAATGTTCTAGTCTCCCAGCAGGAAACAGCTGTATCCTCTAATACAGGTGTATTAGACACTGATATTCGGATAAAAACTGTGAAATTTGTGTAAGTTTTTCTAGTCACAATACATAATGCAGAGATCTAATAATCAGTGAAAATATCTAAGTCAAAAGAGTTGATGGAGCTCTCAAATTACGRATTTACAGCCTCTGGGTGCTTCTATCGAGCGAGATGAAATAACTCTCTTCCTTCCCTGCAGTTAAATGAGTAATTAGTCAGAGACAAACTGTTCTTACCTGAACACAGCCAGCCAACATCTCATAGAGGATGTGAGCACGTTTCTTCATCACTCTGACATCCACCAGAGTGGAGTCTGCACACTGCCCGTTCTGAATGGGATTGATGAATCGATTCCGGAATTCCTTAATTGAGCCAAGCAAATTCTCCTTAATGAAGTTAACCATGCAGTGATCTAGGCCAAAAAGATCAGACTTGAGTGGTTCAAAATGGAAACACAGTACTGGGATTAATGCAAACAGAAAATAAATGTGTCATATCTAAATACAGAGAAATCYAGCAGGCAGCTGCACTGTATCAAATTATTTTCTTCCAATCAAACTGAATCTATCTTCATCTCACTGACAGGCAAACATATAGAAAGAAATAAAAGACAACTACTCACATTCTATAAGATTATTTTGCAGTGGTGTTCCTGTCAGAATTATTCTTCTCCTAGACCGAATAGAATTCATTGCCTTAGAGACAGCAGATGCTTCATTTTTCAGAATGTGTCCTTCATCACAAACCACAAAATCAGGACCTAGAAAGAAACAACATTCARTCTCTCCTGTATCTTATTGCCACAAAGAACCTGCCAGCATAAAGTATCCAAAATTTGTTCTACCAACGTTATCTAAGGTTTTTTTTCAACTTTGTGTGTGTGTTTTGTGGTGAGGTTTTTCAGCACTGACTGGGTTCTCAGCCTTTGCACAAGATTCCGAGCAGCCATCCTGGTAAACTAAAACCTCTTGCTTGTAAAGTCTTCATGGGAAGGATTAAATTCAGCTTTGCAGTATATTCCTCTTAAAATGGTCTATCCCTGCAGCTGGTTGTGCATGGCTACACCTCCCTCCACCCCATCAAAACTCAGTAAAACTTACTTCTCTCCAGCTTTAGGCTGCCATCTACTGACACTCAGGCAAGCACAAAAAACCCAAAAACCAGGTAACCTGACATTTTTCATTGAGGCAACAGTATCAACAGGGGGACAGAGTGCGATCAGAAGTTTTAGATAATATAAAACCAAATTTGATTTGAACTGCAGACAAGTGAATTGCCACCTTGTAGCTGTAAGCCACCTCAGGAATGTCCTCAGCTTTCTTCCAGAAGATAAAATATCAGTCTGGTTTAAGTGAGCTGCACAAGGAATGTCAAAACCACACCACAACACATTTCCACASTATGCAAAGCAACTCGAATAATAAGATAAATAATACCCAACTTGGCAGAACAGACTTACACACACTAATTGTTTTCAGATTTAGCACAATTTCTGGAACTTCTTTCCTTGAAAATGAAGTAAAACACATTCTAGGATCCAACCAGCAACTTAGAATGAATGTTTTACCAGCTCTAAACCCAGCCTCAGTTCCAGCACTGAAAGCAGCTCATGACAAGTTGCTGCACCTTGGAGAAAAGCCACCAGCTGGGTTCAGCCATTCTACTCTAAAAAGGCCAATATTTGAGGAGCAAAGGAGGATTTGTCAGCACAGACAATCTGATCTTTTATAACTTACTGRGAATACTTTTCTCAGACTAAATTTAAACTGCCTTGTAAAGAAGAAAATTAATTCTAGGGCAGTGATCAACAACAGAGAATCAATTACACCTCTGATCACTCCTGTGCCAGTGCCAGTCACCTTAATTGTGCCATTTTAAGGTGATTTTAAGGTGACTTTTTTTAAATCACTTTTTAAAAAGTGATTTAAATCTTACATGTGAACAGAAAAGAATCAAGAAGATATTTCTTTCACAAGCAAAAAAACCCCAAACTTTTGAACCAAGCCTAGAAGACAGTTACAAAAATCTGCATATGAATTCCAAACACACTTAAGCTTGTCTGAGCCAATGTATTTCTGAATTTTCTCCCCTGCCACAGAAACACTTCCCCACATTATTTCATKACTTTTGTACCTTCCCAGTTTTGACAGCAAGAAAAACACTGAGTGGYTACACACAAAGCCTTCCTTTAATTTTATGTAACCACCTCTAGTAATGACAGATCCTTTCTCTAGTCCTCATTTCATTAAAGACTATAATTCATTCACATGAAGTTAAAAAAAATCAATTAAAAAAACACCTCAAAACCTGTTGTTTACAGTAAGGGAATGACAGTAAAAATATGAAAAACCTCTATCTTAGTACAATTATGCATGGTTTGTTTGGCAGGCATGTAGCACTGATATCTTGAACGAACATCTTGGCTGTAATTCACCAGTAGGGATTTTCATAAATTTGTGGGTTTTTTCCCTTGTTCTTAAAAGACACAAGTGCAAGTCATTATGGACGGAACATTCCTCAAAATATGAGAAAGGAATGTAAAACTTAAAGGGACCTCCAGGGATCATTTAGATCATTTTCTCCATCTGAGAAAARGGTTATGAGAAAGGGACAGACCTGACAGGAGTGGGAAGCTCCACAAGCTCTCTTGCTGAAAYACTGTGCAATAATACCCAATTTAAGTGATCTCTGCTGCAAATCCAAATAAACTCTGCCTTTTCCTTTCTCCAACTGGTGTCAGAAAGAACTGATAACACTTCTCTCATTAAACAGCTTTTACTTGGTGGAAAATTTGTCAGTTTAGCTGGTTTTTTTCTAGGCTACTGCAATCTTTCCTGAAAGATCACAGCGTTCATCTTCTCGTCCCTCTTACTGTACTTGCACGTGTTAATATATTGAAATAAAAGATATATAGATATAGGAATGTACACACAGTTCTCCTCTTCCTCTGAAGTCTACAAGAACTTTATACAACTGCCAATTAAAGAGCAGCTTCCAAGTTAAACAGTAACAGAATTTTTGTTAGTAGCAACAGGTAAAAAAAAAAGAAAAGTTATTGAAGAGCTGCGAGCAGAGCACTGATCAATAACCAACACAAAGCACCCTGGAAAACCTGCATGTGTACATAATCCTGCCATTCTTCCACACAGCATAGCTGGTTAATTAATGAAATCACTTCTCCACCCATAAACTTTGGCTAAACCTTCCCCCTCTGGTCCCCTCAACAGYGCAACACAAGCTTCTCCTATATAGTATGTGTTACCCCAGCAGTATTCACCAGACACATATCATTAAATTAGCACTCAAATACCAAATCTGCAGCTTTTTAAATAGAAAGTGCTCCCAGAGGCCAAGGTTTCCCTATTTCCACTCACAGCAGTAAGCCAGCACGAGGCTTTCTCCTGCACTGGAACCTGCTGTACTGTCCATGCTGACTCACCAAGAGAGCAAGAAACAAATGAGGACCTTGCAAAACACATGCTCATCCACGTAGCAAACCCAAACAGCTCCAAAAATTAATGGATAACAACACATGGACACTTCTGTCTTTGTGTAATTAGACTAGAGAAAGAGATGAGGCAGCATGCAATGCCCTCAAGTTGTGCCAGGAGAGGTTCAGGTTAGACACTAGGAAAAGTTTCTTCACTGAAAGAGTGGTTAAGCAGGGAGTCACCATCCCTGGAAGTGTTCAAAACAYGAGTACACCTGGTAGATCAYGGCACAGGACAGTGGGTATGGTGAGGCTGCACTTGATCTTGGAGGTCTTTTCCAACCTTAGAGATTCTATGAWCCCATGAAAATAATTATTTCAAGGTTGATTTTCCTAATAGTCTGATTCCACCCTACCAAGCAGTCCCAGAAGAGAACACAACAGGAGGCTCCATATCCATATGGAATTATTCAAAACCTGTAAGGTTCAACGTGCTGCAGCTTCCCAACTCAATTAAAACTACACAAGTCCATGACATAATCCCAAACATTGTTCTCTCCCATGTCCTACACCGTCTGAAGAGCTCTGGAATGAGAACAGGAACACACCTCTAAGCAGGATGTAAAAACCAAGGCCTGGGACAGGGCAGGTTACACCAGTGACTGTCTCCTCTGTAACACTACATGTCCAACATGCCACCTTATCCCACAGTGCAGTATTTTTGGGGTTACACAAACACAAATCCATGAAGGGACAATATTGCTGTAAAGATACACAGTAACAAGCCTTATGTTTGGCCTCCTTTACACTTTCCACAAGGAAAAAAATCCACAAAAATCAATCACTGTATAACATTTTATTTCATGACTGCACCAGAACATGATCCACTGAGTACAAAATTATGTCCTGTCACCACTACTTTGAGATGGCAATTCACACCTACCTCTGACTTTCCTGACAATATTCTCAATAAATGCAATATCCTGAGAAWATGAGATACAGGATAGCACCAATGGCACAGGCTTCCCCCCCCCCCCATTTTTTGCTTTTGGTTTGTTGTTGGGGKTTTTTTTTGTTCTTAGTAACTACAGCTTTAGTAGGAGGAGTCAAAAAACCCATTGGCAATAAGTGCATTTCCTTCACTGCTTAAGTAATGTTTGTGGAATCAACATATTATGTATCAACAAAAATAGTTCATCAGCTGCTGTACTGGAACTTCCCTGACTCCACAGCAATTGTATGACTTAGTGAGTCAAGCTGGCAGAAAACTAATTAATGTTTTAGCTGCTCAAACAGCCTTTCTGCAGAGCTGGAGATGCCAATCCCACTTGGTCAATGCCAATAATCACAAAGTCGTTTTTTCCCATTAGAATAAACTCTTTGTTAGAACAAAATTCACAGCCCTATTATTAATTGAAACTTCAAAAAATCAAGCTCACCAAGTACAATTATCAACCAGAAAGAAGAAAAAAAAAAGAAAAAAAAAATCAATCACACACTGTCAAAGTAAAGTCCAGTCAGATAATTAAAATCCAAGAAAACCCACCTCCATCTACCCTGCCTTCCATATCTGCATTCTCAAGGAGAAATACCAAAGATCTAGCAAAGGTGCTTTTTAAAAACAGTTTTTAAGATATCCTGCATAACCCTAAGTTATTTTTAGGTATCAGTTGCCAATTCAGAATTTGTAGGGAAATTTTGCTATTTTGGTGAAACTTGCTAATTCTCAAATTTGTAGTTCTTTTTGGACCACCTGATAAATCAGTTACATTAACTTGGAATACTTTCAAGTGCTTCCATACATGTTGACATAAGTTTGCTCAGTTCAGCTCAGCTCAAACCTGACATCTGTTTCTCAAGACTGAAAAAATAATTAACTACTTTATCTGCATTCCCTTAATTAGCACTTCATTAACACTTGTTTTTTCACACTTCTAAGGTACATTGTCTACTATTTTCATGTGCAGTTGCCCCCTTAATGGTAGATTTCCATCAAGGGGAAAGCAGCTTGCAGTTGTAACAAATTAACAGATTAAAACAGCCTTAGGTCCCCAACAGTCACCTCAAATTAATTTGCAAAGGAAGCAATGCTAACAAAACCCCCACTTAATAGCAAAAGTTTCCAGAATATATTCCTTGTATTTTATTTAATAGAAAAGACTGTTACAGAAATCTATCTACACAAGCAGATAGGGCAGACTCTGAACAATAATTTCTCTAACTCAGCAAAAGCCAACAAAGAAAACCTGATAAATCTTACCAACATTATTTATTTGCTTTGCTCATATACATAAACCTGGAAGTATAATATATACAACCTGTATTAATTTTCACTTACCTGGGTCGACTAAAGCTTTATTAAATATTTCTTTAAGTTTTCTACTCTTCACRTTCCTGCCTTGTGCCAGATTTCGATACATCTCGTAGCCAATAATCATCACACCCCCTTCATCCTGCCAGTGCTGCAGCATGTAGCTCCTCTCCTGAGGGCGTTTCACAGTTGCCAGCTCACAGACCTTCCAAAGGGGAAAATCAGGCTTTAATTCCTCTGAAAATACTGAGGGAATGGTGCAACTTTTAATGCTTCCAATGTATTAATGCAAGTAGATTTTTCACATAAAGTGCATTCCTTAGCCTGTAATTTGAGTGGTGGAGCTTGCCAGTTATGCAAATCATTCAGTTATTTCATGAAGAACTCTTTTTAAGCCTTTTACCTCTAGTCTTTCCTCATCTTCTAAACCTTCTTGCCATTTTTCAAACTCATTCAACCAGTTCAAGGCAGTGTTGAGTGGACACACGACCAGAGCTGTCCGAAAATCCAGCTTGTCACACAGCAAGACTGTGTGGAGAAAACTTACTACCTGCAAGAGGAAAAAAATAGGCAGAACACCAAATAAACAGCAGGAAAGAAAGATAAAAGTATCTATTCAATTATGTAATTAATTACCAACAACAGTCTTGTTTAAACATCCTTTTTGTTTCAAYTTGCTGCTTAAAATTTCATACAGGTGTATTTGGAGTTCCTACACTCCTTACTCTGTGTTACATTGCTGCACACATCCTTCACTTACTGAGATACACTTTTGAATTGCTAAAGGATTTCACAAAYAGGGAACCCTCCCTCTACATTTCACCATTTTAATAAATTAAAAATTTCCATCAGGTAATTTTTAAGCTTTCTCTCAACACTCGTCCCAAACATTAAATAAATTCAAATTCAAGTTTCTTCAAAGTGAACTTCAGTCTTAAAACAGTTTTTCACTTTTTTTCCCCAGGTATTTCAAGGCAAATTCTCTCAGGAGAGCTCTGCAGCAGGTTATGGAAATGTTTCCCAAGGATTCACCCCACAGCCACCCTGGCTGTATGTTGCAGATCACAACATCTCCTTGAGGCCTGGGAAAAACTTCAGATCTTTTGGTGTGACTCAGCGCTGCTGCTGGGCTGCCTGTTTTGAGCAGCAGCAAATACAGGCAGGACTAGAGAAGTCAGGAGAGTCAGTGATCCCAAGGCAGCTCCAGCTCTCCCTCTGGATTTTTAACGGTGAAAGCTGCATTCTAATCGACACAACTGGACAGCAGCAGGAAGTTCTTCCTGCATAAAATCTTGGTATCTGGCAACTCTGATTTAATACACTGCTCAGGGAAATTTCAAACTGCATGCCTGTGCTTGGAGCACTGGGCAACAAACTGCTTTTAGATGGTGCAAAACAAAACGAGTTACTGGTGGTTCTGGGCTAAGACAAAACTACCATAAAGACTCATGACAAAAGTCCTCWGTCTTGGCCAGCAAATCCTGAATTGCCTGATTTCCTTGATCTCTACTGACATCCTGCCCGGCAGTTTGCAAAGTCTGCTAAAACTGGTGGCTGGTTCAGCTCTTTTAAGAGCTAAACAACAAATGGCATCATAGAACACAGCAGAATGACTGACAAATGGACACATACAGAAAAAACAACTACCTAAGCATCAAACACCAGCCTTAAAAATGGTTTCTACTGACACGTTTTCAACTACAGCTTTCTTTAATTATCAAGAAGTTACAGCCAAAATAATTGTCATTAACACATCTGGATCACTATAAGAATACCTTCTGCTGTGAAGTATTTCAAACTATAAAAGGTTAAGTGCACAAAGTCCCCTACACAACAGTTCTGCAAAGCATTGCAAATCTCCACTAAAAGGTGTGATTAACTCCTGAAGAACYACATCACCTAAGCTAGAATCAAGTGTGTAAAAAAACCCCTTCAAAGGTGTTTTTCAAAGCATTCTGTACAATTGTAGACTATCAAAAGCCTGTGTGTGCCACCTCGATTTCCCTAACYGAAGCAAATTTGTATATATACTGCAGCTGGAGTTAAAACCTGCTGTGCATCACACACCAACCATGACTGCAGCTCGCTTGGCCTGAGTGACCTCAGTCCCTCTGGTCCTCCTCAGCTCTGTGTCACTCAAAAAAACCCCACAAACTCACCAGCAGCTGACTTTACACACAAAGTCTGGCATTAAAAAAACCAACCTAATCTGATAAGCTTGTACTTTATCAGCAGCAAATACATKTTAAAAACAGTCCAAAAAACCCCACCCTTTAAGGAAAAACACATGAATGAAGAAGGCAGTAAAAAACACAACCTGCTTAAGATTATTACACTGTGTTAGAACCAGGTTCCTGAGCCCTCTCTCCTACCAGCTGTATTTATTTTCTCATTCTGAGTTGCAAGGGAACTACASAGAACTTGGAAGTAAATTTTGTTTCTTACCTGTAATGTTTTCCCCAGGCCCATACAGTGAGCAAGAATGCATCCAGAGCCAGGAGATGTCTTGGTTTTTTTTACAGATTCACAACAGCAATCCCACATGAACTGTACACCTGAAGAAAATTATTGAAAGTTTTCTGATTAAACACTCATTTTATTAAAGTTCACCCAATAAGAGACAGCTGTGATCACTAAGATCATGATAACTCTTAGAAAAGCAGTTGTCAGGATAATTATTGATTCATTTCTGTCCAGTGGGTTGTACGTGGGATGATTTTTGTCTTGAACTTGATTGTATTCACAGTTTCACTGAAAAAGTAGCAACTGGCTTGGAAAATATGACTGTGGGGATGCAGTTTGACTGATCTTGGGGTTAGGGAGGAAAGAAGACACATTCTGGCATTTGCCTGTCAAGGAGTTGCTCTTTGTATTCAAATTCAGGCTGCATAAAGTGCTGTGTCCCTGGAGAGAAAAATTTTATTTTTTTTCTTTAAACTCTTTTCTTACCATCTACTTGGTGTGGTTTCAGTCTGGTCACTATACTCCTGTGAACCTGCACTAATGGTTCTTTGGTTTCTTCATCTTCATCTAAAACCAGCTTAGTTGTAATGGGACATTTCAGAGGTGAAGCATCTTCTATCTCTATCACCTACAAACAGAACAGGGCATCAGAGGAATGGTTCTCACRTGAATAACACCCAGCATTTGAGACACACTGCATTTAGCAGAACTAGAAGTCATAATTTATTTAGTAAAGAGAAACCTTCAGTTCTTTACAGTGCATCACAACCTACTCTGGCAGTGAAGTGAAGCAGTAGGGAACTGAAACAGCTTTCTAAAGATCACAGCAGTCAAATAAAACCCACCAATGTCAACCTGCAGGAAACTGCAAATAACACTTATGGCTTACAAGGCTGCATGAAGGCAATTTTCAAAAACTACTTATCTAATTACATTGAGGGAGAAATTTATCATCTTAAACATCATCAACAATTTGAGTTCATAGRATTCCACACAGAAACCAGAGCATACCTCTCTGAGTTTCTCTCTCTCCCGCTCTCTCTCCGCTATGCGTTTTCTCCTTTCTTCTTCTTCTTTAAGTGCATTTTGTGTTTCTGTTCTAAGCTTATCGTCTTTAATAATTTTCCTTATCTTCTTCCTGCCTTTTCCAGGAGATTTTGAGTCATCATTGTCCTCATTCTCAGAGTTACTCTATTAGAAATTAAGTAAAATACATATTAGAAAGAAAATTATGGCACAGACTATCAAATCTTTCATTCTTAGACAAGCTCCCAGAAATTCTTACACACACAGGTGAAGTTTAGCTAATAAGAAAAAAGATACCTTTCTTAAGAGTATGACAAAAGAAGTGCCACCTCAACTGTAATGTATTCTGAGATACTAAAGATTAAGTCCAGCTGTGCAAAGGCAGTACTGAAGGCATTGTTATCATTTGATAGTAACTAATGATGATTAATCAAGCACTATTTTTCCCTTACAGTGGTGCTAGATCAGATCAGCTCTTACCTACACCATATAGGAAAAGAAATCCCAATACTACTAAAGCCTTAATCTACAATTTGTCTCATCTGCATTTAGATTAAAAATTCTATTTACTTAGATATCGTGCATTTTTATCAAGATCTAGACAGGAGAAGTTTTAGTTAAACACAATGTTTTACCTCCACAATGGTGCCATTTTACAAATTTTAGTCTGAATTAACACTGAGGAAACTTTTAATTTTGTACTGTACTTTGTGCAGAGCTGTTTGAGATACCCTGAGCAGTTGCCTCAAGAGGCAGGAACTCCCCATTTATTACCTCAAAATATGATATAATACCTTATTTTCATTTTCACTTGATGAATCCTCTTGAACCTTTATCCGCCTTCGTTTCTTTTTCTGTTTGTAACTGCGCTGGTTTTCTTCTGCCTCAGCTTTTTTGGCAGATCTATTTAAAAAAAAAGGCAATGTTACTGATTAACCATAATAATTCACTGCCTTGTTGGAAAACAATGGTAAAAAAGTACCACATCACTAACTAATAAAATATGGACTCCTTTTGTGCAGTCAGRGGTGACTTCCAAATTCCTTCCTGCCCCTCAGCCCACTGAACACACACAGCAATGGTCTATCCCAGAAAACCCCAAAGAATCTCAGAACTGTTAAGTATTAGTGTTTTACTGCAATCCACCATCCCCCAGCTGACAGTGATGTATTTGGCATAAAAATGTTCATTTTTTGTTGATTGTTTTTTTTGTACTGGCTCATAAAATTGCTGTGTACCTCCTTCTGCAATACAAATTAAAAATTCCCACATTTGCTGCAAAATTAATGTTCTATAAGTCCTACAGACAAACATCATCAAGGGTTTTAAGAACTGCTCCAAAGTCTTTAACTTTTACCATCTCCCTGTCTAAACTGCACTGTTAAATCCCAAACCCCAAACACAGGGTAAGCATAGCTCAGTTTTATTCACACCTTGTCCTTGGTCGTTGGTCATCCTCAGACTCACTGACCTCTTCACTCACTGCAGACTCGTGGAACTCAGAGTCATTCGAGTCATCACTGCTCACTTAAAAAGAAACCAGGATTTCACATCGAGTATCACTGCACAGTCAGCAACTCCTCACTGAACAACAAACTGGTTAAGAGCAACAAACACCCTTAAAAGTTCATTTCAGACCCATTAAACCCATATTGAAAAGAAATAAGAGGGATAAAAGGGGTAGAGAGCAGAAAAGCTTAACATTTAAGCACGAGCTGAGTCCTGGCTTATTATGCCACAAGCCTTGGGGTCTTTCTGCATGAATACCTACATAGAGTTTACAAGCAGATAAGAGAGAGCATTATACGATGGAGCAGAACACTGGGGAACAGTACAGAACTTCAGAAAACAAAAGATCATTTTTAGTTTAACAGAAGCTTTTGTTTTAAATGCTTTAGATGTCATTYATAACCATACTTCAAGAAAAGGACCCTTATTTACTAACAATACATAAAATTACATCGCTGCATTTACGGCTTGACATTTCTTCAGGTGATGCAAGTTCAAAACTGCCTCCAAAGGYAATTAAAAATACAAGTAAAGTAGCAGCATTAGGCAATACTTTCCTAACTACTCTGAGGAGCTATCACTGGCAATTTTAGGTAATTAATACACCAGCATGGCATTTAACACCTTTAATTTCAGCTTGACCTTGAACACAGTGGAAAGTTTGAGTGTTTTATGAATAACAAGGCTTAAAACACAGGTTGTTCTGTGTAGATGGGGAAATGTAACATTAAAAATATAGGGCTAAAAAGGGCAAACTAAAATGAAGTATATTGTTCTGTTTAAAGGTATGAACTTCAAAGGATTGCACTAAAGAACCCTGAGTTGCATCTGATTTGAACATCAATTCAAATGTAATTTACAGTTACTGTAACTTACAGTTACTTCTCCTGAAAGAAATGTTGTCAGTAGAGTTTTAATTCCATAAGGGAGGAAAAGCATGAATATACAATCAGACGAAAAATGAGAGTTTTCATGAAGGAAAATGCTAAACAAATCACACTGCATCTTTTATTCTGTGGCAGACCACAAAAGCTGGCTGCCATTAGTGCAACACTGGGATCAGGGAAGCCCAGTGCACCTTTCCTGGCCAGGAAACACTGACAGGTTCTTTGTTCCTGCCTGCAACAAATAAACCCAGACCCCCAGCCAAGGCTCATTTCACAGTGCCATCTGGTGCTCAGCTCCAGCCTGCTCCACCAAAATTCCAGCATGGAGACATTCCTCAGGCACTACTGGCAGTCCAAGCTAAAGAGAGAAATTACATAGAGGACAAGATTGATTTTCCCAAATTAGACATCCTGGGCTTGCCTCTGCGGTTTAAGATGGATATTCTAAGACTCCACACGATTAATCCAATTCAGAGGATACAGCAAGTGGAGAGAGCTGCACTTGTATTCAACATTTCAAATAAAACTATTCAGCAAACAAAGATAACAGAACTGTAGATTTCATATACAAGGAAGTTTATACAGGGATTTTAAAATCACAAAGGTTGAGATCTCCATTCTGACAAGCTTTGGACTTATTTTATAGAAGCAAGTACTTTCTATGACCAAAAGAACAGGTCTGGATTATGTACCTTTCCTTCTATTTCTGCGCTTCCCTCCTTCTTTTTTGTCTTTTGGTTTCACCACCTTTTTTTCTTCACCAGATTCCCCATCACTCATGGTGAGCTTGTGCCTCAGCAGTCTGTGTCTGTATCTGGGCTTCTTGGATGATTCCTCTTCCTCTGAATCTGATTCAGAATTACCTTCTTCCTTTTCAGACTTAATATCTTCCTTTTCATTCTCTCCTGTCACATACAAGAGTCAGTACCACATGCACACCAGTCATTTTCTTTTCTTACTTAAATCTGGCAAGAATTAAAATCTGAATAAATTTTGGCTAAACACCGTGCTTTTCCAGGGAATTACAAGCAACAACGTATCAGTTTCCTCARATCTTATGTATTTTACTCTGCCTGAATGCTTGGAATGCCTGTTCCAATGACTCTGTTAGCCAAATCTCTCCTATGCACTTASTGTTCTGTACAGATTATCCCTCACAAATCTCTAGGACTTCTTAATTGGTTAAAAAAATCAGACTACAGCAAAAAAATAAACATACACTAGACTAAAAGAGATGATAATCCTCATGACCAGGTACCTGGGCATCTATGTGGCAACTACGTATCAACATCAATGGTATTTTTTTGTTGAAAACTTTAACAATCACCATTTTCCCAAGTAACCCTTGAAATCATGACAGGTGCCAGAGCACCACTTTTTCCCAGATGCTTTTTGGTGCTTACCATCATCTCCKGTGTTTTCAGTTTGCTTTGCAGGTTTCTTTTTTCCTTCCTCCGGTTGCTCATCTGAAGACGTATCCTCATCAGAGGAAAGATTGGCTTTGATTTCTTCTAAAAGCATTTTCTTGGCAATTCTTTGAAGTAAAACAGAAAACACTATTTATTCCATTGTTCAAGTAAATCTATGAACGACAAGTGTAATCCTACACCATTCAGAACTTCAAAAAAAGGGCTGAAAGCTGAACAAAAAAAAAAGACACGTGATGAAAAGTCATTGTGGCAAGACAGGATATATCAGCAAAAATCTCATGGTAAATGTAAAGTGTTGACTTGCTTTTAAAAAGCAGGTTTGTATAATGCTTCTTAAAAGAGAAGTTTCCTGCTTTACAGCAAGACTGGAAATAATTGTAAAATGTAAAGACTTAGAGATTTCATTTTATTCATGGTCTACCTGGATAACTATCTACAAGCACTTGCCTTACAGCAACTATAGCAAAAAGTCTGAGCAACATTACAGGACCTGACTGCCAAAGAAAAATCTTGATCTTATTTCCTGCTCCACAAACTGTCCACTCAGCTTCCCAAGGTTTCAATGCAGCACAAGAAAATTTCCAGCTAACGCACAACTGACTATGAAAAAATTACTTCTTTACACTGCACTTGCAACATAAAAATCTTGTCTGAGTCTATCCAAGGCAAAATATAAAATGATATGTCAAAAGCACAGGAAAATGATGGACTTTATCACAGTACAAGGGACAAAAAATAATCCTGAAAGAATGAAACCAGGTCTTCCTTATATAAATATCAGGAATACTATAGTTTTCATTCCAAGGTCATCAATTATAAGTTTTTTCTAGGTCAAACCTCTTCTGTTTTGCCTTTTGGGAGAATTAATGTATACTGTGTGTCCATACTTCAGAATGGGAAAGCTTTTACACCAGTCAAAACAACAATTCAAAACACATGGAACTGAACCACAATCTAGGCTTCACTTGGAAATGGCAAAGGAACAGGAACCTCTCAAGCAAAGCTTCTTATACTACAGAGAATTAAGCTGGTACCTCTATGGAGCACTATAAAATAGRTTTTTAACAATCAGTATTTCGTTTTCCAGCCTGTAACGAGTCCCTAAAACAAGAGCTTTTCCAAGGGAATTTTCCCAAGGTATCTTTCCTGACACTTCATACATTTTCTTTTTTCCAGGTAGTAGTGTATTTTCCAAAAATAGTCACATTAATTTATATTCAGTTATTATTAAAAGATGGAAGCAAAATAGTTTAATAAACATTTCAGATTGTTCAGTGTGTCAGACCATCCATCAGCGTCCAAAACAAACCCTCTCCCTCTCTTTTGAGAAATGGCTCGTGAAGAAAAAGCTGATTAAAACTTTACCATGCAGTACMCTTGGAGAACTTTAATCCCACATCTATCAAGACATCACAGCATGAACCCAAAGAAAACTTACTAAAGTCCATAGATAAGCAACATCCTCTTCCAAATGCTTTTTGCATTAAGTCCTCCCAGAGGATATTTGGAAAAGGGACTTAGGATTTGGTTAGTTGTTGGCTTTTTTTGAAACCCAGCACATCACATGTAACAGCAACAAACAGCTCCTTTTGTAAGAAATTCAGACTATATTTCTTCCATCTCTTAATGGTCAGAACTCTTTCTTCAAAATGGAACTGCTTGGGATGTCACAGGTTGGCTTTCCTTTAACAGSTTTTAACATAAATTATTAACCTTGACTCCAGCAAAGAGAGCAGTGGTGTGGCTACTCTTCTGGTTCAACAAAAACCCAAAGTTTTGGAAGAGAAAAAAAAAAGTAAAAACACTGAAAGAACTGAAGAAAAATTCAAACTGAATCCTGCAAGTCCTGCCTTTGACTTATTCTGGYTGTTCTCAAGTGCATTAGCAAAGTTAACACAGCTTGTACATGGATGGYAATACTTACCTCTGTACAAGTCACCTTTAAAAGGCTGACTTTAGTTCTTAGCAAAAGAAGACATATATTTTTATTTGTTCTTTAATGAAGTATTTTTTGAAGAGGAACAGAAAACTGCRAATGTATCTAACACCTAAAAAGACCATGCACAAAATCTACTATCCACAAACAGAAGGTGCTCTTATTTTCCTGTTAATCATCAGCATRATCAACGACCAGACTGGGTAAACTGATTAGTTTCTAATTATTTATAATAATATTGATTAAGAAGTTATTGCTGTGATAGAAAATTAGTTCTATTTTTTATCTAGGATAAAGACTCAACCAGTTGGAATCAAATTGAGATGGGACTGTTTGTTAGTGAGAAAAGCTACATTCTCTTCAATTCATGTACTGGTATGATGTTAGGCTAAATGTGAGACATTATTAAGATATTCAGGATTTAGAAGATGCCCATTTTTAATTAACTACAGATCTGATAGGAATGATAAGTGTAAGCAGTATTAAACCCAAAGAGATTAAGCCTTGTAAATGCATGTGACAAACAACTGATGGAACAAATGGCTTATATGAATTAGAAGAAATTGAGTCYTGGACTCTGGAAGCTGGGTTTAAATTAAACTACAATATATGTTGACCAGGATAACACATCATATTTCTATCTTAAGATAAAACCCATTTAAAGTGACCAGGTTTCTAAGCTAAGAAACTTCACATGGTAGCTTTAGCATTTTAGTATTTGGATTAATAGCAGCAAGAAAAACAAGCCATGATAGTGTGAAAACTCCCTTGCTCACATTTTACCAGAGAAAACCATGTAAATCAAAGGGACTGTAATATTCACTCGGGTCAAGGACATATAAGATTCTTGGCCATTCAGATGTAACAGTTGAACACCATCAACGGATTTAATTAAGAGGCACAGAGAGTTGTATGAYCTCCAGCACAGGACTTTTGGTAGTAAAAAATAAAATTAAAAAGAAAATAAATTTTAAAAGTCCCTGCATTTCAGTCATTACTGCACTGATCTGCTGTGACCTTGAGCATGTCATGTCGCCCCACTCCATTTTATCTAAACTTATTGTGACATTTGTATGAAGGGCACTCTCTCAACATTTATTTATACAGTGCCTTACAGAACAGGGCTGGAACCTCAACCAGGACACATAAAACCAACTCTAGAATAAAATAATAGCACATATGCAGAATTTTATATAAATTGGGATTTAAAGGTATTTCCCCTTTGTAAGAACACCACCAACAAAATACATTTCTAAATAATGAATTGRTTACCATGGATTTTTAAGTCATGCTAAAACAAAGAGTTTTCACAAGAGACAGGCAACCTGGAAGTTACCCAGGGGTTGCTTAGTTACACTGTAGGACTACTTTAAATGATCCTTCAGACACTGCAGCAAAAGTGCAATAGTAGGTGCAGCCTCTCATCATGTGGAGTTAAGCCCACATGGTAATTTGCACCATTCTTGTTCATGAATTTTACAGTGCCAATRCAATGGACTCTTTACAGATTGATAAAAATCTTGGTGAGACAATGCTATCACTGTAAAAATAATTTTTTCTTAAAAAGTCATTATTTTAAATTTTAGCTCATTATTGTGATGTATTATTACCAATTAGATTACATCAACTCACACTCAGTGTTCATAAATACCTACTAATTATATGTAGAAAAAAGGTTGCCCAAAACAAGCCCTTGGGTGGGGGAGGATGTCTGAATGTGGCTAATAAAAGCCATCATAATTCCAGCTAGAGCACTACTGGCTTAAATGGGCCTTCAGGATACTACTAGAAAATTCAGAACCCTTTAAAATATATTTTAAGAAATTAATATTTGGATGAAATGTCATACATGTCTAAAAAATGAGTGAAAACTGCCAAACACCTTGTTCTAAATACTGTGCTGCCTTTGTTGGAAGAGGCTGATTTTCAAGCTGTCAGAGTTGTATTAAATTAAATGCTTGGACAAGAAAAACGTTTTACAAAAATTTATTGTAACCATCAAATACTTAAAGGCATTCTGCATTAAATACACTATTAACTTCTTAATAAACAGAACTACTGCAAACATATCAAACAGTACCATTTAAAAGATCAGAAGGACCAATAATAGTTACACAACAGAAGATGAAAGCATACAGCACTGTATGGCATAGTATGACCCACTTGGATATTGCATTTTGGCAAAGATGATTTCAAGACTATTAATATTCATGTCATGCACATCCCCAGGTATGCAAATAACAGAACATCTAAACTAGAGACTTGCAAACAGGAGAGTTCCCACACTACAAACACCCAGCAGGTACTAAGTACCCTCTTTGGCCTGGAAGAAAATAGGCAACTTCTCTGAATCAGTAGGTAAACTATTTAAACACTTTGTGTTGAGTAAACAGAAGAACAAGTTTTTAACTTCTTGAAATTTGTTCCATCTTTTTACAATTTATATCTCTGATTTTGGTGCCAAGTACAACACATGCTTAATGTAAAGTCAGACTGCATTACCAGTTAACATGTCTGAAGGTTGACAACACTGTTTATTGACAAAATACCTCCCCATCTCATAAATAGATGTTCAAAAGATCCCCTAAATAAAAACAAAGAAGCAGCTTAAAAACAAAGTACAGAAACTGATTTTTAAAGTCCAAATTTATATTACTGAGTTGTTTTTTATCAATTAGGTCAATTCATTTCCCAATATAGCTCTTAAACTAATGATTAAATTATGTCAGAAACATTTCCACAGTAAATAACTGAACTTCTGACAAAAGTGTATTGATTTAGTTATCAACCAGAAACTCACAACAACAACAAAAAGAAAAAAATAAGGAAAAAAATGAATTAAAACAGGACTGAAATTAAAACAAAATTTTAAAAAATCTTGTTATTACCGAAGTTTACATGTTCTGCTTATGACCCTGTGCTGTCAAGTCCCTACAAAGCATCTTTCTTTAAAGAGTTGAATTACTGGGTTAAATTTGATGACTGAAAACACACAAGAACTAATTCAGCAGCAGCATTTTGATGCCAAACTGAGGTCCGTAAAGGATATAAAACAGTGTTTTTAAAATTTACTTCAGCCACATATCAAAACACACAACTCTGTGAAACAAGGATTCCATATTCTAAACTAGTAAGGCTCAGAAGCAGAAAAAGACTCCATCAGCAACTGGTCCCACACATGCTATATGGCCAAAACAAAAAAAAAAAATCAGTTTCTGAAATACTGTATAAAAATTAGTTGAACAACTCTTCAGTCTAACTACAATCACTTCTAAAAAGAAGCTGTGGCTTGGAACTGAGCAATACTTCATGTTGTGCATTTACTTGTTAGGAAATGAAGCTTTTACATTTCTAGCCAGGCTAATTCTGACAGCTACAATGGTACTGGTAAAATATGACATGTTTTAACTAACTGTATCTTACAGAGATTCTTTTTTATTGAATTCGAAACTGAAGCAATACATATAAGCCACAATTTGAAAATATCTATGCAAAGACTTAAAATATATATGTATAATTAGTCTCTTTGATACCAGTTGAGCCTATGCACAGTGATTGTAGAATCAAGGCCTTAACTCACATTAGTCACTTCAGGGACTCTTTAGTGGATTAGAACTCAGTTGAATTAACAGCTGAAAATTTCTAATATGGTCATCCCCACATTTGTGCTTTCTCTTTATTGAGAAAAGGCGTTTCAGTTAAAAAAGCATATTAAGTAACAGCAATAACCAAATTCATTCTGAAAATATTGCAGCACTGCACATTGCACAGATGCAAATTGTCACCGTCTATTCATAGAACTAGCTGAAATTCACATTTATCAGCAGCAGCTTTTTACCTGCCTGCAAGGTCGTTGTCACCAACCTCCCCCTTCCAACGGGAACACCAACGGGACAGTGCTGCAGTGCTTTTAGAACACCCCCTAGCCAGGTGTGTTAACTAACACTTCTAAACACTTGCTTTGCATTTCTGGCTCTGGGCCTCTGTTTTCTGGCCCCGTGTTCAAAGTTGCGGGAGGCCCGTGAGCGAGTCTTTACCAGGCAGGCAGCCGTGGTTTTTACAACCTTGCTCTTCCGTTGCGCCGCTTTGCGCCCACGCCTAGGGTGTGTTATAATCGTTTTTAAGTCCTTATGGAGGGTATCATACCTATTCTCAGGGTCGTCATCATCATCATCTTCCTCCTCCTCCATTGGGATAGTCCTTGATAGAGCGTCTCCCTCATCTCCTGAAAAAATAAACAAAGAGCAAACGCTCAATCCATGTAAACCCAGCAATAACAGCAATACGTGACAGCACAGTAAACAACAGAGCACAGAAACTACACCTCCATCAACAATCCCCATTTAAAAACCGCTTGGTAATACCACTTTTCTACCAGTTACCTGTCTTGACATATAAAAATAATTATCAACAAAGTATCTAGTTTTTCAATGCCCATTATGTTTGCTACTACACACAACTGGCAACTTGTTCCTAATTACATACTGTGAATTTGGGTTTTACACCAAAACATAGAGACTAAATACCCAGGAATCAGAAACAAGTAACTTCCTAATAACTAGAAATAATAACTTCCTAAGAAGTTATTTGGTCTATCAGAAGCTCCACTACTGAGTTTGTGTAAACTGAAAACAAGGCACAAACAAATACAYTGCAGAGCTGCTTTCCAAGCCCATGGGCTGTCCTGCTGCCATGAGGAAATACTGGAGAACACTAATCCTTCCCTATTTTTGCTTTTGGAGTATGAGTGTGTGTAATGAGTTATGCTTGGAAAACTCCATGTGCTATCCTTACTGCAAATATCCAAACCCAGCTGCACTACAGCACAGTGTGAAACCTGCCTTCAAGCTCCTCTGCACTCTCCTGGTTGGACTGAGGAATTCAGATTGTTTTGAGCAAGCTCCCAGGCCTCTCYCCTTGCTTTTCTCTTGTTCTTCTGACTCACAAGTCAAGTCAGACAAATCTGAATAAAATTTTGCTTAGGAAAAGAAGCCTCAAAATCCTCATGAGCTCAGATTCCCTCATTCATAATTTCCAGTGTTGATTTTCTACATGTGGGGACTGGAAAGACTGGACTAAAACAAGGCTGTGGGAGGCCTACTCCAAGGTGATCACAYAAAGTCCCTCAAGTAGATAAATAAAAGCATCCTGCTGGTTAAACCAGATCCCAAGTCTCATTCAATGATCAATCTACTCAGCTTGTTCAGACACAGAAAAGACTCCTTTATTAATTCACCTGTTAAGTCAAAAGCAAACTGAAGAGAAAGGGCACATTTCTTTCCTCTGAAAATAATCTAACATAGGCAGAATTTCATGGAATCAAACAATAAAAGGTTGGAAGAGATTTCAGGACATGCTCTATGCCAACTCCATCCTCAAAGCAAAGCTAACTTCACAATCAGGTCAGTTTTTTCAGTTAAATTTTGAGCATTTCCAAGGACAGGGATTCTCAAGTTGAACAGGGCAACCAGTTCCAAGCTTTGACCATGCTCAATGTAAAAATACTTCTCCTAGTATCTAAATCAGTTTTCCTTGCTAAATCCTGTATCCACTGCCCCTCATCCTTCCAGAACACATCTGGCTCAGCCTTGTCTAAAACTGCCCATTAAGTGATTTGCAGACAGAAATTCAGACACTTCATTGTTAGCATTCTCTCCCCAGTCTAAATCAACCCACTTCTCTCTCAGTCTAACTCTGCTGTCAATCATCCCACACCACAATCTCATTTTTCCAATTCGTATCCTGCTATCTATCTCTCCAGTAATGACCCAATCTTTCCACTTGTGACCTACAAATKAAACCATTGCTTCCACTGCCTCAGACACCTTCTGATACATTAAAAGCAACTTTTTCCTCTTGGGCCATTTCAATACCAAGTCCATGAACTGTACACGAGCAATTGCATTTTTAAGGCATTTTTCTGAGAAACTGAAAAAAGTGACAGCTGAGAACTGTCACTGAGTGCCATCAATTGTCTGTCTATGGGAGAGTTTTAACAGCTGTGGCAGCAACCACATGCAAAAAGCCACTTTGTTACTATGCAAACCATTAATTATCTGCAATCTCCCCCAGCAGTGACCCCACCAGGGAAAACATTGATAAGGCAGCACTCAAGGAAGAGCCCTACAAGTCCCAGAATTACATGCACAGAGACACATCACATGAAAACAATAAGCAATGASAGATTTCTGTAAGGAGCTGTTCTAAGGCTACATGGCTCTTGTGAGGTACAAAAATCATCTACTTCATTTTTAAACGTGTATTACAATGCCGCAAGTCTGCAGAGTCACATCCAGGGCGTAGCCAGGAGGTGTTAAATTTGAGTTCACCACGTTAGCTACTCCTTCAAACCAGCTTCTGCTAAATAGTCCCTAGGCAGGCAAGGCAAGGACCAGGCTTGGAAAAGCTGGACTGCMAGGCAGTGCCTGCTGCAACTACTGCCTGGAGTTTCCAAAGCCTCTCCATTTACAGCGACATCATTTTTTTCCTCAATGGACAAGCTGCACAAACTGAAATAATGGAATCTTACAACCACAKGATAGTTTGGGTTGGAAGGGAACTTTACAACAGGTGCTTTCAAATCCAGATCAGAAAACCCAACTGGCTGCAAGCATTTAAACGGATGATGATGATGATGAGTATTTTTCACTTCTAGATTACTGAATGCCACCCAAATTTTACAAAATTCCTCTGTTAAYATATTAATAACAACGTGTACATGAACATCTTTTGCACACCTGATGACTGACAAAATCCTGCATCAGCAGACAGCATCAAGCTTTCGGTCACCGGCCTGATCTTCTGCTCATCGCTGCTCCCATCGCCCGTGGAATTCTGCTCATCATTTTCTTCCTTGTCAGACGAGGAAGAGGAAGTGACAACCACCTTCTTTTTTGACACTTTCTTTTTCAAGTTGCTCTTTTTACTTTCTTTTACCGACCCTCTTTTAATCTTTTTCTTAGTGTCTTCATAAGACTCCTCATCAGAAGAGGATGAGTCATTCTGCTCTTTCTTGGACACTTTCTTTTTGTGACTTATTTTTTTCTTTTCTTTAGTGTCAGTTCGTTTTTTACGCCGCATGGCATCATCATCAGAACTCTCCTCTTTTTGGGGAGATTTCTCAGTATCAGAGGATAAATCAATGTGTACTCTTTTAGCTACTCTCTCTCTCAAATTCCTYTTTTCTGTAAACACGGGTTCCTTTTTCATTTTGTCATTTTCAGAAGAATTACAACTTCCTTTCTCTGGAGACGACTTATCAACATCAGAAGAGGAGTCATCTTGTTCTTTCTTGAAACCTTTCTTTTTCAATTTTTCAGATTTCTTTGTTTTGCTTTCTGATCCTTTTTTGTTCTTGAGTCTGTCTTTTGAAGACTCCAACTTATGCTCTTTCTTTGCAGATTTCTCAGTACTCTCTGAAGAAGAATCGTCCTGTGCCTTTTTCTTTTTCAAATCCTTGTTCTTCTTAACTTCAGAACTCTCCTCTTTCTCCAAGGAAGATTTCTCAACATCAGACGACTCATCGTGTTTTCCCTTTGCAGATTTTTCTTTTGAGTCTCTGTTTATCTTTTCCTTAGCAGCTGACCTCTTACCCGTTTTTTTATCTTTAGATGAGTGATTAATTTCCTTCTCTGGGGAAGACTTCTCAGCATCATCATCTTCAGAAGATTTACCTCTCTTCTTCTTCAAATTTACTTTTCTCTTACTGCTTACTTTTTTCCTCTGCTCTTCTTCAGAAGAATCATAACTATCATCTTTTTCTGAGTATTTTTTCTTGGATTTTTTTGCAGCCTCAATTTTACTCAACATTTTTATCTCTTTTTCCAACTCAGAATCGTAGTTTGAAGAATCTGAGTAGTTTTGTCGTTTCTTTTTAGCAGCAGCAGCATTTTTAGCTGATTTGCCTCTTTTGGCATCTAAATCTGAACCGGAAGTGGAACTTTTCCTTTTTCGCTTCCCATTTTCATCCTTTACTGGTTGACTTCTTTGAAAATCTGAAGTCTTCTGATCATTTGCTGGTGCTTCGCTGTTGCTCTCACTGTCTGAGGAACTGCGGCTCATCATCCCTGCTTCTTTAAGGACAGCTGGCATGTCATCGGAGTCTGAGCTGTGATCTAACTCATATGGCTTTTTGGATTTGGAAAGTTTGTTAGGACTGGGACCATCAGCTGTACTGTCAGAAGAATTTCTCTTATCGTTTTTCCTCCTGGGTTGCTTTGATGATTTTCTCTTCTGTTTCTCATTGCTCATGTCATTGCTGTCCTCTTCTGAGTTGGATGTCAGGGGGCTGATGTCTGTGGGGCGCCTCAGCGGGGTGGTCTTGACACGCGGCGACCTCCGGAGATCTGATTCCTCCACGGGCACAGCCTCGTTCTCTGTGGAGGGCTCACTGCCAACATTATGATTTTGCTTTACAGAATCACAATTTTCCGCTCTAGATTTTGCACCACCATCTTTATTTTCCTTTTCTAGACTGTCTTGATCTTCAGCTTTAACTGTAGACTCTGAAAGGGAAACAGGAGTCAATTTTACAATCAGTTCTTTTGTTCCTTTAGCCGATGATTTTAACTTGGTACCACCTTTGGTATCTTTCACAGGAGCGTTCAATTTTGTATTTGAATTTAGAGTCTCATGATCTGTTCCTGTGTTTCCACCGTCCTGCTCCTCTGACGGCATCTGAATCTCCATAGCAGATTCCAGAGTCTCAAAAATGTCTTCAGGAACGGATGATGGGATGGACACGATATCCATGTCTAAAGCCTCTGTACTGTTCGGTTCATACTGCGGTTCTTCATTTCTGCCAGACTTTTTCTCTTCCCCAGAAGGTGGCTTGTTATCTGTCTGTTCCACTGTGGGAACACTTTGATCCATGGGCTCACTGTCAGCCCGCTCTGACACAACCTTTTTCTGTGTCTCTGTGGCGTCATCCTTTTTTAATGCCACATGTTCCTTTCCTTCATCTTTTTTCACCTCATTTTTTTCTGATCTAACCTCAGTTTTTTTCTCTTTGGTATTTTTATCTTTGATTTTAACATTCACTGCTTGAATCTCCAGGTTCAGGCCTTCTTCTAGTGCCAGCAAAGCTTTTTTCATGTCATTCAGCACAGATTTAAAAGCTTTTAGCTGGCACAGTTGCACAGTTGGGCTTATTTCGTTTTCTGCACTGTTTTTCAAAAAATTTACAAAGCTAGAATTCAGATTTGTTGTAGTTTCAACCAGTTTTTTTGTTTTCTTAAGCAAGTCTTTTGGCACCATTAGTCCTTTATAAGAACACGTTGCCGAACCTGAATTATCTATTTTTTTTTCTTCCCCATTACAATTTGCATTATTTTTCTTTGGAGAAAACTTGACTGTGTGGTCATATATTTTACTTTTTTCACTTTCAACTTTGATCTTTTTTTTGTTTTGTTGAAGTAACTGTTCTAGATTTTCAAAGACACTGTCACAGGCAGTGACCAAGTCCAACAAAGGCTCTGGATGGCAAATATAACAGTGCCACTGGTTATTTTCATCCAGGATGGTCGAGAGCTCCTTTCGACCCAGGTTCCGTAAAATGCACTTTTTGCAAAAGGCATTATGGCAAAAGTCGCAGCAAATGAGGTTTCCACCTTCAGCACACCACCTGAAAGGAGAATGAGAAAGGTAAGAGTCAACAAAGTGATAACAAATTTAAAAATTGAGGTGATAAACAGATAGCCGTTATTTGAAACCATTATTGAAAGTGTGTCTGAAAAGCTCAATTGAGGATTGCAGAGTCACAAAATTCACGCATCAGATTAACAGTTTACAAAGCTGAAATGATCAGTAATTTTCAAACACAATTCCAGCACTAACTTTAAAGAAGAGAAAGAATTAATTAATTTTATTTTCCCAGTTTCTTCTCAAAAAGAAGTGGGGGTAGAGTGATTTATTTCACAGCAAAATTAATAAGCTTAAGTCTTTCAAGCCTTAACTCATATATTACTACTGCAGGAGCACATGAAGACCTGAAAACTGGAGGACAGTAAGCTCATAGAAACCAGAGACTGTACAATTTTGATTCAATTACACATTTAGATATTTGACCTAAGGACAGAGAAATACTTTAGTATTTCAGAAGTGGGAGTATTTCAGTGGATCTGGAGAACTGTCTGTGGCTCACAAGGTTTAGAATGTCAGATTCTATCCCCACCTTTAAGGTGTTAGTAAGGTAGCATGTTATTTAGTTAGAAATGTGGTATCTTACAAGTGTTTGCTATTAGATTTCTTTATAAAATGTTTTCCTGTTAAACACTAAAATAACAATCAAGTAGTTAGAGAAACCTGGGGTTGAGTATTTTTTGGTGACAATTAATTGTTGATTCAGGTCTTACGTACTTGTGTTTATTTGTCAATAATGTCATGATTGCACGAAGAAAGATCCAGAAACCAGCCAAGCTGTGGGTGCTGTTTCAGTTTTTGTCCACTTTCACACCCTGTAMACATTTCAGGTTTTGTACACGTACCTACACTGTTCATCCATGCCATCTGAATCGCGACTGATGTCATCGCTCATATAATACTTGTAGCAGGTCTGTAAAGAGATAAGACAAGGARTTCTTTATTAACTCTCAACTGGGCTTCAGTAATTCATTAGAGCAAGCCAGTAAAAGCAGCAGCTGCAAGGTCTTCAGCATTCTRAGTCTTTWACATTTGTTTTAATCTAAAAAAATAATCTTCCACGGATRTAACAGGTCCCAAACCATGACTTATTTAGATGGCTCAAGGTTCGTTTGAAAATTAAACAGGCTTTTGTTTGATGGCCGCATCTTTGTGTATTTTAAAACATCAGCTGAATATTTCTCTCTAGTTTCTATGTTTTTTCCATCTATTTCCTAGGTAAATCAACACCACATCCTCCCTGACACTATTAATCCTACATAAACGGCAATTTTCAGCTGGATGCTCCTTACGTGAGCATGTGATGCCATAAGGCTTTAAATAAAAATGTCTTCAGCATTTATCATGATGTTATCAAACAATTCAATTTCCAGGTGCAAACTAAGTATCTTCATTGAAAATTTGGTAATAGTAAGAAAAAAATACAAATGACTCCATTAGAAGTACTGATGGCTTCARCTGCTGAATTGTTTAGAACATATTTTGAAGGTGTGATTTTTTTCCCCAGCTGCTAGTGAAGAAGGTTCTCCCAGACTCGCAGCTCTACTCTGAACAGGCATTAATACATTTCAGAATCCAGAAAAGGCTTCAGCACCTGAATTTAAAATGATGGTGCCCCTCTATCTGGAACAGGCTTGCAAATCTGTTCAACTAAACTATCCAAACAACAAAAATCAACAAAAAAAMCCCAATAAAATCTGATGTTTAGACACTTGATGGAACATTCACAGTCAAAGGAAAACAGCTTCTCAGGTCTGGGACTGTTTACCTAAGCAGGAAAAAAACAAGGGCAGAACCAGGCACACAAAGTAATGGAACAGCTGGAGTATGGAGATCAGGGGCTTCCATTCCTCTCTCTCACAGTAACATAAAGCTATGTTCAATTAAGTAAAAATACAGAAAATCAAGGGAAACAGCCCTTGATATAATTCATGTAACGGAGCTCCCAGTCAAGAGCTGCTGTTGAGCTCAACACCCTGGACAGGTTACAAAAATGAACCAGGTCACTGGTGTGCACCACAGGAACATGGGCAACTACAGCCATGTGCTGAGGGTTTGCAAGTCCAGGAACAAGATTTGGGGCTCCTATGGAGATGGAAAACAGTCACCTTGTGAGCTGATTTTTGTAAAGCATATTTTGTAAAAGAAACAAGCCAGAATGCACAGAAGAGCCAGGACACCAGACTAGAAGGGCATGGCTGACAGTGTCTGTCAGCTGAGTATGTAACACTCATCAGGAACTGGGTCGGAGGAGGGAAGAGCAGGGGAATGCTACATGTTCATTATAACACAGAACTGTATCTCTGTCTTTAGCAGTATCTTTATAAACACAGAACCTCCACTACTATAGAGATATGCARGAGAGATCTCTGCACCTCTTTGAAAACGAACAGAGCTCTCCACAGCAGGAGGCGGGGCCACTTCCTTCCTGCTCTGTCCCACCTCTTCCCACTGCAGCCAACTCAGKGCCTATGTGGAGCCACCAGGAAGCCACATAGCTGAAAACCCAGATGCTGGGTTTAGGTTATGGACTAGACCAGCATTACAAAGCTGCCATAAATTAAAACAGTCCAGGAGCTGGCAGAAACAGAGATGGCTCTGAAACTACTTTTCTGCTCCCTATTGCAATGCTGTTTTACATGGAATACTTTACCAGGAGATACAGACTTGAATCTATTCTCAAAATACATTATGAGTAGGCAGAAATTTCAGACAGATCATTTAACATTAAAAATTCACTAAGATTATACCCTTAAAGCTGTAAAAGTAAATAACAAAGAAACCACAATGAGTTGAACTGGGATAGAAGAAAACAGGAATATAAATTTGTAAGTATATTTGCCTTTTTTCCTGCTTTTAGTTTCCTTAATTGTAACAGCTAATGACTGAAAGCTTTATTGACTAATAGACAAGAACTACTCCCACAAAAATCCCACCCAAATCAACTAATACGATATTTCAAACAAAAACGGTAGAACTGTTTACCACATACCTTACAAATAAGCACTTTCAGTGTAGGGTGTCTATAGATTGAATCCTTTTGAAAATGGTTCACCTGTTGCCCACAAGCTGTACAGCTTACAATTCCATGTAGTCCTTCCT
This sequence comes from Amblyornis subalaris, assembly GCA_018881555.1. Classification (NCBI taxonomy): domain Eukaryota; kingdom Metazoa; phylum Chordata; class Aves; order Passeriformes; family Ptilonorhynchidae; genus Amblyornis; species Amblyornis subalaris. Next base: position 1,106,783 of record JACAXG010000080.1, on the reverse strand, counting down.
CTATAGAGAGGATTATAAACCACACATTAATTGTTTTCATTTTTATTTTTTAAAGAAATCTGTATATACCTATTTCATTTTCTTACAATACTCTAACCTGTCAGATTTTTCATATGCCTTTATTTCTGCACCACCCAGCACTAGAGAAAACTTTCTGTAAYCATTTGCCATTTTAAGACTGAAACATTTTTCCCCTGATTTCTATGCTTCACTTGGGGTCAAGATAAAATTCTTTCCCTTTGAGAGCTTTAATTTGGGTTAAGTGGTCACCTAAATAAGAGTCACCRCTAAAACTCTTTCAGAGCAGCTCTGATATTCTGGACAACACTCCCCATTTAATCTTTGCTCAACAAATACCATTGTAATTCATGTCTGTATTATGGCATTTCTTTCACACACACTTTTAGTTTCTCAAAGAAAACCATGGAAAACTCTTACAGAAAATGCAAGTAATCCTTATAATTAGTGCCTGAAAAATCTCTTCTCACATTTTGTTCCCTCCTTGATGGCAGTTTTKGGGTTTCTCTGAAACTACAATTTTGCTATATTACACATGTTCTCCCTATGTTGCTGATTGCTCCCACAGCRTGTGCACCACTCTGCTGCTGCATCTGCATTTGGTCAAGAAAGGACTTCTTTAATGCCAACCCCCAATTCAGTTCCGAAGGGGTGARTTCCATGCCAGGCTGTTAAACCAGCTAATTAATACTCTGAGACCTTTTTGTTTTCAACAGCAGAAAAAGGAAAGTCATTCATGAAAACCTCTGCACTTCCGAAAGTCTAATCTGGGATCAAGTGATGGAGGTTTGATAAGGGATCGCTTAACTGTCACTTGTCCTTCGCTGTCATGCTCAATAAGTGAAAAAGTCAATAAGGAAATTAACTCAAATAGTTTAATTTAATGATTACAATCTGAGTACAGACTATATTTTTTATTAGGTCATCACTACCACAGAATTAGAACCAAGCACCAACATCACCATGTTAAGAACTGAATGAACATTCTCAAGACACAATACAAGCCCCCTGAATCTGCTGCTGAAGCACAACCTCAGATGGCTCCCAGGCCAGTGGAACAGCTGATACTCCCTCCTAATTCAGTGAAATGCTGAATACAAGATGTGTTTTCACCCTCCAGGCATTCCTGACTGCACATCCTGCAGATCCTGTGGACCTGCAAGGCCCTCTCACAACCTCCAAACCAGCTCAAACAGCAGTTTCAACACTGCTGTGACCACGTACAAACACACCCGTCACATCACACAACTTGGGAAAGAAYCCCACATTCTGCAGCACAGAACCCAACCTTGTCACACATCACAGTCCTTAAACTGAGGGGACCAGCCAACTCAGGGAGAACATGCTATCCCTGCCAAGTCCTGAGCCACTTCCCTCTTTTCCACAACCAAGGGGAAGCACTACAGCCTCCTTCCTCAAACCCGCAAGCTGGCACCAGGGAAAGAGATAATCTAGGAGGCAAACCTTTGAATCATGTTACTACTACAAACGATGATGATCCAAAGAAATTAAACTACTAATAATTCATTAATACTGAGAAAATACTTAAAAACACTCCTAACCAAGTTTATTAGCAAAAATACAACCATGCTGCAGACACAAAACTTGAAAATGACACAATGCCTCTTACAGTCTCTGATGAGAGCATTTGGTTGCTACAAAGGCAAGAGTTCTGCTTCTACCACTATTTCTAATATACAGAAGGCATATAATTCCGAATAAAAATGCAAATTTTTACAATATAAATGTATCGGGCACAGTATATGAGTAACTAGTCCAGTATATGAGTAACTACACAAAGGAAGGCCTGCAAATTCCCTAGGGATGGAGATTAAAAAAGCTGGAAGAGCAGATCATACAAACTGTCCTCGGGATGCAGACACAGGCCACAAAGCTCAAGCAGAAGAGTCTTATCTTTTTAACACTCTACCCCTGAAGAGTCCTGTTGGACCRTATGAAAAATTGTTAAAAGCACAAATGGAAAAAGCATTCCTATATGAACAGGACATCTTGCATGAATAAAACAGAATCAACTTCCAAAGATTAATAATTTAGAGGAAACATCAACGCTCAAAATGTGACTGACACCATACATGAGCCCATGTGTATGCACAAGCACATTTCCACACAGTCACATTTCACTCCCCTTCAACCACAGATGGAGAAATAGCCCTCAATAAATTACTTTCAGCGAGAGCAAGGCTCTCAAATGATACAATGAGAAGAATGAGTAGTGTGTGCAAGAGCTGTTTGTATGAATACCCTGGGCACTGCTGTAGGTGTGTGAGCTAAGATATTGCCAGTAGTGTTAACAAAAATATCTGCCTTCTTATTGGCTACTTCATACATAATTCTCCCTCTCCTTTACTTTTTGGAAAAAAAATGAGAGAAATTAATTTCTGTTACTATTATTATCTACCCAACTTCTCAGTTTTAGCAGCAGCTATGGAAAACCAGCYGACACAGCAGCTTTTCAAAGATAATCCTTAGAAGGGCCCACTGGTAGGGAATTTCCCACAATTTAAAAGCAAAACAAAAAAGYCTTTGAATTGTTTGACGGTTTAGGAGTTTTCTCAGCTCACTGATGGATAATCTGCCTATACATGTCCCTGCTCAAACATGGTTGCTTTCCTGGTTAGTCAGTGAATGTTCCTGTATCAATGGTGTTCCAACATAATTCCTTAAAAAAGGAATACCTGTAACACCTGATTGCAACCAAGCAACTGTACCTAACGATGCATCCTATACCTACTGAAAATAAGGAGTTTAATGGGAACTAATCTTAGCTTTCACTGCTGCATTGCAGGGGCAGCAATGGAGGCTAATTTCTATCAGCTAAAATCCTTAATGAACAAAAAGCCAGAAGAGTGGAGGTATTTTTAGGATAATTTATCAGAAATATGAACAATTTTGAGATGTACCAAATGTGGTCATAAGCAACAATTTAAACCCGTTTCAATAGATGTTTTAAATTGTATTTACCTCCACGCTTTTTGGGAGCTTCAGGTTTCATTTTAACGGTATTTCTGCTTCTAAATTCAGGCCCTTTAAAATCATCTTTGTCTTCATTCAGCACTGGCTCAGGCTGTACAACCACTGTACCTAGAATAATTTTATTTAGAAATTGGAAACCATTACACATCCAAGTGAAGTGCAAAAGTTCTGTTTCAATAAAGCCAACAAAAAAAGTGCAATCTGTTGACTAAAACTCAACCAAGTTTTGAATGCACAGATGTTCACAGAAAAAAAAAACAACAAACAAAAAACAAAACCAACACCACACACTTCAAACTACATCTGTGTTGCAGCTGTAGGACAGAAGCCAAGGACTGAATGGGCWGAGGAGCAAATTCTGCTCCCTCTGCCCTGCTGTGGCATGTGCAGGACAGGACTGTCACACTGCTTGGGGGTGCAGGACAGGAATTTGCTACCAATAAAGGACATCACTTAAATCCCTCAAAACYCTTGGAGTAACTATGCTTTTCTCTCTTTGCCCCTTCTATTCAGTTTTCCTCATCTTCATTTATTTCAGCATGAAATAAACAAAAAAGCAATAGAATAAAACCAGCTTTGTCTTTAATAAAATTTCAAAATTGACATTTTCATTTAATCAAAGTTATGTGACGGAAAAAACGTATCTTTCCTACTTAAGAGCCCAGTTTTAATACCTTCATTGTGAGGACACTGAAAATAATCTAATATTCTGAAAAAGTCATTTTAGAGTCACTGCTCTAAATACTGCTACTCATGCAGTAAACAGCAGCAATTTTTCTTTAACTTTTATAGGTAAGAAATGGAGGACATTAATCCAACTCACACTGTAGTTAGGCAGAGGGATGTAGCCTATAGCATGAACTGCTTCTAAAAGGTGCTTAAAAACAGACCAAATAATGACATTTCCCCCTCAGAGTTAGTTTTGCTTTTGTTGATCTAATTGCTAATAACCTCAAGGACAGAACAGTAAAATAAGACCTCCAAATGACAGAGCTTGAGACTCCTGCAAAACAACAGAATAAATCATTTCCCCTGTTTTGTCATGGTTTAATACAGATGTCAGCAGRCATTTGAAATTAAAGCCACCAGCACATCCTGGTGCATCCATGGATTAAAATATTCGGGTTCCAAACTGAAGGTGCTCAGGTTCCTCTCTTTGTGTGGATAGAAAAGCCAACAGGAGGACCTTCGAGAGGCATTTTACTAATACATGTGTGTTCTAGTTAATTATTTATGCTGCATCATAATCTTGGCTAATTTGCTGAATTCAGAAACCAACAAAAAAAAAAAGAHATGACCTACCTTTAGGCAAGCTTTGCATATCTACATCGTTTTCTGAGTTCTCATTGGAAATATCTTCATTTACAGCCTCATCTACGATTTGTTCATCGTCTGACCCAACGTACTTTGTTACAACTGTGGGTTTCCTGCATAGACAGAAAAAAACCATTTTCTGACAAATAGTACACACTGCAATTCAGGTAAGCTTTGCAGGCAAAACACCGTATTAACTGTGAAAAACCAAGTCCTTTTAAAATTAATTTAAGACATTATGAGGTGGGATGCTTCAAGTTATTACAATACATAAATTGTAGGCTGATTTTCTGGTTTGGAACAGGAATTCTCCCCTCCCACATGAAATAAAAATACATACTAATAAAGTATTTTTGTTCCACAGGCTTGCTGTATTTTTTTGTAAAATCAAGGTTTGATGTGTTTTTAAGAAAGTCACACTTCTAGGAAAAAAGTGTAAATGAAACACAAGTGAATGTCTGCTCATTAATTTTATACATCATTCCAGGTTTAACAGGCAGCACAAAGAGAACACACAGATATTAGCAAATTACAAAAAGCATCTTGGCAGAAGAGATGCTTACAAGGAAAGAAAGGAAATGCAGAAAGAAATGAAAATGCTGACTGTTGAACAAAAGGATAAGCTGCCAGAATTCCACACAAATATGATTTAGAATTGAATCCATGAAAATGAATGAATTTACTATGTCAGGACAGGGAGAAAATAATACAGAATGTAGAGCAGATTTTTCAGTAGTCTGAAGGCAATGCATGAACTACTGCAGGATATCGGTTTTGTCAGTCTAAGGCACAGTATGATAAATGTATGAGTGAAAATACCTTTAGTGATAAGGCAGGAAGCAAAAAACAAGACCAAAAAGTATATRAATGAAAAGAGTTCAGCAGGACTCTGGATTCAGAAGATGAGAGAAAACTAAAGGCAATATAAAACCACACTTGCTAATATGGCATCGAGACAAACACAAAAAGGCAACTGAAGAATATTAATTCCARTGGACATGATAAAATAAAGCAACTTGGATAAAAAGGAGAAGGAAAAGAGATACAGACTTTTAAAGAGCACTACTCAGGCAGCTGTTGAAAGCTCAACTCCCTGCACAGTTCACTGGGATTTAACTAAAATCACAGAGGACAGAACCCGAGTGAGCATCAGCTGAGAGCCGATGAGGAGGAGTTGGACTGGATTAAGTCTGCTCTTACTYGGGACACAAACAATTTGTCTCCTGTAGGTCCAAGCAGTCGGTAAACAGTTCACTCCATACTTTTGAAATCAAAAGAGGGAAAAAGCATTAAGCAGGGATACAGCCAATGGGAGTTTCTGCACAGGACAACTCATCAACACAGTCTGATGCTGCACTCTCCCAAGAGTCAAACACATAAAGCGTTTTTTACTGTATGACCCAAGTCACATTTTTGGAAAAATCCTACATGTACAAATAGCAAGACTGAAGGAACACTTGTATAAACTCCTTTGTCCTGAAGATATGGGATAATCTTGTCTTTGTTAAAAAAAATCAAGCTTTATCATCTTAACCTTTCACCCTGAGAAATGGTTTGAATTTTAAGTGTACTATGAGGCATTTCCTTTACCAGCGCTCTGCTAACTTCATGGATTTATACTGCTGTGTACCAAAAATATTTGGCATAGTGCACTGACTTTTCTATAGCTTCTCACACTCAAAAAGTAATTTATTTGTTTTTATTTTTCAAACCAACCTTTTGGAACGGGATAATCCTAAGGATTTGGTTCTTTCTGAAGAACTACTGCCCTAAAAAAAAAGAAAAAAATTTAAAAGTCAACACATTTGTATCTAAGGGACCTGTCAAAAAAACAGTTACTTGCATTAACTAGAACACATCTCAGAAGTCACCAGTGCTCTTATAAAACATAATTTTTAAAAAGCAGCAGGAAAAGCAATAAGAACAAGTGACAATTTCAACAGTCATGCCAGTTCAGTTAAACTGAATCTGTGGAGTTTCAGATCAGAAGTCAGCAGCTTACACAGGTTTCTTCATGCAACGTGAAGAAACCAACAGACCCTTCCAGAGGGTTCTGGCACTCAGGAGTAGCACCAGCCTGCACCCAGGAATTGCCAGCAGAACAGACACTTGTTACATGGCTCATGTGCCAGAAAGCACTGCCTGCCTTTACAGGAAAACTGACTTTTTCAGAGGTTTTTGCACTAGGTCTGGGCAGTTTAAAATACCTGAATTTACAGCAGTAAAGGCAAACTACGGCACAACACTGGTACTTGTGTTTTCTCTACACATTAAGATATTGTCAACCAGAATGTCTCCAACAGAACAGACAGCAGTAAGATGCACCACATGAAAAACTTCTGCTCATATTTAACATGGATCCAGTACCCCTATGTTTCTTTTTTCAAAAAAAGGAAGCATATTTGCCTAAAAGGACAACTAAGTATCTTCTGTTATCTAAGTAAAAGGGTGCAASTGTGATGACATTAATGTGTGGTTCTGACAGTATTATTTAAGTATTTATTGTAAAAGCAAGAGAGTGAACTCAGCCATTCTGCACTAGACAGGCAACTAGAACTCAAAAGCATTTTTATTCCTACCTCATCTCTATTGTTCTCCATTGAAGCTGGACTTCCTTTAGGTTCTCTACTTTTACCTATGGAGAGAAATTAAAGGAGTCCACTGAAATGCAAGGAACATTAAAAGCTCTTCACACTGCAAATCACAGCATTGTTTATGTTTCACCACCCTGGACAAAGGTATCTGGGTGACTTTCAGAGACAAAGTGTTGCACAACAAAAAAGACATTCCACTGTATGGCATAAGTTTTACAGAAATAGTTCAGAAATCTCTTCCAGTTCAGTCACTGGGAAGCTGAAGGACAGCATTCCTGTTGGTGAAGAAATACTGAAGCAATGGAACTGCATGCAGAAACTATCAGTGCATTTTTGCTGAACTCTAAGAAGTAACTTCACATAATTTCTCTTACACATCTTGACATTAGAAATAGAGATCTGGGATCACAGAACCACAGACAAAAATCCCATGTGATCCAAGTTATGACAGAATTCCTATTTCTCAGTCTTGGGAGCTGTGGAATATAAGGCCTGAAGACCTGTAACCTATTAGCACCTGCTCCAATCCACCAGTCCTGGAAATGGAAGGGAAAGTTTTGAGTTCAGTGATTCAATGATTCTTGTATGAAGCTGCTCCAAAGGTTTAGGAACAGCAGGATTTTAACAGGTGCACTACTGAGTAGGAAGTATAATTACAGGATATTTACCAGGATTATTTGTGATTTTAACAGAAGACTACTAACACTGCAACTTCTTTATCCTTAAACTTCAGTTTTGGGAAAACCAAACCGTTTTCTTCTACACTTTAAAGAAAATTAAATCACTTAGACTAGAGAAWTCAATGCTGGGTATTTGACCTAGGCTGAACTGTTTCAGTAAATCCCAGTGAAAAYCATCCAGCCATTTCTGCATGTAAAGGAGGGAATAAAAAAGGAAGCAAAGCTTTTGGCCCTTTGAAGTACCTGAAATTTCTTCTCTAGAATATTACAGGCATTTCCCTATCGTGACGGAAGAACCTAAGATTTGGAAGGAGAGTGACATTTCTGCTGGAGCCTAGATGCTGCCCACCTTCTACTCCTGACCAATTTTGCCCAAGTGATAAATCCATGGAAAATACCAGCTTGTAGAGCTTGGCAGAGCTTCCTCTGCTCTGGCAGCTCCAGTCTCTGCAGACTCTGCACTCGGACTGGCAGCCTGATGCTCATGTGCTATTCCCAAAGCAGCTGAACGTGCTCCACTGCCAGTTCCTCCGTGTGCCTGGGCTGWGTGTGCACCATTCCCACAGAATGACTGAGTGTGCTGCATCCATCCCCTCACAGCTTAGTGCTGACCCAGCTGCTCCTGTTCCATCCACACCAGGGCTACCAGAGAGCAGGGCTTCCCCTGGGACTGCTGCTCCAGGGCAGGAGCTGGACTCTTGAAACACGAGCAGGCAGTCTGGCTCCCTGTGCTCTCCGTGACTTTCCTGCTGGCACCCATGCAGGGGAGAGGAGGGAGACATCCAGTTCCAGCACAGAGGGGATAAAGAAATATTATTAAGGCTGTAAAGTCAAGTACTGCTTCCTATTTTAACTGACCTCTGTGTGTGGCAGGGACACAAGTTTAAGGTATGAAGCAGTTTCAGCTAATTTCTATCATCCGCCTGATTTCTATCATCCAACCCTCCTGAGCCACACTTAACCACATTCATCATCCCTTCCCTCCTCACAACACTCTATCCAAAAGTTCAGATATCCTACAAATGCTGGAACAAAACAAGATCCATTACTAAATTGGCCCCAATCACATCCAAAACTTCTGCTCGCAATGAGCATCCTGTGGATTAAAAAAAAGCAAGCACAGTTGCTAAAGACACTTTCATTATGCACAGAACATTGGGAGGGGAAGGAAATTTGCACAGTTAATTCTTARATTTCCTAATATTTAGGTGTTTAATCCTGACTCTTCAGCTTTAATATGTTCTTTTAAATCTCAAAACCAACACTAAAATATGTCTGCTATGAATTTGCAAGTGTATCCATTTCAAAGACAATCTGTGTTTTACAGCAAGGAACCAAATGYTCATTTTAACTAGAGGATAAAGGCCGAAGACTTCTTTTTCCCAGTGTGCTCCTCAGCAAAATTTCACTTTGAGATGCATCTACATCACAGTTTATTTTACCATTCTGCTGAAGCAYCACGAGTAGTTTCTTTTTCCTATGCTAACAGTTCAGTTTGATGCTGACACAAGGAGGTGAGCGCCACAGGCAGCAGACTCTCTCTCTAAACAAAACACTAAAAGATAAAAACTACATGCCAGAAAACCCATGGAAGATATTACTTAAGACAACAGGAGTTTGAAAATAAACTCTGTAACACAGCCAGCACACTCTCACTCTCCTGCACTCCACCACATCAACAGAACTTTTAGCTTATTAAACAGTAGAGATTGAAAGGGTTTGCAGCACCTGTATCCAGTCCCGGTTAAACTAAGAAACAGATTTAACCAGTTAAATTTGGAAACAGATTTTATTCAGTACTGATATGAAATGATTTCACTTTTCATCACTCTCATCAAAACGAAGTGTTTAAACTTCATTACCTATTTCTAACTCAGAGGTAAAAATTTCCAGTACCAATTSTGACCCAGCGTAGGACTCAAGGTTTTTTGAAACTATTTCCTTTGCAAATGCTCCAGATTATATGCAGAAATCTTTCCCAAATAACTATGAAAGCATAATCTCCAGAACTTCTTCCACAACTACAAGGACTGCAAAAGCTTTACTTCAAGAGAAAACCCAAGATATTGCCTTTATAAACTCAGGAACACTGAATAAGGAACTCCTAGCACAGCAAATACATGTGTGTTTGCCATCTTGTGTTTCATAGAAGGCAAATTACCAGAAGAGTAGATTTTTTTTCACATTTAGAAAGAGTCAAAACTGAAATAAATACTGTAGCAAAGACCTGTTGTGTAGTTATCAAGATAGCACCACTTAAATCGCATTACGACTTTGTATAATTGCCCCAGTGAAGTGTGATATAGTGAAATAACATCAAGTTATTTGACTTTAGAATCATATATACATTGAAAATAAACATAAAATGTCTTTTTACCTATRCTTTTGTTTTTAGATAAAGCTGGAGGAGAGTTTGCGTCCTCAGATTCTTCTGACGAGTGAGCCAAGAAGTCATGGAGTTTCTGTACCAATGTATTCAACTTGCTTTCACTGTTAAAATACAAGGAATACTTCAGGTTACTGACAGATCTCCCTCTAATTTATCAAGCTTGAAAGAAATTATGTTTAATCTCAATTAACACACATCCACAAGAGATTTAAACCTTTATTTCTGCAAGAGTACATCAAAGTAAATAAAAACCATACAATTCACTAATCCCTGAGTGAAACAGTAGGTGCAGCCTTATTGACAAAAAAGCACTAAGGATTCTGTTAACAATAAAAAGTCTATTTTAAGTAGTTTTTACTGTTTAGTTATTGACAAAATTCAAGAAAGTCTGAGAGGTAAAGCTGCCATGACATGAGGACAGCAAAAAATTAATATTCTACTTTGTTAGAAGCCAGACAGGTGAAAATAATAAAAACTTTTTTTTATTACCAAAAAACTGTAACCTTTGGGATATAAACCACTAGAACTAASAGAAGAGTTTCACCTACAAACTTAGAAACAAACAGGTCCATTGAAGATGACATGCTTATGCAAGACTTTTATTAAATTTACCACCTACATGTTGTGTCTTGTTAATTTTGTCAAAAAATAACCATGCAGGACCAGATCATTCCCTGATCCGTTTGTATGAGTACTGATAATTAATTCATAACAAATAATGCCCTGGGAACTTTCACTACACACTTCTGGACCCCATGAACTGTTACTCTCGTGTACATTTACTCATTACAGTAAAAAGCACCGCCTCGATCCCAGGCTTTCCTTAAAAAGCTGTTCCACTTCATAACCTCCTTGTTACCCCCCGCCATTTTACACGGTTTATTGGAGGCCTCTCCTCCCAAAGCTCCCACAAATTCCCAAGACAAGGCTCTTCCAGGGGCCTGAGTGAGGCCAAGGGTGCCCGGCCCCCTGTTCAGAAGCTCCCACTCAGCTGTTTGCTCCCTCCTCTGCTACCAGCCCTCTAGAATCTGCCAGCTGATATGTCCTGACTCATCACTCCTTATCTGCTGCTCCATACCTTTTCCCACTGCTGACCTACCCTGGCCCCTGCAGAAGTGAGCCCAGCCGAAGGATACAAGCTTCCACCCTTCCCACTGTTTGTTTCCCCATTAACTTCAAAATAGTCTTCTTTAAGCAAGAAAAAATAGCATTTTCTGTCCCTGCTTTACTGGTCAGAGGAACTTTTGAATATTCAACAGGAGCACTCGCCTTTACCTCCTCTGCTATTTCTCTGAACAAATCGATTTATTAACTTCCAACTTTCAATTTAACTGTTGCTGCTAAAAAAAATCCCATTTTTTAAGAAGGATGTGCAGGTGAGCGCTCTCCTAACCAGGGAGTGAAAGAGAATCCTCACATCGATGCCAGTGACTATTTCAACCACTGAAAATAACCACATAAAACAGCATAAACCATCCATTTAAAAAAAAAATACTCTGCAGTTTCTTTAAATCTTTTGAGGTACTCAAAATAAAACAAAATAGCACTTTGCAATGAAAAGATTTTCTGCATGAGTGAAGGGCACTTTTCTTTTGAGACTACATATGTACATCAATCACTCGAGCAAAGCTGAAAGAGCGGAACAAAGCTCTTTAACTCTCAAGAGTACCTTAAAATTTTTCTCTCAATCTGTCCAAAAGTCTTTCCCTCTAATTACTGGACTCATGCTGCTACACAACTGCCAGTCCCTAATCTTGGGCTTCCCTTTTTCTCATGGATGGAGGGCATACTTGGAAAACATTACAGAAGATGATAATGGTACACTGCAGTCTTAACAGCTTGCATGCTCTCCTTTAGAAAGGAGATTTAATGACAATTTACTCACATTAAGTGGGAAAAAAAATAGAGTTGCTCAGAATTATTTGATAGTAAAAGCATATAAAGAGATTTTATATCCATTCCAGATGGTCTGAAGAAATAAAGCACATTTAGAAAGGCCACAAGAAAGTACATTTTTGGTAGTAAAAACAACAACCAAAAAAAACCACACATGTGGAATTCTGCTCATTTAGTTTATAAATAACTTGTTTTGGTAATAGCATTTTAGAAAGAAAATGGGAACTAGAGATGAGTTTAGCATTACTGSTGTCAATACAAAACAAATTCAGAGTAGTATGCATGTGTCTTTGTGACACACTTGGAACATTACCTACTATCATTTATTAACTCTTATCCTAACTAACCTAAAATTATCATTTTCAGAGCAAAATGTTCTTGCTGACCAACAGCCAAAAAAGATGATATGCAAACTACTAGTAAAAAGCTTTCTCAACTTGCTTTTTGTCTTGATTATTCATCATTTTGTACCATAAGCTTTTATTAAGGAATACCAGATCAAATCTAAGTAAAGGTGTTACACTTACTATACTTCACTAGAGAGAAATGTTAATTTAGGGCAGTGCTTTACCCAGTTTTGTACAAAAGTGATTTTATGTCATGCATTAATACTTGAGAATAATAATCTATGGGTTTTTTTAAGTTGCTACTGTAAARTCCTTATTCTTTGCAATACAGACCCATTCACTATTAAATTAGTCACCACCTATAAACGTGTATTTTTGAAAAARACACAGGAGCCTAAAAACGTAGAACCACCTCTGAAGCAAGCAGGCTCCTCTAAATCAACAGTCCCCACACTATTTCTTAGTGTTTTCAGACTTGAGTTTTCTAAGCAAATGGCTTCACCAGCACTGTAGAACTATTTCAACACTATCCAGCCTAATTAAAACAGGACTGAAAGGGAAGGTGCCCTGCTATTATTGGTTTAGCCATGAACCTGATTTGTGACCTTGGGAAGCTACCTTGGAAGATACCATTTCTCACCTACATTCAGAGCAAGCGCTGTAAAATCAAACAATAAATGCCTGGCCCTTACCAGGATAACAACACATTCACGGCAGGCAAATCACCTATAGGGCTAAATGAGTCCACAAATAATCAGAATAAATAAAGAGCCAGACAGGTTGTGTTCTAATCTAGACATAACACACTTAATTCCATCCGGCTGTTGAGTGCTGTCCCCTTGTATATTCTGACCTGTACTGGCTTTGTGTGGCCAGGTTTTGGTAGTGGAGGGCTACAGGGGTGACAAATTTCTGTGAGGAGATGCCAAAAGCTTCCCCCATGTCCGACTGAGCCAACGCCAGCTGGCTACAACATGGACCCACTGCCAGCCAAGGCTGAGCCCATCAGCAGTGCTGGCAGTGCCTCTGGGATTATGGATTTGGGAAGGGGAAAGAAACCTGCTGCAGACAGCAGCCGGGAGAGAGGAGTGAGAACACGTGAGAGCAACAGCCCTGCAGAGGCCAAGGAAAAGAAGAGGAGGAGGTGCTCCAGGGCCAGAGGAGAGATCCACCTGCAGCCCGTGAGAGTCCACAGGAGAGCAGAGACCCAGCTGCAGCCCATGGAGGATCCCACACCGGTGCAGGGGGATGCCCAAAGGAGGCTGTGATCCCCCAGGAAGCCTGTGCTGGAGCAGCCTGTTCCTGAACCCCATGGGATGGGAAAGGACCCACACTGGAGCAGTTCATGAAGAACTGCAACCCACGGGCAGGACCCACATGGGAGAAGTTCACGGAGAATTGTCTCCCGTGGGAGGGACCTCACACTGGAGCAGGGGAGGAGTGTGATGAGCTGACCACAGACCCCATTCCCATCTCTCTGCACTGCTCACCAGAACTCAGAGAACCAGGAGTGAAGTTGAACCTGGAGGAAGGGAGGGGTGGGGAGAAGGTGTTTTAACAGTGGGGGTTTATTTCTCATTACCCTACTCTGACTTCATTGGTAATAAATTAAGCTGATTTCACCAAGAAGAGTCTGTTTTGCATGTGACTGYAATTGCTGAGCGATCTCCCTGTCCTTATCTCAATCTGAACTTCTCATTGTACCTTCCCTCCCCTGCTCAGATGAGGAGGGGCAGTGATAGGGTGGCTTTGGTGGGCACCCACCACATGACCTCATCCCCTGTGCTGGCTGATGATCGAGTTCCCCACAGCAAATCACATCACCTTGGACAAATACAATTGTAAGGAACAGTTTTCATTTGGATCCAACGTGCCACACATTCACAGGATCATTCTTTCTGAAGGCAGGTAAGGTGATGAAAATTCATAACCAGGGCAGTGGAAGGAGCAGCACTGACCATTTCAGGAGCAAACCTGGGATACATTGGATTATCCTGTGAAACTGCACCGAAAACCTTGTTACTGCACTCAGTTYCTATCTCTTTTCTTCAGACACTTTAAAATGGAAGTGGGGAAGCTCCCAGTTATTGTCAACATCTGGAAGAATAGTTTGAAAACTGCATTTTCTTTAAACAAACAAATTTGTCATTCTTCCACAGGATCCTACCAACTCTAAGTCTAAACAAGTGTCCCTCATCTGCATTTCAAGTGGCTCTTGCAAGTGAGACAGAAGCCCTTTCCAGCTTTTATCTATCCCAATGTTGACAACATGGTTTTTTTAAGTACCTGCCTTCCTTAAGTTCAATACTTGTCTAAGATTTTTTTATGTTTAAACTTTTAAAATAGTTCAAGGCACAATTTTTTAAACTCATGTTTACACTTGCTTCAAGTTAAGTCTCAGTCATTTTGCACTTTTGAAGTGAAACGCTGCAGAACTACTATTAAACAGACAAAATTAAACAATCCTTAGGAAAAATAATTAAAGAAAAATAAAACCAGATGTGCTTTTAAACTGCTGGTCTGTAGACTGCCCTCCTCTGCTTCAGACTGCATCCCTGTGTGAGCAGCAGAAATCCAGCAATCCACAGCAAAAGTCTCAATATTTTATTTAGGATGGTGGGAAGATAGACTCCCTAAGTCTTGATATAATCAGGTCAGGATTCTGTCACCTGCAAATCTTCATAAAAGTTTTTCAGTTTTCCTGATGAGAAGAAAAAGGGTTAGACTTACCCCTAAATCAAAGATTTCAGTCACAAGTGCAGAGCCTACATTGTTTCGCATAAAACATGTCAATACTCTGGCTGAACACACATGAATGAAATAGCTTAAAGCTGTTGAAAARAGTGAAAGAGGATAAAACCTCCACTATTGTTGTTTATTTTCTTATCCCAATTAAAAAATGAACACATCTGCAACGTCCTAAGAAACCTACTTCTCTCAAAAAAATACAAAACCAGAATATAATCGGCCTACCACTGTATTAGCTGAACAAGTCAGATATGGTTTTATAAAGGTGGGGAAACACAGCACTTCATTCCCAGTGGTTGTTCTTTAACTCAACAACGGTTTTCTGCAGGCAAAAGTGACATGACACTGTAAATCCTAAATTAGATTCATATTTTGGACCTTCTTTATACTGATACACCAATTATGCCAAACCGAGTGAGGTTTACCATCAGGATTCACACAATCCGTTCATGTTGGCATGAACCAGCTCTACTGCCCAAGGACACAAACCCTCACACCCCACACACACCTGGTGCCATCCACACTCTCAGTTCTCTCCTTTCTCCTCCACTCCATACAAAGGACCTGTGGAAATCTCTTAGTCCAACCCCCAACACAAGCACAGACAAGTACAGGAGGTCACCCAGAAAAATGTCCAGCCAGGTTCCAAGTACCCCCACAGATGGAGGCCCCACAGTCTCTCTGGGGGACCTGCTCATGTTTGACCATTATCACAGCAAAGAAGTTCTCYTGTGTTTAGAAGAAACTGTACCACATTAAACTTACTAACTCAGATACATCAGAAAATACCTGAATACCAAAGCTCTGGCTGAAAAGAGATGGAGGCATGCAGCACTTCATCAGTCACAGATTCTGTACGTAAGACTTTGTTAACACACACTCACTTTTTTACTTTGTTTAGAACTGACTTGAAATCCACAGGGGCTTAATCAAGTGATACCTGGTACAGCTGAAGACACTCAATGATGTGGATGAAGTAATTTTGGAGCTTAAATACAGCATAACAGGTTCAGACAAGTAAACAGAATTATCTTCCTCCAGACACACAAGGGGAATGAGAAAGCAACAGTTCAAAGTCACTAAGAGACCCTTTATTCTGTTCAAGGAAGTACACAATCTCTTTCTGTTGACATGGTGTGAGTTATCACACCTCATTCACAAAAAAGTGAAAAAAACCACTTTGTTTTTAACCTGTTCCTTTAACGAGATTTTAAAAAAAACCCAAAAGAGCAACATCACCACAAACCCACAAGACAAAAGTAAGACAAACAATCTCCTTGTTAGGTTGGCTTCAATGGCACACAGAAGTGTAACTTCAATGGTGAAACAACCTGCAAGCTAAAACAGACTGAAGCCACCACTTGAAAATCTGAACACAGTATTTTCACCTTTATGAACCAAAATCATGACTAACTGCACACCTTACTCTATTGATTCAGGAAAGGAAACTCCAGCTAGCACATATATCACACAAACCAGACAGCTGGATTTAAAATGCTTAAACACACTCTGTGTAAAGGGAAGGAAGGGCCTCATGACCTAGAGCACCAGGGCTCACACTCTAAAATGCCTTTTGCTTCCTTTGCCTTCTGCTTCCTGGAGTTGATCAGAGGTTCTCAAAGAAACATCCTTCAGGACAAACTCTGCTTGGGAATGAAAGTCTATCCCTCCAACTCTCCCAGATATTCCCAATCACACCTGCCAAAGGCTTTGAGGGTTTTTAAAACCCACCCAAAGCATAGGTTTTCATTTTACAAGATAAAAGCCATCTCAGTTCCAAATTTATTGCCTATTTTTTAGGGCTTTTTTTACATGAGAGATGTTATTTGCCCAACAAAGCTTCTAGGTTGAACCTATTAAAACCTACTGACCTACTCAGATAGAAATTTCTACAACTACGCAGCTTTTGGACTTGCAAATAAACTGCTTAAATGGCACTACAGTTGACATTAGTCAGCAACCCGTGTCATCAAATTCTTGATTTTTTCAAAGGTTTCACTCCTTTCCTAAGGAAAAAAATCAACACAAATCAATCCACCACCCACCCTGAGTGACAACTACATTTTATCACAGACTATGAAAGCTTTATGCTTCTCCTTTAGTAAATCAGGGCAGGTCACCTCTTTTAAAATCAACATAAAACCTTCCATTATATTTGGCACTGAATTTCTACAATTTCTTCTTTCTCCTGCTGCCACACCAAGGGAACAACCTGCCACTGACCCATCCATGAACGGATTCATGTTCCCAAATCACCTGCAGGCACGAGCTGAGCTCCAGTGATACAAAATGTGATTTCATGAGGTTCAGCACTATCCTTAGGCTTTCCCTTTATAAAAGACACTTCTGGTAATCCAATTTAAAATGTACTTGGTCACAGACTGCAGACATTAGTTTTCATGGTGAACACACCACATTTTAACATTATTTTGATATTTTCCTTTGGTGAGGTACAGCCACCCTTCAAGCAGCGGGTACAAAGAGCTCATCTATGACAGAACTGGGAATTTCAAATTCCCACAATGTTAAGGTCACCCTGCTGCAAAATTTGTATTACACATCCCTCTGTCACACCAAATTATTTCCTAGAAAATTAAGATACCTTCAGTTAAGCCCTACAAAGACCCTGACACAAAGTCCCCAAAGCCCTAACAGAGAGCATTTTACTAAACCAGAAATAACAAAGTCACTGCAGTAAGTTCCTCTCCCAGAGAATTTCATTTAAGTGGTGCAAACATTGGTTCTGGGGCACATCTGGCACTGAAGACGACACAGTTTCGCTCTTCTTCAGGAAGAGTTGAAGAATCTGCCTATGCCCATTCCAGAACAGTGTGGAAGAGACAGAACTCACACAGTCCCTTTAGGGAATAGAGAAGATTGGTGTTGACTTACTTCCAATTATATCATTGTTGCATCAAGTAACACACCTCAAACAACCCTGCAAATCGCTCAGAACAAAGACACTGAACTGACTCAAAAATGCAGACAATTTAATAAAAACCTTAGAACCAAATTACCCGTATCACAATGCAAATTGAAAAGCCTGGATAAAAAAACCCCAAGAACAAAGCTTATGTTGCCAACATAAAAAAATCTACAATCACTATATTCACTGACTACCAAAAGGTTTGGGTGAGGAAGATTCAAAACTTGTTTTCTTTTCCTATGGCTCTGCTTATTTAGTACAATGTACGAACAGGCAAGAACGGGTTGGGCCACTATGACAAAGATTCCTGCACTTAAAAAAAAAAAAGGACAAAAAAAAAGTTTTGGGGGCAAAAGTTATTGAGACATCTTTATAAATATTTACAGAGGCAGCATTTTCTTTATGTTTTTAAAGTTTCTTAGTAAGTTATTCCAGTTTTCATTCTAAATTTCTTGTTCTGGACATGGGAGACACCTAGGATCTAAACATTAAATAAAAGTATTCCCTATAACAAAAGTTTAAAACTTCACTCAGAGCAAACTAATATTGATTGATTATTTCCCTCTTACATACTGTAAGTTTATCTTCCATGAGTGCTGGGAATAGATTTTCCATTCAAATTTAATTTTTTGCACATCTTCCCAAGAATTCTAACAGCAATCCCCCAGTACTTTATTTCTGCACACCTCTGACATGGACAAAACTGCAGAGAGCAGAGGATGAAGTGACAGAACTGCAGGCAGCTGACAGCCAACAGGACCTGTGGGAAATGGGAACAAAAGAGAGAAAGAGAGGGTGTGTTTTTCTTTTCCATCTCATTCTCTCCAACTCCAATTTTAAGTAGAACTTGAGT
The DNA here is from genome assembly GCA_018881555.1 of Amblyornis subalaris. NCBI lineage: Eukaryota > Metazoa > Chordata > Aves > Passeriformes > Ptilonorhynchidae > Amblyornis > Amblyornis subalaris. The sequence goes on along the minus strand of JACAXG010000080.1, from coordinate 1,088,024 downwards.
GGACAGAAATAAGGGAAAGCCCATGCCACGTGTTCATCATAACCCTGAAATCCTGGGACCCTGCAATGCCATGCCCAGCTCCTGGCATGGATCTTGTGAAGTACAAGCTGCTCAAGATAAGCTCTATATGGGATAGGAATTATACCAAACATTTAAACCAAATGAGAACTGAGCTCATGAACAGAAAGAAAGTTTGGAGCATCAAAAGATTTATGTCCATCTACTTAAAAGCAGTTTGTCAGTGGGCTGCTTATTCTGTGGGCAGATCCCACCCAGAGGCTACACACAATCCCAGACCTATTCTGTCCATGCTTTTTGATCTTCAAGATCACAAATACTCTGAAATAATCCAACCCTGTCTGCACGTAATCTAAAAATCGCATGGAAAATGTATGACCTTCTGTATCCTCCTCCTCCGAAGCACCAACTAAAGCAGCCCCTTGGTAATAACATTAATTACTGCATAATAGCAACATAATAATATGGAAAAAGGGTGACATACAAACCCTTCATCCTATAGACCAAGAACAAGTGGTTCAAAAAAAGACAAAGCAGACTATGAGACTACAGGGAACAAAATACAACAATCACAATAAAATAAAAAGCAGAGTGGTCGAAACAGAGGAGCCTTTTTTAGAATATAAAATACTAATGGTTACTCTAAACCAGTCCATAAACATTAGTAACCCAGATCTTTTTGTTACACAAAAATCAAACTCTACCCTTGGTGTTCAAGGACTGGAGAAGAAAAAGGAGAAAGCCCCTTAATTAGCCCTTCAGCCCACACAACAAAATAATCACTCCAACACAAGAAGTTGTTTAAACTGTCGAAGTACYTTAAGAACACGGAGGGGAGAAAGTAGGAGTGAGAAGGAGAAAGGATAAGAGATGGACAATCTCTGTCTTACAAACTAAGGAAGAAAACACATGCAGAAGAAACTGCTAACTGCTGGGAAGTCATGCACCAAATAATCTGTATTTGCAATGCTCATGACCTACATCAGCAAGTGATCAACACCAACAACGACGATAATAATCAAAACCCTTTTTTTTGTAGATTCCTAAGTGGAAGGGCTAAGGCTTTAAAATCCAGCAACATAGGAGAAAAACCACTATTCCTTTGACTTTTGGCTAAAATGACATCGTAGTTGTGAACTACTCAAAATACGTGTAAAGGCGGGAGGTGAAGATACAGAAATACGACCGCACAAAAAACTTTACCCAAGGCTCAGTAGTACAGACAGAGTGATAAGTACTAAAGACAGAATGATGGCTCTCTAACGTGGTTTTCAGGTATGTGCAGCGTTTGCGAGGGTCTAGTGACAACACCCCATGGTTTGTGTGGCGCCTCAGGCACGCGGCGCGTCTGTGAGTGATGGACTACGGGGGTCAGACCCCCGGAGATTCGGACAAACCGAAAGCACACAAAGACAACTATTTATTAACAGTTTAACATGGCGCCTGTCTCAGCCCGACTTCTGCGGGCGTTTATCAGCTACTCACATTCCGTGTGAGCCCCGCAGCCGGACAGAACGGCCCGGCGGCGGCGGGCGATGCGTGTGCCCAGCACGGGGCCGGGCGGGGGCTCGGCCCGGCTTCCCCGCCGCGCTCGCACGTGGGGCGGGGGCCGCCCCCGGACCCTTCCCGGCGCGCGGCGCGGTCTCTCCCGCCCTCCGCGCGGGGCACGGCCCCGCCGCCCCGGCCGAGCGCGGCGCTGCCCTCCCGCCGCCATCCCGCCTCCCGCCCTCGTCCGTCCCGCCAGGGCTGCGCCGCGCCGGGCCCGGCCCCGCCCCACCCCGCGCGGCCGCCGCGGAGCCGCCCGGCCCGGCCGTACCTCACGGGCTCTGCGGTCATGACTCCGCCGCCGCTGCTCGGAGCGGAGCGGCCGCCCGGGCCGGGGCCGCGCTCAGGCGCTGGGCGCAGACAAAGCCGCGGCCGCCGCCATCGCCAGCGCCGCCGCCATCTTATCGGAGGGAGCCTGAGGGGACCGGCCTCCTGCCGCCGTCCTCCTCCGCCGCCTCCCATTGGCTCCCGGCCGCCCACAGCTATTTTCCGATTGGCCGGCGCCGCGCCGACTGTTGCTAGGGCAGTTTACGTCACCGTCCCAACCTTCCGCGCGCTGATTGGCTGGGGCGGGGCTGACGTCACGCCGGCGTCATGGGCCGAGGCCCGTGACATCATTTGGAAACAAAGTGCACTGACACCTGTGCCCAGCAGGGGGCCCCAGCGCGCGCGGGCGGCCATGGCGGCGGGAGCGGAGCGCGGGCTCAGCCCGGGGACGGACAGCGGGGACGGGAGCTGCGGTCACCCTGCGGCCAGGCACCGCTYCAGCGCGGGAGAACCGCGGCGGTGGGCAACTCYGCAGCCGGCATTCAACCACGGCGAGTTACCCACAGCATCTGGATACGTCACCCTTGAGAAGAATAACACGGAGCGGACACCCAAACTCTAGTAACGGCACCACAACGACCCTCCTGCTCCGTGGGGATCAGCAGAACAACCCTTCTTCTCCATAGGGATCACCACAACAACCCTCCTTCTCTGCAGCGATCACCACAACCACTCTTCTCCTCCAACAGGATCACCAGTGTGATTCTCCTTCTCTGTGGGCATTACCAGCATGACACTCCTCATCCATGGGGATCAGCAGCACAACCCTCATCCTCTGCAGGGCCCAGCCCTGGAACTCAAAGCCCACCAGGCCACGAGCCCAGAGCGAGCCTGGAAGGAGTTTCCCAAGTACAAAGACAGCAAGACGGGGATGATGTAAGCGACACCGAAAACTAATGAGTTTGGACTTGAGCAGCCTCAAGTAACCCTGCTCGGGGCAGCTTCAGCCCAGCTTGGCTACAACTTTTTCTCTTTTTAAACAGAAAATTCTTTAGATAAGGAAACGCACCCTTGGCAGCTACACCTAAGTATGCCAAGACAATTTTCCCTGCTGGTACTAGCAGCTTCTACTCTCCTGTCAGATGTTAAAATGTTGTGAAAGGAGGAGGATTGGAACACAGCCCTATTCAAGGAAAAGTTGTTGCAGGCTTTTGTGAGAAGGCGACCGAACTCCTCGGGCTGGGGTTTTGTGTGAACTTCCACCTCCACACAGGACCAAAACAGAACAGACCACCAAAACCAAGCCCAGTACCACACAGAATCTGAGACAGGTGACCAGTATTATTCACTTATTATAAAGAAAACCACTTTTGAAAATTAATATATTCTGCAGAAATTAAAGAAAAAATGAAATGTCCCGACTCACCTGGTCTCATAAAGCAATGTATGAAACATGAGAAAATACCCAAGCAAATCACCCTTAACTCCCCTTTCATTCTATGGAGCAATCATAATAGAATCAACAGCATTTTCACACTTCAGCACATCTGAGCTCACACATCCCAGGGAAATTCTACAAACAGGTCTGAACACAATTTGCTTCAGAATGTAACATTCTACCTGAGAGCTGCATCCTGTATTTGCTGAATTTAGTAATAGCAAAGAGCAGCTTTAGCAGCAGCTTTGTTGCCAAACTCTGTCTCATGGCCAGTGCTGCACTTGAAGAATAACAAAGCATCACCTGCCTTCTCCTTCAATTTTAGAAGGAAAATTTAAAAATCCATATTAACTGATTCCTACAAATTCCATTAAAAATTGCAGAAAGCCATTCTAGGCTTTTGCCACCAGTGAGATGAAGGAAACCGGAAGCATTACCCARTCTTAGCTCTGCATTAGGATTCCAACTGAGTGATTAAAATAAGAACACAAAACATTCATTTTCCTCCTCAAGAGATTTAGGCAGCATTACAAACTAATATCCGACTGATTTAGAATAACATAGATGGATTTRTTACTATTGCTCTGTAATATTTTATTATTTTACTATTTCCTTGGGGAAGGTATTTGAAAGCAGTTTAAAAAACCAAATTTAATTGCCTCCAGTTCATAACTTATATCTGAAGCCACGTATGAAAAAGGAATCCTACTGTGAGAAAAGGTCGAGATAAAGTAAAAATGGAAATGCTTCCATCTCTCAGCAATTACTCCAGAAGACAAAACCTGACATTATCATGAAGTTGTCAAAAAACAGATTGGAGAAGCACAGAAATCTGTGTGCAGAGAGACACCAAGTGCATCTGTAGGGAAACATTTAGCACATCCACCAGAGCTGCACCCAGTTAAATTTCCCCAGCACACAGGACCCCTTGCCCCAGCACTCCAACAGACTTGGGAGAGTCAGGATTCAGAGCTCAGTGTGCAGGACAAACCAAGGGCCACTGCAGAGTCTCATCACACCCATTGTTTCTTTTCATAACGMTAGTAATTAGTTCTCTTAAGTACGTATTACCCTACTTTTAAGGAAAATGGCTGAAAGACATGTACAGTTATCAATTGACAAGAGAATATTTTAATAACTTGATGTGCTCCTGACCTAGAAATACAAACTACATATACATCTCTTTCATATTATTATCTGTGATAAAAGTAGCACAATTAATCCAGACCAATAAAACACTATGCTTCAATTAATTTTTTAGGAATGATCAAGATCTGAGCTGTTAACTGGAACAGGTTATGTGCAATGAAACTCATTCTCTAGTCCTCAGAAAAAAAATCATGATAAACCTAAAGACAGATGATGCTCACTCAAGGGCCTGGGTTTGCTCTTTGTGTTGCTATTGCTCTATTCCCCTTAGGAAATCAAAGTGATGGTGTGGAATCAGTTCAGTAGTAGTTTGTAGTTGAGAATTAAACCTTTACAGCATGAGAAAGCAGCAAACATTAAGGTCCAACACAAATCAAGTGCCAATACTTTTCCAAATCCTTGTGAGAATTATTTCTTAYGGCAGATGAAAGCACTTGAAAAYTTTAACCTCTTAAAAAAYCTGATTTCAGCTTAAGTGGTTTTCTGTTAAAGAGTGGGTATTTTTTAAAACAGACTACCACAAACCACAGCCAATAAGCCATGAAGGAATACTACAGACCATTCTTCTCTCCCAAAAAGGTTTAGCTACAAGATGCCACAATTCGGCATTATCTGATGTCATGGGCAGCATGTTCAAACAAGCATAAGCCATTCATGCATCAGATTTTCTTCGGATGTTCCCAATGTTTTGAAAGTGACTTTCTTCAGTACTTCTAGAACTCCAACTTCAATTTGTCAGGAATATAAACTAGGAATCAAAAAAACCCTGCTATGCTTTCACACATTTCGAACAAGGCTCAGAACAAGCCTTGCTGAACATCTACKTAGACGTCCAGCAGCTGTGACTATAAAACATCTACATTTTTCTYCTGAAGTCTCTACCCAGCCATCATCATGTGCCCCAAGCATGGATGGCCATCCCAYTGCCTGCCAAGAGGCTGAACTTGTTCTTACCCTCATGGCTGAATCTTAACCCCGCGGCCATCACCAGCCAGGGGATTAATTAAGGTTATTTGCATGAGCACCAAGAACACAGCAGATGCAGAGCTGAGCACCTCTTCCATGTGGAAGGATGCTGGACTGGGCAGTTCTGCCCTGAACAGCAAATGCTCATGGAGCATCTGTAAAAGGCCTAACTGCAGGAATGACCACTAGGCACCACCAGCACAGAATCCCAGAATGGTTTGGGTTGGAAAGGACCTCACAGACCATTGCATTCCACCCCCTGCCAAGAGCAGGGACACCTTCCATTATCCCAGGTTGCTCCAAGSCCCGTCCAACCTGGTCTTGGGCACTTCCAGGGATGGGGCAGCCACAGCTTCTCTGGGCAACCTGTGCCASGGCCTCRTGAAAAAGCACRTTCTGTGCTGAACACTAGAATGGTTTGAAGGCAGGAGCCCACAGCAAATTGTACATAACGCAAACCATTATAGATTAATCCAATTAAATTTACCATCTTGCCTTGTGCTTAGCACAGAGAGCTCCCTAAGTTATTTCTAGCTGTTATTCCAAAATATCTTTTAAATACACCACAGCTCCTTCTCAAAAGCAGAAAAAAGCAGCAGTCACTGAGGCCAGCTACATTAACAAAACCACACAGTCCATTTTCAGCTGCAGAATACACCATTTCCTCCCKTTATTGTAAGTGTTCTCTCAAGGTGAGCTTTTAGGGCACTCCTGAGCCGTTTAATGACTCACTTTCTAAAGGAGATGGCTTCACCAATTCCCAGTTTTCCCACACCAGGTCTCGAATGCATTGCCTGGTCCAGCTTTGTTCTGCTGGCCCTGACTGTGTTACACTAACCAGCCAGTGAGCTGCCAGTGCCCACGTCCCAAAGAGTCACTCTGGGTACCCGTTAGAGCCAGTCATTACCTCTCAACTGCTGCACAAGTCAAACCTTGCCAGAATGCATCCTCTCTGAACCTGCTACTGGTCCTTGCAAGCACTCARTCTTCTGCTCCACTACCACACCTGCTCCTTCCTCCATGCACCTCAGTTTCAGCCAAGAGAGCAGAAAAACTGTTGGAAAAAGGGAGCATTATTTTCATCTGTCAGCACAGAAAAAACAGGAAAATCCCAAACTCCCAACATCTTGGCCACCTTAAGAGGAAGGCAAACATGACTCCACTATCCACCTGCATGATGTGCCACTATTTAAACTTAGTCAATATGAGACTGGACAGTGTTAGAGGGACAGAATTGTAACCGAAAAAGTTTAATTGGAAGCATTTTACCAACTGCGCAGCAAAACAAGCCACAAGTACAGCAGTGCCGAGTTGTTCCAGGCAAATCTACAGTGCTAACAAGATTCCACCTCCACAAACACTGTCTAGAACTCCAGGAATCCAAGATTTTTCACTGCATGACAGCTGTCAAAGRCAAGTCAAAACCATGCAATCTTTATGCTATCAGTTGGCTACGTGAGCAGCTCTCTAGCGTTGACATTTTGGGCTGTAATTCTCCACATAAACATACAGGCTACTGACCCAGTCTACTCACCCATACTCAGGATATTCACTCTACACAGACAGCCTATTATTACACATTGAAGCAACAGTGAAAGAAAAGAGATTGGTTTGTTTCGGTTTATGGTAAAGTTCAAAAGACACAGGAGCACGGCTTAGACTAAAAAATTTTATTGAAACTTGTCCAAAATCCAGTCAGGCAYACAATTTATCTGTTCCACTAAGGCTTATCATTCTATATAGCATAGAAAAATGCATCTCAACAAGTTGAAACGTCAAACAACTAAATTAGTGAAGTTAAGGCACTTGAGATGTGTATTAATTTAGCAAAACTGCATAAGAATAACATTCTACTTGGAGTGATACAATCCTTTTGAGATTCAATCTAAAACATCCAAATTCTGTAAACCCTTGAGACAGGGGAGAGGCAGGAGACAATCTCACCATGTTTTCCTCTCACTACGAAGCTCTAAGGCCACCACAGCCTGCGGAAGGAAGTGTTACTGAACCAGGCTGCAAAGATTTCCTGTAGTACAACTGCTGAACTGCACAACAGTTTGGGCTGAGGCACAATGTTTTCCACTCAGGARTTCTTAAGGCAAAGAATCTCTGTGAGGTGAGAGAACAAAAGGAAAGAGCAAGCAGCACAAGCATTCAATTGTAAGGCTATCAAATGTGTCCTGGGGTAACGACATTTATCCTGGGATTTGACACCTCTGCCCAAAGGATAAAACCATGGGGAATGCAAGAGCTTCTACAGTGACCAGGAATCTGGTATCTGTTGGTTTGTCAGGGCTCCAAGCAGTAAMGCCAATTAGCAACTTTTAATTCATGCAACACATAGATAGTTACCTTTGTACTTTTGGTTTGTATTTTTGAGAGTGTGAGTGTTGGCCAGTATAAGATTTTTTTTTTTTTGCAGCTCCAAGTCAAAGTTTACAACTTAAACGTTGCGGTTTCAGCATTTGGCAAAGAAAGATTAATTAATTAATTAACTAATAACTCAGTTCTACATGTTGAAAACTTCCCCTTCATCTGTGAAACAACCTCTTGCATCATACAGCAGTTAAGAACTCTTCTCAAAAAATGAGATGCAGCTCTAGGATATGCACATTCCACCTTGGAATCTGGAGTATGCTCCAAGGGTTGCACACAGGCTGAAAGAAAAGATTTCCAGGTAATGAAGGCATTTCCTTAACCATGAAAAGGCAGGAGAGAGAAGCTGCTGTCACCTGCTATGCACAAACAAGAAATAAGGTGATGACTCAAGGGAAAAAAAAACCATGGTAAACAGATTATCCAAGTGAATTGAAAGTACCATTTCTAGTTAGTCCATGGAAATGTAGTTTTAAGCATTACATTCTGAATTTTGCTAGAAGTAGACTTGCTTAAGAAGATGTAAAGCTTATGAAAGAGAGATTGCATYTTAATACTCTGTGTCCTTCAGAGCAAATAGCTTGTTTTCTTTAAGGCACTACACGTTGTCTTTGGTTCAGTGTTTAACTGTCTCGGTCAGTGTAAGCAGAGGTAGCATGAACCACACACATTGAGCTCCTCATTCCAGCACATCCAGCTTCAGAGCCAGCACCTTCCTGATGTTACAGACCCTGGAATCCTTTAACTCATTAGGAAACTGCAAAGAACAAAATGACAAACATTCTTATTAATTTTGTAAGAAACAATGGTGTGCAACAATCCACTTAGCTTTTATAAATGCCAAGAAAATCAGAATGAGAAACTGGGCCTGATGCAGCTACAACGAAAGCAGCTGTGAAGTCACTTAAAAGGGAGTTTCTAATAACTCAAAACCAAAAGACGACCACACCTTCCCTATAATAAACTTAGCAGGAGTACACAAGACCATTACAGAGACCAGAATAAAAGCTGACCAGTTATTAAACAGGGAATAAGTTCAGCTGTCTTCTGCTCTTGAGAGAAGTCTTCATAAAGTCAGAAGTTTTATTGTACAGATATTTTTAAATAAGAACTCATTTCTCTTAGAGAGGGCATATCTGTCTATGGGACTAGCCTTACAGACAATAAAGCTCATTGCAGACAGTGAAATCATTAGAAGTTGGTCCTTGAACATGTATTTATTGCTTCAAAATGCATAAAAGCTGATAAACACACCTAAGTATCAGCCAGATAAGTAYATATAAAGCAGTCAACTAATGGTATTAGATTCTTCACACAAGCAATCCTAAAATGTAGGCAGCTTTAGAGCATCAGGCATCCTCCCTRTTCTCACAAATAACGATCAATAATGAAGATGTACGAACATGGAAGAGAAAAAAGTAGGGTCAAAATATGCTTGTTGGCAGTACAAACTGGCTGAGATAGCATTATGAAAATAGAAGTATTTTATAATATACAATGCCATGAAAAGAAAGTTCCACAGTCTTTTCTTCGGCCAGACTGAAAAATCATGGCATCCATGAAATGCTGTTATTTCTGGTGACTTCATCAACCAATATTGCTACTCTGAGAAATCARTGGAGCATTTTTCAAAGAGTATTTCCTACCAAAGGAGCCAGCAGAGCTCCAGTGCTGTAGCAGTTGCACAATGCCCAGGAAAGCAGCGGCTGAGGGGCAAAGCCTGCCATACCTGTAGGGGTAGCCGTGGTATTTGGATCTGAAGACAGACAGCAGCCAGCTGAAGAACAGCACCACCAAGCCAATGCCAGCAATGCACATAACTGCAAGAGATGCAGAGGGAGAGGCTGTGATGTGAAAGATGCCCCTGAAACCACCACAGTGACTGGGGTTTTCAAAGGCCTTCTGCAAGTATTTACAGTTTGGGTCCGATGAGGCCTCTATTAAGTGTCATTAATACTAAATTAACACCAATTTTCTTTCAAATTCCTTCTGTAAATCAATTTTATACAAATGCCTTAAGAAAAAGTCCCTTCTTCTCTCCCTTCTTAGCAAAATGCTGCAAAGCATCTTTATCTCTCTCCATCTCCAAAAGGGTTTATTTTGCAGTTTGGTAAGCAACTGTCAAAAATCCAAACGATTCTCTTCAGCTTAGAGGTGGGAAATGTACAACCCCCCTCAGTGCAAAAGCATTTCTGCTAAATGGTGTATCAAACACCTTTACTGAATATGCCTTTGCTCAGAGAGTAAAGTATCAGTACTTACTTTTTCTTTTCCCCACATCCATGTCAGAAGTAGCAGCTTCGTGGAGAAGGACCATTCCTAAGGTAACGCCACCATCTACAAACACTGTTTAAGGCTAAACCAACAAGTACAATGGACTCAATACAACACACTCACTCCTAATCTCCTAAATTCAGCTCCCACAGCACACCCAGGGCATTAAAACTCACTGGAAAAGTCAAAGACTTCCCAGCCAAACCAGCAACTATGGGGGGAGGGAAAAAGAACAACTGAAAGACGTTCATAATGTCAACTTCCAAGAGAAAATAAATGTAAAGCTTAAAATATAAACTGGAAGGTCTTCAGGCAAAATTAAAAACACGCATTTATTATCTCAGCTTGTAATGAAGCAGCATTCCTTCTCAGAGAGCCTGGTCCACTCCTACTACTGTTCTACTCCACTGGAAAATCCCCAAAGGAATTCAGCTTCTGCATTTCACTCAACCAACAGAACAAATAAAACACATGCAGTATTTAATCCAACAGGCTATCTTTCAAGTGCCAGTATTTCCTTTCTAATTCTTCAATGAAAAAAATTAAAGCTTGTAAAATTAAGGAACCACATACAACACAAATGGCCTAACATTTGCCAAGAATGAATCCTAGCAATGCAAAATAGTGAATCCAGTGGAACAAAAGAGAAAATTCCACAGATTTCATTCCATTTCACTACAGATATTCAGTCCCCAGTCTCCTCCTGAAAGGAAAAATACTTATTGACTGCATCAGAACCATCAGGAAATCTTTCCATTTCACACGCAGCCCACCTTCAGCACAGGAGGCAAGTGACTTGAACCCACAGAAACCTCACCAAATTTTATAATTTGAAATGTCTCCAGCAACTGGTAGGTTGGGTCCATTATGTGATGGAGAGCAATAAYAGAAATAAACATCAACAAAAAGTTTCTACGTTGAATTTGACCAAGTGCATTAGAACTACAGTAATACAAAAAGATCAGAAGTTCCCCTCCAAGTGCCTGTTTTAAGTTTAAAAAGTTAAATACAATAAAAAGTCCTGAATAAAAAAATAAAGGAATGTTGATGCAGGTGCCAAGACACACAGGAAAAGCTCCAGCCAGAAATGACTAAAGTTACAAATGATGGATCAAAACCATACACGTGGGAATAGAAAAACAGACCACTGAATTTCAGGGTATTCTTATGACCCCAAAGAAACATTTTTTTGTACAAATGAGAAAGGTAAAAGCTCTCAATCTGCACGTTTCCACTGCCTTTCTTGATAGCATAGCAAAATCCTGAATCATTAGCAAAAACAAGTGGTAAGATTATAAGAAAGTAAGCAAAGAAAGAAAGGAGCAGTAACAGAGGAATGAATTCAACACCAAAACAAGAAATAAGTGAGACTGAAAAGAGACGTGCACAGAGGAACAGGGGCTGTCCTGAAGAATCTTCTGATTCCACAAAGACCCACAACTTTAATGCTGTATTCAGTTTGGTACTTAAACAAGAAGTGGTGAGAAAGCAGTAAACATTTTTCTTCTCAGCTTAAAGATCAGAGGCACAGGAAAAACACAGTTGTCAGTGCAGAAAGGTTTTATAAGCTTCTGCATCAGTACTAGATCACAATTACAGCCATGACAAAGTACCACACAAAAGGCAGCAGCATTAGCTGGCCAAAAGATTGTCACCAAGCACATGCTTCTCACAGGAAGGATACTGAACAGCAGAACTATGTGTGTTTCTGCCACAAACTGGGCTTGGCTGCTTCCATGGATGTAATTCTGTAAGAGACAAAGAGTAATTAAATTTAGAAAAGGCTGGAGTCAACTTTGACGTGATTAACAACAGCTACACAGCCTGGAACGGGGGTTTGCATTGTTTTTTTCAGGAGAGAGCAGAAATTGAAGCACAAACAATTTCAGCTGTTGATCACTGATTTTTGGGGGGAGCCACATCAGAATTGAAGATCCTCCTTCTATTACCATGCACAATCAGCCTCAAGAACCATCCAGATTACAGTGCAAGTGCAGATACAACCATCATGGTCCAGATTCTCAGTTCAGCTGGGCAAAATACCACGATTAGGCCATCCTGCACCCAAATCCAAATCTGATCCATTCCCTGACTGTGATTCTTAGATTGTGTACACACTGCTGCTCAGCCTAGGGGCAGTCCCTTCAATCTGCATGTGAACCCGACTCACTTGGCTCCAGAACCAAGCATTTGAAATATTTTTCACTAATCAACTGGGTTAACAGAAAAATTGAAATTTGTGAAAGAACACCATTTTTTAATCCCTATGGGATACCCTACTATGGTTGTGATGTTGTATCTAAGTAGGAAAATAAGTTTGATCCATTTTCTACAGAATACAGAGGGCCTGACCTATCCAACCAGGCACAAAAGGACATTTGCCCAAATTGATTCCCTGAGTAAAAACATGAGAAAGCCAGTATGTACGTGATGTGTCAGGACCCGAGGAGATGTAATGTTCTCAAAACACTGTGACTACTTTTACAGTGCATCTCACTCTAGATGATGAACAGAGAGGTATATTTCAAATTACGTTAAAAGAGATTTTTTGCAAGACTGACTGACTTCATAAATCTGAGGTCACTTGATATTAATTTACCTCAAGAATCTTAAGGAAAGATGTTTTTACATGGAAGTCATTAGATGAATGTATAAGTTAACAAGACCAGGTTTAAGATACAATTACCAGGCTCAGCAATAGGACTTTTAGCATGTAAGACTCAACACACACACTTTCCTCCTTTTGCTGTAAGCAATTCAGAACTGTCACATCCCTTCATCACTGGAGATAAAACATATGTATGAGACATGTGTTGATTTGCCTTGCTCACTGCAGGAGAGATTAGTCTCACAAAGACAGAAGCCAAAAGCAGAATTTGCACTCTGACTTGTCTCTTAGTATCACTCTTATTCTGCAGAAATACAGCAAAAATGCAGAAAAGAACATGAAGGCAAGACTCACCACTTGTCCTGTATGGGGATTCTTATGAGCATAGGGCGGGCCTCTAATGTGGTTCCACATCTGGCCTGATGTCATTGCTAACACAAAACACTGAAAAGGAAAGAAACACTATTTAATAAGGTTTGGGKTTTTTTTTAATTTAACCTGGTATCTTTTCATTTCATACCAAAACATACATATCTATTGTATTCCAAACAGGAATACAGGTTAAGTATTGTCCTACTTTATATTTGCACAAAAGGCATCTAATCAAGCATTCACTGAGCTGGAACGACTAAAATAATTTATAATTATCAATCTACCAGAAAGTAAAACTAATTGCACCTCATTTTCCTCTACCAACTCTAAGAATCTTGAAATACAGAAGCTTTTAAAAACTTCAACTGCTACAAAACTCAATAAAACAGGCAGACAAGAGCCATGATTACTCACCAAAGCAGCAAATGCCCAGCCAGTTTTGTTATAGAGAAAATCCAGATTGCTGCCCCGCAAGTACACGAGGCCTCCGATGACAGCCAGCAGCAACCCCAGCATCAGGGGTCCTGCATAGTTTGGTGGCCTTATCACACGGATCTGAACAGAAGACATTGAAATTATTTTCTCTCAGCAGGATTATGCATTATACCTGCACTCCTGCTGAAAAAATCCACAACATATCGAGGGGGAAAGATATCACACACAGATTTTTATATATAATAAATCTGAAGCAATGCTTCTTCCTCCAGTACTGTGACTTCAGTTTTACTCAACTTTACCCAATCCAATAATTTAGAGACTSTTYTTCTTCCACAAGAAAAGAAGAGCRAGAAGGAAGGAGATGAGTTTTACCATCTTCTCAAATACAGCATTTACACAAAATACCAGAACATAGAACGCAAGGAAATTTAAAGATGCAGTCGTGCGTCCCAACTAGATTTTGCAGACGAGCTATTTCGAGCAGCTCAGGAGCCACAGAAGACAAGTGACATTTCCCAGGTGGCCCTGCACGGGGGGTGGCGGGGAAGGTGTCCGTACTCACGTGCACGTCTGTCCTGTCGGCCACCCAGCGGGCCAGCTGCTCCGCCGCAAAGCCGCGCACCTGCAGCTCGTACGTGTCCCCCCGCTTGGGCTTCCCCTTGGCCGGGAAGTTGATGAAGGTGGGGGCTGAATTCATGTTCAGCTGCAGGGAGAGGGTTCAAAGGTCTACTTAGTTACACAGTTCTAGTCCAGTTCTGTCTTGCAAAATTTTTACTAAGTCAGAAAAAATAACTTTTCCGTTTCATTGGCCTTGATTTTTTTTTAAAAAGTAAAAACAGCACACAGCCTGCACGTCTGTATTTCATGCACATTTTTTGAAACTGTTTCTTCTCTAAATACTACTTTTGATAAAGAAATCTGCAAAGTAGGAATATGATTCTACAAATTTAGAAAAGCCATAGCTTGATGAATGCATTTTTAATGTAACACTAATGAAAAAATTAACAAGAGTAATAAAAAGACATCCCTCTTCAACTCTCCAGTCCAAAAGCTTCCATTTAATAAAAAAATCAATCACTCAACTGTGTAGCTGCTAGATRGAGATTGTATCTCTTAAAAAAAGAACTTAACATCTGCAAGACTATAATGAACTATTAATGTGACCTACAATTGCAAGTGTACACGGAATGTTCTCACAGTGTGAGAAAAAACATGGTCACATAATGTTACCAGAAGAGAAAAATGACTGGGTACTTGAAAAGAAATTAGTTAACCCACACCAAAAGCCTAATCTATCATTCTCTAGTAATCTAAAAATTGTAATAGCTGTTCCTAATGACATCAGTGCCTTCTATCTTGCCTCTTCATGTACCGCAGAAGAATTCCATTAAGAATAACACCAAATTATTACAGGACACAAACCCAGCAAAAAAAAAAGTCAGGAAACCAATTCACTCCTTGTACCTATTCCACATCTGTCAGTTTGTAATATTCCTACCAACATGCTCAGGCCCTCTTTCTTCCAAGAGCAGCAGCTTTTAACTTTCCACTCCTTTATTCATGGTAACACTAAATTTTGTATACATCTTTACCTTCTTGCCCTAAACCCAAGTTAAATATAATATTATAAGAGAAAAACACATTACCATCTGAAACACATCTGAGCCTTCATCGAAATCTACCATAGCAAAAAAAATCTTGTTGGTAAATGCACTGGAATATCTCCAGGAGTTTGCCAGAATCTGGTATTCCTCATCAGCTTGCCTGGAAAACACACCAAGTGAGATGCTGTATCACGGGTTTGTCCACAACAGGGGTTATAAAGCAGCTAAGGGAGCTGTGTCCACCCACCCCATTAACAGGTGCATCCCAAACCCACCCCATTAATTTTCTAGTGTTAAAAAGAAAGTTTAAGTGTTAATGAAAACATTTAAGCCCAGTCACTCATCTACAGTCAGGGGAAGCATTTGGCACTGCTGCTTTKGTAAATGCAAGGGCAAGATTTGTTGAGCCCACGAACACAAGCAGAGGTAATTTCTAATTGAAAGGTGAAATGGAACCCAGAYGCTCATGATTTGCCAGTCCACAGAGCACAAAAATGTGGCCAGGTGTGCCCTTTTTTCCATGTCAGATGGCAGGAAACCAATAATTTCAAATGCCCAGGTATAAAAATCACCCTGACAGAGCTCTGCCACCTCTGGATTAATAGAGGATAACCATAATACAGTTAAGGATCCAGAATATTATAATTGTAAGTAACTGCCAAGCAACATATTAATTAAGAGCAATTTTTAAGCTACATGACCAGCAATAATTCTACAAACATTTGTTCAACAGCTCATGCCAGGAAAGTTGAGCTTTCACTGTGTCTTTCTCCAGAAGCCCAGCAGTGTCACTGATGTAAACAGTGTTTCTGCAAAGCAGGAATTATTTGAGAAGGGAGATAAAACCAAGGATTATGTTGGTTTCTCACATACATATTACACATATATTCCCACACATTAAATTTCAAATACAATCCTACTATAACTTGCCCATGTATTTTCCTCCCACATACGTGRAAGTTCAATCCTATTCTTAAACTTAATTTTCTACAAAGCATACGATGACTTTCAAGCCCTAATTTAGGACTAAATGGAGCCCATACTTGCACACAACACATTGTCTGTGAGGCTGAAGAGCAGTGAACATCACAATCACCGAGTAGTTTCTGGGTGGTGCCTTCACAAGGCGCCGGAATTTGTCTCCATTCATTCGGATAACGGATCTTTTACTGGCCCACTCCATCAGCTGGTTCACTTTTTCTGATAACACCATCTGAAAATCAAGTCAGAGGAACATTGTTGGGGGTTTTTTTCCTCGTCTCACAGTACAATCTTGAAGGTTTTTAGATTGATGTCACAAGTACCTGCACTGTATTTCATAACAACACTGACCACATGTTGTGATACTTCATTAAGATTCTCAAAGGCATTCACAGATGCTTTGGACAGTCATGTTAATATAWTTAGTTAACTTTAACCACCTAGTAACACACACAGCTTTGAGCACTTAGCCTGACACAGGCTGCTGAAGACTCCTTCCTTACACCACTAATTACAAGATTCCTTTGAGSTGTACCCACTGCCCCATCCCCTCCATAGTATTTATTCAACACTAAGCATCAAACTGTTTCAGATTTCACAACTTGTGGCAGTGGACTCAACACCAGAGATAGAAGCAACCTCAACATTTCATTTTCAGCACCGCTGGGAAAAAAAGAACCATAATTCAGAACACATTTGAAGAACTCAGGAGTGCATGCTCAACACTAAATTACTCCTTAAAAAGGAGACAATCAATTCTAGAACACTATAAGAAGAGGTATTAGTTTGACAAACCTCCAAATGTTACATTTATCATAAAGCAGTTCCCTACTCAATAACATACTTCTTCAGATAAATGTTAGAGGAAATCATCAAAGTATATTCTGACTTGGAAGGGAGCCAGTAGGAGCAACAAAGTCCAACTCCTAACCCTGCACAGGACAGTCCCAAGAACCTCACCATAATAATAATAATAAAATAAATTACTTTTCTTTGACTTACAACTGACACAAATATAAACACTTACATAGAAGGCTCTTTTCAAACTCTAGGGGTCAGGTGTGTGGGAATAAGTTGCACCTTTATGAATACAACCAAAGATCACCCATCCTCCCCCCAGCAATCCTATGCAGTAAGAAGACAACACTCCTACAGTGCTCCTAACAACTGAAAAATGTGTAAACAAAGACCTTCGCTCCCAGCGGGTTCCCCCCAGAGCCGGYCGAGCCCCAGGGCGGGGACCCGAGGTAAGGCCAGGCCACTCCGCCGGGCCCTACCCGGCCCTGCCCTCAGCCCGCTAGCGAGAATCCTCCCCGGCGCAGCGCAGGGAGCTCCCGGCGGCTCTCACCTCCTTCCGCCTCTGCCCCGCGGCCCCGGGCCCGCCGCATCCCGCCAGCAGCAGCAGCACCAGTGCCAGCAGCGGCACCGGCAGCGCCGCCATCGCCGCGCCGCTCCGACCGCCCCGACCCGCCCCGCCGGCTGCGCGGCCCCGCCCTCTCGACGCCCATTGGTGGAGGTGCCGGCTCGCGCCGCGCCGCCGGCCTTCGATTGGCTGAGACTGCGGGAGCGCGGCGAGCTGGAACAGAGCCATTGGCAGAGCCCTGAGGGAAGGGCGGGGCGGGCCCTGAGGGCAGGGCGAGCCCTGAGGGAAGGGCGGGGCGAGCCCTGAGACGGGGGAAGCGGGGCTGGACCCCAGGTCACGGTGGCGAACGTCGGGGATTTCTCGCCGCCTGCCCTGTTCAGCAGCCCCTCACAGGATCACAGAACTGTTACGGTAGGAAGGGACCTCTGGAGATCATCCAAGGCAGGGCGCCCGGAGCAGGTGATACAGTGTTGCCCACAAAGATCGGATTCGTATACCCGGTGCGCAACAAGCCAGTAATTACACACTCAGAGAGATATTAATGTATTTCAGAGTTGTGCTAGCCTTGGGTGCTCAGTGGTGTTCCACAAATCAAGCACGCCAACTCTCAAAACTTTACTATTTATACTTTTTAGCAAACAAAGGACTTACTGTTCATTGCATACAAGTTACAGAGTTCTCTTATTAATTAATATTCTATCTTGTATTGGTTAATGCTTCTCTTGCTTCTCATGCTAATTAGTGCACATGCTCTGACTTTCTCTCCTTTTGGGTCTATGGGTTTCTTGGGTTGGTGGTCCATGAGTCGATGGTCGCAATCTGCCCCTACTGGAATTACCTTTTCTCGGCTGGAACTGCTTTCAGAACAATTGCTGAGTTGGCTTTGTTAGATTCTTCCCTGTTGTGGGAGTTCTGCCAAAGTCCTTGTGGCCGGTAAATTCTGCATTCTTTGCATCCACTATCAGTGGCACATTCTTCTTCCCAAGCTTTGTTAACCTACCCCTAAGTCTGAGATATTTTAAACATGTCAAGCCCTAAACTTTAACAAGGCAATACTACCAAAAAGTAATTTGTTTTTCCACACTTGGGCATCACTTAGAGCTTGCTAGATGCTGTTTCACAGATTAAATCTCCTTTCTTGTTGATAACGCCTGAAAGTATACAAAGATCAAACATCAAAGAACATCCTTTCTTAAGAAAATTTTACATATTCTACAATTTGCAACAACAGGAACGTGTCCAGATGGGTTTTGGGTGTCTCTGGAGAGGGAGATTCCACATTTGTAAGCAGCTGTTCCAGTGCTCTACTACCCTCAATGTAATGAAGTTCCTCCTTTTGCTTCGTGAGATACACGCTTCATGTCATACACGCACGCATATTGCTGGGTCGTGTGTTACAAACATTGTTAAAATCTAAATGCACTGGGGAATTCCTGAGCCGGCATGTGATGGGTTACGGCTCCGATATGGAATCGATAGTGACAGGTGAGAATTTACTCATGCTTCGGGGTTTTGTCTATTCGAAGGCACTCTGAAAATTTTTTCTGATTTTTATTTGCACTAAAATCCCTGACTTCATCAACTTGGCTCTTTAAGGATTTTAAATTGAGAGGGAAAGGGGGGGGAAAAAAAAAAAAAGTGGTGTCAGAAGTGGGATTCGAACCCACGCCTCCATACGGAGACCAGAACACCCAAACCCGCCGCGGGAAGGCGCGGAACGCCTTGAGTCTGGCGCCTTAGACCACTCGGCCATCCTGACACTGCGTTTGAAGCAGCGGCCGGGACACACTTAAAGCTGTCGTCACGGCCGTGCCTACTTCCCCGCGTTCTCTGGTCCCTCACGGAGAGCCCGTTCGCACCCGGAAAGTGCCGAGGAGCCGCCTGGGAACCGCCATCCCGTCCCGGCCGCAGAGCTCCGCCGCGGCGAGGAGGAGCCCGGCGTTACCCACAGGCCCCCGCCGCGCCGCCACTTCCGCCGCGACCATTTTGTTCTTCACGGCCGTCAAGGGTACGGACTCGGCTCTCATCATGTTCCCCCTGGCCAGGGCCGCGCGGAGCCTCGTCGGTAAGGACAGGGGCGGCTCTCGGGGGCGCGGGGGGTTCCTCAGGGGGTCTCCCCCCGGTTTGTGCCCTCCTCTCTGCGGACTGTCCCTCACAGCCGCCGGCTGGCTGCGCACCCGGGGAGGGTCGTGAGGGCACCTGAGGGGCCGCGGGCGGTTCTGGAGTCCTTCACCTTCAGTTTTTTTCCTTTCTTTCAGCCTCTTTTATCTCCTAGTTGCTTTTTGACCTTGGGTTCCTGTTCTTGGTGTTTTTTTAATTTTAGTAACTAAAGGCACATCCAGGTCTAGTAGCCTGAGATGACCAGGTGTAGTCAATACCCAGCCCTTAAACTCAAGGTTAAAGTTACAGTGATACAAACCCCGTAGTGCTTCATCTGCTTTTCTAAAATCTGGACTTGGGTCATGATGTGCTTATCCCGAGGTGCGGGCACCTAAAGTCAGTGTGTCTCGGTAGATATTCAGGTTTTTTTACGTTTAAAAAAAACCCTTGTGCAGCCTTACAGAGCATGGGAGGGATGTAGTAACATTATGGGTGTCACCGTCATCTTCTCTAGTCATTGTCGGGTAAAAATGCAGACCATTGACCTGAGACTAAAAGGTTTTATTTCGTAGTATCTTTTTGCACACATTACTCTCTCGTCAAATGCTTTGTACACAACTACTGGGCAATCTCTGTCTTTGTAGCTGCTGCTTTGATTTTTCACTGTTGTCTTGTCTTTAGTAAATGTACCTTCTGTAGAGTACATTTATAACGTACATCATCTGAAGATATCTTTCTGTATTTTGTTCTCTATTGTTTACCTCATGCCCGCGGTTATTTCCATTTCCTTCTTCACCTCCCTCCCTTCCCTTCAAAAATCCTGAGGGAATGAGCAGGTGTTACCCACACCCGCTATCTTCAACCCCATAATTTGATGATGAGCTTCATCCTGACAAAGCTCATATTAGGTACACATACTGCCAGGAAAGATATTTACATGTAAAAATCTGAAAATGTTAAGTGCTAAACAAAATATTTCCTTAGAGAAACAATAATATTAAAAAGTCTATTTCCACACTGAAGGCCCAAAGAAAACATGAATGAAAAATGTAATTTAGAGGATTTTTTTTTACTGGAATTAGACTTAAGGAATAACTTGCTAGAGAGAAATTGAAAGAGCTGAAAAAAAATTAAAGGATTTGTGCATATCCCGTGTTTTGGAGTCATTCCAGAATTCTAAGTCCAAAATATTAATTTTTCCCAGCATTTTTGGTCTTTTAATGCTAATGCTTGCCTTTCTGTTGGTGGGAGATGAGGATTGTGAATGGTTCGAGCATATATTTGAGTTGATTTCTGTACTTCTTAACACTCCTCAGCTCGTGGCCTCCAGCACACTGCAGTCAGACAAGCTCATCGCAAGCATGAGCCAAACTTCCATGATAAATATGGAACCATGGTCCTCCTGGGAGGAGCCGCCATGTTCACCTCTGTCTGGGGCTATGTAAGTTGCTTTTTTCACCACTCTGTTGTGACTTGAGCTGTAAACTTCAAAGGTGTCAATCTTGCCTGTTTGAAATAACATCAGTGGTCAGAATTCAGGAGTTTCTTATGGAAGTGAATGGTGATGTGCTAGAGGTGAAAGTTCTGATAGTTGCTGTCTTGATTTTGAGTTGTTACTCAAATTTCTGTGTCATTCTACTGCCTGATTGGGAAATGTATGAGAAACACAAGTGTTCCCTATTTTGCTTGGGATTTCTAACCTGTACAGGTACAGCTTTTAGCAGCAAAATTTCTAGGCGAAAATACCACTATGGCAATGGGATTTTACATTCCAGATGCTTTGTTCCAAAGATGGATATTTAGAAATAGAAAACTGAAACATCTAATTCAATATATTCAATATAAACAACATTCAGTTATTCAATATAAACATCCTACTTGTTTTATTAGGAAATTAATGAGATGCCATGTTCTAATACAGGAAATCTAAACGGAAAACAATAAAAATAGCCCTCTATCAGAAGGTTTGTTTGATTTCAGAGTTAATAATCTTAGGTTTTATCCCCTTACAGGTGTTCACACAGCTTGGAGTAGAGTGGGGCTTTTCACCTGTTGGCAGAATCACTCCAAGAGAATGGAGGGAGTAACAACCTCTGCTTCTAATGAACTGGTGTAAACTTTCACTGAGGAAATGGTCGTGTAATGGCATTTGTTCCCTGATTACCACTTGTACAGTGGCATTCCTGGTCTAATAAACATACCGAGAAACCTGTCTGGCTCTTCTAGGTTTCCTCTGTGCTTTGTTTCTGCTGCAGTATAAGAAATAGTGTAAAAACTCAAAGTAATTTGATGTAGTCCCAGTTGTTCTTGTAAAGGTCAGTTAGTGGATAAAGGACAAGTCCAGAGCATTGTTGAGTTGTCCATGTAACCTGATGTGTGTGTAAGTCAACCTCACTGCATTCCCACTGCAGAGTGCACATCCTTTTACCTCTGACTTGTAATCACAAACTTGAGATCCCCATTTTTTTCCACAAAAGGATTTTTGTGTCTGGAATCACTCTGCTGCTTCTCTCTGTGGCCTCTGAGTTGTGACGGAATTAAATTCAGTTTTGAGTTGGAGAGGTGCTACAGGAGCAGGCAGTAACCCAGCCCTGCTAAACCCTGATGTCAGGAGAAATGGGACTTTCCTGCGGAGTTCTTAGGGAATTACAGAACGGTTTGGCGTGGAAGGCACCTGAAAACCCATCTTGCTCCAACCCCCTGTCTCTGTGTTTTACTTCAGTTTAGGGTTGAAGTAATTAGAGAAATGAGGTGGCAAAAGAACAGTTATCGGCTCATGCAGGCATTTGATTATCAGAGGATGCCAGAATGGTTTGGATTGGAAAGGACCTTAAAGGCCATCTAGTTCCGAGGCCTGCGCGGCGCGTGCCTGTCGCGATACGGCGACACCGATCGCGATCACGGCTGAGGCGCCGCCCTCTCCCGCCGCCGTCACGTGGGCCGGGCGTGTCACGTGGCCGGGCGGGCGGGGCCGAGCGCCGCTGGTCACGTGGCACGGCGGGGAAAGAGCCGGGCGGTCCCGGGCCGAGAGCGGCGATTGGAGCCTGCGGTCCCGGTGAGTGCGGACCCTCCTCGGGTCTCCCTTCCCTCCGTGAGTGCGGACCCTCCTCGGTGCCCCGTCTTGGTGCTTGTTTCCCTCCGAGAGTGCGGACCCCCCCCTCGGTGCCCCCGCTCCCCCGTCCTCCAGGGCTGTCCCCGGCAGTGCGGACCCTCGGGGGGCTCCCCCTTCCCTCCGTGGGTTCGGACTGGGGGGTTACCGCCGCCTCAGGTGATCGCGGACACGCCTTGGGGGCTCCCGCTTTTCCCCGCSCTCCGGGGCTGTCCCGGCCCGTTGTCACCGTGTCCCCGGCGCGGGAGGGTTTGCGGGCGGCTGCGGCGGTGCCGGGCTACGTGTCCCTGAGGGGAGGGCGGGTGAGGACCCGCTACCGAGGAGGGTCCGGACCCTAGGACACGTTCGGCTCGGCCGGGGTCTGTCCAGCCCCTTGGAGGTGCCCTGAGGTGTGTGAGAGTGTCCGGCGAACTCGTGTCGGGGATGTCGGGRGTGCCCTGGCTCTTCACCCACCGAACGCCCCGGTGGCATCTCCGTGTCCCATCCCCGGATCTAGAACGGCATTTCCTGCTCAGCCGCTTCCCAGCGCCCGGGCAGCCCCCGGGTGTTCCAGCGGGGCAGGAGCCCGGCTCCGCTCCGGGGATGGCTCCGGAGGCGGCGGTGTCCGGCGGGGGTTGGCCGGGGACGCGGCGGGCTGTGCTTATCAGGGAGCACCACATTTTGGGTCTTTCTTCTTGGCACGCATTAAGTGTGCGCTCCCTTGCAAGAGTCCCACTTTTGTCAATGGTCAGAGAAAACTCGTCAGGAATCTGAACGCACGAGTCAGAGCCTCTGCTCCAGTTCTGAGCTGCTCAGCTTGTCCCTCAGAAACATCTTAGTGTTCTTTCTTATGTCACCTTATGCCACCTTATGACGGCAGCACTCTGGGCACAAGCACCTTTTCCCAATGTTTTCATTAAAAGCATAGTGTGAATATTCTGGAAAAGGGYAAAGAGTTGTGTAGGATGCTTTGGGGTGAAATCTCACACAAATGAGCAAGAGCAAAACAGCTTAATTGTTGCCTCCCTSTATCCATGGTCTGGAAATTGCACATAATTAGTGTGAAGTTGCCTAAAATCTTTCATGCAGTCGGCAAAGATTGCGTTTCTGTACTTAAGTATCTGTTGAATTGTGTGGATGTAAATAGGCAAATATTTGGTAATGTAGGAGTTASTTGTGTGTATTACAATGCACTGTGTGAGTACAAACAGTTTGATTAGAAGTTAATAATTATAATGTATTTTCTTAGTAGAGAAAAGACCTGAAGCTTTTTTTCCTTCCCGAGTGGCAAAGCAGGAAAGCAAAAGTGAGCACTATGTGTAATTTACTGTTTTATTATTGTTATTATTTGTACTTGTATAATGCATTCTATATTGTTCTGCCGAGTACTTTGAGACTAAGCTCAAGTCTGAGAAGCCTCAGTTGACCTTGGTATGCTCATATATAAATTATATTCTATTCATAATATTTAATATGATTCTTCCAAGGGAACATTCATGTTCTCCAAAAATCTGAGTTGAACATGTAGTGGAAAGCCATGAACAAATAAAAGGATTTGCTAAGAATTTGTCTCAAGTTTTATAAAACTCTTGTTAGAAGTGAAGCAGAATGCTTTCAGTGTGTACTTTCTTTTTCCCCATGCAGTTTGTATAGAAATAAATTCCCTGAGAACAATTTCCATCCTCTGCTGACCAAGCAAGGCTTGTTAAAGTCTTGAGCAACATGAATTACAACCTATTTAGAGTCACGTAGTTGTGACATTTATTACAGATGCACAGTTTCTCTCTCAGTGATTAAGCCCCATATATCCATGGGCTTATCATATATGTCTCCTGTCTAGTCATGCTGTCAAATGGATCTGTTTGCCCATGAGCCCTATAAAACCTCCTTCTTCACTCTTGGACCCATCTCCTGTAGCACTTTTTTAAGCCCAAGGGTGAGATGATGCAGCTTTTTCCATTCTTGCCTGTTGCTCTTTTCCATAGGTCCSTGCAGACATTTAGGGACAAGCACCTTTTTTTCCATTTAATGTAATTAGTAATTTCACTTTCTGCTGCCATACATAAAGTGAGCTAAGTTGCATTTGGCTATTTAGAAATTTAATAAAATCCAAAGGCTGTAATTAAACCTGAGAGATTCTGTTGCTGGCMTTTGTGTGATATTTGTCAAGCTGTGACCTCTTTTAGTTTCAGCAGCTATAAATTCAAGGTAATTATAGATAAACTTTGGTGAAAACTGGATCTGTACAGGTAATCAGAAGCATCTGTCCTTGCCAGTTGTATCCCTGCTGACCCCAGAACAGGCACAGATTGTGTCTGTGGTGCACAGAGCTGTGCTGCACTGTGATGCCTGGGTTAGCTCAGATATTAGAAGCATCAAAGTGTCTTTTGTAGGGTTAAATGGGACTCTGGGTTTTTACTGGTATTGTAACTTCCTCTTTGCATTGCTCGTTTTTTAATTTTCTTTTTTCCTTTTTTTTTTAATAGTGTGGGTTTATGAATTATTTAACTTTGACTTCATCAAACCTTATTTGCTTCAGATATTTTGCTTACAGCGACTGGTGTTAGCACTTAAAAAAATACTTATAGAGATGAATGAGTGTCTCAGTCACCTTGTGCTTGATCACTGTTGAATTTTCCTTTCCATAGGGAGAAATTGCTGTTGGAAGTAGAAATCACCTCTTTCTATTGCTTCGTTCACTTCCTAGAAACACTAACTGACTTTCTTCAAGAAAATGAAACTAAATACTGAGCTGGTAAATTGTAAGGGGAACTGCCATTTCTTTGTATTGTCAAATCCTAAAATTCTTTATTAATTGATGGTAAATGTGTTTTATATATGGAGTAATGCATTGGTTAAGAATAAAAGCATTATTTTTCTCTAAAACCTGTGAAATCCGTAATTTAGCGTGTCCCTTAAAAGGAGCTGTCCATGCCAATTTATACAAGCCTTTGCTGTGGAATACATGGATTGCCACACAGCCTCATGCAGATCTTTTGACTTCTACATATATTTTCATGTAAACTTGGTAAAATATTAACCCAAAGGAGGAGAACTAGGATTGAATTGTTAATATATATCTGTGTGCATCTAGTCCTAATTTATTGGTGTAACAGATATTTTCAGTTTGCTTAGTCATGGATTTGCTTAATTTAAAGCTGTCAGGAGGAGGAAATATGACAAATATTTCTTTCAAGTTTCAGCCAAATTCTACCTTGAAGCACTTCTAAGGGAGGCAGAGCATTAGAAATGAAATGCATATGACAAGGTAGAATACAGTCTCAGATGTAAGCCTTTAAGATGTATTAGCCTTTAAATTTAACTGGTTGTCCTGGGAGTTTTGCAAGGAGAGGAGAAGAGGATGTGTGTATCCTTAGAGTCACTATATATAACCCTATATTTCCTTCTGAGAACAAGATCTCTTTTAAGCATCAGGAGCACTGGAAATCCAGACAGTTTGGTGTTCAGAAATTTCAGTAAGGCTGTACAGAAAACAGAGATTGAGAAACAGCTCATTAACAATTCAGTGTTAATAATACCATGTGACTGATGTGGAGAGACCAGTATTGCTCACAGTTGGCTCATTTAGATTTGGACCCATCTCATTTTTTGGAGAACAACCTGTTTTTAAGATTAGTATAAAAACTGTTAGCAACCTGCAACGAAAAAAATAAAAATCCACATTGGTTGTCTTCCCCACCAACAGGGAGCTGTGAGTGATGCTCATGTCACAGAGATCAAGGTGCTTCTTAATTGGAAGTCAGAGACCAAAAAGAAGAGGTAGTTTGGTCCAACAGAAATTCTATGATGGAAGTTCTGGATTYGGCCCTAGTACCTTGGGACCTTGAGGGGTAAAAAAGGAAAAATAAATTTGGTTTGGGGGTTTTTTTCTTACGCCTTTTTGCTTTTTGCATGCTGAAATTACAGTCTCTTCCAGGAAGTGTTTTTCTCTGCTGTGTTCATGAATGAACAGCAGAAGGAAACAGACTGAGAAAATGGAGGAAATACTTTGTCCATACAAACTATAATAATAATAATAGAGGTGAAAAAAGTCTAAYGTTATTTTTACATATTTAAGCACTTGGGGTTTTAATGCATCAGTGGGCATTTGGTAGCAATGCTGATGGTTACTGTAATCAGTGCTGATTCACTGTACTGGGAGTGTGGCTGTTGTTAGTTTGACAGGGGACCTTTAACACTGTATCCTAGTTCCTGTAAAAATGGGTATTATTGTACTGTACCTTGAGTCTYCTAAACCAAAGGGCAGACAAGAGAGCCAGGAGGTCAGCAGGCTTTCCCTGACTTCCAGCTGTACCCCAGCTCTCCTCTAAGGCAGCATCTTGCCAACCTTTTATTATTTTAGAGAGCAGCTCATAGCCAAAGTGTTCCCTCACCTTATTTTTGTTTTCAAAGTAGAGTAGCAGTGCAGTTGTCAAGGCAGTTCAAGTTGGTCGTGTACCTGAAATGCTTTTAAATTCACATCTCTCCAAACCTTACCAGGGGGCAGATTGGCTCTGTCTGTGATAGTCTGTGATGTCTCATTTTAGTTTGTCCCATTTGCCTGGTTGTGCTCACAAAGTGCACTTGACTTTTTGCAACTTTATTTGTATTTCAGGCTTGTGGCAATATTCATGGCTCCCTGTCTGGGGAGTTACAATGATGTCCTYCTTTGCTGGGTGTGGACTGAGCATCACTGAGGGAAGCACAGAGGATGACATTTCAGTAGGATGACATGAAAGCAATTGTTTTCTTGGGTAATTTTGAGTGGTTTTTAAAGTATTTTGTACATTTGAATGTGCAGATCAGCCTGAGAAAGGACCTGCTATATGAAGTTTGTTTGAAATACAATTTTCTGCTGATYGATAATTCTTGTGTGTTGGGTGACAGTTCTAAATTTGACAGTTCTAAAATGTAATGTGTGGATATTTACACACAAATACTGTTGTGTGTTTCTAATAACTCAGTTCCTGTAAGAGCWGGGGAGAAGTGAGATCTGTAATAACTCCTCAGGTAGAGTCGTGTTATTTCTGTTCTTAGCAGGGATGAGATGTCTTTCTTCTATTGGAAAAGTCACTATTCCAAGTTTTATACTGTCTTTACTTCTTGTTAATTAAGTTTCAACATTTAGTTTTGTGCATCAGGGAGGTAAACCTGTTTCTATGATGAAACTTCCTGGTATTCTTRCATGGTTTGTAGCACGTCTCAAAGTGAAACCAGAAGCTTTCAGACCTCCTGTAACAGGGAACAGTTTGGAAATGTCACCAAGGAGCAAGAAAAATTTATTTYACTAAACATCAATGTAATTGAGTTTTCCAGGATAAGTCCTCAGGGTAAGAAAACAAGTTAAGCTTGTGCTTCACTTCAGCTGCTCAATTAGTCATCAAATTTTACTGTTGCTCCTGTGCTGCCAAACATGAACTGTGATCATTTTCCTGCCCACTAACCTCTCTGTCATTGAAAACTTGCATTGTTTTTTCAAAACATCAAGAAAAAATCTGGAAACTGCTTCTTTTGCTCTCTTTCCCCCTCAGTCACTTAACAGTTTGTGCATTGGGCAAAAGGAGGCCTTTGCATGTTATTTCTACAAATGAATTTCATTTAGGTCCAGTAATTTTTTTTTTCTGGGCTTGTTTTTATGAGCAAACATAAAAATGATACTCTTCAGAGGAGCAGAAATTAGACTGTTCTGAATGAGGTGTGGGAAAAGCCTGATTTGTTCCTGAGCTAATTTCAGTATCACTTGTTTTTGCTGATGTAGGGTGATACATGAGATAGAAATATGGAAAAACACAGTTTATCTGCTGTGCCACTGTGGCTGATGTGCCATCCTCTTGTTTTAGCATTCCAAGAGCTGCTGTCCCTCTCTTTCTCATTTGCTTCTCCCTGTAATTTAATCTCACACACCAGTGAATCACAGCTTGCCACATGTAATTAAATGATCTTGATTGTAACCCAAATCAAATAATAGATGTCTGAACACTTTGACTTTCTGAAAATTCAAGGGAATAAATACTTAAAAGTTCTCCTTCCTGTTCAGGTCTGCTCAGATTTTGACATCTACCAGAGTTACATGTGGTGAAGGATGTCCTCTCTTAAATCCTAGAATTCCGGAATGGTTTGGGTTGGAAGGGWCCTGGAAGCTCATCTCATTCCAAACTGCTGCCATGGGGATACCTTCCACTACATCCCTGTTTTCATTTCAATCTTTGTGAAATTCCTTAGGAACTAATGTCTTGATGGTTTTTAGCCACCAGCAATGAGAAGACTTGAGTAGAAATTCACAATGGAGGCGAAATCCGTGATCGTTGGTGTGGAGGGGATGACCTGCAACTCCTGTGTGCAGAGCATTGAGCAGCATGTTGGGAAGATAAATGGAATCCATAACATTAAAGTAAGTGACACTATCACTGTTTCTAGCAAAGCTTTGTTCTTCTATGAGAAACCTGTACCTTTCGTGGGAAACTGGTGTTGGAGGTCCATTAGTGTATTTCTGGTATACAAGAGAAAAACAAGTGCTTGCTTCATTGCAGTGGGAACTAAGTCATTATCTGTTGCTCTTAATTAATTTTCTGCTTTACAATTAATGCAGTATTGTGAAGTAATGGGGAAGAAAAGTAAAAAAAAAAAAAGGCAAGAACAGGGTTTGTCCTAATTCAGGCTTTCTTTGCCTGACTTTCTTTTAGCTTTTTTCCTTAGCTGAGAGGGGATACCAACATTGTTAGTCTTTTCTGTCATGGGAAAAATATTAAATTGTAGAATATTCCAGGGTGAGCTGCTATCCCTACAGAGCACATTATTTTACAGTAGTTTTAATAATGGAAGCAATGTAAAAGCTGGGAGGCTCCTATTAATTTTGTGGTAGAAAGAACAGTCCTAACAATGGCAGCAATAGAAAATGGCCCAGTTTAATTATTTATTTTCTGTGTTCTGGAAACTTGTAACATTCTGTAGTGGTTGATTTTACTCCAAAGAAAATAATATTTTCCTGGCTTTATCGAAAGTTAATTCCTATTTTAGTGGATATGTCTTAGGTGAACACTTACTTTCCCAGAACTGGGCACAATTTTAATTTGGGGTGGATGTGATCATTGCCTGTAGCTGGTTTTGAAGGGCCCATTGTGGTGCACTTCCCCTACAGAGCAAGTGCTGCACAGCTCAGAGCAATTCCCTTTTGCCTGAAGCAGGTCTTCATGTACACACACAAATTTTGGTGAAGAGCAGCAATATTTACGAGACAGGTCCTTTTTCATCTTCCTTCAGCTGTTGAGGAGCTTTAATGTGACTTTGTGTTCTGACAGCAGAGCCCTGCAGCTCTGAACAGACCCCTGTGCATGGCCAGATAAATCACTGGGTGTCTGCAAGCATAACTCACATAAAGGCTAAAAGCAGCCTGTAAAATAATACCCCCAAATAATCTGATTTCAGAATCCTATCTTTCTCCTTACTCTAGCAAAATATGTCATTTTGTCAGCCTTGTGTTTTCTCAGGTAATTTCTGAGGATACACAGATGACTTCGGACAGGAGAGGGAGATTTATACTTTAACTTGATTCTAGACAAAGTGCATCCCCAGTGTCTTTTATTTAAGGAATGAAGCAGGTTTTTCAAAGGACAGTATGAAAAGCTTTGTATCTAGGTTTTAAGGTAAATACCTTATCCCAAAAATTTCGAAAAATACATTGCAAAAACTTAGTCTAAGTAGAACAGGACTCTAAGAAGAGGTCCTATTTAGTAATTATCCTTTTTATAGCATCAGAGCTTCAGTCTGTCCAGATCAGTTGATTCAGAAAATTCTCTGAGAATAGTAAAACAGGGTTTTGTTTCGTGATTATGAATTAGGTCAGCAAGGGACGTGAATGTTAGATGACTAATACAGGCAAACAGCTGCTTTTAGGTTATTTTGCAATGAAACCAATAAATGTCCATGTTGCTARTTCTGCTAAGGCCCATAATTGGGACAGAAATGAGGAGAGGTGGTTCTTAAAATGATTTAACTGATATAATTTAATCATGACTGTGGTCTTTAGGTTGTACCTTTGGCCAGAGGAAAGATAGAATTGAATTGATAATGTGTTGGGCCTCTGGCAAGCATTGCTTTTTCCTTTTGGAAACTGCAATTAATGTGTTTGATATATCATCTGTTGGGAGCAAATTGAATTGAGGATATTTGTACCATCTGATGGGAAAGGTTATTACCAAATAAGGATGTCTCTGGATCACCAAAATGTACAGAGAGAGTAAAACCAGCTTCTTTAATGTTTGTCACATATCAGGTTTCCAAAGTGGGTTTTGGTCAAGTCTGATGCAAGTTTTTGCTCACAGCAAGTTACCAGCCTGTGCCTCCACTGCCTGGGAGTACTGGGCTCCTTTCACTGCTACTTAAAGCTGTGGGTTTTTTCAAAGAGTGTGTTCTTCCATCCTTGTAGCCTGAGGGCAGTTACTCCTAACTGCATTAGAATTACTACTAACTGATTCGGGTTTCTTCTGTGGGCTGTTTGGCTCCAGGGGTTGAATTGGCTTAGTCATCCTAATTTAAGTGAATTTGGCTCTGAAAGTTTCATTAAATGCGTTGGTGCTGTCTGGRTGTTGTAAGTAAAAGTGGCCAGACAGACTTGTAAAGGATTCTGGAACTGGGAGTCGGGGTGGGGTCTGTTCTTTCCAGCCCTGTTGTTGCACCAGAGAGCAGAAGTTACCCAGTGGTGGTGGCTTTGCTGTTTGAGGTGAGTACTGAGGGATAAAGTTGTACGGCACAAGCATTGCTAATAYTTGCAAGTAAAAGCAATTTCTAGCCTCGTTCAGTGTCAGTTCTCAAATCTTTGTATTGCAGTTTGCTAATTTGCTTTGTTTATCCCCTCAAGGTCTCTCTGGAGGACAAGAACGCCGTCATCATCTACGACTCCAAGCTGCAAACTCCAGTGACTCTGCAGGAAGCCATCYGTGACATGGGATTTGATGCTACCCTGGCTGATTCAAAGCCACAACCTGTTCTACCTGACACTGTTTTCCTTACCCTCCCCGCCCAGTCAGCCCTGACGCCCAGGCAGATTTGTGCCACGCTGCTGAGGAACAAAGGGATCGTGGATGTGAAAGTGTCCTCTGATCAAAGAACTGCAGTGGTGACTTTCATCCCTGACATCATCAATGGCAGGCAGATTATCCAGATGGTCCCAGGAGTAGATTTAAACATCTCTGTGCCAGAGGTAACGCCTGGAAGTTGGGAAGATTCCAGCTGGTCCCAGGTGAGCAGCGCTGTGCTGCGTCTGAAAGTCGATGGGATGACCTGTCACTCCTGCACCAGCACCATCGAGGGCAAGCTTGGCAAATTGCAGGGAATTCAGAGGATTAGAGGTAAAACCTTCGTGTGTTTTTGTGTAAATTGAAGCTGGCGAATTGCGAGGAATTCAGAGGGTTAGAGGTAAAACCGTAGCATGTTTTTATGTAAATTGAAGTTGGCCGTGCTGTTTGTTCTCTGATGGCATTGTGGAGATCTTGGGTTTAGATAAGATAGCTGAGTGTGACAGTGACTCTTTGTGGTACTGGGTGTTTAATTATGTCTTTAATTTGGAGTAGAAGTGAAGAAGGGAGCCCGCCTTGTGGGAAGGATGCCATTATTACATGTGTGACAGTGTTCGGTGATTGTTTTGCATTTGGTAGGGAGCCTGGGGTAGTTGTGTTCCATAATTTTATTACCAGTTATAGTAATCTCTAATCCCAGATGTCATTTTTATATTGTAATTAATTTATGTTTTCTGTCCGATTAAAAATTTATGTTTGCATATATATAAATGTATCTAAAAGACAAGACCAACTTACCTATATAATTAGCTTTGGCATAAGTGTATTGCCACAGACCCCAAAAAAAGGATAAATTCAATAAGAAGTAGTGATGCCATTTGTGAAAATCCCAAGGAAAGAGCAAAAAATAGGGGAGAAGAGTTAAAAATTGTTGTAGTGCTGGATGAAAGACTGGTTGAAGAACTAAGTAGTTTGATCTTTACCAAAGCAATGAAATCTCCTTTCTGTTGCAGTTACATTTCTGACCAACTAAAGTGTTGCTGGAAAGCTTTGACAAGATTGTGTGATGTGCTCATTATGCTTGGGGCAGTGACACACACTTACTTTATTGATTAATTTTCAGTGTCCCTGGACAATCAGGAAGCTGTTGTTGTCTACCAGCCTCATCTAATTACAGCAGGAGAAATAAAACAGCAGATCGAAGCGACAGGTTTCACTGCATCCTTCAAAAAGCAGCCTAGACCCCTGAAGCTCAGTGGGATTGACCTGGAGAGGCTGAGGAATGCTCAGCCCAAAAGCTCTGAGGCATCACAGAGAGAAAACTCCAGTGGGACTGGGACGAAGACAGTTGTGTTCAGAGTTGATGGGATGCACTGCAATTCCTGTGTCCTCAACRTCCAGAGCACCATATCGGCGCTCCCGGCAGTGACGAGTGTCGTGGTTTCATTAGAGAACAAATCTGCTGTTGTAAACTACAACCCAGACTTAATTAGCATAGAAAAGCTGAGGAGAGCCATGGAGAATGTGTCTCCAGAGACGTTCAGAGTCAGCCTTCCTGAGGAGTTTGAAAACRTGGCACTTTTCCCCACGCTGGCGTCTCCACTGAAATCTCACCCAGCTTCCAAGGATCCCAGCCAGCCCCTCACTCAAGTTGTTGTGATCAATATTGAGGGGATGACTTGCAGCTCATGYGTGCAGTCCATCGAGGGAGTCCTGTCCCAAAAGGCAGGTGTGAAATCTGTTCATGTCTCTCTCCCAAACGGAAATGGGACTATAGAGTACGATCCGCTGCAGACAAGCCCAGAAGACTTRAAGTCCTCAATAGAGGATATGGGATTTGATGCATCTTTTCCAGGTATTGACATATGAAACTTTTAAATTTACAAGGTTTGTGCAGTTTTGGGATTTGGTACTATCCAAGATGAAATTTAGCAGCTGACATACACTTTGTGCTTGCCAAGAGCAGCTTTATGTCTTCATTGCTGATGAGATAATTAAAGATAAACTTGCACGTCCTTTAATGCGTCAGATTAATTCAAATGATTGAGGTGTCTGGCAATATAAATATGTCAGATAAATGCTATTTTATGTCAATAACTGCAGAAGTGGTTGGGTGCTGCCATTTAATCCTTTTCACCCTGCTCCTGCACATACAGAGCATCCCCTGAATCGCTGTAAGGAACAGTGGCCTGTAGTTCCAGAGCCCTTCTCCAGGGTTAAAAACACTGACTTTGCTTATGAAATGTGCACTTGCTTACAAATTCRGCTTTGTGCTCCAAGTAAAGTCAATAAAACTGTGTAAAACTGAGGTTGCAATGCAGAGGTTTCATTTACAGCCTACAAGAAAGGACAAAGGATGTGCAACAGAACAAAGACAGTGAGGAAAGGCAAAAGGAAAAATGGTAACAAAACAGTAAGTTAATCAGTGGCCCAACTTTGTCTTGTTTTCTTATGCTGACTCTTAACTGACAGACAGGTGGATGGATCGGATTGACAAGGTGTGTACAATTACCATTGTCAGTTCTAAATRACCAGCAGTGTGTCACAGCAGCTCATCCCTCACTGCAGTGCCTGTTCACAGTGTCACAAGCTGCAATCTCTTTTCCAGCCAAGGCAGAACTCCCTGTGGCCAAAGCTCAGCCCTCCCCTGAAGCACAGCTGGACTCTCACAAGCCTGAGCCGCCCTCCAAAGGGCCACCAGCCCACCTTGGCAGGCAGGAGACCAAGACCATCTCCAAGTGCTATGTCCAGGTCACAGGAATGACGTGTGCCTCGTGTGTAGCCAACATCGAGAGGAATCTGAGAAGAGAGGATGGTGAGATGTGTGCAGTGTGGGCTGTTGTATTTCTAAGCATTTGTTTTGGAGAATCCATCTGGCTTTTGCACAGTGTTTTGAATGGGTGGGTTGTCAGGGCCACTGCAGGTGTTCCTGCTCACCTCTGGCCCATAGGGTGGGAACAGAGACATTCTTGCTGCTTTAGGGATGTGACACTGTCTTTGCAAAAGCAGCAGCTGAGTGCTCCGAAGAATATAGGGATCAAATAGAGATCCTTTTGAAAGTAAAATAACTCTTTCCTACTGGAGAGAGGTGCCTAGGGATGCAGCTGAGAGGCAGAAGCAGATGTGCGCATTAGGGAGCTGTGAGAGAGGGACAGGGTGAGTGGATTAAAGGGACACAGGTTAATTTTAGCTCTGCAAGTCAGGGCGGTGATGTCTGTGATTATATTTGCAGGAACAAACGGCTGCATGACTGTGATGTAACAAAGAGTCATTAATGCAGACTGTTTAATTATTGTAATGCAGATGGATGTGTTTCAAGTTAGCCTGGATTTTAATTTTTCATCATAGAAAATGGATGAATGTAAATCCTGTCAGTGCACAGTAGGACTGCGCACTGTTAGATCTGCCCTTTCTCATACGTATTCTCCTTTGAAAAGGCTTCTGGAAATGGTAAATGCAGATCAGAGAAATATGCAGCACTGTGTTTTAGAACTTCTTTTAAGTAAAAATAGATCATATTTTCATATAGCATGGACAGAATGGTTGTAATTAGACTGTTAAGAACATGCTGCTCATGTGGAGTGATGCTTTCATCTGTCACACCTACACTGAGATGCTGGTGTTGGTGCATCTTCCAAACATGAAGATGTTTTTCTTTATATACAACATGGTAGCTTTCCCAGTTTCAGTATGTTGTGTTGTGCCCTCATGTTACCATAAATCCAGGATGTTTCCTAAACAGRATCTGCCACTCACACATTTTGTTTCCTAGGAATACACTCGATCCTTGTTGCCCTCATGGCAGGGAAGGCAGAAGTGAGGTACAACCCTGCTGTCATTCACCCTTCAGCTATTGCAGAGCTCATCCGGGAGCTGGGGTTCGGAGCCACCGTGATGGAAAACTGTGGTGAAGGAGATGGAATTCTGGAACTTGTTGTAAGCTAGCCATTAAAACCAGCCACCCTTGGCTTTTATTGCTTCTRTCTGTTGGATGTGCTTGTGTAAACGTCCACTTCCTAAAGTTTAATCATGTAACAGAGATTCATTTGCAAAAATAAACTATAGGAGTATATCAGGTATATATCACAATTGTATCTTGTCCTGCAAACTCTGCTGGCTCACTACTACTACACTGAAAATGCAGAGAAATATTCTTGTATTTTTCTGTTTGCTCTGCCTGTTGCCAGAATTKACTTTTTGTTTTTTCTTTTTGGAGCTGAGTGTAGCTCAGTGTACCCCAAGTCTGAGCTTGAGGAGCTAACAGAGCTTTAGCAGGGCTTAGTAACCTTGTCCCTGTGCTGTGCTTCCTCTGGGAAGGTTGGATGAGTCCCTGAGTAACATGATTTTGTGGGAAGCATCCCTGCCYGTGTCAGGGGGTTGGAACTAGATGGTCCTTAATGTCCTTTCCAACCCARACCATTCTGTGATTCTGCAGTGCTCTCATTCTTCACTAGAAAATTCCATCTCACTGCTTTACACCTCAAATTAAAGCAATAAATAATGCAGGATAGCCACAAGCACTTTTCCTGCTTTTTCAAATGCATTTGCCAGGTRACCTGTGGTTTTGATAACAGGAAGGAACCTTTATTTTACAGGTGAGGGGGATGACATGTGCCTCCTGTGTCCACAAGATAGAATCCACCCTCATGAAGACCAATGGTGTTTTGTACTGCTCTGTAGCTCTGGCAACCAACAAAGCCCACATCAAATATGATCCTGAGGCCRTTGGTCCTCGAGATATTATACAAGTGATAAAGGTGAGTTTCATGTAGGCACCAAGTCTCATTAAAAAATCCAGTGTCTTTGGAAGAGTTACTCACCCCAGAAACAGAAGAGAAGGTTGTTAAAGGAAAAAGAAAACAAAGTCTCTTCTTCCATCTGCTTTCTTCTTAGTGCAGGTTTCTGCAGCTAATATGTGTGTTCTGGCTCAAAAATGCTCTTACAACTTTGCCTAAGTTTTTAAACACAAATACTATGAAAGTCATGGTAGACTTGGAGATACTAGCTATAGATTTGTAGAAAAATTAGGCCCMTTTATTTAAAAATAAAGTACTGTAGCAGGTGAAAGGTGAAATAAGTTTCTCAGCCTTCTTCAATTTCTCTACTTCTGTGCTTYAGGAACAACCATTTTGGAAAGCCACATGTTGGAATAGCATTTTATTCTAGAAAGGTTAATTTCTACATCAGWTTGCTTTTCTCTCTTTGCAAGATAACTAAACAATAGTAGCAGACAACAGTAATGTTTYATATCAGAAATTTTAATAGAGCAAATCAAAGGTAAGACTGGCACATCAGTAATCTGGCAATAACTGAGCACAAAGTGTACTTTAAAACGTGGCTGCTCTCTTTTTATTGTTGTGCTTTTTTTTCCTTAGGATTTAGGTTTTACTACTTCCTTGGTCAAAAAGGATAGATCTGCCAGTCATCTGGATCACAAACAGGAAATCAGGCAGTAAGTATTCCTGAACATATTAAGATTCCGTAAACATCTTTGATTCTTTTTTATCAAYAGTAAATTTATGACTTTCTTTTTTTGTGACTGTTCAGACTTGCTAGTTAAAATGTTCTCCAGCACTTGACTGCAAAATACAAGTTTTCCTTTTTTTCTCTTTCTAAATCTGAGGTGGAAGAGGTCTTTTGTCGTGAGCCTGGTGTTCTGTATCCCTGTCATGGGGCTGATGGTTTACATGATGGTGATGGACAGTCAGCTCTCGGCTGCTCACGCACATCACAACATGAGCAGTGAGGAGATGGAGGCCCTGCACTCCTCCATGGTCCTGGAGTACCAGCTCCTGCCAGGACTGTCTGTCATGAATTTTCTGTCGTTTTTACTCTGTGTCCCTGTGCAGGTAAGTGGGGTTATGACAACTCCTGGTTTGCTGGGCTTAAACACTCAAAATGGAAGGTGATGAAGACATTAAATTTGAAAAGTGAATATAATTATGCTGATGCAAAGTGCTTTTAAGGTTATGTGCTTCTGCTGTTGCCAAAATAATGGGGGACTGTCAGGGGCAGGGCAGACAGTGGAGAGGTGCTGTGCACCTGAGGCAGCTCCTGAGCTGCACTTGGAAGAGACTGGGAATATCTGAGAGTGCTGTGGAGAGACCACAGCCCCTGGCTAGAGCTGGGATTTTGTTCAGGAAGAGAGGTAAATAACAAAAATAAGATGGAAGAGCTGCTGGTGTGTGTTAGAGGTGTGTGTGTGTGAAATGCCGTTGCAGGTGTTCGGAGGGTGGCACTTCTACATCCAGGCATCCAGAGCACTGAGGCACAAGACTGCCAACATGGACGTGCTCGTGGTGCTGGCAACATCCATTGCTTTCCTCTACTCCTTTGTTATCCTCCTGGTTGCAATGGCTGAGAAAGCCAAAGYGAACCCTGTGACGTTCTTCGACACCCCCCCGATGCTGTTCGTGTTCATCTCGCTGGGCCGGTGGCTGGAGCACGTGGCAAAGGTAAGGAAAAGAGAAACCCGAGGCACTAAGAATCATTTCAGAATGTTGTGTACCTTTAAAAATGAAAAAGCTTTGTTAGGTTCTTCTAACCTTCTGTGTTGTAAAATCATCTTGAGTAACTGAACTAGTAGTGCAAGTGTGAAATGACTTAATATCAGTCTGTTTGCRGAAAGTGTTTTCTTGAAAGGGTAAATTGCAACATAGAGTTGTCATTTACCCAGCTTGTTTTCAATAGTATAGTCAGAAAAATATGAAAATTATTATTCTAGGGTAAAACCTCAGAAGCACTGGCAAGACTAATTTCATTACAAGCTACTGAAGCTACTATTGTTACCTTGGGCCCTGATAACGTTCTTTTAAGGTATCTTGCTTTGTCATTTGCTTTTTCTGTTGCTCCTTCTTTGTTAATATGCTTAATTCACAGACAAATTTTGCCATTSTATAGAACTATGAAGCAAATAACTTCAGATTTGCTGGCAGATAAAAATATTAAAATGCAGAAGAATTAACACTGCTCTGCTTTGGTTTATTGGTTTATTGTTTTATTGCTGATTTTTTTGCTGTGATAAGACTTTCTTAACTGGAAAGTAAATAAAATTGTGATAAAATAGCCATAGTGTTCTTTGAAATGGCCTTTCTTCTGATAATTTTTGTAKGCAATAATGCCAGCCAGTTGGATTATGCTTTGTGTGTAGTGACAGCTCCTTTGCCTGGGTCGCTTCAGTTCCAATCTCTTACTAAAACATTTGCATCATTCCAGTGAGGAGCAAGTYGATGTGGAGCTGGTTCAACGAGGTGACATTGTCAAAGTGGTCCCAGGAGGCAAATTCCCRGTGGATGGCCGTGTTATTGAGGGGCACTCCATGGTGGACGAGTCTCTCATCACAGGTCAGCGTTTGCTCGTTTGCTTTTTCCGAGTGTAAAAAAGTTTTCCTTTAAATATATCTGAAGAAGAGAAGTTGAAGCTGGTGTTCTCCTTACTCCCGTTAGGGGTTGGGAGCTGTCGCAGGGGTACCATTTTCAGCAATGCTCTGTTGTTGCCCTGTCCTTAGGTGAGGCCATGCCTGTGACTAAGAAGCCTGGCAACACAGTCATTGCAGGTTCCATCAATCAGAAYGGGTCCCTGCTGATCTCGGCCACCCACGTTGGAGCTGATACCACTCTTTCCCAGATCGTTAAACTTGTGGAAGAGGCCCAGACCTCAAAGGTAGWGTATCATCAAATGTAGCACTTGAGGTTTGTTGTTTCATTTAGGCACCAGCACACCAAATCACTGGAGGGGTGGCTGAGACTGCTTAGATTTGAATTGCAGCTTCATAATGAAGTATCTTGCTGAATAAGGACTTTGATCCAGTCTACTGAGCCAAGTCTCATCCTCTTATTAAGTAAATCTGTAATTACAAAGTGTGGCATGCCGAGTGTGCTGCAAGCAGCAGCTGTGATTGTGTCTGAAGGCACAGAAGAGAGCAAACATGACAGTGCTGAGTGATGTGTTTCTCCTTCCCAGGCTCCCATCCAGCAATTTGCAGACAAACTTAGTGGCTACTTTGTACCTTTTATTGTGGCTGTATCTGTGGTTACCCTTTTTGCCTGGATTATAATTGGGTTTGTGGATTTTGAAATAGTGGAAAAACACTTTCTGGTAAGTAAATCTCCTTAAACACTTTCTGAAATATTTAATGAACAGCCTTAAAATTCTATTAAGACTGCAGTGGTTCCCTTTCTGGATTATCCTTGCAGGCAGTTGCTGACTATTGTTGTTCTTGTTATTACATTTTTTACATTATGTATTTTTTTAATATTGTATCACTCCTGCATTTGTACTTTAAGAGAATCCACGCTAATTAATCAACTCTCAAAGTTAGGATTAAAAAAAAGGTT
Source organism: Amblyornis subalaris (assembly GCA_018881555.1). Lineage (NCBI taxonomy): Eukaryota > Metazoa > Chordata > Aves > Passeriformes > Ptilonorhynchidae > Amblyornis > Amblyornis subalaris. Next base: position 1,048,087 of record JACAXG010000080.1, on the reverse strand, counting down.
AATTAAAAAAAGTAAGTATTAAACATCAAGAAYTTCCCACCATCCATCCCTCCTGTGGGAAAAAGGAGTCCCTTCTGTTACAAGCTCMAATTCTGCATCCAGCTCTGTTAAAATAGCTCTGTGTAAATTCATCTTGGGAATCAGTGGAATTTGTCCTCATTACAGATGCCGGAGGAGGGTCAGGATCCCAACTTGGACTTTTGCTTAGATCACAGGTTTCTTGTTTCAAGACTATTTCTGATTAGAATTTATTAGTTTCCAGAAGAACAATCTTTATATCATCTTTTTTTTCCCCCTTACTGTATATTTGATAGAGTATTTTTTATTACGTTATAATGTTAAAGAGTTAGAGCATATGGTGTCTTGTTCAGGAAAATGTCCTATAAGTAAAACAGTCAAGGGTAGATGCAGTATAGAACAGAACTTGGTTAATTAGCTATTAATGATTTTTCGTAGGTTTTGCATAATTTTCCTGTGCTTGAATATTAACACTCAGCTGCTCTATGTGCAGCTGTTTCCAACCTCCAAGGCACTGTAGTCCATTGTGTTGTTCCTGTTGTTGGGTTTGTTCCGTGACCAGAGTACCCCTCTGTCCCCAGGGCTACAACAAGATCCTTTCCTCGGCTGAGGTGATCATCCGCTTCGCCTTCCAGGCCTCCATCACCGTGCTGTGCATCGCCTGTCCCTGCTCCCTGGGCCTGGCCACCCCCACGGCCGTGATGGTGGGCACGGGCGTGGGGGCCCAGAACGGCATCCTCATCAAGGGCGGGGAGCCCCTGGAGATGGCACACAAGGTGAGCAGAGGGGGCACGGCTGCGAGGGCTGTCCGGCCCGCCGGCGGCGGCATTGTGCCACCTGTTGTTGGAACGGGTCATGGAATATCCTGGGTCGGAAGGGACCCACCAGGATCATTCCCTGTCACATCAGTGATGTCAGTAAGTGATGCGTGACCAACGTGGACTGATAAGTTTGTTTAAAGAGGATGTTTTTCCCAGGAATCTGTACCTCAATGCTCATTGAATGAAATCTTCCTGTTTTCCTGCAGGTGAAGGTGGTTGTATTTGACAAAACAGGGACCATCACCCACGGCACTCCAGAAGTGATGCAGGTGAAGTTCCTGGTGGAGGGGAGCCAACTCCCTCGTCACAAGATGCTGGCCATAGTGGGGACTGCCGAGAGCAACAGCGAGCACCCCCTTGGAGCAGCAATCACAAAGTACTGCAAAAAGGTGAGGGGCTGACACAGGGAAGAGCAGCTCGTGGTATGGAAGAACTTCTGTTGCAGTACTTCATATATAGCACAAGACTCTTCATGCGTGTTAAGTAATTGCTGTATTTAATTGGGAAAGCTGAAAGTTGTGGAGCCACATAAATCACTTCATACCATATTAGATGTACCATTCAGGCTTAGATTTTGATGATTATTTCCCTCCTCCTGTTTGTTCGACTGCATTTTATTTTGTGGGATTTGTAATTGCATCATGCTTTTATAGGTTTAAAAATTTCATCAGCTTCCATCCTTTTTTTCTAGGAACTGAACTCAGAAACCCTTGGGACATGTACAGATTTTCAAGTAGTTCCAGGCTGTGGCATCAGTTGCAAAGTCACCAATATTGAAGCATTACTCTACAGGAAAAATAGAATGGTTGAAGAAAACAATGTTAAAAATGTGACACTTGTGAAAATTGAGGAGAATACAGATGAATTGGTGCAGCCTGCTTTGATCATTGATGCTGAATTACCACGTAAGTTATTCTGGGTTAGAGAATAAAATGGAGGTTTTTTGCTTTTGCGTCTGTAGGATCCTTAAGAGTGAGGTCACTTATTTCTGCCTTGGAGAACTGTGCTGACATCAAGGCACACATTAAATAGTTGTCTTTAGTTTATTTCGTGCTCATGCATCACTCAGAACACTTAAATTAAATAAAATTTCAGGTTACATGTTGAATATGGGACTGGAAAATCAGACAGGAGTTGTCTGTCAGCTCTCTCTGGCTTTACTTTGCTTCATCCCGAGTTACCATTTGCTAGCCAAAATTATGTATATTTGCATAACTGAGTAGTTTTCACTCAAGAACAGCTCATTGTTAGGTCTTTCAACTCCACTGGGCTGTTACATAGAAATCAGAAGTGCAGAGAAGGGAACTTGGTCCTGTACTGTCCTTTGACCTGTTTCTTGGCCCTCTCATATGGGGTAACTCCCTAGGACTGTAGAAATGTTGGTGTCTCTCTTGTCAAGGGCACATGAAGACATTGGTAGGGCAGAAAGTATTGAGAAATTCTTTATTTCTGTTTGGATTCCCTGCAGTGCTATTCCAGTGCATACTGGGAGAGCCTGGATGGGATGAGCTGCACAGAATCTCCCTGGTTATCCATATGATGATAGGATTGTGTTTTCCTCCTTCAGCTACTGTGACTTCCCAGAAATACTCCGTTCTCATTGGAAACCGGGAGTGGATGACCAGGAATGGCCTCCTGGTGAGAAGTGAGGTGGACAAAGCCATGATGGAGCACGAGCGGAGAGGCCGCACGGCTGTTCTGGCAGCTGTGGATGGTGAGTTCAGTGCTGCTGCTGTATCCAGAGTTTGATTTGTCACTAAATATCTTGTAAAATGGCAGATAAATAGAAATTTATAAGTAGTGATGTCATAGCGGCTACACCTGAAGCAGAGTAATGGGATGAAAAGAGGTCATTAATGAGTTTTACGGCACTTTCATAGGGGAAAGGCTCTTCCTGCCTTTCTTAGCTGACAGGAGATTTTGACATAATCATACAATGCAAAGACTTCAAAGAGAGCAAAGTAGAAGAAAGGAAAGAAAAAAGAAATGTGTTTTGTTTTGGGGGGTGCGGTTTGTGTTGGACATTCAACGCACTGATTTGCTTTAAACCTTGCTGCCCTGATACCTGTTCTCATTCCTCTTTTTACTGTCAGCACTAATTGGTTCTTACTGGGGCAAAAATGTTACYTTTTTTTTGTTTTTCCTAAATCAGTAAAGATCTTTATTATTTCAAACACTTTCTGTTTTCTCAGGAGTGCTCTGTGGCTTGATAGCTATTGCTGACACTGTGAAGCCAGAGGCTGAGCTGGCAGTGCACACTTTGAAGAGCATGGGGTTRGAAGTTGTCCTCATGACTGGTGACAACAGCAAAACAGCCCGGTCCATCGCCTCCCAGGTGGGCTGGTGTCCTGTGCCTGGCTCTGGAGCTGGTTTCAGCAGGAAGGCTGTTGTGGCATGTTGATATTGCTGGGGGCTGGCAGAGAACTGGTCTGTTGTGAAAGATGGTAACGTAACAAAATTTGGRATAAGGAGGGAATGCAAGAAGTCTCTTTGAATAGAAGTAATATCAGCTGTGAATTCAGAGCTSTTTTCATATCAGATGGGTTTGGTCTTTAGCTCATGAGTGATACCACATTTCACTCTTCCTGSTCACATCACTGCAGGCAGGAGCTCTGASAGCTGCTGGAAGAGCTGCAGCTCGGTTTGTCCTCCCTCTCTGTTCAGGTTGGCATCACCAAAGTKTTCGCGGAGGTTCTCCCCTCCCACAAAGTGGCCAAAGTGAAGCAGCTCCAGGACGAAGGGAAGCGAGTGGCCATGGTTGGAGATGGGATCAACGACTCCCCAGCCCTGGCCATGGCCAACGTGGGAATTGCCATTGGCACGGGTACGGATGTGGCCATCGAGGCAGCTGATGTGGTTCTCATTAGGGTAAGAAATGGGAGTTAAAGGGAGCTGGTGAGAGGGTCAGAAGGCCCAGGATGTCCTGAATGTTGCAGAGGTGCACAACCTCCATAAGCCAGGAGACCTGGAGCAAAGATTTGTTTAGTGCAGTGGTGATTATCCCGTGAACAAAACTTTCAAGTTTTCTGGGTACTGCACATTTTGGGGTAATTAAAGTTTGAGAGTGGGYAAAGGAGGAGAAAGTGACCTGTCCTTTGGCAAATGTAAATTGTATTTGGGTAATGCACCACAGCACCTCTAAGGTTATAGCCACTTTTTCCTGTATATCAGCAACACCCTGAGTGATTGTGGTCGGTGTTTGGAGCTGTCCTGTGAGGTGCTGTGGATGTTATTTGGATTATGATGACATCCAGACTAAGATTGGCACTGACTGGGCTCTGCAGCCAGACCGGAGCAGCCTACAGAGGGCTTACTCTGTTYGTCCTGTTACATCCAGTGCACTGTAGTTAGCTCTAAAACAGGACCATGCTGACATTAAATGTGTGCTTTCTGTCTCTCTGACTGCTCCAGTACACATTTTAACTTGCAGGATGACCTGATGGATGTGGTAGCAAGCATAGATTTATCGAGGAAAACTGTGAAGAGGATCCGGATCAACTTTGTCTTTGCTCTAATTTATAACCTCATTGGAGTTCCCATAGCTGCAGGTATGTGAGTGTTTCCCTGCACTAGTTGGATTGGGCTCAGTGAGGAGAAGATTGCAGTGATTTACTGTTGAGTGTGAGAGTTTCCTTGTCTTTATTTCTGGCTGTCAGTAAGGGCAGAGTTCTCTGCCCTTAAAACGTTGCAGTGGAATATTTGTGAGCTGTCCTTCTCCCACACTGTGGCTACTGTGGATATGCTCAGCATATCAAAATAACTGCAAGATAAAAGGTTTATTGAAAGAGGCTGATCCTGTTAACAAGCAGTTTACTGCAGGGTGGGCAGGACATGCCAGCTCTGAGTTTCAGACTCTGCAAGTGACACATCCAGGTGTGTATTTACCTGAGGTTCAGTTGAGATGAACCACAAATCCTTATGTATTAACTATTTGTCATTTAAACTAAAATCCTATTTACTAACACATTAAAATACAAATAAAACTAGACATTCCATGTGAAATTGTACATGTCAGKACATGAATGATGCAGTGTTCCTGCTCTGAACTTATTGCTGGTTTAATTTTCTAGGTGTCTTCCTGCCCATTGGTTTGGTTCTGCAGCCCTGGATGGGGTCTGCAGCCATGGCTGCCTCCTCAGTCTCTGTTGTGCTTTCTTCCTTGCTCTTAAAGATGTGAGTAGGAACAGTCTTGTGGTTTGTAACTMTGATTTGAAGCTCAGGGCTTTTACTTTGAGTAGCAAAAAATAAATGTGGGACTATGAGAGATTTTGAAGCGTTTTGAAGAAAGTTCAGTGAAGTCTGTGTTTAGCAGATGCTGGTGTTTAAAAATGTTATTTCTAATGTGAAGAGAAATGTACAAATCAGAAGTGTTCAGAATGGAAAATGCCTTTGTGTGTTTGTGAGAAATCTTGTTGGTYGATTTCTAAATGTCTCTGGCTTGTGCACGATCACAGTTTCTATCCATATTTCAGTGTACTTCAGCCTCAGAGTTGTATTTTGTTTTTTCCTTCCTTAGGTACCACAAACCAAGTTCTGAGAAGCTGGAGTTCCGTGCCCGTGGTCAGATGAGGCACAAGAGCCCGTCAGAGATCAGTGTCCATGTTGGGATCGATGAGGCTGGGGCTGGCTCCCCTAAGCTGAGCCTGATGGATCAAATCATCAATTACAGCAGAGCCTCCATAAACTCTCTGTTCTCAGACAAGCGTTCAGTGAACAGCATAGTCCTCAGTGAGCCAGACAAACACTCGCTTTTGGTGGGGGATTTTGGAGAAGATGATGACACAGCATTATGAGAGACTCGCTCCKCCCACCCCCACTAAGGCAAAACAAAAAGAAACCCTGAAGCAAAATGAAAACACAACCAAAAACAACTGTCATGAGGTCTGTGCATGTACTGATCCKTGTGGAGGTCTTTTAGATGCATTTCTTCTTCAGTGTAGAGGTAGTTTTTGCAATGACTTTCCAGGGTCTTTTTTGGTTTTTAATCTAGACTTACCAAAAATATTTGGTGCGGGGCTGTTGATGCTCACAAACAGGGCTGTGTTCCCATTCCATGGAGCTTGCAGTATAGCATTTATTTTGGCAAATTGTCAAAATACAATTCAGGAGACTAAGGAGCCAGAGACTTATTTTCCAGTCTTATACCAGGCTATTTTATGCATAGTCGAGTTCAGTACTGTGTGAAATAATTGTGAATTTGCGTCTGCAGAATACTGAAGGTTCTGTTTGCAGAGAGATGTGCCTTACTTCCAAACCCTCTGACTTCCACAGCCTGCCTTCTGCCAGAAATGGTTCCTCAAATGCCTTTTCTTGTTAGAAACATCTGATTCCAGCTTCTCGCACTCCAAGCTTCAAATGATCTCCGTGGGATCCGGATTCCTACGTGGCGGAAAACAGGAGGTTTGGGGTTGTACCCACACTGAGCTCTGCACATCCTGCCCTAGGACACTCCTGCTCCTCAGACTGTCTGCCTGAAGGTTGACTGGGTTGGGAGGTTTCACTCATTCCCAACCTCTCCTAAGCCAAAAATTCCTGCAACACCTGAATGCAATATCAGCGTGACGTGGTGATAGCCAGTGTTCAGCTTTAGGAAGGAGCAGTGTAGTTAGTGCTCACCTCCAGCATCTACTGGCACTCCTTAAATGAACCAGGAGAGCTTGTCACACAGACTGCCTTTAAAATCTTTGCAATTCAGTCTTTGCTTGGAAAGGTAAGTGTCTGTATTCCAGGAATGGCCCAGAACCACTCCAGGGGTTGATCCAAACCCCCTTTGCTTGGGCTGTGCAGATCCAGGCTTTGTGAATTCAGACAGTTGTCATTTGTTGCTGAACTGCGATATCAAGATGCAGCTTTTGATCATGAAATGATGAATTAAAAATATCCTCAATGAGAAATACAGATACTCATCACCCAGTAGCTGGTTACCTGTTTGTTCCTCCCTGGACCTTGCTCTCCCCATCTGCTGCTGACACGACTGTTGGCAGCAGTTGCTGGGTGTTCAGTTCAGTAGTGTTGAATTTCATTATGAAGTGCAGTCCATGGTGTAAACGTGTACCARTTGTGCTTGTAGAGGAGAAATACTCAGTTTGGTGTAGATAAAAGAGATTCTCTCTGATGTTGTGCTTTTTAACTCAAAGCCTGATGTCAGGGCATAGATTGTGTATGTAAAAAGTCCTGAGTAAACAGCTCTTGCATTTTATCTGAGAACTACCAGAAAAATCCCGTTGTGTGAGAGCAGAAGAGCTGTGCTGTGGGATGTGTGGTTAGGAAATACTTGTATTGCAGTGAGGAGAGCAGCATCATGTGCTGCTGTCGCTGGTTTAAGAAACAAARTATTTCTGTTTCAGGATTTGGGTTCTTAATGTCTCTACATGAATATAGAGTGTTTTTATAAATTAGATGATAGCTGTATGTAATGTGTAGTGTCACTACCTGCTGAGATGCATCTCTGCAAAGCCATTCCATGAGGTTTTGTTCTYAGTTTGCAGCAGCAGAGCTGTTCTCACAAAGCAGATCGTTAGCCAGAGCTGCTTGGTCGTGTTAGGATGGGTTTTAGTGCTTCACAATCATGCAAAGATTTCGGTTGTCTTGTTTATTCACCCTCCTTCTCGGTGTTCTTGGCACAATTGTGCAGGTGAAAAGGAAGTATTTACATATTTCTGGCTGTGCTGTGGGGGTGGTCTCAGTCCCTGCTTCAGACGGGAGTGTCACTGCTGGCTGTGGAGTGGCTGGCATGGAAATGACACATCACACTCCCACTGCAGGAAACAGGGAGTAATTCAGAGCTGAATTCCTGGTTGGTAGATAAAGCAGCATGGAGGACTTGTTAAACTATTTCCAAATATATTTTTAGAGCACTTTGTCCAACCTTTTGTCCAAAGGCTGTGTAGGTTGAATGTTTATGGCTTTACCTCCAACTTTTTCCCAATACAGATGTTTTTSTAGGCCTTATCATTTTCTGTGAAGCTCAGCGTTTGATCCAAGTACAGCAAAATAAGGCTCTTTTTCCAAACCAGGATACTTAATGAGGTGCAGAGATGATGATCAGGGAATAAGGAACAGGAACTGCTGGCTGGAAGGGATGAGAGAGAGCAGCTTGTAGGGACAGCCAGAGGATCAGGCTCAAGGGAGAGGAAATAACAGAGCCAAAGATGAATGAGGGCAAGGTGGTTGTGATACCAGCTGCAGATCTTTGAAAGCAGTCTCTGTCCAACACTCCCCAAAGGTGAGATAATGACTTCTAGGATGTTTATCTTGTGATTAAAATATTACAAAAGGTGCTTTATGTTGAAGAACCAAAATACCCTTCAGTTTGAATGTACAGTGCAAGTGGAATAATGTGAAAGCTAAATGTTTTCCCAAATGTAAATGTTTTAATGTGTAAATAGGTTGCTCCTTTTGGAGACAGTTTGGATTCAGAAATTTAAACTATCACTTGGAAACAYTCAGTTACAAACAATATTGTATTACTCCTTTRTCTATTTTATTKTCTTCTATATCTAGCTATTTATAAACTGTGCTCTATTTAATAAAAAAGTACATATGCTCCAGGCTTTAAAAATTGCTCTTCGAATCTTACCAAACTTACCTAAACTTTTAGAAGAGTTTAAAACACTTGAAGTTTTATACAAAAAAAGAATATGTGGTTGACAGAACACAATGGAAGCAAGAAAACACTTTTATTTATTAAAAACTATGCTTATTTTTTTGCTTAGAACTTCCAACAAAATGTTTTAAACTGGAGAATTTTTTGTTATTCAGTTTCAGTTATGAAGAATAGAGAAGTGAATGCTGGTTGGAATGTTAATGTAGGGCTGTTACAGTTCTTTGCATCTCAAAACATGTTGTCTCACATTTCCTATCCTTTTAAGGCTGTGCCTCCATCATTATAATGGCAATTATAAGCTGTGTAATAAAAATGTAGCATCCAAAGGCTGTTTTAAATCATGTTGTTTCACCTCCTTTAAATATTTCTTGCTTGCTCAGCAGCAGGCCAAGGTTTGGGTTTATTTCCATTTCTGCTAAACACGGCCTGGAGCAAACACTGAGCCTGGATGGAACTGCAGGGCTGGGGCTGGTGAAAGTTGGGAAGTTGTGGAATAATCACCCTGTAGGAGCATTGCTGTGYTACAGAATGGGCAAATAAATGAGGCTGGAAGAGGCTGCTGGAGGTCACGTAGTCAAAACCTGGCACAGCAGAAGAGCCAGAGCCCCTGGCCCAGGACTGAGGCTTGTGACATCTCCACACCCTTTGGGCAGCCTTTTCCAGGGTCWGTCACCCTCACAGTAAAAAAGGTTCCTTGTGTTAGGATGAAATTTCCCATGTTTTGGTTTGTGCCCATTGACCCTTGTTCTGTCACTGGGTGTTACTCAGCAAAGTCAGGTTCAAGTTGCATGCAAGATGAAAAATTTTGCTTTTCCTTAAGCTACAACCCTGTAATTTCCTTCTCCTGGACTGTCTGTTTGGCCTAGTGTGCCCCATCAGGTGTGGAAACCAACAGTTTTAGCACCTGTGGTTTGGAAAATGCAGGTTTGTTGCACAGAAATAGTAATCAAAACGTTTGGGATTATTTAATTAAGGCCTTGAGTTATTTTGGGTTAAGAAAGTGTGTGAACCTTCTTGTTTCAAATGGAACTGTTTCATTTTGGCTCTGACTGAATTTAAAAAAAAAAAAAAAGCCAAGCCAAAATCTCTGAGTAGCCAGAAGGCTCCAAATCGTGGGGACCAAGGTGTGATACAAAATTACCTGCTTTAAGCTGGCCAACAGACATCATTGTGATTCAAGAAACACCAAGTTTAATATAGAATTAAAAATTACTAAGACTCTCCTAGAATTTTAAGGTGCCTCTCCTAAAACCCAATAAGTCAATGATGTTTCCAAAGTGAAAACTTTGAGCTGTCCTTGTACAAAATCCATGGAACAAATACCAGCTTCCAGGGCTCTGATGGAAAACGGTATTGTAGAKAATGGTAGGATTCATGTTAGTTTAAAACTTATTTTCCTGGGTACTTCAGAAGCACCAAGAAATGCTGTGTTCCTGCAGCCTGCCACAGCCAGGGTCAATATTGGAGCCTCTGCAGCTGCTGCCTCAAACATCAGCTTTTCAGGCTTGATGGAATCCATTTTACCAGCATGCAGTTCCTGCATGGTTTTTGCACCACTCCCTGATGCTTTCAGTTCAGTATGGTGACATCATCTTTTAAGATGCTTTTTCTAAGTAATGTTTTCAGACCACATCTCTGCAGAACAGTTTGACAAGCCCTTGAGATCAGACTTTGGTTCCAATTTCAGCATCTGCCTTGACAGCAGAGCTGTGCTATGGGCAACGTTAGGGGTTTTTTTCCTTCCAGTTGACTGGACAATTTAAGTAGTAGCTGTGAATTTCTACCATGTCTGCTCGGTCATGAAGGAAAACTGCTCACCAGGTAAGATTGGGTTATTTGTATCCCATTAAACACATCTCTGAAATAAATTTTTTAAGATTTGGAGAGCTGTACACACACACACACTCAGGTGCAGGAGAAAGAGACACAGAGAAGGACTCTTCAGCACTTTTGGTTTAACCCCTCATTCAGTTTCGTACAGGGGCAGTCCTAAAGCTCTTTGTCCCTGCAGAGGCTGGGAATGAGACTGTGCTGGCATTGGGCAGGTGAGGGGAGCAGCCAGGACATGTACACCTTTATTCTCTTAGGATTGTGCCCATTTTTCAGGCAGCATTTCCCACGGTTTCAGATTGGATGCTCAAACTCCATATCCCAATAGATCATTAAGAGCTAGGAAGAATTGCAAAACCTGGACAAAGCTAAAGTTGGTGAGAACATAGGGGATTCACGTTCACATAAACTTTAATCTCCAGAGCAGTAGATTTTATATATATATATATATATATGTATATATATAAAGATATATAAATCTTAATATTTTTGCCTAGTTGGTCCTTAAATTCCAGTGCTCCCACCTGGCAATGCCCACTGTGCTTGGGATCACACACAAAGGCAGAGGCCCCACCGTGGCAGGTAATTCTAGCATTTATTTAGGATAAAAAGATGAAAGCTAACATTGTGCATGCACACTGCCACAAATCCTTGTCATTCCTCAGTCTGTGCTGACTCCATGTAGCCACTGCTGGCTGATCATTTACACAGTATGTAACCAAACATCCCTTCCTGTAAAAGGCTGGAGTTCAAAGCAAGTACCCACAAGGGTGAACACAGCAGAGATTCACAGTGAATCCAGAACAGCCTGGAATTCTGACAGCTCCTCTCTCCGAAAGGCYTGACCTGCRGGAGCACCTGAGGAGCCTCTTCCCWTGGATAGGACCAGGASCCAAAAGCTTGGGAACCCAGCAAATGGCAAATTAGCAAAGCAGACTTGTAAGTCACAAAGTTCAAAGTAAGCACAATAAAAGAAATATTCTTAATCACAATAAAGTGGTGACTTGAAATAGAGAAAACACAGAGCACTTGGCAGAGTGTTGGGGAGGGATTTTGGGGGTAGGAAAAAATCTTCACTTGCAYTCTGAGGAACCATGAAGCTACAGTGAAATATTGGTGGAGCATTAGCATTTCCCAGTGAGTCCTTGCCCACCTTMCCCTGGCCTTGCTTCTTAAAAATTCCAGAAAGGCACAGTTTCAGATACTCAGAAGTCCCAGGGAGACTGGGATGGTGCTGGGGCTCCATCCAGTGGGGAGCAGGCAGGGRACAAACCACCCTCCACTCTGGGTTATTCTGTTCGCTGAAAGCACAGCTCAGTGGCAAATCTACTGTTGGGTCTAACTGGGGATTTGGCCTTTCATTAGTTGGTGATTAGTGTTAGGCTAATTTGTCACCCATTTTTAATTAGGGACTCTTAAAGGGCTAAAGACAAGGACAGGAGCTGATGCACGAGAATAGATAAATGTRCAGTTAAGATTGGTGATGGGAGTATGAGATTTATAGTGAGGCCCTGGCACAGGCTGCCCAGAGAAGCTRTGGCTGCCCCATCCCTGAAAGTGTCCAAGGCCAGGTTGGACGGGGATTGGAGCAACCTGGGATAGTGGAAGGTATCCCTGCCCATGGCWGGGGGTTGGAATGAGATGAGTTTTAATGTCCCTTCCAACCCAAATGAGYCTGTGATTCTATGATATTGAATATCAAAATATATACTCCAAACAACCAAAGCTTTAATTATCCAAGAAAAACCATCTTACAAACCTAGTCAATAGGTTTTAAGTAATAAATTAAAAAAAAAAATCTGATTTTTAAACTGCAGTAATAAAACCTCATAGTGAAATAGGTGATATGTGTAAAAGCCTTTTCATATAAATGATTTTGCTCCAGACTCTTTCAGTGATGCTCTGTTTCTGGAATCTGGGCATAGAAGGTTAAAAGACAGCRCTTGGGGGAAAAAAAGGCTCTTTCTCAGCCTCTCCCCTGAACTACTTCCATCTCTCTTGCAAGAATTTTTTTATCTTTCCTACAAGATCTCTGTGCTTGAATATTGAATGTCTCCTACTGCAAGGAGAAAAGAGCACTCGGACCTTGTGCCGCAGCCTGTTTTTAAGTGGAAGCTTAAACGGCAGCGAGTGGTTCTAAAAAGCAGGAAGTTTGTGCTGCCTGGATCACGCGACACAGATGGAGGTGCAGATTATTGGTCTCCCAACCACATCCCTGCAGTTTGTCTCGCACAAACACACACCCCAGGGCACCACAGCCTGTGGTCTGCCTAAGCTTGCACAGTCCTGCTCCTTTCAGCTAAATGAAGCCGGCAGGATCCTGCAGGTGAGGGCTGCGCCAGTCTAAAGTGCAGCTGCTGCTTCGTATTCCTAGGAATGACTTCCTAGGATGGTCTCAGGTCTAACCCCAGCTCCTTGGGTTTGTCATCACCAGCCCTTTGCCCTCCTGGCTTTGCTGCACTGGTTAATTTAAAAGTACAGGGGTTCAACTGTTTGCATGGGCTTTTTTCTTTAAATATTTGCAGTATTTCTAAATATTTCACAACAGGAGGGAAGGACAGAGAGGTGACTCAAGCGTGGAAATGAGCTTTGAATGTGTGTCTGTATTACTTCCCCTTTGTTTGTAACTTCTTTATGAGACACAAATTCTGGTGCCCGGGCCCTATCCCGTCTGGAATTGTGTTCTGTCACCGGAAGTTCTAATGTGACATCCTCCCTATTCCCCTATCTCACCTTCTTCACAAAAAAAATGGAGGAAMAGCAAGAAAGGATAAACCAGAGTACACTGAATAAGCTATGGCTGCAGTTCTGCCAAAACAATGATCCTTAGAAGTGCACCAAGATTACTGCAGGCTTTTTAACCAATACTCCCCATACCTATTGGATGGATATAGTTATAGTGGAGTTAGTCCTATTGAGCAGACAGGTCTTCGTCATTTTTATTTATTTACTTTTATTTWTGGCTTGCTTAGYCCTTTACTGCTGAATGCCCTGTGTACCTGGGGATTCCCAAGTGTGCTGCTGTCCCCTGTCCTCCATCAGCTGTGGCACACGGCTGTCCTAAATTGCTGTGGGTGCTCGGGTTGCTGTGTTCGTGCACTGTGACATTCCTGCTCCACACTTTTTTACCTCTAGGAGGTGACACCAAAGCTTTTGAAAATAAAGCCTTGTCCTAATGAATGAACCCATTTCCCAGGGAAAGCATGAGGTGCTGCAAGGGCTGGGTTGTGGACTGGRGCTGGGAAGAGCTTTCCTTTCTGAGTCAGCATTGAGGAATTTAACCTTTGCCTTTGGAGAAAGCAGCACAGCATGAAGTAGAACAGGGAGAAGGAACTGGATTAATTTCAGAACAGTTAAATTGTTACAGCTCCTGTGGATCCAGGGAACTCCTTCACTATCTCCTCACCCAGAGTCGCTTTAAAGGTGAGTGTTTGTTCACCTGCTGTCACTTGTGCTTCTGGCTTGGCAGGTAAAAGTTAATTTTAATTAACTTAATTAATTTGATCCCCAATTGTGTGATTTATAGCAATAAATGAAAATCCAGTGACACACTGACAAACTAAGGTGATGATTCCTGGTCTCCTCCATCCTAATAGGATCACCTCATAGGTGATTTCATATCACCTGTCTCTTTGTTCCCTCTCGTGTATTTCAGCATTTATTGCTGTTGGGGTTGACACCTTTAACATGTCTTGGAGGCCCACCCAGGCTTTTCTGAGCTTTCTGACAAGTCTTGCAGCAGGAGACTTCCACCCTTCTGCCCCAGGCTGGGTGCTTTCACCCACACGTAAGAAGTGTATTAGCCTGGCTGTCTAGGTATCTTTGTGTTTCTTGTCAGTGCATGCTCATTTGAATCATAGAATCATTTAGGYTGGAAAAGACCTCTGAGACCATCAAGTCTGATCTTTGCCCAGTCGCCACCTTTTCAGTGAGACCAGAGCACTGAGTGCCACTTCCAGCCATTCCTTGAACAGCTCCAGGGATGGTGACTACCACCTCCCTGGGCAGCCCATTCCAATGTTTAACAACCCCTTCCATGAAGAAATTCTTCCTGATGTCCAACCTGAACCTCCTCTGGCACAGCTTGAGGCCGTTTTCCTTTGTCCTGTCCGTTGTCCCCTGGGAGCAGAGCCTGACCCTCACCTGGCTGCCCCCTCCTGTCAGGGAGTCGTGCAGAGCCAGAAGGTCCCCCCAAGCCTCCTTTTCTCCAGGCTGAGCCCCCCCAGCTCCCTCAGCCACTCCTCACAGGATTGAATCTCCAGACCCTTCCCCAGCTCTGTTGCCCTTCTCTGGACTCACTCCAGCAGAGAACTGATTTTGTCAGGCACTCAGCTCACCATCACCACTTTCTCAGCAGTGTCTGTACATTTTTGTGAGCGTGGCAAAAAAATAACCCTGTCAGCAACAGAAAGGCCTATCCTATGGGCAAAAGACAAAAGCCCGTGAGCTCCTTTTTCACCCAGTACAGTCCATGGCACTGTGCTATTGTCACCCAGTGCACACCCCCTGCGCTGCGTTAGAGGCCGCACGTATGTCGGGGCAGATGACTTCTGGATTGCACCCACAAACCTTCTGTGAGGGCATGGAGTGACAGCAGAACAGGGAATGGCTTTGAGCTGACAGGGGGCAGGGTCAGGGCTGCCTCCAGCTCTGGGGTCCCCAGCACGGGAAGGACATGGRGAGAGTCCGGAGGAGGCACCAAGATGGTCAGAGGGATGGAGCAGCTCTGCTAAGAGGAAAGGCTGGGACAATTGGGATTGGTCAGGCTGGGGAAGAGAAGGCTTTTTGGCCTTCCAGTGCCTGAAGGGAACCTAGTGGAAAGGTGGAGAGAGACTATTTACAAGGGCCTGGAGTGWCAGGACAAGGGGGAATGAATTCAAACTGAAAGAGAACAGGTTTAGATTGGATATTAGGGAAAAACTTCCACGTGAGGGTGGGGAGGCCCTGGCACAGGTTGCCCAGAGAAGCTGTGGCTGCCCCACCCCTGGTAGTGTCCAAGGCCAGGCTGGACAGCGCTTGGAGCAATCTGGGATACTGGAARGTGGAATGAGATGATCTTTAAGGTTCCTGCCAACCCAAATCAATCTCTGATTCTATGAAACCACGCTGCTGCAAGGTGTATCCCTTCAAACAGTTGTTTTGTCCTCAGTTGTCTTCAAAAGTATTTATGTAGGTCACTTAAAAATATCCCAGGTTCTGTCTCGTCCTTTACTCTCGATGCTCGACCCGCTCCAGGCCTGTGGCTCGGCTGTGAGGTGCCTGCCCTTCATCTGAAGGATTCCCACCACCCCACACCGTTTAGGCTCCATTTACGGGTAATTTTCCCTCAGATAAGGCCCGGAACCGTTAATTTGGCTGCTCAGGAATCAGACCCCGCGTTCTCCCGGCTCCCTGAGGGAGCGGCGGCTGCGTGCGGGACGTGACCGGGGCCGGCGCCGCAGCCCCGCCCCYGAGGGGCGGGCCTCCCGCTGACGGACAGGAGTCTCGACCAATAGCGACGGGAATGGAGAGAACGGACCAATCGCTAGCGGGACGGGCGGGGCGAGGCTGGCTGGGTGGCGGCGGCGCGGGCGGCGCTGCGGCAGAACGCGGCGGCGGCGGAGCGGAGTCGGTCCATCGGAAGCGGAGCGAGTCAGGCCGGCAGCAAACATGTCTCTCTCCAACAAACTCACTCTGGACAAGGTGGACGTGAAGGGCAAGCGCGTCGTCATGAGGTGAGGCGTTGYGGGGGCAGTGTTAGTCTCCCGGGGGCCACCCTGCTCCATCCTCCGAGCTAGGGCCGGGCGAGTGCCCCCAGGCAGCAGCCCCGGGCCCGAGCCCGGCACGTGTCCATCTATGCGGTTTTAGTTTCGTTTTTTTTTTTTCTCTCGGTGGGTGTTGGAGAGGCTCGTCCATCCATCAGCGGGCCGGCCCTGCTCCCCTGCGGGGGACGTGGCGGTCGGCAGGGTGTAAATCCCGGCCCGGCTCTGCCGCGGTGGATCGCCCCGCTCGCACGCGGGTCGGCCACAGGCGGCTCGAGGGGAAATCCAGCCAGTCTGCTGTGCTTTTATTCCCGGAGAACTACCCAAAAAGTGCTTATTTCCCAGTTAGTTTTTTCCTTACTGCAGATTCAAAAAGCATTGCCTTAAAAAAAGGAAGATGTGGCTCTGTCCAACTACCCAAATACCAGTAATAATTCAGCATTTTGTAACAGGAATCGACTCGTAGAATCACAGAATGGCCCGGACTGGAAGGGGCCTTAAAGCTCATCTCTTTCCACCCCCCTGCCGTGGGCAGGGACACCTTCCACTGGGTTCCTCCAAGCCTCCTCCAGTCTGGCCTTGGACACTTCCAGGGATGGGGCACCATCGCAGGTTTTCAGCACTTCCTGGTCTAAACTCCTAAAATAGCATTCATATCTTATTTATAAAACATCAATGCCTGAAAGCCTAATGGTGGAATCGCTGCCAGATCCTGGGAGATAAGGGCACCACGGTACAKCGTGATACGCCCTGCTCCAAATACTCTTATTATGGGGTAGTTTGTTCAAGGTCACTATAATGTAGCTACTACGTGTCTGTTACCTCCCGTGTGAACAGGCAGAGAYAGCACAAGTACCGCTTCTCTTAACCTCTAGTCTGTCAGACAACTTGCTGTTTTTATCTTGTCTCTGTAACTTGAACTAGTCCCCTAAAAATTTGATTATCAGAAACCAGTTCCTGTAGCAAGTAGTGAAGAAGCTTGCTCAGGATTTCCATGCACTTCCTAAATCTGGTGCAATAAAAGATCTTCTTATCTCTGTAACGCCTGATTTTTTTTTTTTTTTTTTTTTTGGGGCCATCTGGCTGTTTTTTCCTTTTCTGAGTCATGTTACAGAGAGCAGCCGTGCATTGGCAGAGGATGGGTTGGGTTTGCCCGCTCAAAGTCTCTGATAATTAATGCACAAATCTAACTTTGTAATTCTGTGAGGGGCTACCCAAACACGGCAGGTGACCTGCCGGGTTCTTTGTTTCTTTCCTGCATCTCACCTCTCTGAAACGAGTCACCACGTGCTCTCAGTAGTACTAAAATCGATACGTCTTCGTTTTCGGCTCATGTTCCTCGTAGTTTTGGTGTACTCACACCCTGCTTAGCTTCCGGTCCTAAAGCCGAAGCTTCAGGAAGAGTTGAGAATGGGGAGGAGAAARGGTTCAGGGGAGCTCAGATTTCAATTGTCTGCACGGGGGAAGAAGGCTGAGCTGGGTCTTTCTTTTGTAGTTTTGATGACTCTGTAAAGCAAACTGTTCTTTTATTCTCTCCTTTTAGGATAATGGCACGATAATGGCTTTTCTTTGCCCTTTCTAGAACTCGACCCACTGTGCTGTGGGGCTGCCAGTCCAATTTCTTTCTGCTCAGCTACTCCTGTTTTGCTGGCAGCTTTTGTCCTTCTTCCCATTTGTTTCACGTGCTGAGTGGGCTGCAGGAGGATTCATTCATGCAACTTGCTGAATTCGGATGTTTTTTAATGTATGGAACGGTGAAGGATGAACTGTAGCAGCACATTCTCCTCCCTCCCATTCGCTGTTCCAGCCATGGGTGTTCCCTCCTGTAGCTCAGTGAGCAATTTCTGCCTCTGTGGTTACACAACGCAGCTTCCTGCACATGGGCACAAGGGATGCCAGCCAGAACGGGCTGATGAAACTCCTCCCTTCCAGCCCTTCRGCTGGCACGAGTAAGGAAGTTACCTCAAGATCCAAGTCAGGTCTTCCAGGGAGAATGTGATAAGCCACAGCACTCGGCTGCAAGGAGATTAGAGCTGCAGAGGACAGAAATTAAAGCTTCCTTGAACTGCCTGCTGGACACAGTAGTCCAACCAAGTATTTCAGAAGCCTCGTTAGAGAACACAAGGTCATTAGTCGGTGTTCATTGCCTTTCCTTTAGAAGCTCCTTGCTGGGGATCTGAGATCATGTTGTTTAAAAATAAAAGGTTCAATCTCGGTTTATTTCCTGCTCAGCATCACTGCTATTCTGGTCCTGAGCCATTAGGATGTACTGGTGGCCCAGCTTTCCTGCATTATTCCAGCAGTGTTTATTCTCCATTTGTRTTCAGTTATCACAAGCAGAAATGTCTGATAACACACTGATTTCAAAACAGAACTTGTGGACAGGGCACAGCTGCACATMTTACTCTAATTGTAACATTGCTTTTCTAGCCAGCACCCTTACTGGCAGGTTCCCTCACTCATTTGCTGAATATTTAAAATTAAATAAAAGAAATAATTAATAAAATAAATTTGCTGAATATTTAATTTTGCTTCTGTTTTGGTTTTTGTTTTTTTTTTTTAGGGTTGACTTCAATGTCCCAATGAAGGATCACAAAATAACCAACAATCAGAGGTGAGCCATAATTTCCAKCCCAAATGAAGGTCCCAGACTCTGCTTTCTGTCTGACTTCAGCCCACTACCTGGAACATTACCATGATCAAGCTGCCTTTGCCCATACCAGAATATTAAAGATGCCTCAGAGCAAGTCCAGCAATTGTTAATTAAGCCCCCGACAGCTATTAGCAAACTACACTACAAGGCTGCTGTGGGAAGCATATGGAAAAAATMTTTTATTTGTAGAGATCCTAAGCTTCATAAGTAGAGTTGGTTACGACCGTTTCACAGCCGCATCCCTTTGGCTGTGTGTGAAAATAGTCCATATTTGTTGGTATCCAGAACACTGAGCCTCCTGCGTACCCTGGGGCTGTGTTAACTCGTTGTCTTAAGTTAGAATAATTGTTGCASTGCAGCACACAAGGACCTGGTGTTTGGAAACAGTGATAGCAGATGTCTTGCTCTGCTTGTCTGTCACTTGCAGGCAGGTGCCAGTTTCGTTCACCACAAGGTGCTCACTGCTCATCATTTCTCTGTTGATGCAGGATCACAGACTAACCCAGGAAGCCTGGTAGCGTTTTGTGTGTCCTGGCATTTCTTAGCAGAATTTAGATTACAAAATGCATTTTGCTTCCATGTCCTACATTGCTTGGAAGATAACAGTGAAACATAAAAACAGGCTGTGTTGAAGAATTTTGTTGATGCATTCTTAAGGAATTGTTCTGCCCAGCTCTTGTGCTCTGTTTCTTGTGTCGTTTATGAGGGACGACTCCCAGGGCTCTTCTCTAAGTGATACTACTCCTCTTTCCTGGTAAACTCTAATTGAATCCTTATTAATTTGTTCTTCTGTGCCATTACAGAATCAAGGCAGCTGTTCCTACCATCAAGCACTGCTTGGACCATGGAGCCAAGTCTGTGGTTCTCATGAGTCACCTGGGTCGCCCAGATGGTGTTCCCATGCCTGACAAGTTCTCCTTGGCCCCAGTAGCTGTGGAGCTGAAGTCACTCCTGGGCAGGTAAAGTGGAAGAGCAGCCTGGTGTGCATCAGGCTCTCTCTGTCAGTGCACCTGCATGTTTTCTTTTCCAGCAGAAAGTCACTGGTGAGGCTACAGCGTGGATCTTGTGTTTGCAGGGAGGTGGTGTTCCTGAAGGATTGTGTTGGTCCTGAGGTGGAGAAGGCGTGTGCTAATCCTGCTGCTGGCTCAGTCATCCTGCTGGAGAACCTCCGATTCCATGTTGAAGAGGAAGGGAAAGGAAAGGATGCTTCAGGGAACAAGGTGAAACTTCAAGTCTGGCATTTGTGTGTGCCTGCTTTGGTCTTAGCACCTCTTCTGCTGCAGATTGCCAAGGAGCCAGCAGCCTGTCTAAAACACTGATTATGAATTTGCTCTCGAAAGGGTGTCAGAGGTCTTCAGTGTGTTCCACCATTGTGCAATGAATTTCCAAGATGAAACAGCTCAACTGAAAGTCTATAGATGACTGTTGAAGGTGGTGTAGTCTGTAAAAAAAGGAAAAGGAAACAAAATAAGGCTGTGCAAGAAACTGGTGGCTGCTTGTTAGGCTTTATTTTTGGATGTCCGAAATGAAAACCAGTTTGGAGATAGTTTATTGCCACCAGGCCCATTAGAATGATGCTTCTTTCTTGGTTATATGGCTAATATTTTAATGTAGTGTTTTAACATTCTGCAGCACAGGGATTATCAAGCCCTTTTCTAAGTTTGTCTGCTCTTCAGAGTAGTTATCTAGAACCAGGCTGCCTTGCACCTCTGACATTTTGTTGAAGGTCAGAAGAGTGCTTGCCCCAGACAGCTGCTTTTCTTAGCAGTGGTGACCCCACTGGCTTTACACAGGCCTTGGCTCCCTTGAGATTCAGTGCTTGGAGGGAATGCAGATATGGAGTGGTGCCCTTTATAGGCTGACACAGGATTCCTGTAGCTTAGGAAAACAGCAGAGAGTTAGTGAGCCTGTGCAGATGGCAAGAAAAAATTGAGGAAGTCTGGAATTATTCACTGCTAGAACTGTGTGCCACTGCAGGTGTGGTGGCAGGGAGAAGAGTGGGGCAAGAATTTAATTTTCTTCGGGAGACAGTCCCTTGGTTTTGTGCGTTCYTGTAATTCCCAGGTGATTTAGCTGGGTGTGTGCATGTGGAAGCAGACACTGCAGTGAGCACGACAGGAGAGSTGCCTTTGACAGAGCTGCCTCTTGTCCTACCAGAGGTGAAAGTCAGTGCTATGGAAACARTGATGCAGTACAGGATTGCAGGTTGCTAACTGGTGCCTTAACTGTAATTTTCCAAAGCAGATACAATGGTTCCTTCAGTCAGAGCCTCTTGTGTTCTGCTCGCAGATGGTACTGGTTCTAACTGGAGCACTTAGTCTCTGTGTAAAGCCAGGCAGTTTGCTGAGTGAAGGATCAGTTGTCAGCATTGTTCTAGAATCTGTGTGGTCCCTTTGACTTGTCTCCTGCTCAGGCTGTGCTAAAAAGGGCCCCCAAAGCTGTGCTGAACCCACCTGCCATTTATTGGAGTGCCTTCCTGCCATCATCCCCGTGGTGTCACATCTGGGTGCTGGCAGAGGCCTCCCGTGGGCTGATGAGCTGAGAGAGCAGAAAGGCCCTTGGAGAGGGGCTGGCCTGACTGCCAGTCTGGGCTGCTTCTCAATGGCAARTGGCTGCAAGCTACATCTGAGCAGTCATTTGCTGTCCACATGAGCTCTGCTGTCTCTTTATGGTGGGGAGGAAGACTGAACTGCATCAGCCATCCCATGAGGATTTGGTAGGATGCTTGGAGGATGGAGAAAAAGTCTTTTAACAGAAATACATCTGTTCTTGCCCAGTACATACTATACTTATCTCCARTTTTCCAGTGTTGGCTGCTTTCACTGTAGCCTGTTTTAGTGTGTAGGCCATTTATCAGACTATTCATCAGTTAATCCTCAATGCAGTTGCTAAATCAGTCCTGAGGAGCTCATCCTTTTACCTGTGGCARTTGGAGACCTCACTTTCTTTATTCAGTAAGTAAGCATGAATTTGTTCAGTCTGATCTAAGCATTGCCTTGTCTCTCCACRCCYTTMCTGTGCTGTGTTCACCACACAACASTGGAAATCTGCTGGAGAGAGACTGAGAAGTTGGTAGTGCTGCAGTTCGTTCCTGAAACTTGAAGTGGGGACAGTCCTCAGGCAYGTAATAGCAGTCTTGGGGAGAATTCTGTAGAATTTAAACCATTTAAACCTTTTTGTTGCTCCTGCTGGACTGCGAAAGCGTGTATGAGGGACAGTGACCCACCAGATGAACTGATGAGTTCCTCCAGATGACCTTTCTTTGCTTTGGATTTATGAGTTAGATTGCTGACTTTGAGCTTAGATTCAGAATCAAGTCTCAGTGTACAAACTTGTCCTTCTTTCTCTTTTTAGATCAAGGCTGATCCTGCAAAAGTGGAGGCTTTCAGAGCCTCTCTTTCCAAACTGGGAGATGTCTATGTCAATGATGCTTTTGGAACTGCCCACCGAGCTCACAGGTGGGTATGCATTTCTCCTTCTCAGGCAGAACTGCACATAAGGAGTTTTAACTTCCCTTTGGGATTATCCCACTATCACTGTGCTGTGTGTGTTCTGAGTAGTGGATTTACTGGAGCTAGTTGTCATCAGTGTATGCTCTTKCAAATTTGCCTCTGGAAACAGGAGACAGCTGAAACAAGATCTTAAGACTTGCATTGACTTTTTAGACTTTGAAGATCTAAAAATTACTTGCTTAKGGCTTGTATAAATTGTCCTGCAGCTACAACAGCCCTCTTTTCCAAAAGATGAATTGCTCCAGAGGGATTACTTTCATGGAGTGTGTTTAGATATGTGTACTTGCAAACTGCAGTGGTCCTCTTGGAAGAAGAAATCTCTGCTCTTGCTATTCTTACTTGTCCCTCTGTTTTGGATCACTAGTTGAGATGATAAATGTCTTGCATATCAATATTTCTGTGCAAGAGCAATCTCAGAAATTAAGGCTGTCTTATCAAACTGGGAAAACAAAGCCCCTGTGTGTGTTTTCATGCAGGTGGTAGCTGTTCTCATTGCTGCAGCTGACTGAAGAATTGGCTTTGCAGTGCTGTGAGGCATGGGGGTRTTTCAACATGTAAATTTTTCCTTTCCTCACTTTTTACTTGAATTCTGCAGCTCCATGGTAGGTGTCAATCTGCCTCAGAAGGCTGCTGGYTTCCTGATGAAGAAAGAACTGGATTATTTTGCCAAGGCCCTAGAGAATCCAGAGAGACCCTTCTTGGCAATTCTTGGAGGGTAAGACTCAAGAACGTAGTCACTGTATTTCTCTACTTCCCTAACAAATGAAAAGTTGTTTTGGCTTGGTTTAAACAAGTGCTTTCCTTTCAAGTGTACCTACAGTTTGGATTTGTAGCTGACTCCTGAGATGTCTGAGATGTGGATTAGAGAGGAGCTAGCTGACATGTTTTCTCCTGTGATGATACAGTCTGGCTGCTCATTGTCTCTCCTGACCTCTCACATTCCCCGAATTGAGACAGTCCCCAGCAGTTTGTTGCACAGATGAGCCAGGAGACACTTAGAGCCACGTGATGGCCCAGACATTGTCAGTGACCTTTCCTCCCCAGTTCAGGGTACAGGAGTGCTCAGGCTCAGCACTCTGTAAACTGACACGACCTCTCATCATGCAACGGGGCCCTGCTGGGGCTGGATGGGCCCTGCTCTGCCCCAGCACCTGGTGGGCAGAGGGACTGGAAGGTGCAGAACCAAGTAACTGCAGAAATATTTCCCATTGCAGCCAGTTTTCATCTTGTGTGTGCCCAGTTCAGCACTGCTGCTCTGCAAGGGGTATTTCATCAGGTGAATTAACTTGGCTGGACAGTCAGGRAAAATCAGGCTCTAAAATGCCAAATGAGGTTTATTTTTAAATAGAAAAGAAGAAATGGAGGGCTGAATAATGCTCTAGTAAGTTGAATTTAAATGCTGGCCTTCTAACTTGCTAAATTCTCTTTCTGCCCATTCCCAACAATTCCTTTTTTGGATCATTCTGTAGAACAGCCTTGACATACCACAATTATGATATTCATTATTCATWCTTTCTCCTTTTCTCTCCCATCAGAGCCAAAGTCCAGGATAAGATCCAGCTGATCAATAACATGCTGGATAAGGTCAATGAGATGATCATTGGTGGTGGAATGGCATTCACCTTCCTCAAAGTGCTCAACAACATGGAGGTATGAGAACAATTCTGTGTCTGCTCCTGGTGAAGAATATGGTCTGAATGCCCCTTATATGTTCTGGGATTGGGTACTGCACATCTTGGCTCTGCAAGAGTAGGGAGCATTGAGAAGTTTCTTGACAATCCCTTGGCAAAACTCAGATTACTGCTTATGTCTCTCTAGGTGCTTGAAGAAAACAATCTTTCCAGAATTGCTGTCTGAGCAGCTTTGCTTGCCTTCTGCTCTCTTCTGTCATGACCTAGAGCTAAACAAACCTCTCTTTTCCCAAATATTTCCTCTAGATTGGGAACTCTCTGTTTGATGAAGAGGGATCAAAAATTGTCAAGGACCTGATGGCCAAGGCAGAGAAGAACGGTGTGAAGATCACTCTGCCTGTTGACTTCATCACTGCTGACAAATTTGATGAGCATGCACAGACTGGGGAAGCCACAGTGGCTTCAGGCATCCCTGCTGGCTGGATGGTAGGTTTGAATAGGAAAGGGAAGGAGCAGTAAAGAATAGGGTGGGTAGGACACCTCTTAAAGGAATAGAAAGAGTAATTGTGATCCTTGGCAAGTGTTTCTGAGGGCAGTCAAGCTGTGTAGAGTTTGTTGGCTTAGTGAAATTGAAGCCTTGTTGTTGTGAGTTTTTAAGTCTAAAGTAGCTTTTGTGAGATTTGGATTAAAACAGCAAAATTCCTCTACAACTTGCAGATCTGAATGCAGTAGAAATCCCTTTTATTTGACTGGAATTTAAGTAGAGTTGGCAAAGGTTTCTACCTAAGGCTTCAAGAATCTGACATTGATTTAAAATTCACTTACTGGTGTTAGGAAGATAAAGACCACACCAAGCTCCACCCTCCTGGCAAATCTGTCGGTGCATACAGAGAAACTCCTGTTCCATATCTGGGGTGAGGGGAGAGCTTCTGGCTGGACATGGGTGATTTGAGCTGAGGKTCAGCAGTGAGTGTATCTGTGGCTTCTCTCACTTCCCTTAGGGCCTGGACTGCGGCCCTGAAAGTGTGAAGAAGTTTGTTGAAGTTGTGGGAAGGGCCAAGCAAATTGTGTGGAACGGCCCAGTTGGGGTCTTTGAGTGGGACAAGTTTTCCAAAGGAACCAAAGCCCTGATGGATAAAGTGGTAGAAGTAACTGGAAAAAGCTGCATCACCATTATTGGTGAGTAGTTGTGTTTGTTCTTGTTTTTCKAAATGCACRAAGGAAGCTTCTGCTGGCCAACAAGTGTTAAAAATGTGTCCAGTTATTTTCCTTTTCTCACATTTTCCTCCGTCCTTCAGCTTGGAGATGGGGCTTTAAAACCTGCTGCATRTACTAATGTGAGTGTTTGGGAGCAGGACCAGCTCACAGTAAAGCTGTGGGCCTTCAGCTGGACAAAATCTAATTTCTTGTGTGTCTTCTTGATTCTCTTTGTGCTACAGGTGGTGGAGATACAGCYACTTGCTGTGCCAAGTGGAACACTGAGGATAAAGTCAGCCATGTCAGCACAGGAGGTGGTGCCAGCCTGGAGCTGCTAGAGGGTAAATCCTCTTTTATCTTCATTTGTTTAAGTAAATGTGGAGTTCTGGGTGCTCTACCATGTGTTGGTAGTCAAGAAAGTACAACAGTAGAGTGTCTTCTCTGTCCCACCATGTGGAGTTGCACATAGCTTTGGAGCCATGATCTCCTCTTGCTGYTCTTTTGTAACTCTCACAGAGGATGAGAGGAGGGAAAATGGAGTATTCCTGCAAACAGCACAGTCTGCCTCTCCCAGAAAGCAAAAATGCTGGAAWAGAAAACGAGAGAGTGGGCTGGCTTTTTCCCTGGGACACGCTAACCCGCCTGTTTAAAATGCCCGGTTTCTGTTAGAGAAACCTCTTGAGAATACTCTGGAATTCTTGCCAGAAGTCTCCTCTTCCTGTTTGGAATTCGTGTTTTGGGGAGCCCTCTAGTGCTCAGTGCCAAACCTGCACGAGGGTGCTTGGAATTCAAAATGGTGAGGATTGACAGGATTCTCCTAATGAGTTACATTGTGCTCTAAACGACTTTTCATTTCCTCTGGTAATTTGCCGTTTCCCAATGTGTGTAAATTACCCAATGCTGTCAACTCCTCTGGAGAGGAGAACCTTCAATAAACTGCCTTGCAGCTGCTATTTCCAGGAGTTAGATGGGAGACAGAGCTTTTGTTTCTGTTGCCTAGGGAGTGATGGGGAAGGAAAAGAATGCAGATGGCTCGAAGGAAACACTGTGTACTCAAAAGGACAAACTTGTCTAAGTTTTGGCCCAAAATATGGGTTTGTGTGTGTGATCTTTTAAATGTAACGGAAGTCTGGCTAATTAGAAAACCTTCAGAAGATGAAAATAGGGGAAAAAAATTCCCTGAAACCCCAGCAAACTAGTGAGTTGGTGAACAGTGTTACAATTCAGTCCTACTGCACAGCTTGAGCATTAGAAGGTCGTTTTTCTGAGAAAAGGCAAAACCAGAGTGGTGTCTCTTCATGATTAAAGTAGGACAAAAAGCTAAAAACACTCTAGAAAACATGCACTTCAATAATCTGGGCCCTTGTACTCAAAGAGCACAAGATGAGCATATTCTTTGATTCCATCAGTTGGAATGAGATGTAAATGTCTCAACCTGGGTGTTTTAGTCCCAGTAAAAGACTTGGGACTCATAGGAGGCTTTTTTCCTTAATTAATTCTTAAAATTTCCACCACCACCACCCCCCCGCCCGAATTCTATTTACATGCCACTAGGGATTTAAGAAAGTATGCAGCAACTCCCTAAATCCAATCAAAAATCTGTTTGCCATCAAATTTAATGGGAAAGGATGCTGGGTGTTTGGCTGTGGCCCTAGCAGAGACTTAGACAGAAACGTGCCATTACTGTTAATTGAGGATTGATGGCTGGGCTGTGTTGGGAATCTCTGCTGACATCTGAGTGCAGCTGTGCTCTGGGTGCCTTGGAGGGTGCAGGGAGGATTTACTGTGTGCAGCAGTGTCCATGTAACCACGGTGATCAATGTGGAGCCAAACTCTTCCGTTTTCAGTCAATAATTCCTGATGTACTTTTTTTCATTATATATCTTGAAATGCTGCAGTTGCAAGCCTAAAGCAAAGTTGTTTGATCCCAGAGGGGTTATTAACCTTATTGCTGTGTTCTGTCTGCTCCCAGGTAAGGTTCTCCCTGGTGTGGATGCCTTGAGCAACGTGTAGAGAGCAGAGCCCACGTCCCGGTCCCGTGCACAGCCCCTGAGATCCAACATTTCAGCGCTTCCGTATTCCAGCTCTGCCAGAGGCAGATCCCAGAATGTAAACCGGAGCGGGACCTTGGAGCAGGAGAGAGCAGAGATTTTCCGACTGCAGTTTACATGATGTGGGTTTGTCCACTGTTACCCCACTTGAATTAACGTAGTGAGTTGAAACTGTTGTTGTGAATTTAGAGTGTATATATTTATATTTTGCCTTTTCAAAGAGTTTAATCCCTGTTAGACATATATCTCAGAAAGGAGTGCACTGTCCAGCTTCCATCCTAGAGGCATTTTCATCACTTGACACGGTTCAGAAAGCAGAGGGGACTCCAGTTTTTTGGAGGTTGGTTGTAATAGCTGCTGAATAAACATATTTAAAGTGCTCCCAGCTTGTATGTTGTCCTTATTTTGGATTTTTAGAATGGTCTGCATATAAATGTCTTTGAGCATCAGGAATTGAAGCTATTTTTCCTGTTTGCACTAAATCTCCTTTTTTGTTTGCCCTGCGGCTCTATAGACACCCAGTCACCATCAAAGTGAACTTGGTTGGCGAGGAAGAAAACTGCTACAGATGTGCTATTATAACTTCCATGCCACTCAGTAATAAAGCAAATGAAATTTTGAATGTGCAAGTCAAGTAAAAAAAAATCAAGTGTTTGTCATCTAGAGAACTTGCCTCATAGTAGGCAACTCATGCATTTAGTGTGAATATAGGGGAAATTTTGAAGACTGAGGCAGGTAAAACTGAGGCCACAGCCAAACACAATTGCAATGTGCCTTTCCATAAGTTTGCAGTCTTGAAAGTAGCATAGTAAAACTGCAGTTGGACAATGAGGTTTGTGTGTGGCTTCAGCACGTGGCAGACCTGCAGCTACTGTCAGTGGCAGCCCAGCAATGTGGGTCCAGTGCCTGGAGCTGGGATTTCCGTGTGGGCTGCCATGTGCTGGCTCCTGTGCTGGCTGCAGGACCCACATGTGAGCACAGTGGCTCCAAACCAAACCTGGGACTTCGCCAGCCTCCCCCTGGACTTGGCTTTGGGTTAYGTCAACAGTCACAGCTCTGCTCTGAAGAGCTCTGAGGAGAGTCAGTGCTCCAGCTGGACTGCTTGTGGATCTTGCTGCTGGATCCAAGTAAGAGGTGTGGGGCAGCAATGGCCTGTTTTGATTCCTAGTGAATCCCCAGCAGTGATGCTTCCCAGGAGGTTCTGCACAGCACAAAGCATTCAGGATGGGCCRTGGAGGGAATCCCTGAGGTAAGCAGCAGGCCACAACACAGATTCTGCTTTTTAAGTTAATTTCTGTGCATGTAATATTACCAAAACAAAATGAAAATGTGTTAAAACAGACACACTCTTCCAAATTTCACCTAGTCACGAGGGGGTGTGAATTAACACCCCATAATGCTGAAGTGATAAAGCTGCAATGAAATAGATACTTGTTTAAAGCTAAAAGTGACTATTGCAGATAAAGTCGAAATAATGCAAATAACTGCAGCAGTGTGGTCTCCTCCTCCTCTTCCTCCCCTCCTTTGTAACTCTCCCAAGCATTGTCTGATGGCACATGAATGATGCACATTTTGCTGTGCTGTGCTCATGTTTTCCAGGCAGGGGTGCAGACCTCCGACGGCTGCAGGAACGAGGCAAAGAAAGGAGGGGGCTTGTCAGCCACAAAAAGRCCATGGATTTTGGAAACCCAGTACTACAAAAACAAACATTCCACCATGTTTTGTAACAGATCCTCCTTGTCTGGCTCCGGCAAACAAGGCCTCGTGACAGCATGGCCCATTTTTGTGTCACTCTTAGGCCCCTCTGCTGCTGGATTCCCATGGAGCAATAACAGACTTTCCCCCATCCCTCCTTTCTGGGTGTTTACAGTGGAAGGTTGGTGTGTGGCCACTGCCTCTGCTGGGTTTTTCCTCTCTCCATCAAAAGCAACAAAACAAAGCTATCTTTAATCAAATACACCAAGGAGTAATAATGCTCTGTCAACACAGCTGTCTCTGCTTAAAAGCATTTTTCCACCTGACTTTGGATGCTTCCTACTCCTRTCTCTAAAATGTCCTTTGTTTCCGCAGGGCTTGCTTGATGCACTGCTCTGTGTGTTCAACACASCAAACCTTGCACAGCAGGGCCAGAGAGATACTCAGCTTTAGATAAAAATAAATTGTACCTATGAATAAAAATGGGTGAAACATCTAAACATGAGAGCACAGGAGCCATACACTTGATGACCAGCAGCTGAGGAGTAYTTCAGTGAGAGTTTCCAGGGGCTTTTTTTAAGCTTTGCCTATTAATATTTTGACAGTTTGGCATTTACAGTTTTATTGCTTTTGGTGAGAATCTCTGGGGCACAGAATGGTCCTGGGCAGAAACACTGTGGAAGAGACATTAGGAGCAAAGCTGTTGCAGAAAGTTCCTGATGTGAGGAAGGTAATAGATAGAGCAGGTTGAGGGGGCTGACACTAAGAGCCYGGTGAAATAAAAAGCAAACAGCTTAAATCCTTCRGGCACAACAACCCCATGGAATGAACACTCCAGGCTGGGGCAGAGGGGCTGGAAAGTGCCTGTGGGGAAAGGAGCTGGAGGTGTTGGTCAACAGCACCTGAACATGAGCCARGTGTGCCCAGGTGGATAAGAGGCCAAGGGCACCTGGCCTGTAGCAGCCATGGTGTGGCAGCAGGACCRGGGCAGTGACTGTCCCCCTGTGCTGGCACTGGTGAGGGGCTCCTTGGGTGCTGTGTCCAGCCCTGGGCCCCTCAGTTCAGGAAGGACACTGAGGRRCTGGAGCATGTCTGGAGAAGGGCAAATGGGGTGGGGAAGGGTCTGGAGCACCAGGAGCAGCTGAGGGAGCTGGCAGGGCTCAGGCTGGAGAACAGCAGGCTCAGGGGGGACCCTCTTGCTTTCTACAACTCCCCGCCAGGAGCGTGGGAGTCGGGCTCTGCTCTCGAGCAACCAGTGATAGGACAGGAGAGGTTTAGGTTGGATAATAGGAAGAATTTCTTCATAGAAAGGCAGACTAGRCAGGGGAAGGGGCTGCCCGGGGAGGTGTTGGAGTCGCCATCCCTGGAGGTGTCCAGGGGATGACTGGACGTGGCACTCAGTGCTCTGGTCTGGCTGACGAGGTGGTGATGGGTCACAGGCTGGGCTCGATGCTCTCAGAGCTCTTTTCCAGCCCAGGTGCTTCCGCGATTCCCCGATTCCCCCCGGGGCCGAGGCGCTCCCCCGCGCCGAGCGGAACTACAGCTCCCGGCCGGCACCGCTCGCCGCCCGCCGGGGGATGCCGGGCGCCGTAGTTGCAGCCGCCTGCTGAAAGTTCCCCGCTGCACCCGCGGGGGGCCCTGCCCGGAGCCGCCCGGCGTCCCCCAGCGCCGCGCGAGCCGCGGGGAGCGGCCCGGGATGGAGGTGCGGGCGGCCGCGGGGGCCGGCGCCGCGGGGTAAGCGCTGCGGGGCGCGGGGCGGGGCGGCCGCGGGGCGAGGCCGGCGCCCGGCGGGGAGAGGCCGGGGCTGCCCCTCCGAGCGCCGCCCGGGACGGGCCCCCCGAGGCGGGGCGGGGGAGCCGAGCCTCCCGCTGCCCTCACGGGGATCTCCCGCTCCTCCCTGCCCGGGCCGGGGGGCGGTTCTGGGGCTCAGCCCGCGCCGTTCGGGGGGTCTGGGGTCCGGCTGGTCGTGGGGAGGCGGCGAGGCTGCGGGGCTGCCGGGGGGGTGTGGGACTGGGGTCGGTGTGAGAGCCTTCCCGGGTGCCCTGTCCGGCCCCTTCCCGGCTCCATTGTCAGGTCCAGGTGGTGCGGGGGATGTTTTGTCACCCGCAGCCTCTGCCCCGGCCGCAGACGGTCCCTGCGCTGTCCTTCTCCTCCTGCCGGCGCCAGACCCCGCAGGAGCGCACCCGCACCTGCCCCAGCTCGCAGTGAAGCAGAAACGTCTCCAAATCCTCCTGCTTTGAGCTTTCAGAGAGCAAAACTGGAGGGTGATAATCCTCAAAGGGTTAAAGGTTTTGCATCCGTRCCTGGGTTTGGCCATCCCCGGTACGAGGGATTGTGCCTTTCATTCACAGCCTGAGTCAGGTAGGGCTGTAAATCTCCATTGTGACTTTTGCCACATGATCTGAGCAGCTCGAATCCCATCTGCCTCAATTCCAGGGTACTTTTTGAGGAAAGTGAGCGCTAGAAGGCCAAATCTTTAGCGTGGAGGAGCTGTGGTGGAACTTGGGTGGTGTTAAACACCCACTGCTTTTCTTGGTGCTGGAAGCAGCCGAGGACTAGCTGCATGTGCTGGAGGAGCCCAGCACTTCCATATTTCAGGCTCCTGGGGAGCTGTTTGGACTTCTCATGACATCTAGGCTCAGACTCTGGTCCTTGGCATCCTCACGTGCACTCTCCCATCATGACATACATAAAGAAGATGCTCACTCCATTTTCAGGTTAAAATTTTCAGTGTTACCTGTGGTAAATGATCTTCGATTAAGCCCTAATGCAGTATAAAATAGAAAAKTCCATTTTAGTTCATTTTTCATTTTTATTCCACTTTTTAGTGATAAATTTTCATTAAGCATCTAATCACATCCTAGCATTTCTCATCAGCAAGGCTCAAGGTGCTTTACAAAAGAGGGGAAAAATATGATTATGCCAATTATCCTTATTAAGGCTTAGGTTTTGGGCAGCCTCTGCAGATAATATAGGCCATAAATAATTAAGAGTACAATCTAATTAGGAGAAATCCCCAGCTGTAAACTGAAGTGCCACGCTGAAGAAGGCAGTGTCCAAAGGCACGGCCTTGTAACCTAATCTCCCTGATCAGAACGGTATCCCATTAACCCACAAATCTTCCCTCTCCTGACCTGTCTGCCCCAACCACAGCTAATTCCATGTGCCGGAGCCAAGGGAGGGAGAGGGTCAGGGAGTTCCAGTGACCAAAAGCAGCCTGGAGAGTATTCTGTTGAAGTCCCTTATCTTGGAAGTTGAATAAAGGTCTTGTGTTTACCAAAACGTCCAGCCTGAGCTGAGCAGAGTTGGGCGTAGAACCAATGGGGTTTTTGAGCAGAAATAGGGTTTGGAAATTAGAAGCATTGCTCAAACTGGACTCCAGAAGACACAAAGAAGGTTGTGGCCTGGATCYGGTTCATCCATGGCCTAAATAGAATTCTGACCCGAAACTTTTTCTGAACACCTTGTCAAATTTCATCAAAGATGGACGTGAACTGTCCTGTTCGGGRTTTTCAGCTCTACTTTGCTTGTGCTAGACTGGGTCTGTCTGTCCCAACACCTGCATGTCCTGCTGGGAGCTGGCTACATCAGGACCACTGTTTATCCACATAATTCAGCAGCAGGGCTATGTGGATGAAATCCTTGTTCTTGTTCCAAGTACCTGCTGTCACATCTTAGTTATTCTGTGGGAATGTTTTTGCTCAGCTATGACCTAATTGCAACATTCTCGTTAGGCAGAGAAATTTCCGAGTTTGGCTTTACAGTTCACCTTCTCAGTAAGTAAATCATTGCTCTGTGACACCATCCACCATCACTTTAGCCCAGTGTTTATGAGGGATCTGGAGGCTGATGAGGGCAGTGTGTGTATCTACAACAGCTTCTCCCACTGTACCATTGCAGTGTGTAACTTAGAGCAGGCGTAGACCATCTTGTCAGCGAAAATTCCTGAGTCTGGTGATCTGTAGCAGCTTTCTTACCACTAAAGGAACTGCACCTGTGTTAGTCAGGTGTTGTGTAATTTCCTTGAAAGTTGGTGATATAAGAGCARCTACAAATAAAGCTGAAAAAGCCCAGCCTGCCTTTCTGCCTGAGCCTGATGAGGCTTAATCTTGGCCAAGGAATGCTGGTGTAATTTTCAAATGTAACTCAAAGGGATGCTGATTGCAAGTTACATTAAAATGAGTCCCTAAGTCCCTTAGGGTCTTGGACAGACYTGTATCTTGATATATCTGTGCTGTAATTTCTTCATTTGTATTGTGTTAACTGTAATTCAGTCTCATATGCTGGAAACTTTGAGTAGTGAGGCATGACTGGAGCTCCAAGTAATGCTGGTGGGACTGGGAATGTGCTACACAGGACAGAGGGGGACCTGCAGAAATGAGGAAGCTGGGACTGCAGACATTTTGAGCAGCAGAATGAGGAAGGGTGAGAAGGAAAAACAGAAAAGTCAGGAATAAAAACTAAACCACGACCATTGTAGGTGATGATTGGCTCTCTAAGAACATTACCATGTGCTGCTTAGGGGAGGCAGGAGAAGAGAAGAGGGTTCCTGGAGAAGTGCRTTTCCACACAATGAAGCCCTTGGTTTCTTCCCTTGTGCATTTGTAGAGTGCTCATGTTTTTCTTTCCCTTACCCCAGGAGACATTCCCATTTCCTTCCTTTGACCAGTGTTTGGGAGGCGGGAGGAGATGAGGCACTGCTGGGCTGCCTTATTAACTTAATCTGTGGGCAGCTCCACAGAAATCCCTGACTTTCCCAGTCCTGATAGCAGGAGGTGTTTGTGCAGTGGAGCAGAAGGTGGAGGTTCCTGCCCAGGGAGGGTTTGATGCTGTCCCAGTCCTGGGCCTGTGACTCTTCCTCCTGCTTTGCTTTGAAGTCTGAAGCTCAGGAGTCTGCATTAATGATCAAGGGGCAGAGCTGAATACAGAATTCCTACGGCACGAAGGTAAAGGTGTGGGCAGGAATGTGGGAAGAGAATATTTAAGAGCAGTCTGGCATGTATAGTTAATAATATTAAAAAAGTAATCATGCTAATTTCCTGTAGTTGCTCAAGTTCTCAAGGCTTTGAGCATCTCCTCATTCCTTGGAGGTCAGTGCTCTCTGGCTGGGTCCTGTCATGTCCACAATATAAATTTCTTGAGAAGTAGGAAACTTCAGGTTTGAAAACTTTTGTCCTTCTCTACAGTGAGAAACTTGCTCTGGCCTCTTAGGCAGGAATGTCTGTTCCTCATGCAGTGTTTCAGAGCTGTGCTTGGCATTTGGCTGTCACTCTGTCCCACTCTGCCAAGTGTCAGTGATCCCTGAATGCTTAAAAAGTTCCATGGRACTCTCAGCAGATGTGAAACTCTTCTAAATTTGAGATTTGTCAGGAGCAGAATGCGTTAGAACAATTATTCCTGACTTTGACTTAYGACTGTGTTAAAGCTCACTTATTTTTACCACTGTGTGTGTTCCTTTTAGGGCTCAGAGCTGCTTCTGCTGTTTTTTTAATTCAGGAGCTGTTCTTCCCAATTTCTACTTCATAAAGGAAAACAGTTGAAAGGGCTGTGTATCTTGCTACACATAATATACAGATGTCTACTGCATTATGAAGTCTCATGTATTTTTTTTTGTAAACACTGATTTTTTAATGCATTTAATACCATAGTGTAAATGAATATTCATGCAGGTGTCTGAGGTCTTTGGGTCAGCTGTGTCAGGTAAAGTTCTCATCCACATCCTACTGTAGCCCAGCAGAAAAACCCCATCTCTGACCTTGGCTTCCCTTCTTGTCCCCAGAGAATTAAAAAGACAAATTATTTTAAGCCATTGAACGTGTACTGAGATTTAGTTCATTAGCTAAGAAGGAGTAGGATGTCTTTCCTCAGCTACATTCAAAACTAAAGAACAAAAAGCTACCTTGAAAAATGGCCTTTGGGAAGCAGATGGCAGAAGCCAAGAAACTTGAGCCCTTTGCTAATGAATACTCTGTYCTTAACATTGTCTCTTTTGTTTCCCACACTTCATGAGCTGCAATGGATTCAATTTGCCAGTTTTTAACCCTTCTTACTGGTGCCTGATGTGAGCACAGTTTGGGACAGCTGGCCCTGAGGTGCTTGGCTTTGGGTTTATTTTTGCTGCTTATTTGTCCCTGTGCAGGCTCTGGCTCAGGTGTGTAAGGTCATCCAGGAGACAAGGCTTGGGTGCATCCTGGGGAGAGGGAATCAAAGCTTTTCCAGCTTCCTGGCAAAGGGTGGAACAGAGGCAGGGCTGGGAGCAGGTTTGCTTTGATTAACACACAGCAGCATTCCCACTGTGGCTCCCGTCGGGGAAGGTGGTGGAGCTGTGCTAGGAYGTCTTTAAGGAGAGCTGTTTTTCTTGGCATAGCTCAAAAATTGATGGAAAGTCAGGGTGGAGCCAAGGGATTTGGCATCATGGGAATTTCTCACACCAGCTTGTCTTTGTGTTGCAGCCTCACAGAAGTGCTTTCTGCTGAGAGAAGCATTTACATCAAATGTTTATTTGAGACAGTGAAATTTATTCCAGTGAGTGATGATTGCCCAGAGTAAATGCAGCTCTGAGTAATGGCTGTGTTGTTTCCAAAAGCACAACTAGCTCCTAGAKCTGCTGTTTGCCAGATTGATAGGGATCTAATTAATCATCCATTTAAAACAAAAATGGCATTTCATATCAAGAACATAATGCATTTTCATTCCTCATTTTTCTCTTGATAACTGTTGAACAAAGATCACCAGCAGAGAGTGCTGGTGCTCTTCCAGGATGTGGCAGCAGCTTCTGAAATTGATTGTAAAATCTAATCAGATTTTGTTCCATAATTCTATTTTTAGTTTCTCATTTACATGAAAATGAAATGTTAATCAATTACCTGTAACTTGATATCTTGCTCTCTCTAATTATCAATCTTTTTGTAGCTTACTACAGGGGAAAGATTGTTTTTAGGAGCACATCTGTGTATTCATAAAAATTCTAATTGGCACTTTTTGAAGCAGTTATTTAACAGAAATTAATCTATTTTGCTTCAATATGTTTGACCTTTTTTTTCTCCTTTTACTTATCTTTAATTTCATGTTCAAAATAAGCTGGTTGCTCCTCAGTACAGTCTCTCCATAGCAGGGGAAGATGGTTCTGCTCCTGCAATTAGCAGAGCTGTAGCAAGTACTTGGCACTCAGTGTTTCACTGAGACCATACCTTTACCCTTCCCAAGCAAGGCAGGGTTGCTTCCAGTCAAAAATTACTGTTGGTTGGGCCTCTTTAATTTCTGTTCTGAGTCTGCTTCTGACATCTACATTAAAAATGAGTTGCAAGAGCTTGAAATCAAAAAGCACTTCCTCTCCCCCATCCCTGTGGTATTTATCAATACAGCTGCACCATTTCAAGTCCTTGAGGCTTTGAAGAGGTTGGGTTTTTTGCTATCAAATCAGCTGTGGTTGTCCCCTCTTAGACTTTATGGTCATTGAAATATCAGGATTATCAAATCTGGGTTTTGCTGCAGAACCTGCTGTGCATCTTGTTCACTTGTAGTTTCATACAATCTTTAGTCCTTGAGAGCAAGGAAATACTGTGCTGAAGTTCAGTGCCTCCATGCCTTACTCTTATAGTTCACTCTGATCCAAATCCACGGGAAGTTGAGGGAATCTTTCAATTAATTTCAGCGGCCTTTGAAGACACATCTCTTTTTAAGGAGACTTGAGAGGCAAGAGTGCAGAGAAGCAAGGGAGATGGTCAACTTTCCTACATCAAGGTTGTTAACATATAATAGATATCAGTTACAGGCTTCCAGGTCCATCTCTGGGGGAAGAACAGTGTCTTGTAAGGAAATCCCTTTGTCCAGACTAACCCTGCTGTTCTTAGTTTGCCCAAACTACGTTTAACTGGAGGGCCCTGGGGTGTGAATGTGTTTAGGGCAAAGCTGGAACATTTGTTTTCCCATCGTTGGCAGTTGTTTATCACTCTCCTGGATACACGGCTCTGTTCTGAAATTCTGCAAGGAGAGGGGCCAGGGTTCAGCAGTTAGAATAATTCTCCTTACAGGTGGTACCTGATCAATCACCTCACGGGTGACATGTCACTGCTGACCTCTATATTACATTTCACTGTGCTAAGCCGTTCCTGTTCTCCCCCTGCCTTGCAGCCTTTTCTTCACCCGAGGAACCTTGCTGCACTTGAGTTACAGCCCATTAGAGGTACCTCCCAGCCTGACATACTTGTAAAAACCTTCACACACAGCAGCCTGCAAAACCTCAGATGAGCTGGGGCCGAGTTACAGTGTCAATCACAATAGAGACAGGACTTGAACTTGGCTGTGCAAAAGTTTCTGTATCAGTTACTTCCCTCCCAGAAGTTATGTGGTTATCAAAGTTTTATTATATAGATTTGGTAAAATAATACACTTGTGTAGAAAGACACAGCAATTACTTAGTGAAGGCCAGAGGAATTCACAGTGTGTAGCTACTTCTGCTTGTGTGTGTTTTGAGAAGTAGAATTTTTCTAGCAATTCCACGCTTGTCAAGTGTCGTGGTAGTAATTTCTGGTGCTGTTGGTCTGTAAAGAGGTGTCACTGCCATCTTGGTGAATGATGACTGGGTGTACATGTAATTCATGCCTCAGTCTCGTGCCTGTCACATTGATCCCGTTTCTCCTCAGGAATCGTGGCTGGTCCCCAGCCGGACCCAAGGCAGGACCTGAGGGAGCCTTTCAGGCTTTGTTACAGCTCAGGGCTGGATGAGGCAGCAACACCAAATMCTCTGCATGTGACCTAAAGATGGCCATGGGCACCCTGAAGGTGCTGGGTACTAAAACCAGGTGGTAAAACAGCAGCAAAAGCTGCAATACTGCATGTCCTGCACAACTATCCATGTGGGCAGCAAGGCAGGGCCTCTCCGAGCCTGACTTTGGACAAACCACTCGATTGTCCTGTACCACACATTACTGGTGATTTTTACAAGGTTTTGAAATGTTTCAGTCTTGTTTTGAACTGTATTCCCTAATGTATTGGTTGGCTTACTTCCTTTTTCTCAGTGAATCTCTCTGTCAAACTGACCTCTAAGTGTTCAGGTCCAGGTTAGACAGGGCTTGGAGCAACCTGGTCTGGTGGAAGGTGTCCCTGCCCGTGGCAGGGGGATGGAATGAGATGAGCTTTAAGGTCCCTTCCAACCCAAACCATTCTGGAATTTTGACTTTGGCTTCTATGAAAAGAAATATGCTCTCCCTTTTCAGAAATGCCTATTCCTTGCTCCTGCTCACCTGGCAAACATCCTCAACTCCTCTTCTTAGGTTTTTTTTACTACTTCTTGCATTACTGTCTGCTTACTGTAGGGTCATTATTTCGCCCAATAACATATTTTATAGACAAAGAACCCCCCACTTTGGTGGGGACCTTCTGTCTGGTGCCAAGAGCTAAATGCCACTTCTGAGCCCTGCTGTTTATTTTTATGTGCAAGAAGAAAAGCTCTGTTAAACTGGCCTGAGATCAGAGATCCACAGAAAGTAATTCAGGCCCSTCTCCGCTGTGCTGAGTGGATGCTGAGCTGAGCTGTGGTGTGTCTGTGCAGGAGGGACAATATCAGCAGCTTCCTGAGCTCCAGCTGCTGTGGACAAAGGGCGGCAAGAGTTACAGCCATTCCTGGAGGGAGGAATTTTAAGATGGAGGAATTTTAAGGAATGCAAAGGACAACCTCTTAAAAAATTGTAGGTGGAGCAACTCCGGGTTTTCCTAAGCCCAAGATTTATCTTCCTGCTTGGAACGAGTGGCCGTTGTAGCCTTACCTTTTGTGCTTTTTAACACAACCACCGTGACCTTTGTGTGATTGCATAAATTGGCCCGAGTACGCTGGAACAGTTATTAGGAACCCCTTTCTTGTGTTGTTTCCTGAATTCCCACATTGTGGCGTGATGTGTGTATGGAAACTGCTCGCTTCCTGCGCTGGCAGCCGTTCAGATGTGTGCTGGAGCTCCTGGGGACCCGGCTGGGCGGGGAGCTGGGTGAAGGGAGGATACAGGGGGAGAGTATTTTAAGGAAGAGAGTTTGGATTTCACGCAGCTTTGTTCTTTTGCAGTTCCGATAAGGCTGGTATCTCCAATTGCGTGGGTTGAACATGAGCGGTGCTGCTGGAKTAAGCAGCAGAGGAGCCGAGGTTAACACGCCTCGGGCAGGGCTCGCTGCTCCCCGGTGCCTGCATGAAGCAATAGTTGTGCTTTCCTGATGACTCTGCCTCCTCTCTTTACTCCCATATTTTCGTTGAGCGTGTGGGAGGGAGGCAGGATGTGTGACTGAAGCACAGTTTATAACTCTTTCACTCACTCTAGCTGTGCATTTCCCTTGCCATGGCACCCCACAGCATCCAGCAGAATGGGCTTCAGTAGCTGCTCCTGCACTGCCTTTTGGCGTTTCAGACTGTAAGGTTATGGGATGTTAATGAGCTGTTTACATGTGTTTCTGCATTTGTTCCATTAAAACGTTCCAATGAATGAATGTTGGTTATGAGGAGGGAAAAAAATAGATGTTTATAGATGCTGCATTTGGGATTTCTGTAACTTGATTTCCTGAATTTTCGTCCAAGTCTTTCTTTTCAGTGTTAAGAGTTGGGAATGTCGGAAAGGATTCATTTGCTCAGAGTGATTAAAAGGCAAGTGGCTGAATCATGCCATCTCTCCTCACGTGAAGGCCAAATTTCACAGTGCAAGGATTTGACACGTGGCCAGGTTTTGCACTCTTCGTTCTTTTGGAAACTGGTGGCATCTTAGGGCTAAACCTTACCAAACTGGGATTGCTTAGTGGGCTTCATATTTGCATGGTCAGGCCTTTATGTATTAAATCAGCTGTGGACACACCATGACAGCTGCATTCCATTTTTTGTTTCGCTCTTCTTTGAAATTACAAGGTAATGAGCAGGAGCCAAGTGGAAGCTGTCACTGGGAGATTGTCCTCCTCTGGAGCTCAGGACAGGAATGACCTCACTGGGGGAGGATTCCAGTGCTCTGTATGCAAAAGCTGGAGGAGGAGGTGGATTGTGAGAAAGGCAGGGTACGATTGTTTGTACACAAATAAGTCCCAACTGAAGGACCAGTTTGTTATCTCGGCCTTGTTTAGACTGRGGATTTGCCCTGATTACAGGGATGGGGTGAGGAGAAGTTGGTGCTGCTTACCCCATTTCARGACAAGAGCTTTGCCTCTCTGGTGCAAAGACTGGTTCCACTGCAGAGCTGACTGTKTTACTGCCATTACTAGTAATATATTAGATCTTCCAAAAGGAGACTGGCTTAAGTCTTTCTTTTTAGCAACATTTTGGGGTCCTTTTAGTGGCTTTTGAATGGGGAGACATGCACAAAGGGGATGTGTTCATGCTTTGCTGTAAAGGTTGTGGAATGTTTAAACTACACTGTTTTAGGAGTTGAACTACTACAGTGTGAGTCCAGGCACTAAAGCCTTCAGCAAAAGGCACCTCTGGACGTGGCCACCATCTTTTATCGTGTGGTAGAATGCTGAAACACAGCAAAATCATAGCTGTACTTGGGGAGGAGAACTGAAGTCTCTCCCATCTCCTCTTCCCACACTGACTATTCTTTCCAGCTGTGCCAGAGAAGTAGAGGTCTGTGGATATTTACTATTAGGATAGACTGTGTTTGACAGATTATGTGATGTACATTTTGTTTTAAGCAGAACATTATATACAGGGATCGCCTCTAATACCCTGCCTATGTACAGTTAATTGTGATCAGTTCTTGCCACACTTTCATTTATTTTCAGCATTTGGCCAGCAAAAAGTGGATGAATCC
Source organism: Amblyornis subalaris (assembly GCA_018881555.1). Lineage (NCBI taxonomy): Eukaryota > Metazoa > Chordata > Aves > Passeriformes > Ptilonorhynchidae > Amblyornis > Amblyornis subalaris. The sequence continues at coordinate 1,007,555 of JACAXG010000080.1, read as the reverse complement.
TTGGCTGGCATACGTTGGTATAAACCCATTTCACTCCAGTGGGTTGGTTTTGCGACCTCGGGGCTGGCTCCTGTGGGTGCTTCCACAGGTGCCCAGGTGACTCCTCCTGCAGCAGGATCCGGGCTGTGCTGGATGCACAGGGCAGAGCATCACCAGATGGCTGAGCGAGGAGATTGTGCCACTCTGCTCTGCGCTGGGGCGGCCTCACCTCAAGTGCTGGGGGCAGTTTTGGGCAMCACAAGATAAAAAAAGACATAAAGCTTTTAGAGAGTGCCCAAAGGAGGCCAYGAGGATGGGGAAGGGTCTGGAGGGAAAGTCTTACAGGAAGTGGCTGAGGTCACTTGGTTTGTTCAGCGTGGCAGAGACTGGGGGGAGACTCATTGTGCTCTTCAGCATCCCCCGAGGGGCAGCGCTGGGGCAGCCCCGATCTTTGGTCTCTGGGATCAGTGACAGGACCCGAGGGAACGGCTGGAGCTGTACYAGGGAGGGTTAGGTTGGATATCAGGGAAAGATTCTTCCCCCAGAGGGTGYTGGGGCACTGAACAGGCTCCCCAGGGGATGGTCACGGCCCCGAGGCTGCCRGAGCTCCAGGAGCGTTTGGACAACGCTCCCAGGGATGCACAGGGTGGGATTGTTGGGGTGTCTGTGCCGGGCCAGGAGCTGCACGGGGCGCTCCCCTGCCCGCGGGCCGGTCGGTGCGGCGGTGCCCGCACACAACAGCGGCGATGGAGGGGCCCGGGCCGGTCGGGGAGCGGTGCCCGCACACAATAGCGGCGGTGGCGGCGATGGAGGGGCCCGGGCCGGTCGGGGAGCGGTGCCCGCACACAATAGCGGCGGTGGCGGCGGCAGGGGCGGGCGGGGGCGGTGCCGCGGGCGGGGCGGGCCCGGGGGCGGCGGCGCTTCCTGCCCGGCCCGGCCCAGCGCTCCCGCGGGCCGCCCGCGCCCTCAGCAGCGGAAGGAGCGGAGCAGAGGGAGCCGAGCCCAGCCGAGCCGCCCGCGCCGCCGGCTCCGCTCCGGTCCGGTGTGTGCCGTGCCGCCGAGGCTGAGCCGGAGCCGGTGCCGGGCTCGCCGCCGCGCCCAGGTAACCGGGGAAGGAGCGAGCGCAGCCCGGCCGGGCGCGATGCTGCGGGCCGCCCTTGGCTGCCGGGGCCGCGGGCGCTGCGAGTGCCCCGGGCGGCGCTGCCACTGACAGCCCGGCTGCCGCCGGGACGCGGACTTGCCCCTCTTTGTGCTTCCCCTGCCGCTCTCGAGGTTCCGCTATCCTCCTCCCAGGCACCGCGGGCAGGTCCCGGCTGACTCTTGGATTTTTTTTACCCTCCCCGCTCGATCGCCTGTTCTGAGAGTATATTTATTTTTAATAAACGAAAAAGTCGAGCCACAAATCCGGTTCGTATCACATTCCCCGTTCTGTGGAGTCCGGTTTATTTCTGCGGTTAAAAAAAGTTTACTCCCCCTCCTCCAGTTTTATTGACACTGAGGATGAAGAAGGATTTGCAAATGAAAGCGCCTTGAAATACAGCATCTTTTGGAGAGAGCTCTGCGGTTCTCCGGCCCGTTGAATCTCGAATTCCACCCTTTGCCCCTGCTGAATCCACTGTTCTGCCCTTTACTCTCTGGGGTAAAAAACCAAACAACAACAACAAAAACCCGAGGGGAAAAAGAATACCTTTGGCAGCAGGGAAGCTTTGTGTGACTGACCCAACGAGCTACAAGTGTCCAGTTTCTGAAAAGAAGAAAACCCTTTTGTCTTCAGCAGATCAGTAGGTAAGAGATGTGCTCATGGTGCAGGCGACTCTGCATTCTTTCTTCAGCCGAAACCTGGGAGTTAGACTGGCTCTCTTCCCTGTCAGCTTTTGCCCATCACTTCTCTCTCCTGTAAAGTTTACTTTTCATCTTGCAAAATTCCTGCAGGAAAAAAAAAAAAAAAAAAAAGAAATACGCTCACCCACCTATTTCATCACTGGTAGTGAATTGCCAGAATGAGTAGTGATGTACTTGTGTGTAATTGGATTGAGTAAAACTCGGTGGAAGTCGCTGAAGTGGGTTTGTGTCAGGCTGTGTTTGAAAGCAGCCGTTTCTTGTGGTGCTCCTTTCTTTTGAGAAAATAATCGCAGTCATTGTGCTTCTAATCCACGTGTTGGRATTGTCTTTGCTGGTGCTGCTCCACAGAGGAGCTCGTATGTGCATTTACATGTGCATTTATGTATCACACGTGCAAACAGGGCTGCCACAGTCGGCCGATTTCTTGTTTCACACTGGAATTTGTTTTACATTAAGTGCTTTACTACTGTGTCACAAGGTGTAAAAGTGTTGCACCCACGATGAACACGCCTTAACAGATTATTGAACATGGCTAGGAACATGCTTGGCACTGTGCAGAGTGAATATGAGGAGATGTTTTCTTTGTTTTGAGATTTTTTTTTTCGAAGTAAGACTGAAAACACAGCAGGGACGTGCACATAATAACTGGATGGAGGCCCAGTCTCTGTGCAGGGAAACATATTTTGCAGAATACTCCTTTCTGTAGGAGCCAAGTGCAGAATGTGTCCTGGTTTACAAGTGATAATATCCTAGTGAATGTCTCATTTTCCTTCTCCAGCTCTGCACCCACATTTCTCCTTCCCCTCCTTCCTTCTTTGCTACCAGCCATTTCTGCAAGGGAAGGACCTGTGGAATTTTGTGTGGTTGGCAGTAGGACTCCTTGYGTCAGGGAAGATTGTATTGTTCCCTCTGGAAACACACAGCATCCCCCAGCAGGAGGAACTGCCTGTTCATGCGGTGAAACCAGCCTTGACACCAAGCTCTTCCCCGCTGCGTGGGTTTTTCCTGTGGATGATACAGGAAGTGCTACATACTGATCTGTCCTGGTCCCTGTTCTTTCTTTTCTTAGTTTTTTCCCCCCCTTCCTCTTCCCTGGAGGGATTTCTGTGGGAAAGAAAAGTGGAGAAGCTGGGGCAGCAAGTCAGGGTGCTCTGGGCTGCTGGACCCTCAGAGCTACCTGGGGATGCCTCAGTCTCTGCTGTGGTGCAGCAGCCAGTGGGGCACCTTGAGAGGGGACTGGGGTAGGTGACTGACCAGGGTCCATCCTGGGACAGGGGACAGGGCATAGGTTTTGGCTGCTGTCTCTCTTTTTTTCTGCTGCCCTTGACTTTTTCTGAGGACTGAGCCTTTCTACCAGATCGGGTGGGAACACAAGAACCATGTTCTCGAGCTTTCCCTACACCCTTGTGCTATTCCTGTGTGAGTGATGGGCAGCATCGTGTCAGTTTTTCAGGGCTGCTCTGAAAACATGAACTCTATCATCAGGACCATGACCCTGTTAAATCTCYGGGTCAGACTTTCACCAGGGTTCCCTCAGTGCCTCCTCCTCGAGGGAGGAGGGTCATGAGCTGACCCTGGAAAAATTTGTCCTATGGTTGAAGTTGCAGGTTCATCTGGGCCACCTGGTCTCCCTCTCTTTTTACTTCCAGGACACTTATTTGCAACATAACCCCTGCCCTTGAAAGATTCCTGGGAGCCACAAACACAACATAGAATGATTTATTTTTCTTAAGGAAAGGGTGGGATTTCCAGATGGAGGGAATGGGGTGCCTGGTCTTCCCCCTTAAGATCTTTGTCCCTCTGCTCCTGTGGATGTTTTGCAGGCAGTGCTGCCTGCCCTGGRGAGGAGACTGGAGGCAGAAGGGAACTGGGCAGTGTGGAATGGGCATAATGGGCCRTGTGGTGGGACAGTGTCCTTGTGGCACGGTTTGCCATGACACTTGTTTAAGTTGTGCTGCYTGGTTAGTGTGCTGATAGCGTGGTTCTTCATCCTGCCTGCTCCTGGTGACACACGACATCAGATTGTGCCATAAACGTGGGAGAATCAAAGCATTCCCCTTTCCTGAAGCACATTTTGGACTAAAGCTTTGTGGCAGAGAATGCTGCAGCTGGGCCACAAGGTTTTCATATGCCTGTGATAGAAATGTATAAAAATTCTCTGCAGTCTCTAATACAGCTCAAAGGGCAGCTGATTTAGACGTGCTTGAGTGTTGAGGTCAGGAGATCACATTCCATAGGTTACTACATGAAAGTACTTCAAGAGGGCATAGCATAAATATTTGATTCATATAGAAGGGATTGGTGCAAATCCTTTTGTCCCTTCCCCAGAGATGTTCTTTAGGAAAAGCACTGTTAGGAGGAARAAAAAACCTCACCGAACAACAGAAAACTTGTAACTTCTTTGTGCTGGAGGAAGTTGGATGGTAACATAGTGTATTATTGTTGAATTCCACTCAAATTCTTCTCGTGGGATACACCGTCTTGGAGAACAGTGAAGGGAACTAATGTTTTTAAGTGTAAAATGACTCATAATGCATGGGCTCTTGAGGTTGGGTTTAACATTGTATGCAAACATTGCCAGCTGGTGGGGATCTTTTGGGATAAATAAGAACTATATTTGTACAAGAAGGCTTGAATGATGCATTTCAGATGCATCCTGATTAGCATAAGCCATTCACTTTGCAGAAGAATAGCCAGAATCCCAGAAGTGGAGATAATTTAATAGTTCTCTTGTTCTCTTTAGTCTGTCTTGCATCAGCAGACTGACCAATCTTTTTGTTTATTTAGAAATAAGGTTGAGTTGCTTTACTGCCACATTTTCCTAACCATGACAGTGAAATCGAGAATTTGCAACCCCCAAGTTCTCAAAGCATAAATGCTTCTCTCACTTCTAGCCCTTCCTTTTGTTTCCAGTTGAGTGTAATGTGATTTTTTTTTTTTTTTTTTGGTGGCTATTTTGATAGAACAACTTGCACCATTTAATTCTTTCTGGGGCCCAGCACAATGATGCTTTGCTCCATGGCTGTGGCTCACTGTCACTGCAATGAATGGACAGCTTGAGTAAAATTTGAGCTCATTAAAACTTAATTTTCTTAGCATGGAGCAAAACCTGAGCTTGGTTTAGATTGTTGCTGTATTAATGTATATGCAGAAATAGGTCTTTAATTTTAGCATTATCAACAGTCCAAGAGTGTGTTAATGTATAAATACTTCTGGCAGTGCATGAATTTTTCTGTTTATACTCCTCCTGGGGCAGAACTCCTTGTGCAGTTCTTGCTTCATTCTTACTRGTGGCTTTTAAAGAGCTGCAGAGCTGTAACCTGCTGGGAAGACACAGCCCAGTGTAAGAAAGTTCTTACATGTCCAGAGTATGTATTAAACTAAAACCTGGCTCCAAACACCTGTAAATGATGTTTGGTGCAGAATATGCTGTGTGTTGGGTTCTGTTCCGAATTAAAAAGAAAACGATGACCTTGTTTTTGGCAAAAAGTTCTTGGATTAATAGATGTTCCCACTTTGGGCTGAAGTGTAAATGCTTTCAGAATAAAGTAAGATGCCTGTTTTCCCCYGTCTGACTGTTGTTGCACATTCCCATATTTCAAGGTATTTTCAGAGGCTTGCTTTTGAAGAAGGCCTCTCAAAGGGTTCCTAATCAAAGCAGCCTTATGGATTTTTTTTCTTTTCTCCTTGCTATTGTGGACGATACAGTGTGAGTGGAATGTCCTTGGTTGCCAATGTTTGCTGCTAGGTATCCCCCTTCCATGGAGACCAAGTGTTTATAAAAGTGTGAGAACAGCCGTTCTTGGGGACTGGCAGTAAGGTCCAAGGCTCTCTTTCTCCTCTTCTGTCCACTGAAATACAAGAGAGGACTCGGTTCCTCATAGAAGTGTTCCAAACTGCCTATTGCTGGGGTTGTACCCTTCCAGGAAGYACTAGAGGATTTGTCAAAGTGATTTAGTCCATTGTGTTGAATCTGGGCCACAACCCATTTCTTTAAGCACATTGCTTTCAGGAATTCCTTGCTTCTCTTACTTTCTGAGGAGTAGTTACTTTCTAGGTTAGACTTTCACATACCCTTGTGCCTGATCTTCTCTCTGCATGTGCYCCGTATGTGGCAGCAGCATCATATTGTAGACTTAAATCATTGTCTTTTATGAAAGAGCAGGCACATACCTGCCCTGTGAGTCCAGTCTGGCTGCAGGAGCTTCTCAGTTGTTAAACCCTTTTATACAGGAGAGAGTGTATTCCCAAACAGCTCTGGAATGCAGAGCTGGCCACAGGAAGAACTTCATGCTGCAGCCTCCACGCTACAGCCATCCCTTCAGTATTTGCAAAAGTATTTGGTTCATGCTTTGGACAGGTCTGATACTGGAATTGTGTCCATGTGAAAGTAATGGACTGTATGGAGAACTCTGAAGTCAGCAAATATCCAAATCTTGCATATTACTTGGCTCTCCAGAGCAGCCTTGAAATGTCATCTTCAAGATGGAAAAAAGATTTCTACAACTTTGGGGAATAACAGTGTGAAGTTGCTCCTAGGAAAAATTAATTTTTAAATAAGCAATATAATCTATGTCTTTCTTGCCTGTAAGTGAAAGGAGTTTTTCATGGTTGATGGAATTTGTGTTTACATGGACACTTGGATGTAATTTTTTATGTAAGAATATATTTGAAACTTACCTGTGTATAAATGGCCATTCAGGGCAAACCAGACGTGTGATGTCAGTGGGAGATCAGTGAATGAGGAATGAATAGGAATGGAAAAGGAAAAGTCATGAATAAAAGAAACAACCGTGTGAACAAAATTCAAAGGCCTGTGGAAACAAAATTCTCAAAGTTTTAAAATCTTGTCTTAGTAGAGTAGAGAGGTTTGTGTGAGGTGCTCAGCTTACGTGTGGGAGGGACGTGTGTTGGAGTCTCCAGTGGTGCCTGGGGATCACGAGCTGTGGCCATCCCTCATGGTGGTTTTTGGATGTGTCATCCTTGTCATGAGCAGCTCCCATAGGGCTTGGCTGGTGCTGGAAAAGTGAGGGCTCCCTCCTGTTCCCAGTAGCTGAGTGTCTCCTTTTACTGGCAGGCAGTCTGCATTCCTGGTCCTGCAGAAGGGCTCCGGAGATAAATGCTGCCATTCATACTTGATGCTTTTTTACTTTCTCGTCCTCTCTGAGAATGACTCTTGTCTAGTTTGGTTGTGTCTCAGCTTAAAATAACCTTTTTTTTTTTTTTTTAATACTAAATATTTGAAATTCTTTGGGAGTTTGGAGAGGTCTTTGGTCATTTTCCTTGGTAACTACTGTTGGGCTATATAAGGTTCATCAGTATTTGTCACAATATAGAACCAGACTTTGTGTAAATGACAAAAAAAGTTCACTGATCTAATAAAATTGGTTTTTAAAGGCCTATTTGTATTAGCAAAGCACTTATAGTGTCTAATTGTAGACCAAAATGTTGTTGAACAGTTCTCTTATATGATTGTTTATGAATTAAGTCAGTTTAGGATTTTGTTTAATTAATTAATTAGCATTTGTAAGACCTTGTCTAAGAGTTGTGTCACAGTAATATTTTCTTTAAAATGTTTTGTGTCTGTACACAACTTGTTTTTTGAAAGAATTACTTAATATATTAGGATTATTTACTGTAACCCTCAAGGAAAGTAATTCCACATTTCARTGACTTTGTTCCCATCAGGGTTTGGTGGACTTTTCCCGCTGTTCTAATTCGGGTGGTTCTGTGTTCAGCTGAAACAAATTTGATTGCTTCATACTAGGGCTAGCCTGTCTTGTTGTGGGGCTTGGGAAAACATATCTTCCTTGTTTTCCCATTGTCTTTTTGAAAAGAAACAAAGCTGAAACGTCCCCTGTATTTCTGGGGAGCCAGAACTTGAAACCAGTGTGAGATGGCATCCCTGCCCATGCTGGGGGCTTGGAATGAGATGGGCTGTAAGGTCCCTTCCAACCCAAACCAGTCTGGGATTCTGGGATAGCCTGGGGAGATGCACAAGGAAGTGGTAATCTGGAGTTTTCTGGAGTCGTCACAACWGAGTGCTGATATTTGTATTGGGTAAAAACAAATTTGGGACACTTTTTACTGTAGAATGATGAAGGCTGGAGAGACCAAGAGCCATTACAGTCTGTTCCACCCTTCCTTTGGGTAAGATCAGGGATCTGTGAAGAGCAGGCAGAAAAGAGACTCCAAAGTTACATGGAAAACAGCAGCTTTTGCTGTTGTTGAGTTGGGATTGGGTGTGGAGCACTTGGATCTTCTTTAAAACAAGAAAAAGTAATAAAAAAGCTTAACACCCCTGGGGGGAAGAGTGGATTTACCACCTGGTGAAAGAGCAGTGCATTGCTGATTTGGGGGAGTAGGGATGGCAATAGAAGCTCTGTGGGGGGACKGCTGGCCCTATCCCTTGCTGCCCAGGGGAGATTGTTCCCATGGAGCAATCTCGAAAGGCTGGAATGGAGATCAGGGCCCAGGGAGGCAAACTGCAGGACCTTGGGAGACCAGGACAGCAGGTTTTCCTGCCTGGAGAGGCCCTGGCACCACATTCCTCAGGCAGGGGAGAGCTGAATGCATTTCCTGCAGAAGCCCTGCTGGCATTGAGTGAGCTCTGGGTGGGAGCAGGGAAGGTTAATCGTGTTGGATTTGTGCTCAAGGAGCCATGTGTTACCTCTGCTTTCTGTGCACTTCAAGTTCATTTCTCTCATTAGGGCTCTAAATCTTTTTTTTCTGCAGCTGCTAAGGATCCCTTGCAGAAGTACCTTCTCCAGCTGTAGAAAACACTCAGAAGGTTCCCCTGCCTTCTGCTTGCACAAGCCCTGGGATGCCAACATTCTTTACCCATTTAGGCAGGATCTGTACTTGCTACTCCTGTTATTGCAGAAAATCTTTCTAGCGGTGATGAAGTTTATATTAGCAAGGAAGAAGTTGTGCTGGTATGGTTTACACGAGGTTTCCTAAGCAATATACCTAAAACCAATTATTTCCTACTGTAACTGCATCTGTTTTAGAGTGGTTGCTGGAATACTTACATTGAAAGAAGTCAATTCCCTGGGTGACATAGTTGTGGCAACAAAAAGCATCAGTGTAGGCCAGGACGTAGCCAATCACCACTGTGCTGAAAGGAGTGTAGTAATATCTTCTCCCAGTGTGGTGGTGAGGTTCAATTAATCATCTTACAAGTAATTAAAGGTTTTTTACAAGGTGCACATGAAAAACCCAGGTGGTTGTGATAAAAGAACAACACCAAAACCGCTTTTATAACATCCTTGCTGTCTAAAAAGGTGGTGGGCTGGATCTACCATTGGGTTTTATTTTTAATTCATCTTTTTAACCCATGGTACCCATGGAGATCACTGGGTGGTATCAGGCTGTCCCAGTACTGCWCTAGGCTTGTGCCCTTCCTTGGGCCACAGCATCTCTGACTGACAGCTGGCAAGGTACCTGTATTTTAGCTGTTTCTTTTTCTGAAGGAAACAAAAAGCAGCCCTTAGAGTAAAGGAGGGGCCATGCCTGCTTTCCGGATTCTGTGGTTAGTCCCCTTAAATTCTGTGAAACTGCTTTGTGGAATAAGAAGAGCTCCTCCATATGGGGGCTTAAAATAGTTTAAATTGCGGTGTTGCTAGAAAAAGCCAGAAAATTCCATGCTAAAGTTAGGCCATAGTGGTTGTTTTCTTCTCTGCATCCTTTTCCACCTACAGTCTTTATTTGTGTCAACTTATGATATAAATTTTCAGGATGTCACAACTGACATATGAGGAAAAACTACCTTAAGGTGGCATAAAATGGATGTATGTGTTTGGGGATCATATTTCCATTGTTTTCAGGACTACTTAAGCTTTTAGGTTTGAATTTTGCCTTTATTTTTAACCTAGATGGTGAGTCCAATCTTTTTTTTTTTWATCTCAGCAGCAATTAAAAGAGTCTGATCCTATCTGTAGGGACAAATGATGCACTGTCAACATTTTGCTCCCTTCTGATAATGCACATGAAACTGGTTTGCGTGTTTGAAGATTACATTTTACTCTCACATGGTTTTCATTATCTGAGAGCCCCGAGGAGAGGCCTGGACTAAATCAGGGAAGGAATGGAGAAACCACACAATGCAATGAAACTGGTGCTGAGGCATAGTTGGGATAGTTGTGGGACAGGGGCTGCTGACGACAGAAGCAGGGCGCTGCCTGAGTGCCAGCAGCAGCAAGAAGTGGAGCATTTGCAAAAGACAAAACAAAGCTTGATGTTGAATTAAAATCGCGGCTCGGGCTTGCAGCAATTCCCCGGTTCTGCAAGGATAATTACTGGAAATCTGGGAAGTTTGAGGCAGATGAATCTTGCTCTGTCTGTGCTGGGAGGCAGCCCTCTGAAATGAGACCTGGTGTGGCTAAACCTGCAGCAGCTTGAGCTGGTTTTAGCAAGAAGACATCGAAAAGGTGAGATCTTGGCCTTTCTGGAGTTTGTAGCAGAGCTCCCATGGCCTGTGATGGAATTTGTGTTTCATTAATTATGCAGAAATGGCAGTACCTGCCCCTAAAGGGTTGTGACTCTGCAGATGTGTGAGTAGTGTTAGGCAGTGCTGCGTTACAGTTTAGGTAACTGAACGATGTGATGTCTTCATGTAGAAATATTCTCAATAAAAACAGCTGGTTTTCCTGTTAGACTGGTATATTCAGGATAAATCCTCCTGCCCCTGCGACTTTTAAAATTTTATGGAGGAACTTGAAATTCCATAGCACTCTTTTCAAAATGGCTTAAAAGCCATGAAACATTCCTATTTATACCAGGCTCTGCAAGTGTTTATTTTTCTCTTTTTTTATTTTCCTTTGTAATATAAAGCCTAAATTATGTTGGTGAAGATTATAGGAACTTCCCTGTGAAGAAATTGATACTTTTTAGTGAGGGAGCAGTAATTCAAAGGTCAAGTAAGGTCTTTTCAGTTTTTTCCTTAGAGATGTTATTTAGAGGGGATCTTCCTGTGTTGATGTCTTGGCTTATTTACCTCAAGCCGRGCCAAGCCACTTGCTGCCTTTTCTTCAGGCCTGCCTGGTGCCAGTGACACGAGTGTTTGAGGAGCAGCGTTAGGGACAGTGTAGTCCTTGCTCAGGTGGGCTGAGTTGGCCTGGGGAGTTGTTAGAACCGGGATCAGCCTTTGGTTGTTCTGGTGGCCTCTGGTTGCTGTTGCCCGATGATCTAATACAATGGGTATGCATCTTATTTGCCCCCCTCCGGGTGACATTGTTCTTGTTTTTCGTTAAAAGAAGGAAGTTTTTCTTGTTTGCCCGGTGACTCTGGCCTTCAGGAATGAAGATGAGTAATGCTGGCTCCGCTCCATGCACCTGCTCGGTGCCACCCTCCCGGATCACCTGAGCCGCGGGCAGCACAGCGAGGCAGGCACGGCTGAATGGGAGCCGGGGAGGTGTTTGTGGTTGGAGTCTGGAACGTCCTCCTGGTTAGGAGCAGGTGCTAAAGTGCTATCACAGCGCTGGGGCTTGTTGTGTGCTGCCTTGCAGGTCGGGGTGTTGGCACCAGACGTTGGGAATCTTTATTCTCCAGGACTATCCTGGTGCRTATTCTCTCCCTTCCTCCTCCTTGGGTAGGACTGGAAGGAAGCAAAGAGCATTCAGTGATAACCTGCACTCTTCGTTAAATAATTTGGGACCTCACCCCGGGGAGCCTGGTGCTCCCAGCCACTTCCAAGTGAGCGTGTGTGCAGAAYGGCCATGTCTCAGTGGTCCTGGAGACGCCCAGGGTGAGCGAATTCTGCAGGATCAGGGATCAGCCTGCTGGGGTTTGCGTGGGCCATGGACCAGCAGAGCGTTTCCATGAGCCAGGGGTGACTCAGCATGGGAGCATTGCCCGGGGACCTGGCAGCTGGGCCTTTCCATGCCATCTCTGTTTGGTGTTCCCCTCCTTTGTTACAGTGTGCAGGTCTGTCTGTAGGTGATCCACACCTAAAAAAACCAGCCTGAAACTTCATCTACCTGATAGCATCCCATCACCTGCTGCCCGCCGGGATGGGCAGTATCASGAGCATATCTTCTAAGACAAACACAGAATTACTTTGCAGAACTTGCTGCTGGAGTTTGAAGTCTGTCACTGGGTTGTTTCGTGGGTGAGTGACACAAAAATTAGGAGTAAAACTGAAAGTGCTTAACTGTACTCCAGCCCTGTCGAGGTGGTGAACCTGTTCCCATCCCACCTGATGTGTGAGCTAATTAGCTCCTTGGCTAAGCAGTAATTCTGGGCAAGTATGCACAGGCTGTCCTCACAGGGACTCCTGCATTCCTCTTGGTTTCACAAGCTAAAGAAAGATGCTTCTCTTTGCTTGTGAGGTTATTATTGCTCCACGCAGGTTAATTGAGCTACAGCATTAGAGCCACTCATCAAACAGTGGTGAGTCGCTCACTTGTCTAAGCTTGTTTATTTTTATAATGCTGAAAAATATTTGCATGCTGTACAGAAATGTGCTGCTTTGGTTCCCTACAGCCTGGCAGTATTATCATTTTAAATTCTTCATTAATCTTGCTTCCTCACGAGGGACTGGCAAGGTTCCTGTGCATAATTACATGATGTTTAAGACAGAAGCCTCAGCTACTGGGTTTTTACACAATGCCCTGCAAACATGAGGCTTTTCTTCCTTAAATAGTACCTACACTACCCCCTTTTGTGCCCATTCTTGATCTCAGCATGGTGAAGCATTATTTGTAATTCCTGTGTTAGTTCTACCAGTTCTAGATGCTGATGTTTCCTCAAGAGCTTTTCCCTCAAGTTACCAGGAGTAATTTCAGAGCAGAAGTTAGAAAGAGATGTAAGATGATAGAGCTGAGATGCTTGGGACCAAATYGCAAAATTGGTTCAGCCTGGGAACTCTCACCATGGTTCCTTGGACGAGTTTTGATCTAAACCTGAATTTTCCACTGGAAAATCCTGGTGTTTCTAAGCTTTGTGGCAATGGAGAGTGCACCATCCAATCCATACAGTTTGGTGGAGCTGTTGGTAGTCTGATTTCAGCTCTATCCATCATATTAGATGTAGGCTAAACCCCCAAATATGTCTGTTTAAAGCRTCTAGAGAACCTTTCCAATTTCCTTCCAGCTCTATCATAACAACTTTTCCAGTGCATCTCACTAATTTCCATCTTTGGCACACGGAAAACTGAAATTGCTGGAAGAGCCTGACACAAATAGASTTTGGTGTCCAAATAAATAACACATGGGCTTCAGCACCGACTGTACTGTTCATTTTTGTGTTTCGTTARTAGAAAAGTTAACTCACTGGTTCTGCCAGGAGTTTCCAGCCCGCTCAGAAAGCAGATTCCAGGAATGCTGCCACCCAAGTTAGTTGCACAAGATTGTCTTTGTTAATTAAAAATAATGGGATAGAACTGGAAAAAATAGGCTACCAGTCAGTATTTAAAGAAAGTGGAGTTGTTGGCCAGAATATCTTCATATTGTGTCTCAGTCCACCTTTTGCTTTGGATTTCCAGGTTGATTCCTAGTTTACATCCACACTAAAATTAGTAGTATTCAGTTCCAGCAAATGTTTTCAGTGTGAACTGTGCCCTGCCTTCATCGGCTCAGCAGAATGAGCTGGTAGTGCTGAGGAGTGAAGCTCTGCGTGTGAAATGGTTCCTGCAGCGTTTGAAGGAGTTAAACATGCACAGATTGGATTTGTCTGTTGAAAAAAATCTTTAAGGCAGAGAGGCAGAATCTCAAGCTGGGTTGTATCTTTGTATTAAAAAAATAAACAACCCCCCCACCTCCTTAGATTTTTCCAGTTGAGACAAAAGAAATCTTTGGGTGGAAAGGCAGCATCATATTGCATAATAAAAGCCTTTTTATGCTCTAATAAAAAGGGTTGCTCAGGGCAGCTTGGTTTAAAAAAAAAGGAAAAAAAAGAAGAGTCAGTGGTGATTCTGGTGTGAGCGGGATGAGGAATCCTTAACTTCTGTTGTGCAACACTGGGAAAAGAGGCTAGAAATTGCTCTAGTTATCTGCTATCTTTAATGCCTGGTTTAAAGGTTCTTTACTGCATATTTGCTGGCAGCTGTTTTCAATATATCCCTCTCAAGCTAAGTCACCAGTTAAGAATTTGACATTAGCTGTTTTTTTCAACCACCATCTTGAAGTACCACACCACACAACACTGCCTTGTTCTCTCCTTAGATATTGTTCATGTGCCTTGAAATTGCTGTTGACACCTCAAGTATTTAACTTGCAGATCTGAGATAGTTTTTGTTGGGTGTGGATTTGTGCTGTAATAAGTCAGAGACAGAAGTATCCACGTCTGCATTCCTTCACTACATCTGTTCACTTTATTTTTTGCAGCATTCCAGGAAATTAAGTTCAATTATATGTATCAATGAATATTTTTAGTTTCAACTAGTTCTGTTGCCTTCCCTTAAAGTAGGAACACACTGAGTGCACGAATGTGTTCCACATCTTTTGCATTGCTTGCCTTTTTTGTTAGGACACCTTCAGTAGTAGGTGTAACTGCTTCTTGAATAACATGCCTAAATACACATTGTTCTGTATTCTCCTGCTTCTCCCCTCAATGGTTAAAGTTTCTTYACTGCTTCATATTCTGAAAGAGAAAAGTAACGTAATTAAAGAGTGTTTTGGGAATTAGAGCTGTGCTCTGCAATGTATTCCTGGCATAAACTCTGTCAGTGTCCTTTTCTTCCCCTGACTTTCCCAGTCTGTAAAATAAAGCTAATATTCACAAACTGATCATTCTCACAGTCACTTCTGAAGCAGTGTGTGTTGAAGTTTATAAAGCAATTCACCATGTCACCGTCCATCAAAGGATTTCTGCTGATACAGTTCAAAATACTCAGCACCGCTGGCAAAGGAGCCATAGGCACAGGGCATCCTCATCTGTGCTCCAGCTTTCATTCTGAGCAGAAAATAAAACAATGGAGTTAAAGAATTAGCGGGTTTTAATCACTGTTTCACTTGGAGGCACAGATGGGACAAAGCATTACTTGGCAACATTTAATCTTGGAGCAGAAATGGTCATGATTAAAGCAGCAGCTGGAGTAGATTGCTGAGACATGGGGGTTCATTCATCCTAAAGGGAACGAGACTGGGGGRCTCTGGGAGAAAACAAGAAGCTGCAACAGCAAAATCTGAAATATGGGCGAAGGTTTATTATTTCTAGGGTCTCATCTACTGATTAAAATGWTGTTTTCAATGCTTTCCTCAGAATTACTTGGGGAGCGAGGAGAGTATCAAGTGATCCAGCCTGCTGAAGAGGAGCCTGAAGCCATCCCTGCGTGGAGATTTTGGATTTGTGGGAGGAAGGCCGAGTGTGTCCCCCCATGTGGCAGAACTGCTCCTCCTTACCAAGGAACTCCAAGTGAAGGACAAAGGTATGTGCCACTTCAAACAGGATTCCGGAGGGGCCACGTTCCAGGTCAGCTAACAGGGCCTGAATTCCTGAATTCGTGGTGAGCAGCTTGAAACGAGGTGGATTTTAATTTTCTCTCCATTAAGGTTTGCAGAAGGATTTTGTGTGCCCGGTGTGAGTCCTTGTGTTGCAGGGGTTGGCTGGCCCTAAGGAGGAAACGGAGGTTTTGGAGATGCAGCACAAAACAGACCCTTTAGGCCTCCTGATTCCAGGTTCTGTCACAGAACAAACTGCTGRGAGCAAGTTACCTTTTGCTAAGGGACAATGTTACACAGGAAAAAGGTGTGAAAATAAAATGCTGGAACACCAACACGTGTTCTCTTGTCAGGGCAGAGCTCCTGTCAGAGCTTGGCCAGCAAGTGAGGCATACTCTCCATTCTGAGCTGTTCTAGCTCAAAAGTAGCTCTGCTTTTAGTTACATGTCTCTAATGTATCATTAATTTTTGATACTTCAACTCATGCAAGGCCAATGGGCTTGAGTTTCCATGACAGATTCCTGACGCCACTGGGAGACTGAGCAAAACGTAATTGCTGTTGGTCACTGCCTTACTCTGTACTTAGGATGTGCTTGACATTGGCTCTTTGTGTTTCTCTCATTGGGATACAGTGTTTTTTCCTGCCACTCAGAGGTCTTTTTCTGTTCCTTAGATCAGACAACTCTTTTTCCTGCCCTTGCATTTGCATGCATTCTGCTGAGGATATTTAGATGTGTGAGGATTTGGTTGCCTTTGTATAACAGGAAGTTCCTGAGTCCTCACTTGCACCGTGCSTGGGGTTTTCTGCAGCAGGGACAATAGATGCTGATCTCACTCTGGGCATTTCATAACTCTGAAAACCTGCTGGCTAACTAGGTATTCATTAATTGCTTTAAACTACCTAAGCTAAGCTAAGAGATATCTTTACTTCCTTTGAACCATATGCTATCTCAATGGGCCTCTTTTTCTTTTTTTCTTTCCTTTAAAACTGACGAGTTGCTGGTTTCACACTTTAATCCTTGTCTGCCTACAAATATGGGAAGTGTATTTCACTGTTGTAAAGCAAACAGGTTTCAGGTATTTTTACCATCATCCTGTGAATTCCAGGTCTCCTTTTTGCCCGAGATGCTGTCTGAGGTATTTGGCATGCATCCCTACAGCTTGCAGTCGATTGATTTGCCTATAAACTTTCAAGTCACCTTTCATCACCTTTCTGAGGCTTTGCCCCCCGGGCATGCAAGTCCTTCTTAGGTCAACGGCCTTGATGACCCCCATTGTTATGGGAACCTTTGGTAATCTAACCTGCCTTTTTTCTGTATTTCGAGCCATCGCTCTTAAATATCTCTGGCTCGATCCACTCGGGCGCTAATAACCGTGTCTCCTTTCCTTAGGTCAAGGGCAGCTTTTACATTCCACCCAAAAGGCACCACAGTTTGAGATGAGGAATTCAGAAGAGCAAGCAGCTACGACAGTTTTACAGCGCCTGCTGCAGGAGCAGCTCCGATACGGGAACCCAAATGACAACCGCAACCTCCTGGCCTTACACCAGCAAGCCACAGGGAATGCCCCCCCGTTCAGCAGCGCCGGCAGCCCGGCACCGCAGAACGAAGGGCTGAGCTCCCAGGACCACCAGCTCGTGCCCCATGCTGCCCGCCAGGAGCCCCAGGGCCAGGAGATACAGGTGGACAACAGCATCATGGAGAAGCAGCTCTCGCCGCGGCTCCAGGCCGGCGAGGACCTCCCGACCTACGAGGAGGCCAAGGTGCAGTCGCAGTATTTCCGGGGCCAGCCGCACGCCAGCGTCGGGGCGGCCTTCTACGTCACGGGCGTCACCAACCAGAAGATGAGGACCGAGGGGCGGCCCACGGTGCAGCGGGTGAGCCCGGGGAAGGTGCACCAGGACGAAGGACTGAAGGACCTCAAGCAAGGGCAYGTGCGCTCCCTGAGCGAGAGGCTGATGCAGCTGTCCCTGGCCACCAGCGGCGTCAAGGCCCACGCGCCCGTCACGAGCGCGCCGCTCTCGCCCCTGTCCCCGCTGTCTCCCCAGCAGTCCAGCGACCCGTACAAAAATTCTGGCTCCAATGAGTTCTACAAGAACTCGGTGCAGCCCCCTTCCCAGCCCAGCATGAAAGGAATGGAGCAGCGGGGGCCTCCCCCAGAGTATCCTTACAAAAACGTGTCCACCCCGTCTATGAACTGCAAACCTCAGGACTCGGGACATTTCTATAGTGACCATCGCATGAGCCAGCAGGGAAGATCTGATGGGCCTATGATGAGGTATCAGCATCCCCCTGAGTATGGGTCAGTCAGGTAAGCGAGACCTTAGAACAAACTCCGTGACAGCCACGTAGGGAAAGACAGTGTAAAACTGAGTCCATCGCCTTYGCTCCTGAGGCAGGTTTTCCTTCAGCAAAGATCCCGCCTTCATTTTGTGAGATGCCATATTGTGTTCAGCTGCAGATTGTCCGGAAGGACTGTTACCTGGTTCAGTAGCTGACTAGAGAGGCCTGACTCTTTTTTACAAAAAAACCCCAAAATCCCAAACAAGCCAAGTTGATTTTATGGAATGGGGAAGTTTAATGCTGAGGCTCCAGAGCCTCACAAAAGCTTTGCTACAAAAGCCCAAGTTATGGTGTGATTCATTGTAGAAACTTGCAGTTACTTATTGCAGGACTTAAGCTGTTCTTTAATTACATCTGCCAGACCGAGGATTTTTCTTAAAACTGCATCACATTGAAAAGGAGAAAGTGAATGAAAGCAATAATGGTGCAGGTAGCAAAAATCAGCTGAGCTTCCTGTAGAGTTTTTAAAATTCTATTTTCAGTGGACTGAAGTGTGGGAGAGGAAAATGGAGTATACTTTGTGCCTCATCCCAGACTTGCTTGTTCAGCTTTTGCTCATTTTTCTTGCATCATTTGAAATCTCAGCCTGTTCTGGTTCCCCCTAGATAAGGAGCTGGATTTGGCTTGAGCCAAACACTGATGTCCGTGTGGGAAGATGAAGTTTTATTAAGGTGGGCCAAAACCCCAGCTTTGTTTTACCTGTTTTCATACCATCTGATCTCTGTCCGAGGCCAGGTGGGATCTGGTGTAATGATTTTGGCCTCATTTTGAAGCTGAAAGGATAATTCAGAGGAGCAACAGGAGGATGTTGCTACAACACGTAAATGGAGAGGTCTCTGTGCATTTGTGTTTGCACATTTTGTGRTGTGTTTCAAGGGGAGTGTGAAGAAACCAGTCAGTATTTGGGAGCAGAGTCTGAGCTTTAGGGAATTTGAATCTGCTCAGAACCTTCCTAGTCCTATGAGGAGCTATTTTCAGAGTTTGTCCACCATTGTTTGTGATCTGAAATGACTTCAGCAGCATACAAGCCTGATGAAAAGGCCCTTTGATCTGGCTAAATAAATAATAAAGAGGCCAGGAAAAGGGGAAGTAAAGGGTTTAGGGGGGGTAATGATTGTAGAAGCTCGTTGCAAATGTTTTTGGAAATTCAAAGGCCTCAGACCTCTGTGCACACGRGACGGGGAAGCAGCTCCTCGATAGTTATGCTGCATCAGAAATACTCATAATATTATATGCAGTGAGACGTAGCCTGCTTGCTGTTTAAGGGAGAGGTATTTGAAAACACGCCAACAGTCAGCTCCTCTAGACAGGGTGATTTTTGTCTGTATTGGATGGATCCTGGCTGCTTTGAAAGAACATGGTGGGGGGAAGGAGGGGGAGGAGAAAGGTTCAGCTGGCAAGGTTTCCAGTAGGGGAAGCAACTGAAATTTGTCTTCAAAGCATTGGGAATCTAATGAGGTTACTTTTTAACCTAAATAGCTGCACAGAGGAGAGGTTTCCTTTGCAAGCAAATGCTGAAGCACTAGAACAATTGCAAGACTAATCTATAAATTACAGAGCAGCGTAGCAAAGGAAGGGAGCGAGTCCTCTATTCCCCTCCCTCTCCCACACGCTTTAGGGGAAACTGTCATTTAGACAAGAAACCTTCTGTGTTCCTAAAGGTGCAGCTGGGTGATGGTGWGGGGATTTTAAAGGCAAACAGCTCTGGGGAGAGCCTGTGCCTCGCACCAGGAGTGTCCTTGCAGTCTCCAGTTTTCCTGCGCTGCAGCTCGGTGTTTATCGGGATTCATTTGGATTGGTAAATGTGTGCATTTTTTGAACTGTGCGTCAAGGAAACAAAGCCCCTTCTCTCTGCTCCCGAAGCCACACCCTTTTCTGCGGGTTTTTCCCCTCATTGTTCGGGGGAATTTGAGGGTGACCTAATGATGCGGTTAAATAAAACTCGTTGAGCAAGATAAACATTGGGGAATTCACAGCATTCTCATGCTTCACCCTCCCCAGTCTGGGAAAGGAATGGGCTGTGTGGTAAGTTTAAACCAGTCTGCAAACAGTTTGCCTCACCTGCTCCTGGGCGGTGTRAGTTTGGGAACAGTGTATGTTGGTAATGATGTCGGTTTAATGTAAATACCGGGCATGCCGGAGGCGTCTGTGCTGTTATTTGGAAATTCTAAAGAAAGTTTAGAAGAGGGCTGGCTGCATGTGAAGCTCCAAAGTCCTGTTCTCCCCCTAATATCTCAACTGCTCTTTAGCATTGGTGATGAAAACAACCCTCCATGTCTAAGAGCAGAGCAGGGGTGCCTTGGGCTCGGTGTCCTGGGGACTGCAGGGTCTCCTGTGGCAGCACAGCCAGAGCTGGAGCACCTTTGGGTGCAGAGGAGGCTCCCGTCTGATGCAGTTTTGGGTGCAGAGGAAGCTCGTGTCTGGTGCAGTTTTGGGTGCAGAGAAAGAGCCTGTCTGATGCAGTTTTGGATACAGAGGAACCCCCTGTCTGATGTGTTTTTAGGTGCAGAGAAGGCTCCTGTCTGATGCGTTTTTAGGTGCAGAGGAAGCTCGTGTCTGGTGCATTTTTGGGTGCAGAGGAAGCTGCTCTCTGATGCTTTTTTGGGTGCAGAGGAAGCTCGTGTCTGGTGCATTTTTGGGTGCAGAGGAAGCTCCTGTCTCTCCGATTGAAGCGCCATCCTCTGTCTGGAGCCCAAGCGCCTGAGCTCCTGCTGTGGTGATTAATCCCATTGACTTCACAGAAAGTTTTTGAGAGGGAGGTCTGCAGAATTTGTCCCATAATTAGTAAATCGCTCTGTGCACTGCGTTCCCCAGAGCAGCATCAAAGTGGGGGCTAATCAGGTATGACTGGGCAGCAGAACAGAAATGCCTGGGTTTGATTTCGGCTGTGTAATGGACTGGAGCCCGCTCCCTCCCGCAGTCAGCATTTCCTGGTGTGTGCAGGCGGGCTGGGGAGGAGAGAGGAGCTGGAGCTTCTTGAACATGAACCAGGCAGGAGAAGCTGGGAAGGAGAAAAAAAAACCTTAACGAGCCAGAGACCTTTCCTGATCCCTTCATTCTTCTGCCCTCCCCACTGTGCTGCTCTTCCCACAGACCTTGTGCGTGACCCTCTGTCCTGGCAGCCTCGGCACCGCTGATGGCTGGGTCTGCCTGCAGAGCTGCCCTTACTCCCTGTCTCTGTCTTCCTGGCTAAAAAGCTGAGGTGACCCTTGTGGCTGCAGAGCCATAAATCCAGGTTTGTGCTTGGCCTGCGTGGAGTGTTCCTCCGCTCCGCGCCAGGGGCTGTCAGGGCAGCAGAGATTCCTGCGTGGTGCAGTCTGCGCCGTGAAGTGGCCCTTAAAGTTATGCTTTCCAACCCAAACACTTGTGGGGATCATTGCCCTGAGGGTTTTTTTTTTCTCCCTGCATTCGGTTTATTCAGGTCTCTGTGACACTGAGGCAAACGGAAGGAGATTGCATAAATTTGTTTTCCCTGTATTTTGAGACTACATTTTTTCTGAAGTGGTTGGTTCAGATAAAATTTTGATTACGACTGCGGGGTTACCCGAGGACTCGTTCTCTCGTGGAGGGAATTTTCTACTACCATTTTATCAGCAATACTGCTAGGTGACACCAATAGTCATTTGTACCTTGAAATTTTGTAGTCTGGCTTAAAAATCTTGAAAAATCCAAATTGTGTTCATTCACCTTTCTGACTCTCTCAGTCCAAAATTGCTTTACCAGAGAAATAAATTCTTCAATTCTCATGTTAATATGAAGAAATCCCAGAGCCAGATAGTTTGTACCGACAAAATATATGTAAGTATTTTATAAGACAAAATTGTAAGTAGTRGGGATGCTAAAAAGTTCTTCGAATGTGTATGTAAAAGTTTGCATGCAAGATCTTGAAAGGTCTAGTATCACTGTGAGGTTACTAGGATTTTTAAATACCTTTTTTTTTAAAGGTGGGATGTATTACCCCAGCTGTGTTATCTYGTTCTGCTGGGAATATAAATACATTTGTGACATTTTGGAAGCCCTAATGTTGTTGGTAATGCCACGGAACTAGAGGTTCCAGCTCTCATGTTGTAGCTTGAGCCCACAAGATTGGTATAATTTCAAGATTGTGAGAGACTTTGGATGTGAGTGCCAAGATGCTGGAATTCTTGGAAATGTATCCTGTTTAGAAATACTCAGCCATGATTTCCTAGAGTTGTTCTTCACAATAGGTTTTAAAAAAAAGATCGTTACAAGGCATGTMAGTTTGACCGTCCCTTCAGAATTTAAGTGCTGCTGTTGTGTTTCTTTGGCCATCATTTTGTTCTTTTCATTAATGCTCAGGATGGCAGGATTCTGCTACTGAGTCTCTATTGACAGAATAACAAGATGCTTTTAGTCAAATAGCTCAAATCGTTGACATTGGCATCTAAATTGTCCTCGTTAGGCTTATAAGATTAAGTCACTCAGTCCAGTCTCTCTGAGTAACTGCTTTAGGATGTTTTCAGGCTGGAAGAGAGTATTTTGTAGATAGAAAATCGTTTTTTTTTGCATCCGTGAGGCAGACTGGCAACATACTTCTTTTGATCTAACTCTGTAGGTCATCACAGATTAAATGTCACAGCAAGGTTATTCCCTAATTGATTATAACATCAAAGCAGAGCTGTAGTGATGGGTAAAGAATAAGCTCAGCGAGATGAGTGGTTTGTGAGGATGCAAAGTTTTAACTTTGCACACAACTGGGTGAGCTAAGAAAGGAGCTGGAAACCACCTGAGACAAACCAGGTGGCCTTGCGCATGGCCTGTGATGGTTTTGCCTCACTCTTCATTATGAGAACTGGCAAATAAAGTTAATGAAATCAATGCAACAATAAGTAGAGCTTCCCTCCTGGGAGGGGAAGAACCAAATTGCTGCTACTAAACTGAACATTCCTGAAGAAATTAATTGCACATCTCTCTTCTGCATGATCCCTGAAATTCTCATGCTGCAAATGATCATTTCTGGGGAAATACAGCTCCTGAAATGATGCTGCTGGCAGGGACCACAGTCACCTGAATGTGAGAAGAAGAGAAACAGAAGCTAGAGCAGTGATTCTTTGTTTTTTCTTAGCTGACAAAGGCTAGATTTGTTTCCCCATTAAGGAATTTGAGCGTGAGCTTGGAGGTTTCCTTGCCCCTTCTCTGCTGGGAAGCAGGGCAGTGAGACATGAGGTGCATGATGCTGCAACAGTGACCCTTGTGCTGGGCTGGGAACAGCCAACCTGCGCTGCTGCCAGATGTGAGTAATGCCCAGATGTGAGTAACGGGTACGAGGAGTGATTCCTTCTTTCTGCAGAGAACAGGAAGGATGATACTGAGTGTTTGCACTTGGGCTGAGAAGCCCGTTGTGTAACCCTTTAGTTCCCAGCTCAGCTTCCTGCTCGCTGTTGTTAATTCCTCTAAGGCTCCGGGTGTGGTGGGAATGCTGTGAGCTGCCTTGTCCGTCCTCTGCAGGGCAGGAGTCCAGGGTCCCTCCTGGGAGCACAGGCAGCCATGGGGGTATTCTGTAGCAGCTCTGGCCAGGTGGAACAACAGTGTGTGCTTTTCCAGCTGCAGGGTTGAACTGCATCCCAGAGGGTGGGAAATTTTGTCAGAGCAGCAGGAGTGTTTCAGGACACGTTGAACCGCCAGATTGGGTCTGCTCAGGGCTGAGCTCTGTGCTCAAGAAGAGACTGGCTGCAGCTTGGAGAGGGAGGAACTTCAACTGTTGGAATAAAGAACATCCAGAGAAGTTAAAGGTTGAATGTCTTTGGAGGAGAAAGCAAAACCTGCCTCCTGAGGTCATCCAAGCATGATAAATCCACACGGTCTTCTCAGAGAGATTTCTTACTTGGCTAATGCAGCAGGAATTGAGCTGGGAATCTCCAGAGCCTGGGAAATGTGAGCGGGTACAGCTTGGAGWTAGTTCTGTGATGGACTCAGGCATGTTATAGATTGTTAGATCTGTCTTTGATATCCTGCAGAGGTTATTGTTAGGAGCAGTAAACATACTACTCCATAGGACAGGGCAGGTCGGAATCAAAATGCTGCTTCTGATTCTTAGGTTGGTTTTCAGATCCTTTAATTGTCTCATTTAACCAGGTTGCAGCTTGTTGGTTGATATTTCAGAAAGCTCTAATCAGTGGAATACTAGCATCAAGCTTAGCTAACCTTTTAACTCTGCATCCTGAATGGTAGAAGAAAATCTGTTGTTTTCKCCATGACAGATGGCACATTTAAGGCCAGAACAGGAGTCCATTCCTAACAGTCCTTAATTGAGCAGTTTTATCTGCAAAGTGTGGCAAAAAACTATGAAAATAATTTTGGTGAGTAGTTGTTGGACTTTCTCTTAGTGTTGCTGTAAAAAATAAAGGACAGACCTTTGTGCCCTTAGAATATATTTTCTGATGAAGATTTGATTTTGAAACGCTTTTTAAATACAAACTTAAAAAATTGAAGAAGGCCTCATGTGAGTCTTTTGTGTGGGAAGATCTCTGCATGGCACCTACGCAGGTCATCCCACACCTTGTCCCTGGGTTTGTGCACCTTCTTCTGCACCTTTTTCTGCTCCTTCAACTGATGGAGCCTCTGCTCTCTGTTTTGCAGGCAGAACCCAGATGTGCAGCTGCAGTTACAACAGAGACCACCTCACCACCACAGCCCAACTTCTTCCTTGACATCCCTGGGATCTTTGACTTTGCTTCAGTCTCCGCCGCCATCCAGGCTGTCCCCTTCCCAGCACCAGCAACCTCTGACTCCCAGCCAGGCAGATCCTGGCCTTGTGCCACGGACCCAGCAGCCTTTCTTGTCCAACCCAGTCCATCAGGGAGATCTGTACCGACTATGCCAGCCCTTCCTAGGCCCGCAGCAGCAGCAAGGCGACTCCTACTCCGTGATGCCCCGGGCCCAGCAGATCCCTTCCCCCTACCAGCAGATGCAAGTAGATCCTTTTGCCATCGTTTCCAGGGCCCAGCAGATGGTGGAAATCCTGTCGGAGGAGAACCGGTCCCTGCGACAGGAGCTGGATGGGTGCTATGAGAAAGTGGCCCGGCTGCAGAAGGTGGGTGGTTTTGGAATTCAGGCACTCTCCTGTCTCTGGCCTAGTCCATAATTGAATCATTTAAYGTGCAACTGTTGGATTCCTTGCTTAAGGGATTGATTATCTGCTTTAGAGTTTTTTGTATGCAGATTGATTAGTCTGTGTCCTGTCCCTTTGGGCATCAGCTTAACTTTGGCAGAAGATGGAATCAAAGCCTTCAGTTTTCTGCTAACAGTTCATTGACCATGCTCGAAAGCACATGCTCCTCATCTGCTGAAGAGGCCGACTGCTTGGCTTGCTTGGTTAAGTTAAAGCTTGTCCAGGATAGCAGCAGGTTTCATTTTTCCTGAAAGACTTCAGAGGCTGCAGGAAGGGCCTGTTTGGAATGGCACGAGACCATAGTCACTCAAGGAGGCACAGGGGACATTGCTACAGAGCTGGTTGGCAGGACAGTGTGCGAGGCAAGTAGTGCTGCTATGGCTACACTAAAGACATTTGGACTGCAGGACTGGGACTAACACTCCTTTTGTCCCTCTTTCAACACCACAMAATTTCCGTGAAAACTTAATGTCTTGATTTGGACCCAGCTATTTGCCACCTTTAGCTTTATGGAACAAGCAGAGTAAATGATGTTAAAACGTTTAAAAGAAAATACCCCAGTGAGACCCATCATTAATGTGCATGTGTATTTTCATGCTGCCTCACAGAAATCACTTTTTGATGACCAGTGGTTTAAAGCTGTGCAGCAGGTCAGCTTTGCTTTTGCCTTGCAGCTGTGGAAAGGCTGATGCTATTTGGCAGCTCAGGACTTTGTGGGCCTCGCTGTGCTCTTTGCACTGAGCAGTGTCCGGGGCCATAAAAATGTGGGGCTGCCTAAAACCTGTGTTTGGGTTCAGGTGGCCAGCGTGGCTTCCCACACTCATTATTCCCTGTTACCTCTTCCCAGGGACATATGTTTGTTTTGTTGTATTTTTTGGAAGGTTCTTGGCCAGGAAATACTTTAGAGAATTGTTTGACAGCTTCCTGATAGTGACAGAAGGATACAAATGCACTTCCCTCCACTTCCCTGTTGATCAATTGCTGTAGACAGTGCTGATGAGGTTTGCTGTTGTGTGGATCCACACTTCCATAGCAAACCATTCCCAGTAAGGAGAGTTAGGTAGGAGTGAATCTCCTGCTCTAGGTGATCAGAGAAGCTTTACAATGAAGGCTAAAAGGAAGGATAAAACATGTTTTACTGCAATTGTTTCCCTCCACCATTTAGGAAATTGAATATTTAAAAGTACAACTAAATTGTAGGAGTATAAGCACAGAACATCAGGAGACTTTATTGTGAATTTTGGACCATTACAACTACRGATCTGCAGAGTTTATCAGTAAAGCAAGATCTGTCACTAGGATATTTTTGGCATGGTTTGGTCTGTCTTTTTTGATTTTACTTGCTCACTCGATATTGCATGAGCTATTTGTATAAATGCGTTTTGCCCGAACTATCTGTAGTGCCAAACCGACTCAGTCTTGGGAAAAAAAAAACTATATTTGCATTTCTTCCATTTGCTATATCCATGTTCTCATCATAGGGGGGAAACAGAGTGAGAGTCTGGAGGGAGGGTCCAGATCTTAGTTTCAGCCACTGATATTCTTTATACAGAGAGATCCATCACAGACCTGAGACTGTTGTTTTACTTAGTACGTGACTGTAGGTTTCCCTCAATAATGAATACTTGAAAGAAAGTAATCTCCTGTCTGAGACTGAATGAAAATTGTTGGTGATAAAATAGTAAGTGCTTGTTTTCACTTCCATTGCAGCTGGAAACAGAAATTCAGCAAGTTTCAGAGGCGTACAAAAACCTGGAGAAGTCATCCTCTAAGCGGGATGCCCTGGAAAAGGCCATGAGAAACAAACTGGAAGGAGAAATTCGTAGGCTTCATGATTTCAACAGGGATTTAAGAGGTAAATGAAGGAAAACTTCTGTTCTTCGATGCTGGGGGGTTTTTTATTACTTGGCAGAACAGCCTTTTGCTGCAGAATTCAGTGCCYGACACAACTGGAATACAATGGGATACTCAGGTGTATTCAGTAGTCAGAGATTTTAAGCACTTGCTGGGAGAAGGGAAAAGACAGGTTTAGGAGAGGGCTGTAGTCTTTCATTTCCAGCCTGTTTCTCATTGACAAGAAACATGTGATAAGCCAAATACCATAAACCAGATGCAAGCCTGGAATTCTCTCATGTCTTATATCCTAGAGACAATTTGTACAATTTGTTCAGTTTACACAAATGGAAAGAGGTTTTGCTGACTGCCTAATCCCACACCAGGCACGTTCGCTTTATTTCCTGTCCAGTGACCCTTTTGCACTGACATACARACTGCAGAGTGTCTGTTCTTCCTGAAGGTCTTGTCATTCCTTATCAATGTAGGCATCTGGTTTTTTGGATCTCCCTTCCTTTTGCAGAGTGAGATGTTAGTAGTGTCTGGTTCTTGCTAAGAGGCTGAGGCAGCACGACGGCTGGCAGCAGAGTGGTGTTGAGTGGTATTTGACCTTACCAGGGGTAAAAGTTTAAGCATTACTTTGAAGGGTGGAAAACATCTGCAATTTGAGATTTTTGAAGGTGCACAAACAGTCTTTTAAACTGTAAGTTTAATTTTTTTAATAAAGCCTTCTGATGGTCCTGCATGTCGTCAGCTCTCACTGCCCCATGTCTCTTACTAAGACTCCCAGAAATTGTTTTGCATCCAGGAAGTAAAGCCCTACATTTCCCTGGACAGTACACAAAGGCCTGCATTAAATAACCTTATTCGTAATAAAACACAGCACAAACATTTCATTCTAATTTTCACAGACTGAAACAAATTTCTAGCAGCTTGAAGCAGTGGAGCTGTTAAACTGTTCTTAGGGTTTTACACTATTCCCTGAAGTCAGGAAATTGGACAACGGTGGTTTAATCTTCTGTTAAGATTTAGTGAGGAATTATAAGAGAATCTTTTAATTGCATGGTGAGATTTATTTGTGTGGGAAAAGTAAAGGTATAAATTGAAAAAATAAACTTCTGTGTTATAAATGTTTGAAATAATTTCTTTGGAACTTTAACCTGTTTTGTCTCATTGAGAGTATTTCCTCAAGGACATAATTAGAAACATTTGAAAAGTCAGTGCCAGCTTCTGCTAGGCTGTAGAATTAGGAGATCCATTCCCCCAGCATCAGAAATGCCCTGAACAGATGTAACTTAATGCTTGAAAGTTTTTAATTATTTAGTTTGCTTTTATTGAAAATCTTTGCAGAACGTATGGAGACAGCCAACAAGCAGCTGGCGGAGAAGGAGTTTGAGGGCTCTGAAGACAATCGGAAAACCATCTCTCAGCTCTTTGCACAAAGTGAGTCACAGTCATCATGGGCCAGGGGAAAGCTCCAGTCACCCTGGGAAGGAGGACAGTGCAGCAGGTTAATTATCAGGACAGGAATCAGGGCAGTGGCAGTCCAAAACTGGCAGTGGAGAAGGGAGGAGGGATTCAAGAACTCGTTTTCTATCGGGATGTAAAGTTCATCTGATGGGATTTATAAGAGATTGTGGAGCAAAGGTAGTTTGCAGTTAAACTGTAAAATTAGTGTTTACCCCATAATTTACATGGTATTTTATCCACCTATTTTATTCCTTGAAAGCTTTGAAATTAAACCTTCCCAGGCTGACAGGAGTCCTGGCATGAGTTAAGGCCAGTGGGAAGGAGCCTGGTAGGTCTCCTATCTCCTTCCTCTTTAATTTGCCACTGCCCTATCCTGTTCAGCAAAAATAGAGGGGATGAACAGTCTGCTGGACTGGGTGAGGGTCAGGAATTCTGTCCACAGCAGTGGATTTATCACAAGGCAAACCAAAATGAGGGGTGTGAAATGCTGCTTTTCCTTTGTTCTGAAAYGTCTTGAGGCCGACGGCGCAGAGCCAACTTTTCTCTCATCCCACAGTGTACTCCACCCTTCTGACAATGCTCACTTTTCTCCAATTGTTATATAAAAAGGTAGTGCAATAAAATTGCAAAACAGAGTTTTTCTGTGGTGTAATACACACTGCAGCTACTCTGACAAATGCTAGTGTCCCTCTCTTGTGTCATCTTTAGCTTATTCCTTGTGGTTTACATTAAATGGCTGTCAGGGAGTGAATTCCAAACTCCTGGTGGTAGTGGAARGTCTGGGACTTTAGTTTTTCCCTCTGCTGGGTAGACATTGAGGTTCATAGGTGCATCCAGAGAGGTGGGAATTTCAAAGCCGTGGGGCCTCACATTCCATTTCTCCTTTTGGATGGACATGGAAGCCACAGTGCTACATTTCATCAGTCTCAGCATTTCTAGGGGTGCTGTAGGCACTTGTCAAGGGAAGCAGTTCTCATTTGGAGAAAAGTCTGCAACAAAACCTCCAAAAGCCTTTCTGCAAGCATTTCCAGATTAACAAACAGCTTGGTGGCACTGACTGATACCTGCTGGCGTAATGCCACCCTGTCTCATTGCAGCCCAGTCTCTGCAGTACAGTTTAACATGCTCACACTGCCAGCAGCTCATTCCTGGGTGGAGGAAAAATGCTGAGAAACGATGGGGAAACAAAATAGGCAGGTGATGACATGGCCTTTGTCCTTGTGTCTTATGTCCTGGGCTGGCTCTGAGCTGCACTCAGGGTTTGCTCTGCAGAGTTCTGGGTGCTGTTGGTGGACAGGTTTGTTTTGCAACCTGTGTGTGGGCTGTGTTGATTCCCTGGCAGAAGGGAATCTTTAGCTACTCTGTGTTGCTAAAGCTTTGCTCCTGGCTTTTTGCTGGCAGAAGAAAGGGAGTAATTGTGGTCCTGTAAATATAGTTATGCACATGCTTGCACAAACGGGCCTGTGTACTCCATATGCAGTCTGTCCTAACACCCAGCACCTAGTTCCTGTTTTTCAAGCCTTCCACTCCTTGTTCTCTTTCCTTTGTCGTGGGATGTTGGTTTCTGGAATGCAGTTTCTCTGGTGTCATCAGTGCTGGGTGTAGATCACTCCAGGGAGTATTCTGTGGTTGTGTATCCAGCAAGTGGGTTAATGTTATCTTTGGAGCTGGTTGGCTTGAGCTGGGAATGACAACATATACAGAGGACATCAGCTCTGTGTTGTGGCTTTGCCTTACAGCCCTGTGTGATAATTTCTCCAGTCCCTAATTATTTTTATCCCATCTATTTTCTTATGAAGCTAGTTGCCTTGTGCCTGAAACACTCAGCATTGCTGCTCCAACATGGTCCAGCTCTTCCTGGAGAGCAGCAGAAAAGGATGAGCTGCTGTGTTTGGGGTGGCAGGTCTGGTCTGAGCAACGACAGAACAGATATATGTGCCTCAGTTCTGGCCCAGGGGGTCATTTTTAAGGACGGCAGAGGAAAACTCATTTCTCATTGCTCACTTGTTTTCTGACTCCTCTGATGGTATTGCTGGGGGTTCCTCTGAGAAGGGACAGAACAGCCTTCCAGTTTGGGGGGGGTCAGTGTGGAAAAAAGGAGCACAAGTTTTCAGGTACACAAGTCTGCCATCTCTCTCCCCGGCCTGAGATATTAAAATTACTCAGTTTGTTTTCCACCGCTGAAAGCTCAGAGGTGAAGAGGTGCCAAGTTTCACTAACCATCTGCATAATCACAGCAAATTACCTGAGTAACTGTACTGAGTGATGCACCTTCTATTCCTTCTCACTATCTTTGTGGCACATTGTTGCTTGAAGGTGCCATACTTGTTTTTCAGGGTTACAGGTCCTTCTCTTCCTTGAAAGCCATGTCCTTTTATTTTCCCTCTTAGCACTAGATTTGCATTGTCTCTCTTGTGAGATGTTCCAGTGCAATCTTTCCTTCACCTCTGGAGTGAAAAACTCCTGAAAACTGAGCAGAGACAAGTGCTGTGCATTGACAACTATCACTTTTTTATCCACAGACAAGGAAACACAGCGGGAAAAAGAGAAACTGGAAATAGAGCTGGCTGCTGCACGCTCCACCAACGAGGACCAGCGGAGACACATCGAGATCCGAGACCAGGCCTTGAACAACGCTCAGGCCAAGGTGGTGAAGCTGGAGGAGGAGGTAAGGATGCTGGGAGAGAGAAATCAGGGTAGATTGTGTTCTAGCAAAAGTGACTGTGGGAATGAGTTTGTCTTGTGGAAGTTGTAAGGAAATCTGCTTTCTTCAGAGCTGTTTATATCGGCTCAGCTTTGTGTTGACTAGCTAAACAGATAAGCCACAAATCTCTATTTCCTTGGAAGTGCTTTTGTCTAAGCAGCCATATTTTGTTTTCTTTTTGTTTCAACTTGTAAAAGTGGGCTGGAACTGAAATCTTAGTTCTGGAAACCTCCTGAACTTGGCAGAAATTCAGATCTGGATGGACTTTCAAGTAATATCAGATGAAGGCAGCTCGTCCCCTTGCCAGGTGTGGGGACAGTGCAGATTGTAGTATATGCCCAGCATTTGTAATGAGCTGGGCATGACCTTAGTTGTTTTCTCTCCCTTTCCTCCCAAGAGGAGATAATGCATTTGAGCTGCTTAGCTGGGCAGCTTTCACAGCAGTTTCTTTTGTAGCCTTGTCCCTGCCACTCAGGGCTCTCACCTCTCTGCCCTTCTGCGTCACGGTGTCCGTCCTCTTTCCTCCCGCCTATGCTTTCCTCTCAAAGGCCCCATTTCCCACTCCAGCCTCTGCTTCCTTTACTCCTACTCTTCCTCCGTGGAGAGTCTCGGGAGGAAATCTCCTGACCAAAACACTTCCTCACTGCAGGTTTGTTCTCCAATCCTGCCATCTCCCTGGCGACCAGCACTCAGCTGGGCACTGTGCCCACCTGAATTTTGCTGCCTTCAGACATTCCTCAAACCCTCCCCTTGTCTGCTTTTAGTTCTCTCTCTGTTCAGGATCCCTTTGTGCCAAGACAGGAGGAGTGATCAACTACAAAGTGAATATCCTCCTCTCCCAAGTACAGGTGTAGCTGCCTTTTTAATTTTAGCCTGCTCTTCTCTGAGCTCTGGATTTGCCTCAGTAGCCCATCGCCTGAACCTTCCTGTTTCCTTCCCTGGTGTCCTTAATTTTTGCCACTTGCAGTCCTCTGCCTTTAATCTCTTCAGCTTCATGGAAGCCTTCCCTCAATCCCTCTGGATTTGCTCTGCTTATTCAGGGTTTTTATGGGTTTACCTGCTGTCCTAACCTTTCTAGCCTGGCATGGCTGACTTGAACCTTTGTCACTCAGGGGACAGGGAGCATTAGGTTACAGGGTCATTTACATGTGACATGATTCTCTTTGGCTCTAAAACTATTCTGACATTGATTCTGCAATGTATTGGAGCTCTTTGGCTTTCATTCAAATTTCAGCACCTTATTGCACTAAAAGTCTGATGTGTCACTAACTTCAAGTACACTGGACATCCTTGTGGTTTCCCTGGAACATGTGTATGAGGTGCTGGGATCAGCTGGGCCAGCACACAGCACTTGGCTGGGTTGAACCTCTGTGTGGGCACAAATTTTGGCTCACTCACGGTAAAGTTGAAGCCTTGAGGGGTAGTAATAATTGTATGTTTTGTTTTTAAAAGACTGCTCTTTTTTTACTAGAAGAATTGGGTTCAGTGCTGTGGCAAAGTATTTCTGCCTAGGTAGAATAGTGAAATAGGTAAGTAACTCTGGGCTAAATTGCATGATAGCCTAAAAAACACACATAGACTGATACAGAGTGAAATGATCTGCATGAGGGCTTGTGGTCACATGCATCCAACCTTTTCTCGAATCCCAGGGTGTGCAGGAAGTGCCACCCTTCCTGCTGTAGATAAATATGGAAGCGTCTCAGTGAGGGAGCAGGAATTAACTCTGCTTTTTCCTAGAGGTGAGAGGGAATAAGGGGAAACAAAGGGTGAAGAGTCACTTTTGCAGGTTTCTCAAATCACTTTTTAATTAAATACTTAGGATTATAAGGCTTTTGTTGCCTCATTAGTRTTAGATTGTGGCAGGTTCTCAAATGCCCAGGCTGTTCGGTAGCTCTCCGAAGGGCGGCCAAGGAGCTGCTCAGAGCTCAGGGCACCTTTGGAAGGGGCTGGAAACAGCATTCTGAGTTAGTGGCTTTCAGTGGCCAGGAGATATGAACGATTTGTCAATTATTTCTTTATTCCTGCCAGGTTAATCTGAGTGATTAGTCCCTGTAATTGTCAGGAATTTCCAAACTGGTCCTGCAGAAGAGGGTGGAGTTTCTTACGCTCAGATTTGGCAGCTACTCTGGCTCAGGGCCTGATGGGGGGGTGCATATTTCAGTTGTTGCATCCTGTAATGTAAGTTTTCAGCTTTTCTTTTTTCCCCTTTCCATTCTGATTTCCTATTAACCTTGCCTTGTATGCACCAGATCCTTTATAAAAAGAATACTTCCATTCTAAAGAGAGCTGTAAGCCATATATTGCTAACTGAATTTAAATGTTGCACTGGAATTGGAGCTTTAGATTCTTTTCAAAATCCTTTGCTTGAATTGCCACTTTGGCCAAAACCACCCATCTGTAAGATGTAGACACTTGTCTACACCTTTGGAGCATTGAGGGTTTTTATATATATTGGATTTTAGCTTCCAAGTTAGAGTGAAAAGAGAGATAAAGGGATGCTAAATGTGATGGAGAAAGGAATGATCTTGGAGATGCTGAAGTATAGTGTGAAGCAGTTGGAAGCGAAAGTAGACATTCATAGAATACTTTCCCTGTTAGCAGGGGTGAAATGGCTCTTCAAATTTAGAACAAGCTGCCATTAAAGTTTTTGATAGTGTGGGGTTTATTTCTGCAAAGTGCAAAATAGGGTGAGTGATCATAAATATTTAAAGCAAACTTAAATATGTCTACGAACAGAATTGCTAAGTATGTATATGTTTTATATATAATATTTAAACTTCACTACTTCTCTACTCTCCATAAAGATACAGTTATTAACCCCTATTTTCACTTCCCTCTTTGTGTTCTTCCCTTTAGTAAATGTTCCACAGTTTTGCATAAATCAGCAGCTTACCAAAATTGTTTCTAGTGAAGTCTGCGGTTTCTGAAATCAAAACTTCAGATTATTTTCATTACATGTAATACATTTGACATAAATTGAACATATTTGAGGTAAAATGTATGTTGGCTTAAAAACATGTATCGCAGTCAGAAACAGTTAGTGATAATAATATTTGGAGCTAAGGCAATGAAAAATTCTCATTTTGGAGCATGGATTGCTCTGAGGGTCTCAGCTGGGATGTAAACATTGGAATGGCAGCAGGGTTTTGGCTGGTCACACATAATTTGGCAACATCTGCTCACACACACCTTGAGAGCCTTCAGCAGATGGAGCAGTTAAACTGGGCTTTGCTCTGGGCCAGTGGCAGAACTGCTGGATTTGCAGAAAGGACCATCCTGACCTGGGACTGAGTAAATGCTGACTTATTGCCAGTCCTTACCAGACTTGGGATGTTCCAGGAGGGAGTTTGATGCCAAATTCTTTATCTAACCACAACTGCTGGGTGCAGAGGCTACAATTGCTACTGGGTTTGTTTTTTTTCCAAAAAAAAAGGAATTTCCATATCTTTTCTCAAACTTGGTATTTCTGCTTACCCTGGTTAATTCATACCATGGAAGACCACACTTCAGCCTAAAAAGAAGTTTGTGGGTTTTTTATAGTAGTGTAACTTGTACTCCTGTGCTCCACCACTTCACAAACCACTTTTTTGCTGAGTGCCTTAAGGAGACAGCTTAGAAGAATAGTGATAACCACCAGGAAGATAAAAATATCTGCTCTTTGCCATCCTCACACACACACCTTGCCATGGGAAGAGGAGCSAGACATCCTCTCTAAAGGGTGGAAACTGGGGGATGAGGAAAGGGATAAGTTTGAATGAAATATCTTCTCTAAAAGTGCTTGTGTTTAGAAGTTCTAAGATCCTTCAGCCATCAGAATTCAGCATAAAGCAGATACCAGAGCTGTGATATTGTGTTCATTTCCCACTGTGCTGTTGTGGAGAGAAATAACGCTCTATTTCTGATAACACTGAGGGATCTGTCTGGGGGGAAATGTGAAAATGCATTTCCCAGTGACATCGATTGTACTTTATATGCTGTGTCTGAGATGCTCTCAGAACAGAGCTCTGGCTTGTAGAGAGGAGACCCAAAGGAGAGCTGTGTGCTTGATGCCTGGTCTTTTTTTTTCCCAGTCACTTCCCTGGGTCTATAAAAATATTCCTGGTCTCCACAGCTTTGTGTCACATAAATACTTAGGCTCTGAGAGTCACATAATACTCCTTTCAGGAAAGAGTTGCTTCTAAAGGGGACACTTTTTGGATGGCTTGTCATTCCTGGATGGATAGGGTGCAGAGGAGAGAAACCTCCCTGTTCTCCCTGTAACTGGTTCCCTCTAATGACCTGCATTCTTGTGACAGAACTGACTTTTTATTGCCGTGTCACTCTCTCACATATTCTGCCTGTTAGTGATTTTCCAGAGGTGGCTTTGAGAGYTAGAACTTATTTTAACACAAACAAACGGGGCGACGACATTGTGACATTCCCCTGCAACAAACACTGTTCCCTAGCAAGGGGATAGTGTTACCAAATTGTTTCAGCAGGAATTCTTGCTGAGGCCACTGGCGTCTTGTTGGGCCTGAATTCAAACAAACTGAGGGTTCAAAGGCATCCTAGAGGAATATATTCCAACTGCAAGAGGGAGAGGTGACTTAAACGTGCTTGCTGTCTCTTTTTTTTTTATTACATTTCTGCCATAGCAGGCAAATTCTTGTGGGGAAACACATTTTCAGCTGCAGCTGAATGGATTCAGCTTTAGGATAAACCCAGAATGTAATGAAAACACCCTGAATATATTAAACAAAGGACTTTGAAGACATCAGAAGTAGTGGGTGGGAGACAAGCAGATGCTGACGAGTGTTACCAATTTGCTGAAATAGGAGCTGTCCAAGATGAAGAGGGTAATGGCTGGGTTTGACAAAATGCCTGGGAGAGTTCTGAATCATTGCAGGAAGTCTTCTCTTCTTCCCCAGRAAAAAAAAAAAAATCTTTGCTGAGTAACGCATCTGGAAGTGATGAATCTCTTTCCAAAAGAAGATCCTTCCCCCTCACCTGCTGTGGCCAGGGCTGTGTTTGTCCTGCAGAGGCAGCTCCAGTGGGAGGATGTTACAGCCTCCTTTGTGCCTTGTGACTTGACAGTGAAAATTCCTCATTCCTGTGTGCCTCTGCTCCCTGTGCTTGAAACCTCTGTGCCCTCCTCAGGGCCTTCCTTCTGCAACGACTGGGATCCCTGAAAGGGATTGCATGGTTTGCCACAGCCTAAATAAATGGAGGAACGGGATTTGTTTGGCTTGTAGAATGCTAATTCCCTTTCTGCTGGGCAGTTGGAGTAATAATCAGATATCCCTGTTTCTGCGAGGAAAACTTTGTCCTTGGCCATTGACTTTTAGACCATGCAAATGCATGGCAAGGGATAGAAATAAAGTAAAGATGGAAATACTTGATCAGGCAGGCAGGGAATTTTTCAGGGGTATTCCCTGCATTGCTTTGCACTTCGTGCATTGGATTTCTGCAGAGCCCAGGCCAGTCATGGTTGTCTTTATTTTTCTTGTCTTCAGTCTTGTTGCAGAATTTACGTAAACTTTGTAGTAAATGGCAACTGGAGAGTGACTGCTTTTGTTTACATTGGTTTCGTTAGAAAATTTTGTTGATAAAATTATAGCCTGACCTCTGGTGCTTGGTTAGGACGTTTTCCAAAGCAGCCAAGGACTGACCTGGAGAAGATAAGGATATTATTAAAGTTGTGCTGTKTGCTGTAGGAAATTCTGGGAAGGGATACAGTCATCCTGAGGTGCTGTGCTTCCAGACATGCACTGAGGTTATTCGAGATCTTACATCGTAAATAGGTGTTATAATAAAGATATTCTCATTAGCAAAATGCTCTGCATTTTCTGAGCACCCTTGGAGGCAAAGCAGTTACAATACATTATGTGAACATGAGCTTGCTTCTTAGTTAAATGCTGTACCATCAAAAGGAAAATTACTATCTTGTCAAATTTATTTAAAATTACATACCAAAGGGCGTGACTGCATCCTTGTAAAGCTTCAGGAATGAACTCTTATCTAGAGCACGTGTTCACTGCAAGGCCTGATGCAGAGGAGAGAATTCCTGTGTCCTTTGATGCCATCTCTGCCCTGGTAGATGTTGCTGTGGCACTGAGCAGTCAGTTTTGGTTCTTTGCTGGGAGAGGGAGGGTGGGGAATCCATGGCAAATGACCAAGAGCAAGCCTCAGCATGCTGCCTTATTTTCTTTCTTCCCATCTTACTTATGTCTTCAGCACCCTGGCAATACTCAGGAAATTGTTTCCAATTCCTGTCTTAGGAAAACAAGATCATACTCTCGATTTATGGTAATGAAATCCCTCTGTGCTTGGAAGAATCATTCCTGATCCTCTTTACATTGAGAGTTCAGATCAAGTCAGAAAGATGAAAACCAAAAYTTTGTGAATTTAGATTTCACTTCCACCATTCCTGGAGAATCCTGGTCCGCAGAAAGGTAAATTGTTCTCAGAAATATTTGCAGTAGCAGAGCTGGAAATGAATGGGAGTGCTAGAATATCCAGTGAATTAACTGAGTGCAGCAAGTGCATAAAATGAAACTATCTTACAGATACAGGATAATTCTGACGAAAGACATTAGGAAAGCTGAGTTGTCTGGAGCACATCCATGCCTCTAAAATTTACTAAACATCTGGATTCCAAAACCCTGAAGATTATTTAAGGAATTTGTGAATTAATTTGGTTTTAAGTTGTTAAAAAGAATACACACACCAGCCCTAAATCTTCTAACATTCCTAATTCTTCCTGATGCTGGAAGATGAAGTGCATCTTGTGAAGGGGGGGAAAAAATGTTGTCTTTCTGCAAAGCCACTGAACAAGCCGTGCCTGTAGGTTGGGTCTGGTGCCCGAGTCAGGCGTGTGCAGGCAGTGCTGGGAAGTTGGGCAACAGCTTGTGTTGCAACTTTTCACCTGCAGGTTTGGCTGATGGGAGCACGTTCAAAGTGAATGTTTCAGTGGAATTTCTGTGTCCTAATTCTGCTTTTTTGGCTGGGCTCTTGGTATTCTTTGAATGCAGGCCAAAACGTTAATCCACGCATACGCGCACAGGTTTGTTAATTGTGAAAGTGTAAAATGTTGTCGGCGGCTCCTTTTGCAGGATTTTGCCTGTGTGTTAAAAAACTTCCCAGAAATTTAAATGCTTTGTAGTAGGTAATAAGAGACCAAATATCC
Source organism: Amblyornis subalaris (assembly GCA_018881555.1). Lineage (NCBI taxonomy): Eukaryota > Metazoa > Chordata > Aves > Passeriformes > Ptilonorhynchidae > Amblyornis > Amblyornis subalaris. The sequence goes on along the minus strand of JACAXG010000080.1, from coordinate 969,709 downwards.
ATCACCTCATCCTTAACTTTTTTTATACAGAAGAGAGAGGGAAGAGRGTTGGTTTTGAAGAGATTATTTTTCAGCTCGCTGCATGATATTTCACTGCTAGTGAGTTCATCAGGTTGTTCCTCACTCTTCTCCAGGTTAAAAGCCAAGATACTGAGTGCTCTCCATTTCTGGATTCTGCTGCTGACCCTATACTTTATCATGTTTGGCTCTTAATCTAAGTTTAAAAGTACACTTGAGTCTGAGAAAGCTTAAATYGATGTTATTAAGCACTACGATCTGGAATAAAAAGATCTCTTAGGTATAACACTTTTATTGATTTTTTGCAGTGCAGCAGTGGAATATTGAGTTGTATTAAAATATTCTTGTCCCTCCCATTCCAAACAAGCTTGAAATCTTGAGCAATCAAAGAACAAAAATACCTTTCTCCTGTACATGCACTGGTGAGAAGTCCTTTGGCTGGATTGCTCACTGTTTATTGTAACTTTTATTATAAAATTCTTGTTTGGGGAAAATCCTCTAAGGCAGCAGCATTCAYGCTGTGAGATTAGATGCCTGCTGACTTTATGAAGAGAAGAAAAGGATACTATGTCTGGGATTAATAGTGTTTGGAGATTTTTCTCTCTCTGCTATTCACATTGCCTCGAGGAACAGGAGTGAGAAAAGGGAAAATTTTTTAAGAAACACATGATAAGACCTTTTTGGAACAAAGGTGCGATGTAAGAACAGCTCGTGTTGTTCAGATCAAAGTCTCCTGTGTCTGCTGAAACTGAGAGCAGATTCCTAGGGAACACTGTCAGAATGGGGCCAACAAGCTGTGATACTTTCCCAGAATACTTTCCGCTTCCAAGAAGGACTTCCTGAGCCAAAAGTGGTGTCTTTTGTCTTTAATATCCCTCAGTGGACTTTTCTTCCATGAAGCTGTAGAGCAGCTCTTTGAACTCACATAAGGGAGTCTGTGTTTTGCATTGCAGTGCTTCTCTAGAACTTTGGCTCCGACTGTTGGGAAAAGTTGCCTTCTTCCTGCTATTTTTGTATTTCAGGGTTTATGACAATCAGAACTACAAAAGCAATGCCCCAGATTTGCTGCAGAGGGCCAGCTAATTGCAGTTGTTAGTCTTTTCCTTAAAAGAAAATCATGTYCATAGGTGTGCAGTATTCCCTATATTTGAATATAGCCAGGCCTTGGATTTTATTTTTTTTTAATTCATAATTTAGGGTTTTTTTATTCTGCCTGAGCTATGGATTAACCTTGCTAAGAGAGTTATTGGGGGTCTCAGTGTGGTATTTTTTATTGCTTGTTGTGGGGCAGGGTAGCAGCTTGGTTTGCAGGATGAACCATTGAAGAGAATGGAAGGGCAGGGGCAAGAACAGAGCAGGACCTCTCAGGTCACTGTGTGCCCAGATGAATGTCCAGACTGCTGGGATAGACCTGGTGTGGGGAGAGCATGGGCCATGGCTGGTGTGTGCTTCGAGCCTGTTCTTTCATTGTGATGGGGCTGGAATAGGATCCTACAAGTTTTCATTCAGTTTCTGCCTAATCTTRTAAAAATGCTGCCAGCAATTTTCAATATTGCACTGAAAGTGTTCCCAGCTTGTGGACCAGCTCTAAACACTCTTTGCTGCCGTTACCTTGGAAACGTGTGTCAAGTCAGTCAAACACTATTTTGGTCCCCTGTGCCCTTTCTAGTCCATTGCTGCTCTCAAATATTTGCAACAGATAATTTCCTCTGTTTCCCCGTCATTACCATGGGGCCACTGAGGACAGAAAGGACAAATACACCCAGCAGGAAAGCAGAGATGGGACAGAGCTGTGACATCCTGTGTGTTCAGTSCAGAGCAGGAGGCCAGGGCCCACTGACAGCAGTCATGGATCATGGAATTGTGGAGTGCTTTGGCTCAGAAGGGGCCTTAAAGATCATCCCATTCCACCCCCTGCCATGGGCAGGGACACCTTCCACTATCCTGGGTTGCTCCAAGCCCAGTCCAGTCTAGCCTTGGACACTGCCAGGGATCCAGGGGAAGCCACAGCTTCTCTGGGCRACCTGTGCCAGGGGCTTACACCCTCACAGGGAAGAACTCSTTCCCAATATCCCATCTAACCCTGCCCTCTGGCAGTGGGAAGCCATTCCCCCTTGTCCTTTCACTCCAGCCCTTGTAAATGGTCTCTCTCCATCTTCCTTGTGGGCTCTCTTCAGGTGCTGGAAGTCACCTGGGCATCTTCTTCCTGCCTGGTGGCAAAGCCCAAAGTTCACTCGCTCTTTCTCACTATTGAACTTGCGTTGCCTTTTCTTCCTTTGTTTCAGCTCAAAAAGAAGCAGGTCTATGTTGAGAAGGTGGAGAAGATGCAGCAGGCCTTGGTTCAGCTGCAGGCAGCGTGCGAGAAGAGGGAGCAGCTGGAGCACAGGCTGCGGACCCGGCTGGAGAGGGAACTGGAGTCTCTCCGGATGCAGCAGGTACCCCTGTTCCCCTGGGCCCTGCTGGGTTCCTGTAGGATTGCACCCTACACCACACAGAAGGGAGAGGCAGTGKTTTTTTTTCATATTGTACTGTTAACAAACCTTTTTTTCACTAGCTAGAGTCATGGATATACTGGCTACTGTATTGTTGTTACCTGATTTAATTCTATTTCAACCAGAAAATTTAGATAAGGAGCAATAGGGGATCYATCCTGTGCCAAGATGCAGAAACAGCCACATGCTGTTTTATCTTTAAGTAACCTGGTTATATTTGCTTCGAAATTATTTTATAAATCTTGTTCATGGTTTGGGATTTTATATAAAATTCATTAACAACTGGCCTGAAAAGAGGCTCTTTACAAAGCATTTGCATTTAAAAAACCCACACAAGACTAAACCAGCAAAGCCAATTCTATAAATGCAGTTGATGGAAATGGATGGGAGCTTCACATAGACTCTATTGCAATTGTATTATGAGTCTTTTTTAGTGACAAGAATGAATGAGAAGTAGATTGTGCAGGTGTGTTCTGAATTGAATGTGAAGYTTTAGTTCAACCTCTGTCAAACACRGGTGAACCRTCAGGTGTTACTGGAAATAGGATGCAGACCTATGCTCTAAATCACGTTCACTTTCAGGTTATTTTTTCCCCTAACTTTTATCTCTGCATATGAATGGATATTTAAATCTTGGGGATTTGTATTGGTTTTAGTAGGAGTTACAGTAATCTGATAAACTTTCCTGTTACACCTTTGGAAGATCAGGTACTCTAAACCCCACAGCTTTTGACCTTGAGCCTGAGTCCACACAAAAAGTGGCTTGTCATGGTTAAAAATCCTGAGCTCAACATAAAATAGCTTGTCTGCCCGATTTCTTTTCTTTTAAACTATTTGTTTTATTTTTTAAGTCAAATGTCCTGCTAATCCCAGATGAGACTTCCATATAAAACTGCTGTTTTTATTCATTGAACTATTATCCGAGCAAATCTCCGCTCTTTCTTGTTTTGAAAGGGAAYGCTGCCTGTCTTCCAAATCTTGCTTTAGAATTGAATTCTTTTAATCTCCACCTATACACTGATCATATTAATTTAATAACCAAATCCTTTAAAAATATTTCGGATGTATTTTGTTTGAAGGGGTGATACTAGTTAGTGCTTTGCTGAACGCTTGGAAGTCAGTCCATGTTACTGCAGGCATTATGGATGGGCCGTGCACATCACACCTGAATAGCACAGTCTAGCTCTGGGATGCATATTTGGGCCTTTGCACATGGAAAAAAGGCCTTGGGAGSAGCATTTTCCATCTCAGGTATTTTCCTGTTAGTCTGCCCAACACAGCATAAAGCCACTGCCTTTCCTCTGGGGGCTTCTTGTGTCAAACCAGTGCTGCTCTGGAGCAGCCTCTGTCCTTCAGACAAAAAGCAAACCAGCCAACCCTGAGCCTTACTGATGCWTCCTGAGACTTCTATTTTGGTTTTGTTTTGTTTTTTTCTCCTGGGAATCAGCGTCAGGGCACATCTCAGGCTGCCAACGTCTCCGAGTACAACGCCACRGCGCTCATGGAGCTCCTGCGCGAGAAGGAAGAAAGGATCCTTGCTCTGGAAGCTGACATGACCAAGTGGGAACAGAAATACCTGGAGGAAAGTGTGATGAGACAGTTTGCTTTGGATGCAGCTGCGACTGTGGCTGCTCAGAGGTAAAAGAGACTTTTCATAGTACTGGGATTATTTCCTTTTTCCAGTCGAATGTCATATTTCCCACCCAGGAATGTTGTCATATCGCTCGCCCTGTGGTCTGAACAGCTCCCCAGACCTCTGCATGCAAGTGGAGCTTGGCTGCTCTTCCTGGGAGCTGTGCAATTGCCAACAATCAGAAACGTTTTTCCAGGGGAAGACTCCTCCACATACAGAAGCCATTTTCCAGACTAAAATTGTTTTGAGCCATTCCTAGAAGCTGTTGATTCAAAGGAGAAGAGGATTGGGGTATTTTTATTTTTAAAAYAGGAATCAGTCCTTGCTGAAGTCATGTGAGATGGGGTGAGCTTGGTGATTCACATCATTCACCCTGAATGGCTTCCTTGTTCTCCAGAATGTTTTTGCAAGTTACTTTGTGGTATTGTCTGGTTACTAACCAGAAACATCTACTAGGAAATTCTGCTCAAAACATTCTGCTGTGTATGGAGAGCACTGCTTGTGGGGATGGGAAGGGTGTCTGAAATTTGGTAACAAGCTCCCATTCCAAGACAACTGTACAGAAACACTGTTAATGGCTGTGAATAGGCCTGAGTGCCTCAACTGGTTGGTAAACAAGAGCTGTTACTGGAGTGCAACTCCTTAGCATTAGGTCTTGCTCACRTATAATTTCACTGCTCACTAGTTTATGGTTCTTGACAGCAGATTTTATTGTAGATTGGTCCATGAGCCAGAGCCAGGTAGGGATGTTATCACAACTGGCTTCCCAGTGTGTCAGATCATTCTGGAATTACAGGGCTGAAGTTGCAGATCTGCTATGTTAGCATTTAAAGCCTTATCTTATCTTGCTCCAGAAGCAAGCTGTTATTTTAGGGTATTGATGCTTCTTGTGCRCTGTTTTCCAGCTCCCCAGAGATTCCCTAGAGGCTCTTGCTGCTGCTTGTGCTCAGAGGCCGTGTTATATTTTCAGCATGGGCTGATAAGTAGGGGCCTGGTCCATTGTTTATCATGGAGTGSGAGGGGATGTGTTAGGCCTGGTCAGGTTTCATTAAATGAACAAGAATGTTGTCCAGTCAGGAAAGAGCCTCTGCTTTTCCATTTCCATCTAGCTGCTGCGAAGGATTCCATTAATTCCAGTGGCAACTTCATCTACATTGTACAGATTTCTTTCCCTTTTCTTTAYTAGTGGAAACTGGCATCCCTTAGGAAGCTGAGGTTGCAGGAAGGATTCTTTAGAGCACAGGCAGGAACTGGGTCAGGTTGGGTTTCTTTGGTGAATGACATTYTCATGCCCTTTGACATTCACAAGTAGGATGAAATACTCATTATCTGGTGAGTGGACTGACCAACTATCACAGTGTGAACATCAGGCTATGGAATGATATGGAATATCATATCCATCAGATATGGAATCAGTCTGAAACTGTTTGCAGCCCGTGCCAAGTTTTTTGGACCAAGCTGCTTAGGATCRCTTAAGAAACTTCCACGCCTCATTCCCTTTGATATTCACATCCCCTGTATGATACTGCTGGAASGGGAAGGAAAAAAGCTTTGTATCTGAAGTGAAGTTTGTGCTGTTTCAATTGAAGAAAAGTGCCTGGTGTTCTGTACCATCCTTTCCCCTCCCCATGTCCTTGGATTTGCCTCATTGATCAGCTTGCAGTAGTGCAGTGACTGAGTTTAGAYGAGGGACTGGCCCGAGATGGGCAGGAGGTGGTTGTTGTAATGACTTGCGTTTTTGTGTAATCCTTCTTCATTAGGACACGAATGAAGTTGGGAGTTGGATTTTTGGAAGATACTGAGCCAGCCTAAACTCAAAAAAAAGTGGATRTTCTTGTTTGTTACTTTTGAGCAGTATTTTTGTGGTGCTGGGGGGAAAGCAGCAAACTTAGCAGGTCCTTCATGTGCTGTCCTGCTCGTTCTCAGGGACACGACGGTGATCAGCCACTCGCCCAACCCCAGCTATGACACCTCGCTGGAAGCTCGCATCCAGAAGGAGGAGGAGGAGATCCTGCTGGCCAACAGGAGATGTCTTGACATGGAGGGAAGGTAAAGTGGTCCTATCTGGCTTCTTTGGGACAGGGATTTTAAATTGATTGTCTGGGTAGACGCCTCAGAACCAGAAATTCTTGTGTCTTCACCAACAGCAGTGTCGGATGCCAGACGCTCATTTGGCCMAGGAAGTATCTACATAGCAATCCAAAACCTGTCTTGATACTGAGGGCTAATGCAAAAAAGTCTTGTGTCAGATTTTTTGCATCTAGCTAGTKCCTCTTCTCTCTTCAGGGCATCTTCATCAGACCCCAGGCTCCAGTCACCCTTTAACAGGCTCACAGAACTGCTTTCCTTGGGGTTAGGCCCAGTGCAGACTCCCCAAAGTGTGTTAATTCTTTCTGTTGGTCTCATGTTCTGCCCATAACTCTCAGGTTTGTCTCAGAGCCCCTTCCATGCCTGTTCAGAGCAGCTTCCAGTAGCCAGAGGTGGGTGGGTGTATCAGTGCAYTCTCTCACATGATCTGCTCTGTGGGACAGAGAGCAGCCTGTGCCCAGGACAATCTCCTGGCATCCTCCCTCCACCACCCCAAATGCCTAAGGGAGTCCTTGTCACAGCCTTGGGGACACTGAGGCCTCAGTCCAGGGAGACAGGAGACACATAAAGTGTTCTTTTTCCTTCCCCCAAAGGATTAAGACCCTGCACGCTCAGATCATCGAGAAGGATGCCATGATCAAAGTGCTGCAGCAGCGCTCCCGGAAGGAGCCGGGCAAGACGGAGCAGCTCTCCTCCATGAGACCTGCCAAGTCCCTCATGTCCATCTCCAACGCTGGCTCGGGCTTGCTGTCCCACTCCTCAACGCTGAGCAGCACCCCCATCCTGGAGGAGAAGAGGGAGGACAAGAGCTGGAAGGGCAGCCTGGGTAATTTCTAAATACCAATGGCAGTTCTGATACACGAGCCACTGCTTGGAGGGGAGGCAGGAGCAGCAGAGGAGGGTGTGTTGGACAGACAGACCAGCTGGCCTGTTGTGCAGTAAAGCTGGCTGCAAGCAAAATGGGACACATTTGGAATAGCTGCTTTTTTTAATTGCTTTTGGTAAATMGCAACTTCTGATATCCAGGCTCTGCCATTAAAATATGTAAGTCTTTATTCCAAATTTGGTCCCTGACTTGAGGGATGTTTGGGATACGGTTTTCCGAGTTCCCAAGCACTTGCTTTCAGCTGGGTGTTACAGCTGGCTGAAGGTGTGAAGTCTCCTTGAACTGGAGCAGAGATACTAATCAGGATTTCTATCCTGTAGTGTTGTGCCTGCACCAACATGACTCCTGTCTGGAATGGTTCAACACCATTGTTCTGAGGAAAGGAGTTGTAACAAAGCAAATCCTAGATGATTTTCTTTATCCCTGGGAGAAGTTAAGCCCAAAGGCCCTCCCTCTGAGACTGAAAACCCCTGAAACGTGAATGAGAACCTGTTGCAGGTGGTTTCAGAGTGTACAGATTTACCCTGCTGTAGATGGGCCACTCCTAGAGACAAGGAAGTAAGTGTTAGYGCCCACCTGCAAGCAGCAGCATGGGGACACTGCTGTTCCTCGGGTGCTTCAGCACCCAGGGGTGAAAGGTGCTGTGGAAAGGTAAACCAGTGCTGCCTCCTGAAGGATGGAGCACCTTCCAGGTCCTAGAGCAAGCACTGCAGAGTGGTGCAGAGGTGATACCAGCTAGTGTTCTGTGATTGTGACGTCTCCTTCCCTTTTCCCACCTAGGTGTTCTGCTGGGAACAGAATATCGCTCCGAATCCATCCCCTCCACCCCCTCTCCTGTCCTTCCCTCCACGCCGCTGCTGTCGGCCCACTCGAAGACAGGCAGCAGGGACTGCAGCACCCAGACAGACCGGGGCAGTGAGCAGGGCAAAGCTGCTCCCTCCCCTGCAGCTCCYACCCCAGCACGACTCCCCAGCACCAACCTGACCTACAGTGCAGAGAAAACAGGTAACAGAGCTCAGCTGCTGTCCCCCTGCCCCCACTCACCATCTRGGGGGCAGCCCTGATGTCCCTTTTCCCATCCAGGCAAACTGGGGTTAGTTTTTGTGAGGGCAAGTGGATTTCAAGGACAAATGTGGTGGTGTTTTGAGTGGTCTCATGCTTTGAAGGAAAATAAAAAGCCTAAAGAGTGGTAGCATAAGTGTGGGCACACTGGGCAGGGAGGTGCAGCAAGACTGGAGAATTGAGAACAGGGAGATGCGAATCCCAGGGCAGTCTCTGAGTCAGTGTCTACTCTGAAGTAAATTGTGAGTAGGATGTGGGGTTTAAGCAGCACATGAAAACAGGCTCTTGAAACTGGCCATTGCATTGAGTGGCATCCACAGCCAAGTGGACTCAGAGAAGGGGAGGAAGGAGGAGRAGAGGGAACTATCACAGTGAAGCCATCTTGGTGCTGCCCTGGTCGCAGGACCAACTTCAGCCTTGGAGATGCAGTTGACAGCGASTGTCACAGGAGCTGAATTTGCTTCCCACAGAGCTCCCAGCTGGCAAGAGCTGCTCATTTTCCAGCCCACTCTGCCAAATCAATGCAGATTACACAACCTTGCCTCTTCTCCTTACAGGCACATTACAATGCTGTTGTTCTTTATAGCAGAGTGTGTTTGGCTGGGCTCTGCCTCCTGCCCATGCTGTGCTGTTTAATGGGTATCGAGGGAGAACAGGTTTGGTGGTGAAAGTCTACCCTGACTGCATTGGTTTAAATGTAGTCACTCCAGTTTTATGTGGATTTGTGTGTCAGTGGGAGGTACCCAAAGGGAATTTGATAAAATAGCTTTATTTGTCTGGCTACATACATAGGAATTTAATTTTTTTAAAAAGTAAGTTATTAGTTGTCTTTGGCCAATGATAGAAGATAACTTAAAATGTTAAAGTCATATTTCTAACCTCATTGAAATTACACCTTTAATTGTCTATCTCTTGTTTTTCCTCATCACATAGATGGGCCACTCTTCCACTCCAGCACTCTTGAAAGAAAAGCTCCTGTTCAGACTGTGGGGCAGGACCTCCCAGATGGAGAGATGGTAGAATACCTCATCTGAAAAGCTGCACCAGGATCTGAGCTGGGATAACAGTAGCAAGAAATTTTTAAAAGACATTTTTATTGGGGAAAAAAAAATGTAGTACCTGAGTAATAAAAGAACACTCAGCTGTTTGCTCTTGTATATTATGTCTCAAAAGTTTGGACAGGTTAATTTATAATTTGTTCTAAATTATAAAAAACCCGTAACACTTGTTCTTTGAAAGTTTCCCCCTTTATTTTTTAAATACTGGATCTGGTAACATCTGGAGAAAAAAAACTAGAACTTAGGTGCACTACATCTGATATTTCATTTCAGTGTTTTTAAAGTCTCTTAAGCAGAAGTACCTGCTCTCAGAGGKGTTGGTTACATGTCTAGCTTGAATGTAGTAAGGTGAGCTTAATGGCCTTAAAATCATCAGAACCAGGGACTTTGTTGTGAGCATCACGTAATGGTTTTAGAATACAGGTGTTCTGGGAAGCTGTTATAAATCTGAGCTGTGATCAAGGGAGATTTCCCTTTCACTTCCTCTTTTCTCTCAGTGTAAGAACTCAGAATAGGTATTTCATATTCATAGACTGAAAGGATTTCCATTCTCAGCGTGGTAACAATTTTTTTTACTTCCCAAATTTCTTTCTTTGTTATTTCTTTATTAAAACAAATGACTCCGGTGATTAATGTCGCATTTCACGTTTGTAGTTTCTTTTGCAAGATTTGCCACACTTTTATACTTAAGTACTTTTTCAATAATTTGTACAGTGGATAGTAAATAATATATTGCATTCATGTTTTACGTAAATTAAAAAAGGAGAATTTACAGGCCCAGCCCTGATCTGTTAGATCAGATTTCTGACATTGTAATTCCATTGGCTTTAGTGAAACTACTCCAAATTTACCATAGTGCAAGTGGGAAGTCCTGTTGCTTTTCAGTGGTAGCAGCTTAATCTACTGCATCTGTGGGGATCTTTCTCTGGAGCAGACTTTTCTATGTTTCAGATGCCCCTCTGCTTTGTATGTCCCTGCTTTTTGGAGAGACTGGATTCTGTTTCATATAGCAGAGCCTCAGAGGTAGAGCTTTAAAGAGAAGCTCCATGCAAAGGTTCAGATGGCAGATTCTCTCCTTCCAAAATACTTCTTTAATTCATCTGAGTGGGGAGAGCAGCTTAAAGAAAGTCCCAGAGGCATTACAGAAGAAAGTTACATATTTAAGTCATGAGGTTCACTTCCAGATTTTTGGGAACTAGCACAGATGCAGCAGTGCTTTGGTTACAGAAACTATAAGGAGATATTAAGACCAATAGAAGTACATGAGTATTTTTTTGTTACTGTCTTTGAATTTTATTAAAACACTTCAATATTAATTTCTGTTAAAAACTACTTTTTTTGTACTTGAATATTAAAATATTTAATTAGCCAGTGGTCACACACTGGGAACCTGGCTAGTTTCAGCTTTCTGGGCAGCATTAGAGTAGCAAAATTTTCATTTCAGATCATTTCAACCCAGAAATGAGGAAATCCAGCAATTAATTATCAAAGAGTTAGTGAATGTCTTTAATTCCTAGTTGACCCTACTGCTGTGGTGTTCAATTGAAATGGCCTYACCAGATCAACAGGAATCACAGGARTTTCACAGTGGAGGCTCGGGAGGGGAGAGGAGGTGCCTCTCTCTGCTCAGGTGGTGCCCAAAGAGCAGGCCTGAGTTTTCCTTCTGGTGATAATCACTTAAAATCCAAGGAAAACACCTCCCATTGTGTCTAGCAGATTTGCTGCTGGTTAGAGTTCTTCAGGCCATATTCCCAGTCCCACAGAAGTCAGAGATGGCAAAGTGTGTGGGGGAAGGGATGCACCAGGTCGGCCCAGCCTGGCCAGGCAGCACCAACCCCTTCCTTCCATCACCCCAACTTCAGGCACTGCAGAGCTGCACTGCAGGGCTTTGCCTGTCTGTGCCACGTCGGATGACATCTTTCCAGACAGTTCCAGACCTTCCTTCCCTCTGAARCAGTTCTCCACTCTTTTCTAGGCACACTGTCCACAGCCACTTCATTCTCACCCCTGAGAATGTCTTACTTTTATTTCTCTTGGCTTAATTCCATCCCATTTTACGAAGTAATGCCCACCCTGGATGATTTGAAGTGATTTCTCTTCCTCCTCTGCAGTTGTTGAAAATGCAGGAGAAGCTTTTCTCATTAGCTCAAGRTGTCCATCTTTTTTGCCATTTCAGCATGAATATCCATATTATATTTTGTGGGTTTGGCTTAAAATGAACAACAAGGGAGATCAAATGCCATTGAGTGTCTGTGAGAGAGGGGGAGAGACATTTGAGTGCTTTTCTTTTAGAGTTAGGAAAAGTTATATTCCATTTTTACAAATACTTCTCAGCGCTGGAAAGAAGTTTTACAACTGTAGGGGTCTAGATAAATAGTTACTACTTACTTGATTCACATTAATTCTAAAATATCTGGGAAAATTTGGATCCTTTACAGATAAAACCACTTTTAGAAAACTGATTTTCCCCAATCAGTATTGGCTGTTCAGGTGAAAATAATTGGTTTATCCTCCTTGCAGCTCATTGTTTTCAAATGGAGTGCCATTATAATTTATTTTTACAAAGAAAAAAGGACATAATAGCTTTCTGTGAATAAAATACAGCAACTGTCTCCTCCAGAAATGGAAGGCAGGCTGTCTCTGACAGTCTGAACCATCAGGATKGCAGGAGCCTTGGCAGTTCCTTGCCCATGGGAGTAATTTTGGAAGAAGACGGTGCAGTTTTACACTGCTTAGGTCAGGCTCTTTGCCCTATTTTGTAGTTTCGTTTTCTTCCAAAAAAGCAAAAMCCCCAGAATTTCTGATGTGGAAGCTGGAGGTCATTTTCCTGTGCTGACAAACTAGGAGCCATCAGGAATGTATTCTTTCCCTGGAGCTTCCTCAGAGCCATCCTGATGTGAATGTAAACGAGCTGCTTGCTTTGAGGAAGATGTGTACTATAGTCTTCAGTCTCTGTACAGATTTTTATTTTGTTTTTAAACAGAAACCGCTTTAAGGAGACAAACTGCACACCTAGTTCCTTTGCCTTCTGTAGAGCTTATTTCTAGTAGAAAGTGGTTTTTAACAATGATTGCAACGACCTTTGCAAACCAAAATTTTAGACTAAGAGTTTTTCTTAAACTCGGGTATTAGAAGCAGAATTGTAGCTTTTATAAAGAAAGCCACATATTCTTYTTTGTAGAGCAAAACAAGAAAATGAAGTTTAGTTATTTTTCCTCTTTCCTTTCACTGCTTACAGAATGGCCAAACTCCCAAGTCCTTCCCTTGGGCGGTTCCTTTGTGGGTTGAGTGCTCGGGGAACCGCCTGAGATCCAGAGGCTTTTGTTCCCACGTGGCCCAGTGTTGTTATTAAATTAAAGAGCTCCTACCTGACAGCTCCTGGGAGGCCGACAGCAGCGATTTTGTGTCTGAGGGCTGAAGGGGTGTGTGAGTCGCTCCTTAGGAGCCTGCGGGGGGACGCTGAGGTCGCCGAGCGCGGTGGGGCTGAAGCCGTGCCCGTGTGGTCTCTGCTCTGTGCTGGGCATCAGCTTTGCTTGGCTTTCGGGGCTGCCTGAGTCGGGGGCGCTTGCAGAGTTTCAGGCCGGACCCGTTCCCGAGGAGCCCTCCCGCTCCAGGCCCCGGGCYTGGGCCCGGCGGCGTGTGGGGCACCCGCGGGCACTCCCGGCGGCCGCGGCCGCACCGAGCGCTCTTCCCACCGAGACAAACCCGGAGCAGCCAGGGCAGGAAAACCCTGGGATAACTGGGCTTCCTCTCCCCGGGGCTGGCACAGGTTATCCCGGGATGCACTGGGTGGGGGGGCAGGGGGCTGTGGGGAGGGGGCGTCTCTTTTCATGTATTTGTATAGGAACTCTTTTGTAAAAGCTAGTGTTTTTATGTCTAGGAAGTAAACAGACATTGTAAAATGTAATTGTACTGTATTTATGAAGAAAATACATTTCTTTTCAAAAAGATCTTCTTCTAAGTTGGTTTTAGAGTCTGGCTTGCACCACCACCACCATCTCACAGGCTTTCAGAAGCATTGACATCCAACTGGTTTGCCCTGCGCTGTCCCACTGTACCCGTAGGGATGTGCTAAACCATGGAGATTTAAGGAAAAGGCCCCTAGSTGCCCTCCTGCCTCGAGCAGAACCTGTGCTGCCCAAGTTCTGAAATACTGGAACCCTTGGTTTCGTTCAGCTGGGGCTGAACAGTGGAGACGCTGAAACAACAGGAGCAGTGCAGCTTCCAAGCCTTCCCTCTAGAGAGAGCTGGGAAAGAGCTGCCCTTTTGCTTTGACAGTGGAGCAGGGCTCATCCCAGAGACTGGCACTCAGAATTCCAGTCTGGTCATTTTGGTCTCTTCCATTTGTAGAGGAGGAGTTTTGGGACAAAATGGCTTCAAGCAGTTTCCTTCCCACCAGGGTTGTGGTCTAATAGGARCCCAGTTAACTGCTTCTCTTTAGGATCCAAAATAGCAAAGCAGGAATTAAAATACTAAAAGTTTACCATTTCACAGCCATAGAAAGTGTGTCAAGAGAATGATCTTTCATATATAAATCTGCATTGAAGTGAATCATGTGGATTATTTTTTCCTCTTTATTTAAATCATCCAGTTTATTTTGTAATTTGTGACTGGGCTGTTTTGTAATTCAGCTGTTGAAATAGCCCTTAAGCCTTTGAAGSTTTATGGCAGCTTTAATTCTAGAAAGAAAACAAAATAGTCAGTGTAAATATGCACTAAGATGTCTTGTAAATGTGTATCTGTATTTTTAAAGAATGGATCCTGTGTTTTCAACTCTTTTCCACTGATTTGCTTGTTTTGCTGTAAATTTGCTCAGTATGAAAAGCTTATGGAATACAAAACTAAAACAATCTTCACCTTCCCTCATCCTCACTGCTGCTCGGCCTCTGTCTTTAAATTTTCAACTCCTAATTGGAGATTTTACGGGATAAAATAATTGTCATTCCAGTCCCTTSCCTTAAGCATCCCGATTTATTTTTCCCTCTGGCCGGCCTTGCAGCTGCCCACAGCTCACACCTTTTAACAGGCAGATTAGCAGCACTTTGAGCTGCAGTGACAGTCACCTCTCCTTTGATGCCTGGACCCTTTTCCAGACATCTGAGGGCATCAGCATATGAGCAGCCTGCAGTCCTGTGAGTATTTTCTACATCACAGCCTTCAACAGACCCATGTGCTTTTTGTTCGTGTATTTTTGGTGCATTTTGTTGCCTCCTAATTTATCTCTCCYCTCACGATGCTGTCAGAGGAAAGGAGCAGGGATTACTGGGAAGCTGCTTGAAAGTGGCCAGCCTTGATGCAATTTCACTGTTGACTCTTGAGTTTGATCTGAACATAGCTGTCACCTCCCCTGCTGCAATAAATACCAGCTTGACAAATCCRGGGGCCAGTGGTCAGCTCAGCACATCCATCCCCTCCACTCGCAGGCCTTTTGATGTTGTTTCTATAAATCTCCCTGGCGTGCCAGAGTAGAAACAAGAAGAAAAAAAAAAAAAAACCACCAAACACCCCTGGCCAGACAAACCCCCCAGCTCCAGGAGCTGGCTGAGAGCTGCTCTATTTAATAACGCAAGTGTGGCCCATCTGCACGGGGGTGTGAGAGGAGGGGTTGGGCACTTCACAACCCCGTGCGGGCGGCAAAGATCCCACCCCTGCCCCGTGGGGAGCAGCCAGGAGCCACGCGGGGAGGATTTGGGATTTCACATCCCCTCACCTTTCCTGTGGACCAGCCCACTTGGACATAACCATGTCCCAGAGGCTGGACACGKCACCAGCCCCTGCTCTGCTGCTGCATCTGCTGAACACCTGCGTGGCAAAGGCACCTCCTCCAATCCCATCATCTGCTACTCGGCCTGCCAAGGGCTGGGGCTTAAAAGGGAATAAAAATTAAAAGGTTGGATGTTTAGGTTTGGTTGGTTGAGTTTTTTCCCCTCTCAGCTGGCTCCAGCCTTTAGGTGAAAAAGCTCCTTTTGCTGCAAATCCTCACTAAGTGCAACGTAGGTAGTGGTTGATTCCACGCCAGCCCCATGGGTGGGAGGAGGGAGTTAGGAGCTAAAACAGTACACAGTGAGTACAGCACAGTCCCAAGGGTTGCATTAGTCTATTTATTATAAAGTCTTGCCTATTATTGCTGTTAAACACCCCCAGAGAAAAGCAAAATCCATAATGCCACAGGACCTTTCCTAGTGACAGCTCTGTGCCTCCCCTTCCTGCTCCCCAAGGCAAAATTGGAGCATTTTATATATTTTGGAACATTTCTCTGAATTCTGTAAGAAAGAATAATATAAAATGGCAGCAAAAGACTGGCCTTGTAAAGGTGCTTTTAAAATGCTATTTATATAGAGTGATGTTGGAATGAGATAATCTTCTCTTTGTATTGTGGATGTAAACTGGAGAGGAAAATTTTCATTGATGCCTTGCCAGAAGGAGCACTAATCTTTTAAATATAAGGCTTTTATATATACACATACACACACATAAATACATACAATTTATAAAAACTGGTAATTTTGAGAACCTCATTGTACCCGATGAAATTTTCTTTTCCTCCCTAGTAATTTTTTTAACATAAATGGGCAATTTTGGAACTTTATTATGTCTCTACCCTTCTGTTTTCTGTTGCTGCATTTCAGAACTAAAAAATAAGAAAGAACCCCTGCTGTCTGCAGCATTTCAGTTCTTTATTTCAGTATTTCGGGGGTATTTTGGTTGCTTTTCCTTTGCTGGTCACCCCGGAGCAGCATGGCTGGGGCAGGATGATGCCTAGGTTGTGCTCATTCATGGCCACAATATCCCTGTGGCAGTAGCCAAATCCCTGTCCTGTCCTCCTGTGGAACCTTCCAGCATTTCCCTCCTGGAGCCACCCGGCATTAAAGGGGCAGCCTCTGGTGAGGGCTGTGTGACCACTGCACCTGGAATTCTGTGTGCTCCAGCAAGGCATCCCTCCTGCCYGGAGAGGAGAAGGCTCTGGGGTGACCTTAYTGTGGCCTTCCAGCACCTMRAAGAGYCCAAGGGAGCTGAAGAGGGACTTTGGACAAGGGTTTGTAGCAATAGGCCAAGGGGAAATGGCTTCAAACTGACAGAGTAAGTTTAGACTCGATATTAGGAAGGAATTCTTCCCTGTGAGGGTGGGGAGGCCCTGGCATAGGGTGCCCAGAGAAGCCGTGGCTGCCCCATCCCTGGAAGTGTCCAAGGCCAGGCTGGATGGGGCTTGGAGCACCCTGGGATAGTGGAAGGTGTCCCTGCCCATGGCAGGGGGTGGAACGAGATCCCAACCTGTTCAGAGCCAAAACATCTGCACTTGGGCCCATCTCCAGCAGAAAACACCTTTCCCTGCCCACCTCGGGACACAGGCCAAAGGCAAGCGGCCTGAGATGCCACTGCATGGCTGGAAAGCTGGAAGCAGGGCCAGAGGCCTCGAGAGCCTCAGCCCCGCTGATCTGGTGTGCTTATCCCAACACTTAACCCTCTGCAGCCACGTTATCCAGGATGTGGACTTAGAAGAAACAAGATTTGCCAAGGGAGAAGGGCTGGAAGACTTAATGAGCTGCCTGCTGGCGCTCAGCAATTAGTGCTGGACGGTACAGCCCAATTAGGGTACTATTAACTTTAGTTCTCTGGAAATTCAGCGATTAATATTACTAATAATTCTCCTGACCTCAAAGTAATTGCAGAACATTAAAGGAGAGAACTGTTTCTAATTAAGCAATTCCCAATCCTTCTGTTTTCCCTTTTTTCTAAGCCTCTGGTGCCCTCTCAGCCATCTTGGTGTGGGGCTTGCCTGGCTCAGAGATGGAATGGGAGGTGGGGCAGGAACTGCTGTCCCCTCTGCTAAGAAGTGACATTCCTGGAACTCTTCAGCACTTAAAACTCCCAGGTCTGGGCAAACCATAATCCTGCACTCTCTAAACAACTTCWCTAAACCTTTGTTTCACTGCCAGATTATGCCCTTGGAAGGAGACCCAGAAGCCTCCACTGAATCATAAAATCACAGAATGGTCTGGGTTAGGAGAGATCTCATTCCAACCCCYCTGCCACGGGCAGGGACACCTTCCACTATCCCAGGTTGCTCCAAGCCCCATCCAACTTGGCCTTGGACACTTCCAGGGATGGGGCAGCCACAGCATTTCTGGGCAACCTGTGCCAGGGCCTCACCCCCCTCACAAGGAAGAATTCCATCCCAATATCAATTTAAATTAAAGTAATTGCATTAGTGGCAACTGCGAACAACTTGTGAGTAGAAAATGGAGGTTAAAGCAGAGTAAATAAACAGCAGGAGYTGGAGGTGCCCATCTGGCACAGCCATGTGCTACAAATCAAACTTGGTTTGACCTGGAGAGTGAAACARTTTTGCTTGTACAGACACAGTGGGCAGCGTCTGCTCTCCCCCTCTTACACCAAACCAAGGCTGCTGACACCCCACGTCACAAACCCCAAATCCAAGTTTAACTCTTCCCACAGCCCTTTTGTGATAGTGAAACCTGGATTTCTGTGTCATTTCAAATGCCAGGAGGAGTGASGATAAGCAGCCATGCCAGCTGAGTCTTCATAAAAAGGTACCCCAGGCCTGGATGGGAAAACAAAGCACTTTATGGGGTGGCTGAGCAAATCAGGCTTGAAACATCCATGCACCACATCTGTAGGAAAAGGCTTCAATGCCAAGGCATGTATTTATTTGTTGTAATTATAAACCAGGGGCTTGGGGTGCTGGGGCCACGAGGCAYCACCAACCCAGTGAGGTTCCCTGCACCCCCAAAGTGCTGCTCACGGCCCTCCTTGGCAGGGCAGGTATGTCAATGGGCACCACCACCCAGCTTTCAGGCACTGGACCAGCAAAAAAAGCACATTTGCCAGAGTGCAGCCCTTCAGGGAGACCCAGCAGAGCCAGGACAGGTCACTATGAGACCCTCCCAGCCACGGTGCTGTGGCAGCTGTGCCAGAGGCATCACTGGACACCGGGAGACTGTGCCAAACGCACCTCTGTCACTTTTTGTTTTTAACGTGAAGGAAGGGAAGAAAGGGATTTTAGAAAGCAGCATTTTTTTTCCAGAGGGGTTCAAGCAAAACACCGAAGTTTAGCGGCAGCATTTGGGCTGGCGAGGGCAGCCCCGCCTGCAGCTCAGCACAGCCTCCCTCTACCTACGGCAAGGAGCACAAAGGAACCGACTGCCGGCTTCCCTAGACGTCCGTGCTTTTAAAAAGTGAGTATTTCATGCTTGATAACCCAGGTGAATGAGAGGCGTGTCCCATTTCTCACCTAAATGGCCCCATCGGTGTCCGCGGTCTGCGGGYGGGGTCCTGGCGCCGGGCACGGACCGCGCTCCCCGCACCGCAGATAAACGGATCGATAAGGAAACGCAGCCCCGGGGCTGGGGGTGCGACAAGGCAGCCGCGGTTTCAAAGGCTCGCCGAGACCCTTATTAAATTCATTTGTGCTTCCGAAAACAATCGGTGCCTCGTGGGGTTCCACGGAGCTGCAAAGCGCTGGTCTGAAGGCGGCAGGAAACGCAGCGCTGCCCAGGAGAGTGGGCTGGGGCTCTGTGGGAACACCGAGAAGCGGAGGAGCCTTACAGGTAATTAACTTTTAGAAAAATAAAGTCAAACCCACCCCACACCCGTCTCTTGCCGAGCACACCAAAACCCGAGAGGGGAGGCAGCACAGGCTGCGGGAGGACAACGCAGTTGTGTCACCGTGTCACAAAAAACCCTTTGCGAGCGATGCAACACCGACATGAGGTGGCTTTGGGGGCTGCATCTTCGTGAGCTAATCCTTTCTGGAGCATCTCTGCCCTTCACCATCTCACGGATCAGAGCTCGCACCCATCGCTGGGCAGAGATGTCAAGCCCCAGAGGCTGCCCATGGCTTGGGAGCAAGGACAAAACATCCCTGTGGATGCCATGGGCTGTGCCCACCTCACCTGGCTCAGGCCAGCTTGTCTCTTCTTAGGTCCGTCGTCCTGTAGTGACAGGACAAGGAGTAATGGGTACAGATTAAAAGAAGAGAAATTTAGGTTAGATATTAGGAAAAAATTCTGCCCTGTGAGGGTGGTGAGGCCCTGGCACAGGTTGCCCAGAGAAGCTGTGGCTGCCCCTGGATCCCTGGAAGTGTCCAAGGACAGGCTGGACAGGGCTTGGAGCACCCTGGGATAGTGGAAGGTGTCCCTGCCCATGGCAGGGAGGTTTGGGACTGCATGATCTTTAAGGCCCCTTTCCAACCTTGAACATTCTACAATTCCATCCCAAACCCAGCCACAATCAGCTTTTCTCTCCTGGTCTGACCCGGCACATCCATCCCAGGGCCACAGAGATGGGCTGGGGTGGCTGTCCTGGGACATCACGGCCACCTCCAGCCCGGGAGGAGCCCCCGTGTCCCCGGGCGGGTGTGACGGCTCGGGCTGCGTTCGTGGGGCTGAGGGCAGCGCTTTCCCCAGCACCTCTAGATGGCAATCGCTCGCAGCGCTGCCGAGCCTCTTCCCGGCGCTCCCTGGGAAAACTGGCTCGTGGAGCCACCCGCTTGCTGCCAGCGACCCTTGCTGCTGCATCCTGGAGGATTAATGCTCCGAGCCCGATGGCATTTTTCAGCATCCTCAACGTYCCGCTCGCTGCTGGTTCGCCGCGCAGGGGGCACGGCAGCTCCCCGGTGCTGCATCCCCTCTCCCCCGCTCCCGGCACGGTGATGGGGAGCGAGGAGGAGGAAGAGAATGAGCCACCAGCCCCGGCACCAGCCCGGCCTGTGTCCTGCAGGGACCAACATACCTGGAGACAAATAACCAAGCCACCCAGTTTATTCCTAGCTGGCTAGAAAAGGCATTTCCCATTGTATCCAAAGTTCTTAAGTTCAGAGTGACTGGCCAGGCAAGGAAGGCTTTGCAGGCTGCCTTGCTGCCGCGGGTGCCAAGGGGGCTGAGCCCGGGACACCCCAGATTTGGCCAACCCCACTCGCTGAGTGCTCCCTGCAGGGACTGGGGGACAGGGACCAGCTGTGGATGCTGAGACTGGAGCAGCTTCAAGCCGTGGAACTGCAAATATCGGCCGTCCCTGGCTGTCCCCGGCGACGGGAGCAGTAAATGGCATTTATCGCGTTTAAAGGAGAGTGCTCCCAGCCCCCGGGGCCGCTCTCTGCAGCTGCCGGGCGGGTAATAGGGCAGATATTGCTGCTTTCTCTGATAAAATATAATCACTGCTGGCTTCAGCCTCGGTGATGGGAGATGGGGGAAAGCAAGAGTCKCCTTCCAGCCGTGTTTCTTCGTGCYCACACAGACACAGGCACTGCTGCTCCCTAACTCCCAGCTCCACTTGCTGCAGGTTACTGAGCTGCTGACGGAGCTGGCAGCCACACGGGGTTTGCACATGAGGACCCTCGATTTGCTCTGTCTGCTGCATCCTCCCTCCAGCTAAGGACCAGGCTTGGCTCATCCCACTGCCCTGGCTCGTCCCACATCCCTGGCTTGTCCTGCAGCCCTGGCTCATCCAACTGCCCTGGCTCATCCCATATCCCTGGCTCATCCTGCAGTCCCGACTCATCCCGCAGCCTCGTCTTGTCGCGCTGCCCACCCTGCACCTTCRGTTTCAACAACTTTTCCACAAATACAGGTTCTGATTTTTCGAGGAAGGTGCCTGGGCTCTTTCTCCCCCCCAGGTGCAACCTCTCTTTTCACCCCCATGAGAACCACTCCCAGGTGAAGGTGCAGCACATCCAGCCCTGTGCATCACCCAGCGTGGCTGGTGTTACTCCTCTCTCCAAAAAAGGGGCCTGCTCATTCCCCCCAGCTCAGACACAGGATGACCTGCTGGCATGCTGGACACCACAGAGCTTTCCCAGCAGCCTTGCAGGGCTGCTTTGCTCTGGTGAGACATTTGCCCAGGGCTGGAAGTTGACTCAGCACCAGGGATTAAGAGCTGCAGAAGGGAGCAAGTAGAAAATAATGAATCATTATAGAAAATGATAAATCCCTGCAATAATAAATAATGCAGTAAGAGGTAATTAATTATCTCTATTTATGCTGTGCTGCCTGGTTATTGATTTAGATGTGTTCCCAGCCTAGGCAGCCCCGACTCCTCCAGGGTTTCGTCGGTGTTGTTCCACCTTCCCTCTGTCAGAGCCGCTGTGCTGCAGGCCCGTGCAGGACTGGCATCCCCCGGACCAGGAACTAGTCCTGTACTTCCCTGGCACTGTCCTGTGCCTGTGCTGGGCACTCAGGTGTCTTGTGGCACGTGTTGGGATCAGGCTGTAGGGACAGAAAGATAACCCACGACYGACCCCTGGGAGCACCAGGCGGACGTGGCTGCATCCCATCCCTCGCTGGAGCAGTGATGTCAGAGGCACCAGATGGCTCCCTTACTGCCCAGTTTAATGGTGCCTAATGAGGTCACTTCCATAAAAGAGTTAATTATTTCCTGGGAGCCATTTGCTAACGCAATTAAGTCTCTTTCATGCCTGGTTTTAGCGAGTGGCTGAGATCAGGGCTGGTGTGAAAGGCAAAGCAGGGGGCCACCATTCCAGCAGGTGTGTTGGTGCTCCCAAACCAGGAGCTTTTCAGATTCTCTTTCCCAGAAATGGGTCAGCAGCTCCTGCACCCTGGGCTGATTTTTCATCCTACTTCCCCCCAGAAGCGCTAGAAAGGCTGTGCCGGGGATGCACCCTGTGTAATGTCATTTGTAAGTGTAAAAGATGGGGTTTAATGACTGCTTGTATCTGGTATCTCGGAGGTGATGGAGCCTGGAGGAGTTTCTTCACTTCTTTTGTCTTAGGAAATCGACTTAGTACAGATGGCACTCTGAGTRATTTTATTAAAATAAACAGGAGAGGGCTGTGTCCCCAGAGGCCATCCCACTCCTTTTCCCAAACCTGTGGGTGAAACACAACCAGGAGCATCTGCCAGAGCAGCACAGCCACAGGAGCACCAGCTCCAGCCCTTCCCGCACCAGCCCAGCTTCAATTAAAAAATAAACTGTCAGACAGCATAAAAAATTAGAACTTCAACGCCTTTAACATCCATCTGCAAGTTTTCTGCAAGGCTGAGGAGGCAGAGTGGCTTCCACTTCCCACTGGGCCTCGGGAGGCTCCACGTCCCCAGGCAGGATCCTGGGTCCTGCTGCTGGTGCCCGATGCTGTCCCCCTGTGGGGTGGCACGTGGGGGGCGTTCAAATGGGACAGGAGGTAACGAGTGCYGGGGCTGGGCCCCTCTCTTTCAGGGGTCACAGTGATGGGGACAGCCAGCAATCCCACACGGGAACTTTTCCCCTCCCTTATCTCCCTCTCATTGCTCTGCTCGCCACGCCAGGACCTGGGGCGGTCGATCCCTGCTCTGCAAGGGGAAGGATCCAGAACATGAYGGCGCTGCTTCCCTGCCAGGCCACCACTGAACTACTCAGTCTCTTCTGAAAAAYCTGCCCGGTGCCTGGTGTGGAGGGAAACTCCCCAGGCTCTGCCTGGAACCTCCTTTTCTCTCCTTTTCCAGAGCTTTTCTGCAATCACCTGCCTTTCGCTGTTGCTGCCCCGGAGAAGGCGGTGCCACCCCTGYCCAGCATCGGCTGGTGATGACAAACCCTGCCCCCTCCCCGGCGTGCTGCTGCTCTCGGGTGATTATTCCTGTTAATTACTTCCTTCGGAGCAGAAGCCAGATGCAAAGCTGTCAGCTCTGAGTGCTGCTTGGCTTTTGCCCTCGCATCTGCAGCCGCTGGCCTTGGAGAATCCTCTTGGAGGCTCTCGGCGCCGTTGGCAGGAGGACAGACAGCAGTGCTGCAAGGCACCGTGCCACCAGCGCTCCCAGCCGTGGCTGTGTTCCAAAATATTTCCCTTCCCAGTGTTTTTCCGGATGTTTGGGCACAGGGATGTGTTGGTCAGAGCAGAGGATGCAGGAGTGGAGGCCGTGCCTGGGTACCAAACCCCATCTCCTCCCCTGCSAGGTGGGGTGCTCTGCCCAGCCTGGTCCCAGCCATCGATCCGCACCTGCTGGCTCTGGATTCTGCACCTGGCTGAGGAATGGGACCTGCAGGGTGGTGCTGGACTCACTGGCAGGRGCAGCAGGGGGAGCAGTTCCACTGGGGTCAGAGCAACCTCAGCATCGCTGTGAAAATAAGGCCATTAAAGCACGGACCTCACGGAGCTTCCTCTCCCTCCGGATCGATTCACCGAGTGTTTATCAAGGGTGTTTATCATCGGGAGTGACAGCCTGTCCTGGGCACATCAGCTGCTTCTGCTTCCCCTTCCTTCAGCCCAGGCTTGCTGATTGCTTTGCCCCRGTTTCCCCGTGGGAAAAGCCCAGCTGGTGATGACAGACAGGGAAGATGCTGCTCAGCAGGAGCATCACAGAGTCATTTATTCCCTACTCACCCTTGGAGCACACGCGCCATGGCCCACAGGCTGCTCCACGGATCTATTCCAGGACAAAGCAGACTAATAAGATTCCTGGCAGGGCTGTGAATGGAAAGGGGGTTTTACACCACAGTTTGCACCTTGTCCTGTTGCTTAGCTCAGCTGTGAAGCAGCAGAACCCACTGCAGGTCTGCTCTTGGGACATTGAATGGTCCTTCAAGGGGCCAAAGGGGGCCGTGCCCTCCCCCGGCACAGGGAGGGGTGACGATGCAGATGCTGCAGGCACATCCTTTGTCTCAGAGGGCAGGAGGCATTTAAAGAAACTTTGCAGCATTAAAAGCTGACAACTGTCCCAGAGCAAGAGTTGCCACCACATCAACACCTTGGGTGGGCTGGGAAGGTGAGGGTTTATCCTTGCCCACAGCCCATGGCATTGCTATTCTCTGTCCAGAACAGGGTGCCCATGGTGGGAGGCAGAGCGAGAGGGCAGGACCCCCTGCACAGCTCCCTGCTCTGACACGGTGTAAGAGCAAACTGAACCACCCCTGAACCCACAAACAACACCAAGAGCTGGGATCTGGGATCCTAAACTAGAGGCAACCTGAGCCTCCTTTTCTCCAGGCTGAGCCCCTCCATGTCCCTCAGCCGCTCCTCACTGGACTTGTGACTTACTCTGTTGTAAGGCAGGGATCCTCCTCTGACACATCAGCTTTTCCTGTGAGCTTCACTTTTCCCTGATATTGGCCTGTCATCAAGCATTTTCTCCTTGGAAAGGAGAAAGCTGGGTGCTTGTTGGGGAATTTTAGGGGTTCGTATAGACTCCCTGCAATTAGGCATCTCTGGAGGGCTGAACAAAGGGCTCCTGCTGCCCTGCCAGGCGGCTGTGGGGACCCTTGGGGGCAGCTGGGTCCTTGCAGAGCTCTGCACCATCACCGCTGTCTCGGATGCCTCTTCTCTGAAAAGAGGCTGAAGGAAGAAAACCCGGGGCAGGCGTTTGCTGGCAGAGCGGGGTTGGGGGGCCCCGCTCTATCCATTTTTCATCACAGAGCTTTATGACACAATTTCTGGAAGCAGCAGTGAGGAGCATCTGCTGACAAGTACCTGCCGTGGCCAGCAGAAGCGCCGAGCAGCGCTCGAGCCCAGGGCAGCAGCGCAGCAGAGGCAGTGGCAGAGCTGGGTGGCTTCCAGTGCCTCATCCCTGCTCGCGGGGCGGGACAAGGGAACGGGGGAAGGGAGCGGCTGCGTCTCTGCAAATCCCACTCCAGCGCAGAGCAGCAAAACCCACCAGCAGCCAGGGCCCCCGAGAGCCTGCTGCTGAATGCCCCATCTTCGCAGTGCTGTATATAAAACACACATGTCACTGCTAGGGTTTGGCACGCCCTTTGGCACTCTTTAACGCTCGTCTCTCCATCGTGAACGAGCTTCATGCATTTCAGGAGGCCTGAGGGGAGGAGTCATCGCCCAGACCCACGGTAGTGACCTTTGGGAGGAGCACAAGTGCCCCAGGTGAGCGGGGTGTGTGTGTGAGGACTTGCTGCCACGAGGTAAAGCACAAAATGAGTGTCACCATGGTGCTCATGAGCTCCAGAGCCACGAGGGACAAAGCTGAGGAGCAAGTGCTGTTCCGAGAGGTGATGATGCTCACGCTCATCATCACTGCTCCAACGCYGCATCCTGGGGCTGGTTAAGCCAAGGATATTCACAGCCAGATGGACACGACTCTATCTGCACTATCACCACAACACCTGCGTGTTTACAGCACTGTCAAAGAGCAATAATCCTTTAATAACCTGTAAAACATCCAATTTTTCTTGGAGGGTGAATGACCGTCAAAGGGTCCTTGCTGATGACTCTGGAATCAGGCTGGGCCAGAACAAAAACAAAGCGAAATCTGTCTGTTCCTCAGCCACCTGCCCCAACTGATTTTTTGCTTTCTCATCCCCGATTTTGCTCCTGGGATGAAATGCTCAGCCCTGGTCCAGCAGCAGAACCTAGGGCTCAGGCTCTGACTGTCACCCTGCACGGGTGACTCCAGCAGCAGCATCCCACGGCTGGAGAGGCTGGGGAGGCTCCTCACAGCCAGGGCATGGAGGGACCTGCTGCCTGCATGGGACCATGGCCTCCCCTGGGTCACCTGCCCCCCAGCACAGAGCCAGCTGGTAGCACACACCCCCTTTTGTCCCTCTTTTGTCCTTTTCCCCCTTCGGGATCCCATCTGGGGCTGGCAGAGCCCGTGTGCCAGAGGGGTTTGAGTGGGTCAGAAAGCAGCCGGAGCTGCTGGAGGGCAGGCACAGGCACACCCGAGCCACTCCCAAACCTCCACTCCTTCCCAAACTGGGCTCAAGCCCCTTGGACTGGCTGTTTACCTGAGTGCCTTTCAGGTGCAGACTCAAACCCTGTTCTCGCAGCAGCATCACTGCTGAGTACTCTGCTGTCTTTGAAATGTGGCTTCTGCTGCCGAGGTTTGTGTCCTGGTACAACTTTATTTTGCATGGCAAACCCTGGAATACCTCTCCAGCTTCTGATTTCCAAGGGGGGCTGCTGAAACACCTTGGCCTTTTGGACTGCCCCGGCACAGCTCAGCAGAAGGGCTCCTGGGACAACTCTGGCCACCAAACCACCTGCAGGGGCTTCCTTTCTCAGCTCAGGTAGATCCAAACCTGTTTGCAGGAGCTGCAGACATCCTGCTGACAGCTCTCGTGCCYGAGCTGCTCTGGGGGGTTCTGCACATCGTGATCACCCTCAGCTGCACTACGGCTGCTCCAGACAGACYTGGCTCTCCGAGCATCCAGGTTTTGCCCTGGATAGACAATGGGTTATGACAGTGGTGACCTCCCTCAGCTGTTTTGGTGCCCCAGCCACCGTGTCCACGCTCCTGCCTGGCTGCTCTGTCCGTGCCAGGCTGTTTGGTCCTTTACTTTGGGACTTGCTTGCTGAAACAACTCCTCCATGCCCAGGTGGGACATAGAGGAGAGAGCAGCTGGGTGGGACCTGGGGGTGAACACAGGGCTGTAAATCCCACCAGCACAGGAGAACAGCAGCAGTTTGGAAGTTGAATTGAAGTCAAAGTTGAAGTCAAAAATGGAAGTCCAATTCTATGCTATTTCCCCACAGTTTCCATGCACAAGCCCACCAGCAGCACCACCTTGCCCCATGTCCAGCCCTGCAGCCCATTCTGCTCCCAGGTGCATCCYCTGTGGATGCTCCATCTGCAATGGTGCTCCCAAGCAAATTGCCATGGAAACAGAGCCAAGGCRCACAAAATCTGCCTTCCAGCAGGGACCAAGGGGGTCCTGCCAGGGGAGGGGCTTCGTTCATCCCTGCTGCCTTCATCCTCAGCCCCTGGGGCTTACAGCTCCAGGACAGCAGGGACAGGGCAAGGACACCTCATCCCAGAGTTCCCTGGGCATGTTGCAGCCTTCCCTGGGACACTGAGGGTTAACAGTTCCCTATTTCTGTGACCTGGCAGGATTTTGCAGTGATTCTCAATAAAAATGTACGTGTTGAACTGATGCTGGTGGGGAGCAGCTGCAGGCCAGAGCTGAAGGGTGAAAACTCATTAAACGGCAGGGTCCTGACTGCTTGGGCATCCTCAGAAAAAAATGACTCCCTGCTAATTTGCTCAGACTGCTGCATGGGCATAGGCATGGCTGTATTTAGAGCTGGTTCCTGGTCTCAGTTKCCTTTCCCAGTGGCACTGGGGGCTGGCTGAGACCCCCTGCCCCTGCAGCCCCACGCTGCCCTACCCCTCCTTGCTGGGGGYAGCTGGAAGCCTGTGGATGGGCCAGCCTTTGCCTTGCTTGCTCCAGGCTCGTGGCCAGGAAACGAAGAAAAGTAGCTACTGGATGGGGAACAAAGTCTCTAAATTATTCTTTAATAAACCTCAACCCCAAAATAAAGCCCAAAACCTCAGCAGGGTCAAAGGACGCACCACACAGGGCARCCCCTGCCCCAAAGAGGAGCTGCAGTGGGAGCAGAGGAAAGGCAGAGCGGGACCAGCCAGGTCTCTCTTTTCCTCCACTGTGAGGTGCCCAGAAGAGGAGGCTTTCCCAAACACCAGTTCCTGTTCCATCAGGAATTCCTCTGCCTCTCCCTGGGTTTCCAGCCTCCAGGCACTTTTGGGCACAGTCGTTCAGCTGGGTCCCATCGCTGAGCAGAGCTAACTTTGCCTTCCACTCACTTAGGTATAAATAATCTTTTACTATATTAATTACTTTGCACAGAAGGATAAGACATAAATTATAACCCAATGGTTATAATTGCATGTTCTTAGCACGTGTGCTTCGTTACTAATTATCCCCATTCTCCCAGGCAGATTAAAAAGCAGAAGCATTGGATCGCTGCTGCCAGGGAATAAGGCTGCTGAGGAAAGAGAGTGAGCCCCTTCTTGCCACCAAAGGGGTGTGAAATACTGCCACAAATACAAATATAGCCCCTCTTCTCCCCAGATTAGATTAGTTGGAGGTGATCCCTGCAGCTTTCCTGTGGGACAGCGATGCCCTTGGAGCCCTGAGTCCTTCCTCCCATTCCATGCCTGCCATCCTGCCTCCTTCCACTCACAGTGCAGCTTCTCTTGGGTTTATACTGAACAAGGAGGACTGTACTGAAAGCTTTTTTACTTCCTCCTGCTAGGCCTGTGGTTTTCCAGCAAGTGCCCTTTGGGGCAGGGTGAGTGGTCACTGTCTCTGCAGAACCTGCAATAAAGCAAGAGGCAAAAAATGTCATTGTGGTGGCTATGAGTGACCCACAGGATGACCTGCCACCTACACTTGGGCCACTCCGGGAATTAGATAATAAAATGCTGTGCTTCACAGCCTCAGCCTGGGTAGCAGCACTGGACATCGCCTCAGGTCTCATGGTCACCATCACGCCGGTGACACCAGAGACTTGGGGTGCCCCCAGAGATGGCCTCGGGTTGCCAAGGGTGTGTTCAGTTCCAGGCTTAACACTCCAGAGCTTGCAAGTCCAGACCGTTGTTTCTGCTCATGGAAAGTGTCTGACAAGAGGAACAGTTGTGCCTGCAGTGGGCAGCATGTCCTGGGCTGAGGGACATGGATGCTGGAGAGCTCCATGGAGCCACACTGGGTTTACTCTGCTACAAAAGGAATCGGCATCTCATCCTCAGGAAAGTTTCTCCCTCAGCAGTCCTGCACCCAGCCTCCTCCTGCTCCCCAGAGCATTTCCTCTCCGCTGGGAGAGCTCAGAGCCCCAGAGCCCAAAGCCTTCCCCCCACCTCAGCTTGCAGCAGAGCCCCTTGCTTCCAGCCCCTTCTTTCTAGGCTGGCTCCCTTGCAGCCCAAATAACACCTGGAAGCCTTTTTTGACGAATTTCCACGCTCAAGGCACTGGCAGTCCCAAGCTCTGTTGGGTGATGACGCTCAGAGGCAGCAGCACTTGGCSCTGCTCGCAGTGGGGTGGGAGCACCACGCTGAGCCCCGGGGGCAGGGTGCCCAGTGGGGCAGTGCCCACGGGTGAGGCTGAGACCAGAGACTTTCAGGGTTCCTCCAGGTTTCCATGAGCACCATGGGGATGGCAGGGAGGGAGAAGCCTGTGGAGTCAGGGTGATGAGCTTCCCAAAGCCGCAGTGCACGCCTGAGCCTCTCTCCGGGGGCTCTCCGACACCCAGCCCGGATCCCGCTGTAAAAATAGTTGCAAGTGTTAATTGCAGGCACTGATGGTTCAGCGAGCTCCTGCTGAAACCTCAGCTGAACCTGGGAAGGAGCAGATAAAACACGATCCTTTTCGCAGCTTGTGGAAAAGCTCGGATTCTTTGGAATAGGCGGGAGAACGGGGAGYGTGTCGGTTCTGCGCTTTCTGTGTCAGGAATACAGAGTATTTGCAAGGTTATCTTTCTCTGAATGGCAAATTTCCTCTCCTCTCATAACTCCTTTATTGCTATCAGCTTTCCTTGACAGCGTTTATTTTTAAGGATGCATTCCATCATTTCTCAAACACATCACAGAGGTACTTGGGCATTCTGGATGAGGTGTGAGAGGCATTGCCAGCCTCGCTGAGGAGCTGCCCTGGGCAGGGTGGGTGCTCGCCCATCCCTCCTCGCTGCAGTCACTGCCCTTCTTAGAGCCCAGAGAAATTAGCTTTTATTATTAGTCAATCCAAGAAAACATTCCAGCAGCTCACAGGATCACCCCTCTGTGTCAGCAGCACACCCCTGCTTTGGCTTAGCCTGGTGTAGGAAGATGCAGGATTTTTTTCCCTCTTTTATCTGAATTTCTGCAGGGAGGAGGAGCAGGGGAAGCAGCCCCAGCCCCAGCTCTTTGCCCTTCATGCTTCAGTTGCTACAAGTGGGCTTGAAAATGATTATATTTTACATTACAGATTTTAAGACATGAGTAGAACACACACATACAGATCTTTTTGTGTGGTGCTGTGGTGTTTTCACAGGCAAAGTGCTGCAGATGAAACTGAGGAGATGAAATGGGTTCCTCCATCCTGGGGGCAGCTTCCCAGGGGAAAACACTGGCTGTGTCCTACCCTTGGGATGAAGGTGTGCAGAGCCAGGAACAGGGATGTTCATCCTCCTCCTTCAGTCACGAAGGGAACAAACTCCCACTGCCATCAGGGTGGTCACGAATGCCACGGGCGATAACCTGGGGTGCTCAGTGTTCCCTTCAAACAGGACTTGGGACATGTCTCTGTCTGAGTGCACATAATTGCTRTTTCAAATAATTGTGCCTTGAATTAAAATAGTTCCTGAGCAGCCTGCAAAGTGTTTCATCTTTAGTGCCTTGGCATCTCAGCAGGGAGAAGCCGTGCAGGTTGGAGCCAAGACAGGGCCAGGAGATGGRGATCCCACGGGCAGGGGGCTGCCTGTGTGCCAGCCCCGTGGGATTTTGGTGCCATTGCTATCACAGGTAGAAACTGGCTGCTGCCAGTTTGGGGAATTTCTGAGTTTTCTGGGGATTTCTGATACTTTTGTCATATCTTTGGCAACCCTGTCCACCCCTCCCTCCTGTGCTGCTGCCAGAGGCCATATCCAGCATCCCGTCCCTTTTGCATGGAAAATGGAAGAGCATCAGCAAATGCCTAATTTGCTGCTTTGCATATGCATCAAAAAATGGCATCATTTGTCATGGCTGATGAAATGCTCTTCCCATTTTTTTTTTAATTTACTGGTATTTGAGGAGAAAACAAGGTAAACAGCGAGTGGTGTCCTGTACCGATGACAAACAGCTCCCAGGCACAAACGCTGCTGTGCTGCCTTGGCTCTGTAATAATAATAAAATAGAAAGACATTTGTRTACCTGGATTCATTACAAGTTCGGTAAAAGCCTTCAGGAGAAGAGGAAGCTTTGTCATTTAACTTGCAGAATTGCTGGAGAAGAGAGGTTAATCAACCCGTGAGTGATTTACACTCACTGAAGATATCTTGTCAAAACGAGCCCAAATTTTATGTGTCTCTCTCCTCTCGAGAGGAACAGGATATACATTTTCCACAGGCTGGTAATTTGATAAAGCAACTTTTTCCTCGGAAAGTGCAGACAGGGTGATTTTTGCTGGCCCCCAGGCTGGTTTTGGTGATGTCCCACCCCCACGGACACCCGAGGGGCTGCGGGGGCCGGCCCGTGTGTCTCGCCTGTGGGCTGAGAGCTCCCTGCCCGGGATGACTCAGGGGCTCTGTGTGCTCCAGTCTGGAATATTTCAGCTCCATTCCCCGTCTCTGCCCCTGCCGTGCCTCTGGCCATGTCCYTCCTTCCCTTCTGCGCGTGGCTCCGGCTCTCGCGGTTGTGCCAAACCCCCCGGCCCCGGGCTCTGCTTCCCATTCCCGGCTGCCAGGGCTGGATCCTGTGCCAGTGCCAGGGTGGGGAACATGTCCTGGGACAGGGGACATCAGTCCCACGCGGGGCAGGCGGGGAGCAGGGCTGGCACCTCCTGCTCCTACCCCCAGCAAGCCGCCCCTCCACTCCTGTTTGCTTTGGGGCATTGAAGGACAGCAAATAATTGTTCCCTGCTGCTCCAGCCTAATGTGTGTCTTCATTTCCCATAATTACGTGGCCATTCTGATTTTATTTATTTTTTTTAAATTGCAACAGCAGCAAGCAAGGGGACATGACAGGAATGGCTGCCCAGGCTGCAGCAGGAAAGTCTGGGAATTTAATAGCCCCTTTCATAATTAAATCTGATGAATAAGTGACAACAAGTGCCCTTTGAGCCCCACGGGGTGTAACTGCTGTGGCAGGTTACCCCRTTTGAGGGGGTGTAGTGCCCTGGCTGGGGCTCAGTTCCCAGCACCCACTGTGCCCTGGGGATGTGCCAGCCTCTCCTCTGGGTCTGAGCCCTTCTCCTGCCAGAATGCAGGACCATTCCAGGGCCTTTTATTTTCCCCTGCAGATCAAGCACCTGCCAGGCTGCCAAGGCTGTCCCTGGGTTCTGCACAGCTTTGGCTTTGTCCAGGGTCTGTCTAACTGAAGGATGCAGCAGGAGCACTGCCTGAGCTGACACTGCACTTGGGGACMTCACTCAGCTGAAACTCAGGCTCCAAAAATCATTCCTGTGAAAGAAATGTCTGGAGAGAGGACCCAGGAAAAGCTGAGAAGGGTCTGTCCCTCCAGCTGATACTCACAGACATCCTGGCACGTGGCATGTGGTCCTGGTCACCTCCTCTCCCGGCTGTCCCCAGCCCTGGCTGCTGCCCCAGCAGGTCCCAGGCTGCTCCCGGGGTGCAGGGTCAGGAGGGGACCTGTGGGGAGCTGGTGGCACCTGCTGGTCCAGAGCCTCCTCTGCTTGGTGTGCTCAGGATGGTCCTTGCAGCAAGAAAATATTGGTTCTTCCTGTCTTCCAAGGAAAAGCTGATTTCTGAGGCTTTGCTGAAGTGTGCTCTGGTTAGATGGTAGCTGTAGTCCCCAGCGKGCACCCAGTGCTGGCTCTGCTGCTTCACACGTTTGTGCTGCTGGTGACATGTGAAATACTTGGAATACTTGCTTTTGTGCTTAATAACTGATTATGGCAGCCTCGGGTGAGTGGCAATGGGAGCTCTTGCTTATCTGCCTCCCATCACAGGGATCTTTAGGGAAAGGTTCTGGAGGTGAGACCAGAGCTTTCCCTTGCCAGGCTTCCACCCGCCCAAGACTTTTCATAGAGTCCCAGAATGGTTTGGATTGGAAAGGACCTTAAAGCTCACCTCATTCCAACCCCCTCCACTCCAATCCCCCAACACCTTCCACTCGACCAGGTTGCTCAGAGCTCCACCCAACCTTATCCATCCAAGCGCTGGATGTKCCAGCCCCAGTCGAGCCCTCAGGTGCCTTTCTGGCATGCCTGCAGGGTTAGCTGGAGATGTGAGGAGCACTGGGCTGTGCTTTCCAGGAGCCATGGGACAAGGCTGCAGCTGGGGAGCAGCCCCCCCTTGCAGCCAGCTTCTGGCCTCCTCGGAGCTGGGAGGTTTTTGCCCTGACCCTCGCTCTGGAGAACTCCCCAAAGYACCATCAGGTCTTTTGGACCCTTCAGCAGCTCTTTGGGTACATCTGGTGCTCCGAGAGGCTCCGTCATTATGGCAGGAGTTGCTGCAGCAGCAGCTCAGGGTGTAAGGCCAGTGGCTGTCCACGGGCTCTGTTCCTCACCCCGCTCCCAGAGCCCCCGAGAACTCCTCCATTGTGCGGGCAGGATTGCTCAGGAGCGAGTTCCATTAAGCTGCGTGTGAGGGTTAATTAATTTTTGATGTTAACAACCTTTTCTTTGTGTCACATGGCGGTTCACCAAGTTCTGGAGGGGAGGAGAGCTCACCTCCCCGCGCCTCTGTGCCGGGGACRGCGTGCAGCAATTATATATGTGAACATAATTTTCTCTGCTTTATAGCTCTACCCTGTAATCTAGAGCAAGTGACATTTTCCGTGGCACAATATGGGTTAGGCTTTCGTGCTGATGATGCTGCCTTTGCCAATAGATTTTTTCCCAGTGGCATATGGCACGCACTGTTACATCTGCTCCCATTTCCAAGTGATCCTTTACCCTTTGTTGAATTTTTACAAATGCTATCAGTCTAAATAATCCAGAAGGCTGCTATGGCAACAAAACGAGAATGCAGTTTCTCTCTCTTCCCTTTTTTCTCCCCCCCTTTTTTTAACCCTGGAGTATGAGGGAGGAGGATGCTGGCTGTGTCCTTCGGCAGTGTGGATGCCTTGGGATGGGGTTTGGGTCCCAATCAGACCCCTCCAGGCTCCCACATCTGCTGGCATTGTCCCACCCACAGRAAAGAGCAGAGCAAAACACACTCTTACTCATACTATGGGCTGTGCCATGCGTGGGGATGAAGGCTCTCCAAGGAAAACCACATCAATCCCATGGCTGTTCCTGGTGGGAAAACTCCCCAAGGCCATCTGCCCCATCCCATGGCCACGGCCGTGGCGGAGGGTACAAGGTCTTGTACACAAGTGTCAGAATCAGCACCACAGGAACTCAGCTAAATTAATTTAAAGAGTGAGGCACAAATGGGTGGTGGCTCTCTCACAACAGGGAGCTGGGCCTAGTCCTAGAGAAGATGCAAATCATTTGGATAATTACTGGCAGACAAACACATTCATGCACGAGTGGGACGAGGCAGGGCAGCGCACTGGGACCTGTGGCTCTCACCTGGATTTTGTCCCTTGGAGGGCACAGCTGGGATGGCGGAACAGGCACAGCTGTATTTGGGGCGTCCCCGAGGGGCTCCCACCCACAGCTGCCGCGGTCCCATCCCACACCCGTCCCTGTGCGTTCTCCAGCAGGGATCCCTCTGTCCCAGCCACGCAGCCAGGACTTATCCCCGTGTTTTTGGGGGATGTGAGGTGTGGGGCAGGACACASGGATGCTGCCCGGGGTGGGGTACTTGAGCAGTGCTGATTATGGCTTGGAATGAGATTTGTTAGCAAACCATTTCTAACCCGTGGCACTCCCAGGCAGCAGCTGTCCCTGYGCAGTGCCAGCCTTGGCCAGCAGCCAGGGTGGCCAGTGGCCAGCGGCTCCTCCAGAGAACCTGTGGCTGCCCCATCCCTGGGAGTGTCCAAGGCCAGGTTGGACGGGGCTCTGAGCAGCCTGGGACMCTGGGAGATGTCCCTGCCCATGGCAGGAGGTGGCACTGGATGATCTTTAAGGTCCCTCCCAACCCAACCCAACCTGACCTATTCCATGATCCTATGGTCTGCCCTCTCCCTGCAGCTCCATCACAGCCCTGACCCACTGGAGGAGGATGGATTTGCAAGGGGCTTGTGATCTCCTGCTGTCAGGCACTAAATGTTTCTGATCTTCTCCTGCTCAGGAGAGCTCTCAGCCATAAGAAACCTGTCAGACCTCTCTGGTACAAAGGTACTAAGTTAATAAAATTTGTCCATAAAATCAGACAAAAGGCATTGCGGTTTTATTAAGATCTAAACTGTGCAGTCTGCTTTATTACCATCCTTTATAAATTATCCACCCAAACCTCTTGGTTGGGTCTATAAAGACAGSCTGTATCCAGATTCACTGCATTCCAAAGGCAGTGAATTTCCTGGTGTGCTGAAGGGAACAGCTCAAAACCCTTGGCCAAACTGAGCATGTCCCAGGGGAGCAGTGGCACTGCCCAGCAGTGATCTGGGGAACAGCAGAGGTGTAGGTGGGACCTGGGGAGGAGCAAGGCTGCCGTGAGTGACCCTTGGAATGACCCGTGGCACCTCCTGACCCATGGAGCCAGGCACAGYGAGGGGCAGGGGGGTGTGGGGAGGTCCTGTGCAGGGCAGGATAAATGCCAGCGTGGGATGTGGGGTGTGGGATGTGGGATGTGGGATGTGGAAGCACTAAAGAAATCACTGTGAGCATCTCACAGGTGAAAACTGTTCCATCAGGTGCTTCTGGGTATGACAGTAAATCAATTATTCAGAGCAAAACCATCAGTGTGAGAACAGTGTTTATTAGTCTCATATAAATAATAATTGCATTAGCTAGGAGAAAATGATTAATATTAATAGTTTTGTGGCTGTGGCAGGTATTTGCATATTGTGTGTGAGAGGGGTGTGTGTACTGTGGGAAGCCAGAGCCTGTGTTGATACTGCGAGTGGCCTCTTCGCCTGCAGGGCTGAGCTTTGCTGCTCTCCATCACCTGAGRCCACCTTTACCCTTTCTAGTGGGCCCTGTGGCTTCCCAAAGGACTTGGGGGGCTTCAATGGAATCATTCCCATCAATATGGGATTATTCCCATTGAGAGCTGGTGGCTGCTCCAYCCCTGGAAGTGTCCAATGCCTGGTTGGACRGGGCTTGGAGCACCCTGGTCTCGTGAAAGGTGTCCCTGCCCGTGGCAGGGGGTGGAACAGGATGATCTTTAAGGTCCCTTCCAACAAAAACCCTTCAGGATTCCATTGAGACACTGAGGTACTCCACGAGTGCAGGCTGCACCGTGCCCTCAKCCCACTGCCATGGGCTGCCTCCTGGAGATGTTCCTGGGCACTTCTGTCCAAGGGACCAAAGCATGGCTTAAAACAACCCAAAACCTCCAGGCAATAATTAAGAGCACTGTAAAGATGTGTAGAAACCTGACATCTGGCCCTGACAGAGGACCATAGCAGGCTGTGAGTGTTTTACCTGCTGGTTTCTTCCTCTCTTTGGGAAGCAGAAAGCCGGTGTCACGTCAGCTCCCAGTTTCTCAKGGCTTGCTGGTGCTGGGAGTATTTTACAACCTGCTGCAGCCATGCTGGAGGAGATTCTGCATATCCCAACCCCTTCCCACACGGCAGCCTGCCCAGACAGCAAACAGACATCGTGTCCAGAGCCACTCCCGGAGTCACCAGCCAAASCCCACCAAAGCTGCCCAGGCTTTAGCAGGTGTCAGAGCAGAACCTTTTCTTCCCAGGCCAGGGCAGCAGCTCCACAGGGCTGGGGCAGAGGAGGAATGACCTCCCCTGCTTCCCCCCCCAGCCTGCCTCCAAGCAGCTTTCAGCTGGTGGCTTGGGAATAAAAGAGTCACCTTGGAAATAGCAGTGCAAGCTGGGTTTATCTTTAAAAGCAGATGTCTTTTAAGAGATTAGCAATTTCTTCTCCATTAATGTCTCAACCACAGCGCTGGCTGGGGAAGGGGTTGTGTGTTTTATACCTGCCTCCTTAAAATTATACAATTATAGAATGATAGAATCACAGAATCATAAGGGACCTTAAAGCCCATCTCGTTCCAACCCCCTGCCATGGGCACATTCCATTAGACCAGGTTGCTCCAAGCTCTGTCCAACCTGGACCAGTCACGGTCTGGGAAAAATCTGTCACTGAGATAAACAGTTTAGTAATGAAACCTCRTTATATGGGGCATCATTAACCTCCCTCCTCATCCTCATAACATCCTGTCCTGGGTGCCAACAAAGGCATGAGCAGGAGTGTGTGAAATCTCGGGTCATTTAATGGAAAACAGACGCTCCTTGGGCAGCAGAAAATGGGTTTCAGACTCAAGACGCCTCTGTGTGGAGGTATGTGTAGATGTGTATGAAATAGAGATTTTTTCCTCCCTTGGCTGAGTTCCAGGCTCCACTCCACTGATTCATYCCCTCAGCCTCAGAGCACTGAATGGCTCTGACTGCCACACACGGATATGATCTTCCCAGAACGGACAGCAATTCATCACTTTTGTCATCAAAAAGCAGTTTTTCTTGAAGATTGCAGTGCAATCTAATCTCAGGCCTTTCCCCCTCCTACAAGGTGCATGTGATGGATATAGAGGTGACAGCAGAGCTCCTGGCTGGATTGAGGTTTCGCAGTCATCTCCACGCAAGGATGTTTTGTTGGTGGGATTTGGGGTGGCTCACTTGGTGTGAGCTGGGAGGGACAGGGTGGGGTCCTCCCTTCCCAGTGACTCCCAGAGGGATGCTGGAGGGGGTTGGGAAAGAAACATGACTCTCTCCAATCCTCCTAAGTGTTGTTTTTATTTATGCCCTCTTCGAGGCTTCAGTCTCTGCTGTGTGCAAAGAAAACAGGCACCAATGCTCAAACCCAAAATTCCCCAAGCTGGAGAGACGTGGGGTGGGGCCCTGTCTGATTTCCTCCATCCAAATCCTGCCTTCTTCTGCCAAGTTCTCACTCCTTGCGATATCCAAAAATAAAACTGTCCTACTGTGAACTTTTGCATGAAATGATTGAAAAACTGCTTGTCATGTGCAGAAGCCGGGCTGATAACACCGGGTCCCTACAAGGACAGAAGCAATTGAACTCTCMCAGCCTGGTGCAAGCACTGAGTCATCCTGCAGCCTCTGGAGCAGCTGGGGATCCCAGTTAACCACTTGCTCGTTCCCACARGCAGCAGGCAGGGAAATTCCCGAGCAGCACAAGCAGAGATTTGAGATGCCACGCCAGCTCAGGGACACGGGGAGTCATCCACGGCAGCGCCAACCACCAGCGTGGGAGCAGGGCTGGGGCAGGAGGAAGGTCCATGGTGAGCAGGTGGGAACACTCCTCGTGACAAGCCCCAGCCTCGTCTCGCACCACGACATCCGAATCACCCTGTGGCCACCAGCTGATTGCTCTCCTTCYCTGGAGGATCCATGGTTCTCCTTGCATCCACCAGCATGCAGAGCTCGTCCTGGGCCCTCCGTGTCCTTGTTTCAGTGGGGACAGAGTTAAATTTCCTCCCAGGAGCTGGTCCTGGGCTGTGTTTTGGATTCAGYGTGAGGAGGGTGTTGGTCACACCCTGGTGTAGTTGTTGCTGAGCAGGGCTCACCCCAAGCCGAGGACTTTTCCATGTCCTCGGCACCAGCACAGTCAGAAACCACCCTTCACACAACGATTCCAGCAGATCCAAGCTCTACATCCTACCACGACCTCCCCCTCCATATACAGGGCTGGGGTCATTCCCAGGTGCCTGTGTGAGAAAAGCCATAAATGCCATCCCAGAGATGTGTCACAGGCTCAGKAGACATGGCTGGAAAACAGAAACAAATCAGGAAAACAGTGATAACTATAAATAATATTTRTTTTTCTGAACCATCCTATTTCTGTCAATGAGGCTCAGAGGTTTGGCATTTATTGTCTCTGATTTCCCCGTTTCTTAAAAAGCAGAAAGGGCAGGGAAGTGATTTCTGCCACAGCAGTTCAGAGGAGGAAATTTACTGAAGGAATTTTTCAAAGAGGAAAATACAAAAGCATTGATTTTCTTAAAAAAAAAAAAAAAAGCCCAGCAGTAACAGTAACCATAAATCAAGCAGCTTTCTAGAAGATTACTTTAACAACATTTGACATCACTAATGGTGAGTTGTTCTGTAAAAATGTGTGTCTGTGCTGTCACAACAGCACAGGGAGGGGAGGATGGGGCTGAGGGCAGCCTGATCATTGGGCTGGGTATTGTGGGGAAACAGGGACACTTTGCCTACCAGAGAGGATGAAACATTTCTTGGGAAATGCTAATAAGGACAAAAGTTTATCAGTGTTATATCCTCTGTGTCTTGAGGACCTCCCTATGTTTCAACCAAATTTCTGAGCCTGTGCAACACCCAGCTGAGGGAAGGGAGCAGAAGTAAAACCTCTGTGGATTTCTGTTGGGAAAACCTTGGCAAGGGGCTCCCGGACCCGTGGGATGGGACGGAGGGAGCTTTGCCAGCTCTGGTGCTGGCTCATTTCTGACCGGAGACTCGTGAGCCATGGCGCTCGCAAAAGCAAATTTCCAGCTTGTCCAACTGCTCTGTGACGTGCAGGGACAGTCTGAACAGTGCACGGGGAAGGATGAGGCTTTGCCTGCCCCCGGGCCRGGTGGGGCTCTGGGAGCTGGGCTGGGCCAGGCAGAGGAGCCAGGAGAGATGCCCTCCCCAACCACGCCGGTGATTTCTCCCCGCAGACATCTCATCTCCGGGAGCTGCCTGACTTCAGGGCATTTCTAAAGTGTCATTTATTTAAATTTTGCGGTTTAATCTAACGCCCCTGCTGCGGGGCTGATGTGCCTGTAGAGCGAAAATGCAATTCTGGCTTAAAAATAGCATCCTGGTGAAGAATTTCATTTTAGGT
The DNA here is from genome assembly GCA_018881555.1 of Amblyornis subalaris. Lineage (NCBI taxonomy): Eukaryota > Metazoa > Chordata > Aves > Passeriformes > Ptilonorhynchidae > Amblyornis > Amblyornis subalaris. Next base: position 930,220 of record JACAXG010000080.1, on the reverse strand, counting down.
CCATTTTTCACACACGCTCAGGGAAGAGGTCTCGTTTAATCCGTTTCTAGGCGGAAGCAGGGTTGTATCTCTGCAAACAGTGATGTGGCACAATTAATAACACCTTGTAACTTGCTGTGCCTGTGTACAGGCTCCTCRTCAGAGTAAAGATCTGCTTGTAGATAAGATGGAGAGTTTATAAAGCAGCATAATTAACAACCTGCTACATTATTGCCTACCCATCCTTGCTGCCAGCCAGCCACAGGCCCAAACAAGTGACAATTACCAGGGAAGATGACACAGAAATACAGCTCCAGTGCTGCTCCAGCGAGCACTAATGTCTCTTTAGAAGTTATTTGGCTGTTAGGAGTGACTGGGAAGGGTTCCACTCCCCATGGAGCAGTGGTGCTTGTCCTGCCTTACTGCGAGGTGCAGTCGCCTGCCTGATCCCGATGCTGGGGCAGGACCCGGGCTGATGGATGTCTGCTGTGTCCCATGTGTCAGGAAGTGACACTGGCGATGAGCTATCCCCAATTCTGAGCCCAGTTTAGCAGGTTGTCTCATCAATTCCCCTCCGGTTTCGAGCAGGAAACCARAACGGTTTTGCCTTGTGTTTTCCTTAAGTAATGCCTTAATTTTGGGTTAGTGTTAAAAATAGAACACGAGGCCAGAGTTCAGTTCAAGGTAATTAAGCCCCTAATGAAGCAGCTGAGCACCTCTGCAGTCCCTCAGGGGTGTGCAGAGGAGCTGCTCACAAAGAGCTTGGGGGGAGAAGCCACAACATGGGAGAGGGAAACAAACACCTACAACTTCTATTTTCCAGCTGTATTAATTATTCAAGAGCTGAGAGAGAAGCTGGGAAATGTTAACCTGGTTGGAAGAGGAAGGATTTCAGGTTTGAGAGGAAGGTGGAAAGGGGCTGTGTCACCTTGGGGTCCCTCGGCCTGGAATTCAGTGTTCACAGTAACTCCCCCAAGGTGAGTGCCAGGTTTAACCTCCTCATTAGCAGTTTCCTCATTACCTGTTTACTGTGTTGTGGGGCTGGGCTCACAATCTCCTCCTCCTTTCCCCCCCCACTCCTGCTGAGGACGTCGGAATCTTTTCCAGGGCTGTAATTTGGSAATAATGTTCGTCAGGAGACTGAAGAGCAGCGGGATCAGATCGGTGCTGTTCTCATGGCAGGCGGGGGCTGCAGGAAAGGATGGATGAGGGATGAGGTGTGCCAGCCGCTCCTGCCAGAGCTGGAGCCAAAATATTGTGGACTGCAATGTTTTTTTCTGGGGTGGTTTGTGATTCCTCCAGCACAGGGCACCCCGTGGCCCCTCCAAGCAGGACAGAGAGGCCAGAGGCTCTTGCCTGCTCCATCACACCTTTTCCTGACCCAAAATCGTGCCTGAGAATATTTTTACAACCCAAAGAAGAGCTGAGCTGCCTCTGATCGTGCTGATTTCCAGGCAGCTTAGCCCCAGCTCATCTTAAGCAGCCTGATATCTCGAGTAGAAAATTCCCACRGGAATAGGTTTGTGCTGCATTTCTGTTGCAAATGCCAGAAAAACAGATCAAAGAGCTTTTCTCCCCAACAGATTGAGCCCTGACATTGAAAAAGACGTTTTCCAGCAGCTCTAGCAGAGGGACTGGTCCCCAGCCAGCACTGCCCAGCCCCAGCGAGGGCTGAGAGCAGCAGAGAGCAGCCGTGGTCCATCAGGGAGCTCATCCATATCCAYGGCTTCTGTCGTGGGTGCAGTGGCCAGCTCTGGGAAAAGTGCTTCCTGTACAAAGCAGCATTTGATTTCAGCTGCAGGTCTGAGTAAGAGCATTGCTGGGATTGCCTGCAGTGCAGGACAGCACACAGGGAGGGGAGGGAGACCTGGGTGAGGAGCAAAATTTGATTTGGAGGGATGAGGCTCCAAGGGATATTGGGCTTTCTGATAGAGACCTGTGCCTGGAAGTAAAGCCCGAATTCCTGCAGCCCTGCCTGATGGGGAAGGGGGGGGGGGAACTGAAGGCAAAAGCTTGCTCTGACTTCATTTGGGAGGGAATAAAAAGAGGGGAGAGAGGCTCTGCACCCCAACCCAGCCGCCCTAGGCAGGGCAGTGGCTGCAGGCACTGGAGGTCCATTTTCAGGAGCAGACAACAATCAATTTGTTAATCCCCACAGGTATCAAACACACTCCTGATAACAAGTTTTTTTCCCTTATCACTGAATTTTCATGGCTCAGATTTTGGTAGAAGCACTGAACTTTGGAGCTGTGCTTTGCTGGGTCCCTTCCAGCTCAGGGCATTCTGTGGTTCTGTGGACTTTATGCATCTCCCACCCCAGGCATGGCCAAATGCCCGAGCCCATGGCATCACCCATCAGCCTGAGCTGTCAGAGGCACAGGAGGATGCAAACTCCACAGGCCAGGGCTGACTTCCATGAGCTGTGGGAGGAATGGAGTGGCCAGGAAGGAGGGCACCGGCTCCAGGGACGGATGGGTGCCTCAGAATTTACACAGGGGGAAAAGTGGCTGGCTGAACTCTGAGCACATGAACAGCCCATTTGTGGGCTGACCATCCCCAGAGCTGGCAGGGTGGCACTGGGCTTATCCCAAAGCAACCAAATCCCAGCACTAAGTCATGGAATCCTTTAATCTGGCAGAAACCTATTTGGGAAGAGAGCCTCGGTGTCCATCTCCCTTGACAGTGTTGGACAAGAGTCACAGCTCAGCTCCTCAGTGCAGAGAAACAGCAAGTGAAAAATGCTAGGCTGGGCTTAAATACAGGGGAGGGAGAGATGGAAACATCCAGGAGGAAATAACACAAGACACTTGTCACTCAGCAATTGTTGACAAGGCTGATTTGCCCCTGAATGCTGCCATAAAACGATTCCCAGAGTAGAGCAGCTGTGTGATTACCGGGAAAAAAATTATTAAATCTTATTAATTGGTTTTCGTAAATAYGTGCGTGTTTGTGTGTGCAGTGTCAAGTATTGCTGAAATAGGAAGGTCAGGCACTTGGAAACCTTGGGAACCATCCTTGGGCCCCAGCTTTGCTGCTGTCYTCATGGGGAACAGGGCCCAGCTCCAACAACACACAGCTGTGGGGCTCCACGTGCTTCGCAGACCTCAGCTCCTCTGTGCTCAGACATTCCCTCAGAGCCAGGTGGGCTTTTCCTGCTAGCCCAGCACGGGCAGGGTAATGAGCCTATCGCTTGGTACAAGCCCCTGGCCTCATTTTCTACGACTTGTCAAGTGGCCACGGGATTCAGGTTTCCATAGGAACATCTGTCATTTCATACATGTTTACCAGTAAAAAAATAAATTGGTGAGAGATGCCTTGCAGACATTTCTCCTGCCAAACTGATTAAAATAGTACTGGGGGGAGAACAACAAAAAGACACGAAAAAGCTTTTGCTGTTCTTCTCTGAACAATTTCATGTCCCCAGCTGTCATGCGGCGCACGCCATGCCCTGGGCTGCTTTTGGGTACCTGAGCTCTTCTGCCTCCCTTCTGACCTCTCGGTTTCGATAGCTCTCCTCAGAGATGCCTCTTCTTTGTGCAGTGCTGCTGCTAAGGGAAGCACATCCCTTGGAGGGAAGGGCCGTGCCGGATATTAATACCAAAGTCCTGTTCATTCCAGAAAAAATTACATCTCCTCCACGCCGACGATGAACCCACTGCAGAGCTGGGATGCACGGGGCTGGATGGGCTGGGGACCTGAATCCGAGCCTGATGTGGTTCAAYGGTTTGACAGCTTAGTTTCAGCTTTGGTCCCTTCGGAGCAGAGGCAGTTTGGGCTGCCAATCACCAAAGCCAGATAAGCCACTTTGCTTTGGGGTCCTGGTCTGTGCTTAGGGCTCAGGGTTCATTTGAGCGTTACATCCCATAATCTGCACCTCCACGGAGCTGCTCCGAGGGCTGGACCCCTCTGCGCTGGAGGAGAAGGCTCCAGGGAGACCTCAGAGCCCCTTCCAGTGCCTAAAGGGGCTCCAGGAGAGCTGGAGAGGGACTTGGAACAAGGGATGGAGGGACAGGACACAGGGAATGGTTTCCCACTGCCAGAGGGCAGRGTTGGATGGGATATTGGGAAGGAATATCACCTGTGATGCTTCATCACCTTGTGAGGGTGGTGAGGCCCTGGCACAGGTTGCCCAGAGAAGCTGTGGCTGCCCCAGCCCTGGAAGTGTCCGAGGCCAGGTCAGATGGGGCTTGGAGCAACCTGGGATAGTGGAAGGTGTCCCTGCCCATGGCAGGGGGTGGAATGGGATGATCTTTAAGGTCCCTTGGAAGCCAAACCTTTCTCTGATTCCATAAGTAAAGGAGAAATTACAGGGCAAGCTGTGGGCACCGTGTGGCTCAGGGATCAACTTAAACACATTTGAATGCAAACAAGAATTTTATCTTTATTTTTAATATATTCAAACCTGAGGCCATTTTGAAGCTTTTCCATTACAAGATTAGGTTCTGAATTTGCCCTGGCAGCCCTTTCAGGGGATGCTTCCAGCACAGGGCACACTGAGAGAAACAAGAATCTGTCAATGATTGATGGAAATACAGAAATATTTGGAAACATTAACTGCAGGGGCAGACAGGAATGGAACCTCGTTGGAGCATGGGTCCAACTTAGTCATTTAAGTGGCACCAGCTTATCAGGAGGTTCTAAAATAAAACTGGGTTGGTAACACTGCCCTGAGTCTCCACTTCTCAACATAAAACTAGGGATTTTCAATAGGATTCCTGGCAGAGTTTCTGCCTGCGAGTCAAGCAAACCACTACAGAAATCTCTGGGACTGGCAGTGCCTGGGCTTGGCTTGGAGCTGAAGGACTTGGGGGTGGCCCTGCTGCCTTCTTAGTGTCACCCTAAAGAGGTGCTTGAGGAAAGGAAACCATCAGTGCTCTTTCTAAGCCTCTCCTCCTGCCATTGGAGCAAAGAAAGTCATCCTTGGTTTAGGAATAGGAGCACAGGAAAGCAGAGCTCAGCTTCTGTGCTTCCTTCAGCCTCCACARCCTCTCCATCTTCCCAGCCTGGATTTTATTCCATGCCAATTGGCCCATGACAAAGTGGCTCCTGCAGGGCATTAGGGAGGGACTGTGTTCCTCAGGCACACGGGGGATTTGGCCCTGCCCTGCTGCTGGGGTCCAGCCCAGTTTGCACCTGGCAAACAAGGAACAGGAACAGGCAGCCGAAAAATTAAACCTCGTATTAATATCAGGCTTAAATATTTTCAAAAGTGAAGGGAAGGGAGGTTCAGCTTCAGCCTGTGGGGTGAGGACAGCTGCAGTTTGGAGCAGCAGAGCTGTCCTTCCCAGCAGGGACAGACAATCCACCACCCCTCGGAGCCGAGAGGCGCCTGCAGCGAGGCACAAGTGATGGCCACGAGATTTAAATCAAGAAGGGAAAAATCAGAYGTCTGATTTTATTTCTAAAAAGATGAAGTTTCTAAGTTACGTTTCCTGAGTAGTTCAACAGCAGCTGGATTTGGAGCTGGTTTGGGCTTTTCTTTATTTATTATTTATTTCAGTGTGTTTATGAAGATGCCTTTGGGGTGGGAGCTGGGGCCATCCAGGGGACTCACYCGGCCTAAGTTTGAAGATGCAGATGGGATAGAAGCTCATTTTATACACAAAGTGGCCTCCAGAAGAGGCTGAGTGTAAAGATGGAGCAGGAAATATATTGACATTTTAGGCTAAATGCATTGCAAATGAAAATCTCACCCTTGCAGAGGGATACAGAGACTCCCCAGGCTCACCAGGCYTGTCCAGGGGAGGGCAGGATGCTGGTGAGGATGTGGCTGACTGCCTGGATCACAGGCACAGACTCTAAATCATTCTGGTTATTTAGTGGCTGARAAGATGTTAATAAATATTCTCCTCCTGATGAAATCAATCTAACTGGCTCGAGTCAATCAGGAATAACACTGCACTCCATCTCCTCTCTGGGCATTTTTCAGCCTCTCTACAGTAGCTGTAAAATCAGGTTTTATGATCTTCCCTTGATGAAATAATGAAATTAAATCCCTGATGGACGATATAGCAGGCACTACAATTCATGGGTGAAACAAGAACGTGTGTTTGGGGGACAGCTCAGGACAGGAGGCAGCGTTTATTTATAGAGTTTGGGGGGTTTTTTTGSTACTGTACTTTATTTCATTCTGTAACCTTCACTCTATATTCAGCATTAATTCACAGGGCATCATTTGAAGCTTAGGATGCAAAGCCAGCGGAGTGTGCACGGGGTGAGTGTTTTATGTGTGTGCACAATTACTTCACTGAATGTTTTATTCACTTTCAAGTGCCTCTTTTTCATATAGCCCAATGTTTTAAATAGCATTTTTATCAGAGTGTTTAGGATTTAAGTAGGTATCCTCCTCTGAAGGATGCTTTCTGGGGAGCTTTGGCATTTAAAAAATTAAAGCAGGGTAGCTGAAGCTGGCTTAACTCTCCAAGCTCTTTAACRTGTGTTATGTGACTTGGATACCAAATTCGAGGCTCTCTATGCCCTCTGCAATCCTATGACCAAAATATCCGGGTGAATTTGGGTGAATTGGGGGAGTAACAGATTGTGGGATCTCTCAAACTGACATCTCCCCACAGCAGAGCAGCGTGGCTGGGGGGAGGSAGGGCAAAACAGAGGCAGTATGAGAGCAGTTGGCACCAAGATAACACTTCAAACAAGAAAAATGAAGTCGTTTCTCTTCTAAAGGCAGCAAATTACCTGCCTGGGTGGCTGTGTGTGACAACCAGCATCCGAAACACCATCATGCAGTGGRATTTTTGGCTGCTGCCTCTACTTTTCCAAACGACTCATTGCTTGCTCAACCATTTGTGTATTCTTCTGCATTTTTATGGAGGTTTTTTCATGTTTGCTCATCATAGAGTGCTCATGTTTACATGCACTCTTATAAACCTGCCCTGATCGGAGAGGAGACTTGCAGGAGACAGAAACCCTCTGATCCCTCCCGCCGGGGCAGAGAGAGACCTGCAGGATGAGCCCCGTGCTGGTCCCTTGGGCTGTGCCTGCCGTGTCTGCCTCCTGCTCCCTTCCCTTTTTTTTTTCTTTTTTGCCAGATTTTGCCTCCTTTGTGCCGTGAGGCCTCGCAGTGGGCTGCCATCCCTCCGGGGCTCCGCGCATCCCGCCCGGGGCTGCCACGGCTCCCAGGCTCTGCACATCCCACCTGGGCTTGTGCCAGCACTCGGGGGCTCTGCACATCCCAGCCGGGGCTCTCGCTTCTCCGGGGCTCTGCACATCCCAGCCGGGGCTCTCGCTTCTCCGGGGCTCTGCACATCCCATCCGGGGCTGCCATTTCTCTGGGGCTCTGCACATCCCATCCGGGGCTGCCATTTCTCTGGGGCTCTGCACATCCCAT